>JARBWK010000004.1:23357696-23957522 GCA_030556195.1 Anolis apletophallus | reverse complement strand
CTCTGAAAAAGAGGGTTTTGGTGTCTGGAATCAATCAGGCACATGTTATAGAAGACTAACACCCTGATTAAATGCATTTTAATCCACTCTGTGCCAAGTTATACCATATAGGTTAGATGAGTGGGAATACAGTACAGTTTGAGTTAATGAAAGTAATGGGATTCTTAATGCTAATGGGAAAACATCATTGCAAGATGACAGAGCCGGTCTGGTTTCACTGCTGGCAGGAAGCCCAGACCTAAAAGTTGCAAAGAGAGAACAAGGAGGCTCTGCATTGATAAGTTTGCCTGTGAGAAAGGAATACGTTTATAGATGGCTATTGTTCTCATTTTAGTGATGACAGAGAAATGATGTAAATGATTTGAATGATGTTTATTGGATTATTGAAATGTCATGTAACAACATTAATCACCAGCCAATTATGATTGTTTTAACTATAAAGAAGGGGTGGGTTTAACTGACTGGAATCCATTACGAGTATAAATGCCTTGGTATGAAATGTATCGGGGTCCTTTGCACTACCTACGGCTGCGTTCCGTAGGCAAAATACCCACCAGCTGGTGATAGAAAATAAACCTTTTTGTTTTTCACCTACTTCACAGTTGTCACGGGTTTTCCCTCTTCCTAGTATCCGCACGTACGGGCAGCGTTGGTAAGATTAACTTGGTACTTGGAGTTCTAGAACTCCCGGTTCTGCTTCAATCTCAGATTGGCCTTTTTAGTCATCAAAGCGTTTGTAGAAAGCAGAAAGAACTGCAACTTGGAAAACAACATCAGCCAAGGAGACTTTTCGGCTGTGCTTTCTGCAACCGGACTTGCCTATCTCAGATTGGCCTTTTTAGTCATCAAAGCGTTTGTAGAAAGCAGAAAGAACTGCAACTTGGAAAACAACATCAGCCAAGGAGACTTTTCGGCTGTGCTTTCTGCAACCGGACTTGCCTATCTCAGATTGGCCTTTTTAGTCATCAAAGCGTTTGTAGAAAGCAGAAAGAACTGCAACTTGGAAAACAACATCAGCCAAGGAGACTTTTCGGCTGTGCTTTCTGCAACCGGACTTGCCTATCTCAGATTGGCCTTTTTAGTCATCAAAGCGTTTGTAGAAAGCGTGGGATGAGTCCTTCCTAAGAATCTTCATTCGCGAAGAAAAGCTAAACTCCATTCAGCTAAAGGAAAACGACTTCCAAATTGGAAAAAGGGTGGCATTGTTGTTGTTTAGTGTTTTGGGGTGCATCTACAGCTTGGGCCCTCCAGGTGCTTTGGACTCCAACTCCCACAATTCCTAACAGCCTACCGGCTGTTAGGAATTGTGGGAGTTGGAGTCCAAAGCACCTGGAGGGAAGGCCCAAGCGGAAGGCCACCCTCAGCCTTCTTCTCACCAAATACTCACCAAACAAAACTCGGGCAGCGTCCTCCGTCAGGCCTCCAAAGCGCTCCCCAATCCTGACGCCTGCGTCGTTACCTAGGAGACAGGAAGCCACGCCCCCTTTCCGCTCCTCCTTCTCCCCCTCCGCGTGCATTCTGTGGTCCTCCGCGCCGGCAGGGGCCGCTACAGCCAGACAGGAATTCACCATCAAGTAGTAGATGCTCACGCACCCAGCCAGGCTTTGGACTTCAATTCCCAGGAGCCTCAGCTGCCTTGGTCAATAGGAAGGGACTCTGGGAGATGAAGTCCAAACACACATGCAAGGCAAGACTCTGGGAAGGACTGGTTTGAGCCTTAAAGGGAGCCTGGTAAAGGATGAATATGGGACCTTCTGCACAGCCACATAACCCAGAATATCAAGGCAGGAAACCCACAATATCTGCTTTGAATTGGAATATTCAAAGATATATAAATATGTATAAAATATATAAAATATGTATTATATATATATATATGTATTATATATATATATAAAAATATATATAATATAGAAATAAATATATATATATAATATAAATATATAAATATGTATAAATATATAAAATATGTATAATATATAATATATATATATAATATAGAAATATATATAATATAATATATATATATATATATAAAATATGTATAATATATATAATATATATATATATGTATTATATATATATAAATATAAATATATATAATATAGAAATAAATATATATATAATATAAATATATAAATATGTATAAATATATAAAATATGTATATAATATATTTTTATATATAAATATATAAAAATAAATAAAGATATAAATGTATAATATCTATTTATCTATGTATATAATAAAAGTCAGTGTTTGCGGTGGTGCGGTGGTGCAGAGGGAGGAATATGTGGCAGCTTTTCGATTGGTTGCCACTGTGGGATTCTTTGCATAAAGGACACTGATTGGACAGCCTCAGAACTCCAACATTCTACAGCCCCAGACAGAGGGGATTGGTTGCCACTGAAATGGTATTTGCACAAAGGACTCCGATACGCCATTCACATTCCAATATTCTAAGGTGACTCACAGGAAAAAAGGAAAGGCCTCAGGCAGTCAGACACTGCAGTGACGGATCAGGACCAAACTTGGCACACAGGGGCCTAATGGCCCACTTCACAACGTGACCCTCACCCAATGACCAATACAGACCAAAATTAGCACACAGAGCCCCCTTGACCCACTCTACACCCTGGGGCTGTTTCAAGGAGGATGGACCACAGATGATGGGACTTGAAATACCTTTGTAGCAGCAAATTGGGAGTTATGGAACTCCAAGTGGCAAGTTACCTCTTACCAAAACGGCGGCATGGACGTGCGGGCGCAAGGATGAGGAATCACGCAACAACTTTACTGCTCTTGATGAAGTCAAAGAGATTTATTGATTAACACCAGCTGGTGGGGTTGCCCCCAGAACGTGCTGTAAGGGGCAAACGGCCCCGGTCATCCTTAACACAAAGCTTTTATATCCTTCATGGCGGCATCCACAAAGCCCGCCCTTCTTCATAAACATTTCACAAACATCATTGGCTGGTGTCACAGAACATTTCATTAATCCAATAAAACAACATTTTCATTTGCATCATATCTTAATCCCCTCCTATATGTTAGAACAATGAACAGTTCTATGGTAGTCTTTCCCACAGTACAACTATCAGTGGCTGGGACTCTCATGTTCCCAACTAGCAACATTTGGCTTCTGCGGACTCCTTGCCAGCAACGGAGGGGGCAGAATCCCTCTGCTCATGCGCAGTTCTTATCCATTTGGCACTAAGGTAAACAAACCTCACGCCTTGTACTGTTAAACCAATCTGAGCCTACGTTATCTACGCTAGGCACGGGGTGTACTTTGGCAAATCACAGCATTGGCCAGAAGCAGCAATCACAGTGTAACATTCACGGAGCCAATGCCTGCTTGATTCTTGGCACAGAAACCCCCTTTTCTAATCTCTACACAAGTGCAGCATCACTCTCTGACTGTACTTCTGTTGGAAAAGTACCAAAACCGCTTTACCTTCATTCACCTTCCGAGACCGCTGCAACCCTCATCCAAAGAATGATCAAGGCCAAATGTGACACACAGAGCCCCCATGACCCACTTTACATCCTGGTGCTGTTTGGAGAGGGATGGATCATGGCCAATGGGACTTGCAGTACCTTCACTTTCCTGAGACCACTGCAAGCCACATAAACATCTAATAGGAACCAACCTTGGCACACAATGCCTTCCTCAAATAACCCGGGCACTGCCGGGTCCCCAAGGTAGTTTTATATATATGATAGCTGTACCCGGCACGCGTTGCTGTGCCCTATTTAGGAGATGCGAGAAAGTCTGAGTATGTAAGGGTTGGAATTGTTGTTAGTGAATTGGGTGTTTTATGTTTGTGCCTCAGCTCTTTGCCTGCAGTCCTTCGGGTTTGACTTGTACCATGGCCAGGACGGATCAGCTTGGGGAGGGCTTGTCCTGTCAGGGGATCTCTATCTTCACAGGTGCGTCCTGTGTCTGTTGGGGGACTGTTAAAAATCCTTTCCGTATCTTTTTAGCCACCTTTCTCAAGATCTTCATGTCTAGCTTACTTTCTGCTCCTCTCTTTTTCAAGATGTCCTGCTCTGTGTCTTTTGCACCCATTGGTCGATGTCCGATGAGGCTTTCCCCATCATGGTATTCTGATTTGAAAGTGTTGGAGGAGGCTGTGGCACTCATCTGGCAGTTTGTTATGGGTCGGAATGTTCATGTTGGCTGGCCAGTACAGCAGTTATGCAAATCCGCCCTTATTGGCAGCCAATCATGTTGTCAGAATGTAGAGGCTGGGGGAGTCTTTGGCAGCCCCGGAGGATGCTGGGAAATGTAGTTTTTTTACTCGTTGTTTTGGGGGGCCTTTTAGGTTTTGGGGGGAAAGTTTCTTTGCTACAAACATACTGTAGCAGTATCTGGAGTCCCAGAACTCCCAAGGCAATACCTTTTGTCTTAAGCTGTGGTTTCTAGCGAGCACAAGGACAAGATGACGCGACAATTTCTACTGCGATTCAGGAAACCAGCTTTATTTGCATCACATCAGCTGATGGGTCTGCCCCCCTGTGCGGAAACGCAGCCGCTGGTGGACAGAACCCCGATCATTCTCAGTAAACAGGTTTTATACAAACAATGGTGGCAATATTTCAGTCCCTCCCATCTTCATGCGTTGTTATTGGCTAGCATTCATGAACCCCTATTACTCTACCCAATTAAACAAATCATCTTTAGCCTCTGACTCTTATTTGCTAACAAGTGTTGCGCAGCATTAATTTTCATTTCCATTGTATGTTATCTGCTCTATTTGCAGCTTGTTCTTAAATCGTTACATTTTTCTACCAAGGCTCTCACTGTTGCCTGCCAAGAGAGAAGCCTCATTTGCCATGCGCGTTCTCTAGCCCATTCACAAACTTTGTAAACAAACCCGCATGGTGAAAGCTAAGCCAATCACGACTGTTTATCTTTCTAGAAGCACATGGTGTTCTCTGGCTAATCACAGCCTGCGCTTGTGTACCAATCAAAGTGAATTATTCTCGTCACTATTGCTGGCAAGCTACTTCTTTACTCTGCTACTCCATTACTATTCTAATGCATCACCTCTCTCTGACATTTCTCCTGTTAAAGCATCAATTTCCCCTTTAATACCTTGCTTGAGGCCTATTTCTGTTGGCAAGTTTTGTGTTTCTGCGTTGTAAGGTTTCTCTATTTCAGGTAGTCTTCACATGACGACTGTTCCTTTATATATATAGATAAATAAATATGTATAAAATCCACACTAAACTGGAATATATAGCAGTGTGGACTCAGATAACCCAGTTCAAAGCTGATATTGTGGTTTTTCTGCCTTGATATTCTGGGTTATGTGGCTGTGTGGAAGGGCCCTATGTTTTCAGTTGGGGACCCTTCCACATAGCCATCTAACACAAGGCCCTTCCACACCGCCCTATATCCCAGAATATCAAGGCAGAAAATCCCACATTATCTGAGTGTGGATGCAGATAATCCAGTTCAAAGCAGATATTGTGGGATTTTCTGCTTTGATAATCTGGGATATAGGGCTGTGTGGAAGGGGCCTGGGAAGCATGGGAAATTTATCAGGGCCTTTCCACACTGCTCTATAATCCAGAATATTATGGCAGAAAATCCACAGTATATGCTTTGAACTGGGTTATCTAAGTCCACACTGCCATATAATCCAGTTCAATGTAGATGTTATACAGCTGTGTGGAAGGAGCCTCTGAAAAGCAGCTGCAAAGAAAGGAAATAAGATTTTTCTGTGCCAACGGAGAAATAGGAAATGCACAAATATTGCATCCACACCATAGAATTAATTCAGTTTCAGACCACTTTCGCTGCCATGGCTCAGTGCTATGGAGTCGGGGGAATTGTAGTTTTAAACAATCTTGATTTTTATCTTCTAAAGACTTCTGATGCTTCCCCAAGCTGTAAATTCCATGATTCCAGAGCATTGAGCCATGGCAGTTACAGTGGTGCTAAATCACATTAATTCTAACTACAGTATAGATACACCCATAGCCCAACCACCAAACCATGACACTACACTAGCTCTCTTGATAGTTTTAATGTACACTTCTATATGACTTTCTCATCTTTCCCCTATCTATTAATATGTTTATTATTAGTTATGGTTAGAACTATTTTTTTGATGGGTGAGCAGATGTTGACTGGTAGATGGGATATGTTCTGTAACTCAAAAACAACAGCTGATAGGAGGAAACCGGCCACTTTTGTGATCAGAGGGTCAAATATACCCTGAAACAGGTCTAGCATTTGAGGCTATTTTATTCGTTTTAGATAATAAACCATTTTATGCAATGCTTTTGACACAAAATAAATAAATTAGAGGCACCAAAATATACATAGGCCGGTACATTAATATAGTTTAATTTTAAAAGTAATTAGTATAGTTTTTAAAGGTAATTTTAATATGTATTTTAATTGTATTATAACTTTTACACATGTTGCAAATATCTAATTGGTTTTTTAAAATATTCATATTCATAATATTTGTATATGAGTCCCCTTTGGGGAGAAAAAGCGTGGTAATAATAATAAGTATTTGTCTTGTTTTTAAATTCTGTTATAATGGGTCATGATTTGTTAGCTGCCTTGAGGCCCAATGGGGAGAAAGGCGGGATAAAATAAAGTAGATCAATAATCAACCAATAATAATACATAAATATCAAAATATACATGTGTTGGCAAATGCAAATAAATTAGCCAATGTTAAAAAAAAGAGCCGAGCTTTAGCACAGCAGGTTAGTGACAAGCTGCAGTAAATCTTGCCAACGCAAAGGTTGACAGTTTGAATCCCGGGTCAGGGTGAGCTCCTGACCTGCCCAGCTCCCTGCCCACCTAGCAGGATTGAAAATAGCAATGGGAGTAGATAAATAGGAACTGCATTAAAAAGTGGGGAAGTATTTAGACACAATGATTCTATCAAAAAGGAGGAAGTTTACGAACAAAAAAAAAAAAGCTCTTCGGCAGGGAAGATGGAGCAACAGTTACCCCCAATGCCCCAATGGCCAGAACCAAGCACAGCCTCCAAGATGCCAAAAGATGGGAAAACCTATATATACCTCTATGTTGTATGTCTTATCACTGTAATAACCGACATTGAATGTTTGCCGCATATGTCTTCTGTGATCCGCCCTGAGTCCTCTTCGGGGTGAGAAGGGCAAAATACAAAACCTCTAAATAAATATTGTGAAAGGCTACTTTCCAATCCTCCTTTCAATATTGCTGGTGCCTGGAAATGAAGAAGAAAGAAGAAACACTTCTTTTTGTCATAGGACCTATCTGTACTGTAGAAATAATACAGTTTGACACCCCTTTGTGTGATATGGTGAGGCATGAGCTCTCTTTGCCAGAGAAAGCTACAACCCCCATGATTTTATAGCACTGAACCATGGCCAGTAAAGCGGTGTCAAACTGTATTAATTTTACAGTGTATATCGGTGGTTTCCAAACCTTTTTGGCCTACCGCCCCCTTTTCAGAAAAAAAAAATTACCGCTCCCCTAGAATTTTTTAAAAATGTAATAGCAATTAAACAAAAAAGATATATCTATTAATGCAGTGGTTCTCAACCTTTCTAATGCCGTGACCCCTAAATAAGGTTCCTCATGTTGTGGTGACCCCCAACCATATTTTCCTTGCTACTTCATAATGGTAATTTTGCTACTCTTACGAATTCTAATACAAATATCTAATATGCAGGATGTATTTTCATTATTACAAATTGAACATAATTAAAGCATAGTGATTAATCACAAAAATAATCTGTTTTGGGGAGTATGAACAACGGATGATGGGATTTGCAGTACCTTCAATCGATTCAGCTCTGACTTCCACAGACCACTGAGACCCCCACAAATTACAGAACTGGACCAAACTTGGCACAGAGAACCCACATGACCAACAGAAAATACTGGAGGGGTTTGGGAGGAATTGGCAGTGATTTAGGGGAGATGTAGTTCACCTATATCCGGACAGAACCGAGAACCCGAAAAACTATGGATCTGGACCAAACTTGGCACAAATACTCAATATGCCCAAATTTGAACACTGGTGGAGTTTTGAGAAAATAGCCCTTCTCATTTGGGAGTTGTAGTTACTGGGCTTTATGGTTTACCTACAATCAAAGAGCATTTTGAATTCCACCAACAATGGAATTGAGCCAAACTTGGCACAGAGAACCCCCATGACCAACAGAAAATACTGGAGGGGTTTGGAATGAATTGCCTCCGCCGGGGAAGACCATGTTTTCTTCTGCAGTGGCGGGGAGGCTCCGCTGGAGGGCGCGGAGGCCTTTGCACTGCAGCCTTCGCATTGCACTGCGTGTGGGGGTCAATGCAAAGGAGCCAGGCCAAAAGAAGAGGGCCGCGCGATTCCTCCTAAATGGCCAATCGTACACCGCCCCCTTAAAGGGATTCACCGCCCCTCAAATTCCCCTGAGCCTCTCACCGCCCCCTTGGATCACCTCACCGCCCACCAGGGGGTGGTACCGCCCACTTTGATAATCAGTGGTGTAGATGCACCCTTAGAGACAGAAACACAGTCTGAGTATCCTTTATCCAAAATGCTTAGGACCAGAAGTGTTTTGGATTCCTTTTTTTTTTTGGATTTTGGAATATCTCTACTTGCATATAGGTACATAATATATGGAGTAGATATATGTTGTGTACAAAGGGAAATTTCATCAGGTGTTTCTTGTCATGCAACAAATGGGTCTGAGATTCCCTGAAATCCGTAACTGTTAAAAGTTAGAGAAGCCCTCTCCAGTTTTCATCCTGGTACTTTTAGGAACTGAAAATGGCAATGCCATTTCACTCATGTAATGATAACAGACTTCCTCTGAGCAACAATTTTATGTGAGCGGAATACTTGGCTTTGGTCTGCTCCAGCAGTCCTGCCATGTTCTTACTTCCAAATTTTAAGTAAGCTTGGTTTGCTGTGGTTCTGAAACCTGTTGTTCTTAAGTGGTTTTTCACTTGATGATGCAGTTGGTCCTGCAAAATATGTGCCTTGACAATGTGTAAACTCTAGACTAGAGCTATAATGAGAACAGATCTACTTGGAAGGAAATCCCACAAAGTTTCTCTATACTGTATCTCCTGGTGAAGATGCATGTTCAGAGGCTCCTTCTACACTGCCATATAATCCAGATTATCAAAGCAAAAGATCCAGATTATCCATATCTGCTTTGAACTGGATTATTTATTTATTTATTTCTCTGACATTTAGGCCGCCACTCCCGGGAGGCTCGGGGCGGCTCACAATAAAACAAGGTACAATAAAAACACAGTTAAAATCAATACAACTATAAAATCTCAGAGTTAAGATTAAACTAACAATGTGCTGTAGAGGATACAAGGCACAGCACAATGCAATGTAACACAGCGATAGCAGGCGGGTCAGGTGCTGAGGACATCTTATAGGCCGAAAACCTGCTGGAAAAGGAATGTCTTACAGGACCGCCTGAATGACATGAGGTCTTGGAGAGCCCGCGTCTCAGCCGGGAGAGCGTTCCACAGCGTTGGGGCAATCACGGAGAACACTCTCCCGCGGGTTGCAGTTAATCTGATTGACTTCCTGGATGGAATGGCCAGCAAGTTGGTATTTTCTGACTGCAGTGATCTCGTAGGCAATATGGGGAAAGCCGGTCCCTCAGGTACATTGGCCCCAGGTCGCATAAGGCCTTAAAGGTGAGCACCAACACTTTGAAGGTGATCCGGTGCTCAATTGGAAGCCAGTGCAGATCCTGCAAAATAGGTGTGATGTGACAACCTGCTGGAGAACCAGACAGGAGTTGGGCGGCAGTGTTCTGCACAAGTTTGAGCTTCCGGGTCACCGACAGAGGAAGGCCAACGCAGAGCGCATTACAGTAGTCCAGTCTCGAGATGACCGTGGCTTGGATCACCGTGGCCAGGTTGTTCCGGGATAGATAGGGGGCCAGCCCCCTTGCCTGTTTCCGATGGAAAAAAGTTGTTTTACTGACCATTGAGATTTGGGTCTCCATGGTCAGTTGGGAGTCCAAGTGAACTCCCAGGCTCTTTACGGAAGGCGATGGGCATAACGGCACACCGTCCAGGGTCGGATGCTGGACATCCCCATCACCTGGACGACCCAGCCACAAGATCTCCGTTTTCGCTGGATTCACCCTCAACCTACTGGCTCGCAGCCATCCAGTAACGGCCTCAAGGCAATGTTGGAAATTATTGGGTACGGATCCAGGCCTGCCCTCCATCCTCAGAATGAGCTGAGTGTCATCAGCGTACTGATGGCACTCTAGCCCAAAACTCTGCACCAGCTGTGCAAGCGGCTGCATGTAGATGTTAACTAACAAGTGGGAGAGAATGGCCCCCTGAGAAACTCCACAAACTAACGAGGAGCCCTCGGAGATCACCTCTCCCCTCCTCACTCGGTGAGACCGATGGTGGAGGAAGGAGGTCAGCCATTTCAGGGCTGTCCCCCTCACTCCAGCCATGGCAAGGCGGTGGGTCAAAAGATTGTAATCGACAGTGTCAAATGCTGCTGTGAGGTCCAATAACACAAGCAGCGCAGACCCGCCTTGGTCAAGCTGGCAGCGGAGTTGGTCTGTGATGGAGACCAGGACCGTCTCTGTCCCATGCCCAGAACGGAAGCTGGACTGGAAGGGGTCTAGCCATGCTGTGTCGTCTAAGAAGGAATGCAACTGCTCCATTGCTGCCCTCTCAACTACCTTCCCCAGGAACGAAAGATTCGACACTGGTTGGTAGTTGGAAGGGACCGAGGGATCTAATGTCGGCTTCTTCAGCAATGGAACCACCACCGCCTCTTTTAAGCTCTCTGGAAACACTCCTTGCTCAAGGGAGGTATTTACGATGTTCAACAGAGGCCCACGTAACCCCTCCAGGCAAGATCTAACAAGCCAGAAGGGGCACGGCTCGAGGGAGCAGGTGGTAGGTCTGGTTGCAGCCACAATCTTATCGACAGCATCTGCGTCCAGTGGTCGAAACCGGTCGAGGGTGGGCCCAGCGGAGGGCCACGGAGACTCAAGCTCCCTTAATGTATCAATCATGGCTGGAAGGTCCCGGCAGAGGTTCACAATCTTGTCTGCAAAGAAACTCTGGAAAGCATCGGCTGTGAGGGCCTGATCATTATTTTTTGGGACGGTAGGGACTGTCGTCAATGACCGAATTATTTTAAACAATTGTGCCGGGCGTGAGTCTGCAGACGCTATCAGGGCAGCGTAATGGGAATTTTTTGCCGCCTTGACAGCACACTCATAAGCTTTTTTGAATAGCTTATAAGCTGATAATGATCCTCTGTCACGGAGTTCCCTCCACACGCTCTCTAGCCGTCTCCTTTCCCTATTTGAGTCTATAATGCCATATAATCCAGTTCAAAACAGATAATCAAGATTTTATATGCCAATGTAGAAGAGGCCATAATGCAGGAGAAGAGAGCCTCTGTTTTGATTTCATACAGGCTGGGTTTCCCTTATCCAAAATGCTTAGGACCAGGAGTCTTCCGTGTTTGGATTTTGACACACTTGAATATATAAATAATATGGTGTCTTGGGGGTGGGACTCAAGTCTAAGCACAAGATTCAGATATTTAATGTATACCTTATAAAAGGTTAAGGTTTCCCCTTGACATTAAGTCTAGTTGCATCTGACTCTGGGGGGTGGTGCTCATCTCCATTTTTAAGCCAAAGAGCTGCCGTTGTCCATAGACACCTCCAAGTTCATGTGGCCGGCATGACTGCATAGAGCACAATATCTATTGATCTATGCACATTTGCATGTTTTCGAACTGCTAGGTTGGCAGAAGCTGGGGCTAACAGCGGGAGCTCTCCCTATTTGTGGATTCGAACCGCCAACCTTTCTATCAGCAAATTCTGCAACTTAGCAGTTTAACCCGCTGTGCCACCTTATACTCATAGGTAGTTGCAAACACAATCTTTTTATATAACGGTGTGCATGAAACAATTTGTGTACATTGAACATTGCAAGCAAGGAAATCACTATCTCAACCACTGATATGAATGATTTTGGAATATTGTAGATTTTAGAATTCTGGATAATAGATGCTCAACTTGTATGGCATTTTTTTCAAAAGGAAAAAAACCTGTTTCTTGGAGACTTGCTTTGGTCTCGGGAGCAATGAATTCTTTGGGTGATTTTGATTTCTATTGGCTTTAATGCTCACTTGGCTTATAAAAAACAAAAGTGGTATTTTCATCATATTTATACCACGGTTTAGTAAGGAAAACAAAACTTCAACTCAGAAATAACCACCAGTACCGTACTTTTATTTGTTAATAAATATCTTAGTAAACAGGCTTACTCCATCTGTAAAACCTGATAATGCCTTTTAGGAAATAATAGAAAAATAAAATACAATAATCATCGGTAACTTGTACGTTGTACAAATATCTTATTATGTTGCTCAGCATGTAGCTTTTGCCAAACCCCATATTCTTTCTGCAAATAGATGGCATATGAATACAATTCACCTTAAAACGCCCTAGTTGTGAGAGCTGAGCATTTTATTACACTACTAACTTATAGGCATGCCAGCACATGAAAATTTACATGGAACATCATATTATTATTATAGTAGATTTCAAATGAGGAAAATAATAACGCCTCTCAAGTAAATGAGGATTACTTCACGTCTAGTTTCTAGCCTAGGAAAATATCTATATTTCCTCTTGGGATCGCAGTTCGGTATGTTAAACTTTCGTCGGAGCAATATTCCTGTCTTATAACCACAAATTTATGAAAGAAAGAAAAGTGAAATATGAGTGACTGATATCTCTTAAATGAAAATAATGGAGAACATTAGGGCATAAGGGGGAAATGTCAGCTTTAAAAAATGGACACCAAGCTCTTCTCTTCAAACATAATGGCTTTAAGTTGCAGTTGGCAATAAAGCGGAGACAAATAAATATTCATAACCAGCCATGGACATAACTTTAAGTCAAAGAAGCAGAAACATCCCAGTTTAAAGAATGATATGTGTCCATAATATACACATGCACCAAGGATCAGGGGGGAGAGAGGAAAAGATGTTAATTTTCCAATCGGAAGACATGGGAAACTGTGCAAAAATTGGCTTCATCTCTTGAAATATGTGTGAAGATTTTTAGATGGGGAGAATCTTGCACAGGAGCCCTTGAATTCAGGGCAAACTGTTTGATGGGGGCAAAACGTTTCATTGTGAGCTGCTATAGAGTATTCGCTCATTCATTCATTCATTCATTCATTCATTCATTCATTCAGGTCCCTTCTACACTGCTATCAAAGCAGATAATCCACATTATCTGCTTTGAACTGGATTATAGGAGTCTACACTTTCATATAAACCAGTTCAAAGCAGATAATATGGATTTTATACACATAGAAATTCAATGTATACATACAAATACAAATGTCAGTAAAACATAGGAGAGTTACATTCACATTAAACATAAATAATTTGTTCTTTTCTTAAAAGATGAACAATTCTTCTTCACATGTGTGGAAATAGTTCTTGTGTCTTTTACAGATGAGTAGACTCAAAACCCTTGCACAGTAAATGTCCTATTTTCTTTATTACACAAGAGTGGATTCCAACAATCACTCACAACCGATTTCGACTCTCAGGAGTCTTCATCGGGTAGTTGGGTTTATCAAAAAAGCTCAATATTTGAGGCAAGTGATCTATTAACAGTACACTTTATTCTGTATGCCTTTGCAGAGTATGCTGGTTAACAAGAACTTGTTGATCCACTTTTCAAGCCATTCCCAATCAAATACTCGAAAATAAAATCTAAGCTTTAACAGAAACTAGTCTTTTATTAAAATATTGTGTTTATAGGACAGATGTTGGGCTGTTATGGATGTCCTTCTGCCACAGGGCCACCAGACAGTACCTTTACTGCAGAAACTTCCGCAATAAAAAGGGGGCTGTCCAGACAACGTTCTGGACAATCCTGAATTAATTCACTACAAATTTGGAAAACTCTGGTTTGTGGTGAATTTATCTAATAGGATAAACCCACTACTTCTGCTGTCTGGACTGCAGTCCAGACACCATTCCCACCATTTTCCGGACTAAATTAGCGACACCCCCTTCCCCTCTCCTGGCGAGTCATTTCTATGCACTGGGGGAGCTCCTCCAAGACTCTAATGGAGGCCAGCTAAGTATATTTTAGTTTTAAAAGGGTTTGGGGGCTATTGGGAAGGGGGTGAGTCCCCAGATGTTCTGCCGGGCCAGTCCTGGCAGAACATCTGAACACCCACTCCAGAAAGTGCATGCCCCCAGGAACACCAGCTTTTTAAAAACGTGGATGCTCCTAGGATAAAGGGCTGTTTGGAACCGCCCACATATTTATAAGAGTTGTATGAAGTGGAATCAGGTCTTTTCAAATAGTTGCATTATTTTTTACAGTTGTCCCTCCATAGTTGCAATTTTGACTTTTGTGGATTTGATTATACATGAATTTGATTAAAATATTCTATCTAGGAATCTCAAGATTCTCCAGTGTAACCCTATAGTCAACTTCCTTCAGTCAGTTTTTGCACTATAGCAGCAACCTACATAGTAGATAGGATAGATAGATTATGCACCTGAGGACCAGAAGTAGTGTGAAGCTTCCCTGCCAATAACCAGACCATGCCCAAACTGTTCCCACCGATTGATCATGATCACAAGGAAGTGGAATGAAATAGTGATATTCAAATTATTTACTGATTTGTAGTGGGAAGGGGTCAGTAATGAATTATTTCAACATGAAAAAGTTAAATTCCCACCAACTGTGTAGCACAGTAACACTAAGAGAAGAATGATATCACGTGATTAAACTAAGTGAGACTAAACAACTGCTATGATGGCATAACGGTGTAGTGTGATAAGGACTTTTTTGTGTACAAAAAATACCATGGCAGGTAGTAGAGCCTAGGTGTAGAAGTAAAACATACCCCAATGAAAGAAATGAACTAGTTTGCAGTCCCTTTGAACCAAAGTTTTATTGTAATTGAGGTAGAGGGGATGTACAGGATTTTTAGAGCAGGTGTCAAAGCTGACACATTGCAGAAGCGAGGTGCAGATTGGTTTCAATAAAATAAAAGTCTATGTAATGCTGTCTTATATCAGGTCAAATGCTAGGACTATTAGTCATAGGCCTCAAGCAGCCCTTCCCTAGCCATTGGACTTGCCCAGTTCATTATGGACCTTCCAAGTTCTGATTCTGGGACAAAACCACTCCAAAGATTAAATCACTACTCCTGGATTAGGCGTAACAATGTATGATATTATTTCCACAGGGCGAAAAGAGCCCTAATTCCCTTCTGTGATTATTGTCCATGACAATAGGTTCATCTCAAAAGAGCAGACCATATCTCTCTTATCTCTGGACATATTGTTTTATGAGGTTACTTAAGCTTCACCAATGTGAAGGAGAACATTGGGAACTGCAGAGGGGAGTGGGGTGTTTTCTTTGATACTGTTAACAGAAGCGGCTCCATCTGAGGACAACTCAATAGGATCTTGGCCCAAGTCCCCTTTAACAATACTCAAACATTTTAAATTAGGAGACATTATGCATTTTCCAGCTGAAAGGAAATAAAGCATTCAACAGTTGGAGATAAGCGAAAGAGAGAGAGAGAGAGAGCATTTCTGTGTCACTTGAATTTTGCAAGTTGCCTTGCAAACTCAGCATATTCCTATTGGCATAGTTACCTAGTCTGAACTCCTTCAAAAGTTTCTCATTTGCTTTTGGCAAAGACAGATAATTTGAAATCAAAATCAATAAACATGGATCTACAGTAATTTCAAAGTTGCCTTACACAGGAGACCCATGTACACATTAAAACACATCATAATGTCAACAAGTTATCATGATCCCACCCACCACAAGGAATAAAATACAGTTTCATTTAGTCACAATTTATTTTAATGTTTTAATCTGACTTCTATAATACTATTCTCAAAATATTTTAAGAGGAGTTATTGACTTGCCTTTCCAGTCTATATTTTTCAGAAAAAAACTGACATATCTATTTAATTACCGGTAAGTTCTATGTGTATGCAAAATCACATATTTTTCTGCTGAGTAGTGAATCCATTTGGATAGAAGAGGGAGACTTTTGTACATACACATAAAGTCTACATATATTAGTATGCTAAAATATTCATATACTTGAAGGAATAGCAATTTGCACTTATACCATGTAGAAACAGAATGATCTTCCTATTGGGAGCATACACATATGAAACACCCTCTTAATATGCAGCTTGAAAAATTGGAAATTGTATTTTCAGAGCATTCTTCTGTAGTTACACAACAAAACAAGGGAGAGATAAGGCCATTCATACACAGGGGGAAAACCCAGGAGAAGATTTTAAAAACTGAATCAAGGTAATGTTACTTAAAGATTTCATACCTTTCTGCTTTCTCTAGATGATTAGAAAAATATATTTAATAAATGTTTATATTGTGATTTTTTTCTAACATTTTCTATTGAAAATATATATTTCCACAGAATGATAAATCTAAGTTTTTATATATGGTACACTGATGAATGTACAACATGCAACTTTTCAGCCATACATATGGAAGGGTGTAGAGATGCATACATTTAAGTTTGTGGAAGGATTTGTCTATATAGTTTTAACAAAAGTTAAACAGTTGGAAATATTGTTAGTCCTTCGCTGGTATAGATGAAACTCAGATTCAAATACATCTTGAAAGTAATGCTTCTCCATTCAGCGTTTTCAGGTGTTGTCATTCAGGTGGATCTTCTTGTGATATTCAATGCTGAATGTGGACAAGGGGGGAAAAGCATAAGCTCTGTATGCAAGTTCTCTTCCAATGCAAAACACCCTATGTTAACACAGACACTTATAAGCATTTAGTTGGTGGACTAGTTCAGATATACCAAGATTTAAATGCTCAAAGGGACTTTTAAAAACCATCACTGAGTAAGTATCTTCTCAACAGGCACAATAATTCACAGCAGTTAATCATGATTTTACTGCTAGATAAAAAACCAATACGTTTTTGTTTGTTTGTCAATAGTATTCATGGAAGTAGCCACCTTGATAACATCCAAAGGGACTTTCCCAAACAAATAGCCATGTCATGGCTTCTAAAACAAGACTGTTTTCAGCTAGCCAGCCTTCACACGGGACTGCTTGCTCTCTGGATGGCAAACCATAAAAGGGGGTGGCTATGTCTTGGTGGATCTCTCTGAGGAGCTCAGTACAAAGAGAAACTCTTCAGTTTGACAATCCTTGGCCAGTGCAGGACTTCTTGTTTGAGGTATCGCTCTAATCTGCACTCCAGAATTTCAGCAGAGCCTAATAGAAGTGGCATGGAAAAATGAGCACCACAGTGATGGTAGACAAGTGGAAAAGCCCAGAGGAAAAGGCTATATTTTATATACAAAGTTGAATGTTGAAAACTACAACTTGTATGGCTGCTTTCCCATAATAGATAAAGAGCAAAACCCCCACAAACATTTAAATTAGCATTTTCCCTGGAAATAATGTTGAAATATATGAAGCAAATTTTGTTTCTTCTCCTTCAAACATAACCTGACACACCAAGTGAGAGTCTGCTTGCATGCGTGAACATGAATCTGTTAGACTGAATTCCAAACTTGCAAAAGCGCACTCAAAAAACATTGCTGTCTATTCAGTGCACAGGTTCTTTAAAATGCTGAATCAATCAAAAATATTTTCAGGAGCTTAGAAAGGTAAAGTGGGAAACAAATCTGAATTACAGCTGCATCACACTGAAATTCAGCTTTAGAAAAATAAATAAATAAACAAACTATTAACCACTGCATGACAAGCCAACTGCTTAAATTGGTTAAAAGGATCAGATCTTTTCATGTTCCTATTACATCTGTCTGTCTAAAATACACAGCCTTGAAACTGCAAATTGTAAACTGTTAAGTGATCATTACTTTGACATTTTAGTTTGATTAAATTCATCTTATGTCCCTTTTGTTTGCGTGCTGGCCATAAAATGTATATCAGGAATACACAGAGTATAGTCTTACTTCATATAACAGTATAAAAGCACTGCACTATCCCTACATGTGACATATATGTAATTGTGCATGGCTTTCAGAGCATGCAAATCCACTCATTGCATGTACAGTACAGCATATATCCCATGCACAGTTGGATGATGTAGCCCAGTAGATCTACACATGTTTTGAGGAGGATACAGATATTTTAGAGCTTTTACTTTCAGGTATATTGTATGCCTATTTTTATAGCTGGAAGGACAAGTAAGGTTTCCATCTCATAAATTAATTCAGTTGTTGTACCTCAGCCTGATTTGCCTAATCCAGTGGTTCCCAACCTTTGGGCCTCCACGTGTTTTTGGAATTCAGCTCCCACAGTTCCTAACAGCTGGTAAGGTAGCTGGGATTTCTGGGAGTTGAAGTCCAAAACACCCGGGGGGCCAAAGGTTGGGAACCATTGACCTAATTAATAAATGTTTCATGACACTGATATTTCTCCTCTTTCTCTCGCATGTGTCACCTTTTTTTGTGTGCATTGAACTGATATTGTGACCATTGGTCATTAATATTATCATGAACCTACTTGAAAGTCACTAGAATAATTTCCCATTTCTATTTATTTGACGTATATGACAAATCAAGGAGGGATAAATGATGATATCCCCAAGACAGGGAAACAAAGGCGTAAAAGTGTCATTTTCCATGGAACTACATTTTGAAAATGTCTTTTAAATGTTTAGTATTCAAATTAAAATATTGGTTGGCCTACAGAGAATAGATATGCTACAATAAAAACTGCAATAGTTAGAGTAGGATTTCCCTTGATGCAAAACAGCAATTGCTTTAGGTTGTGTAACCGAAGTAGAAATTTATAATGATAAATTCTGCATAAATTCATTGTGCTGAGTAACTTATAACAATCATGTATTGCATGTTGTTCAAAACAGCTTCTGTGGGGATAGTTCATTATGTAGAGGCCTATACAGAAGAATTGTAAAAGTAAATGAGTAACAGTAAATTGCTCAATAATTAATTTTGCAAGTAATCACTCTGAACTTGATATCCAAACACATAGATTTTACACTTGTCTTCACAAAAAATGTGACAGCCTTTTATCTTTTCCATCACTTCAGTTTGTTCACACGCACAAGGAATCACTATAAGTTGTCATTGTTCATTTGGCCAAGAATTCTTACAGCTTCCATACCAGCAATCCAACTTGTACAAAGTAAACGTAACAATACAACCCATATATTTGGAATTTAGTTAACAATAAAATAAATATTTATGTCAAACTCTTTTTTTCTTGATTGCACATTTTATACTGGAAGCTAAATGGTCACAAAACATGAAATGTCAATTTCTCTCTCTCTCTCTCTCTCTCTCTCTCTCTCTCTCTCTCTCTCTCTCTCTGTAATCTACCATCAAATTCTAATACATCAAGAAGGTAGCCACTGCAAGCCACAAAGGCTTTAACTTTCAAGGAAGTCCATGAAAGTTTCCCAAAGACTTCTACGGTTATACAAAGTTTTACATCCATCCTGAGCTATTTCCCATTGTATAGCAACAGTCTTGCAGTGGGCCAGGATGTTATTAACAGTTAATTGAGGGAGAAACTATGCCGTGTGGGTTAAAAAATTCCAAGATGGAAGCATTAACATAAACATTATGTGTTTATAGTACGAGTAGTAGGAAGTTGCAGTTCTTGAAGCTGGGAAGAGCAGAAAGTAGGAATGAGAGTATCTTCCATTTTAGAAATGCTGAGGCACAAAACACAGTCACTTTTAGTACTTTCATACATGAAATCCTTTCTCCTGTATGTGCATCATGTGTATTCGCAAAGTCTGTAAACTGCTCACTATTCGTCTCTGGTGTCCAATAAGTACAACACCAATTCTTCTAATGTCACTGCAAAACAAAGATAAATTGAGAAATCATTCTGGCAGATGCAAGTTGAGAAAAAAAAACATGGTCAGCATAGCAAATATTTTGTGTAATCTCTGAAATGTTTTAAAACAGAAGCTAGAGTTGAGCTGGTGCAGAAAACCACACAACATCTACCTTGGAGTTAGGAACTTGTCCCAAAATATTCTTTGTGATTGGTCTGAATGCTGTTTTAAGGTCATTCTGGGCTACCCCTGTTCAATTACTTTGTGATTTGTATGTTTGTATTTTTCATTATATATATATATATATATATATATATATATATATATATATATATATCTGATGACTTGTGAGGTGGCCTATTAGTATGTGTATTAGGGGAAATTATGCCAAAAACTAGAAATGAGTATGTCTTGGGTAGCAATAATAATCATAATAATAGTAATAAAACAGCAATAGACAGAATTTTGGAGAACAATACTCCTGACCTCACAATTGTGTTAAAGAACCAAGTATGGATAGTTGATGTTGCAATCCCAGGCGACAACAGGATTGAAAAGAAATAACTGGAAAAGCTGACACGATATGGGGATTTAAAGATCGAACTGCAAAGACTCTGGCACAAGCCAGTAAAGGTGGTCCCAGTGGTGATTGGCACACTGGGTGCAGTGCCTAAAGACCTTGGCTTGCACTTAAACACAATCAGCGCTGACAAAATTACCATCTGTCAGCTGCAAAAGGCCACCCTACTTGGATCTGCATGCATTATTCGCCGATACAGCACACAGTCCTAGACACTTGGGAAGTGTCCGACGTGTGATCCAATGCAACAGCAGCATAGTGATCTTGTTTACCGTGGACTCAGGTTGTTGTGTTTCAAATAATAATAATAATAATAATGTTATTATTATACCCCACCACCATCTCCCCTAAGGGACTTGGGGCGGCTTACATATGGGACAAAATGCCCACAGACACAATACAAAACAATCCATCATAGCAAAAAACATAATTGAAATAAAAACATAGTTAAAATATAACAAGCATATAACAAAATATACAAGATAAAAGCACAGTTCAATAAAACGTAAGAGATCTACGCTGCCATACAATCCAGTTTCAGAATTGTGATTCACTGCTTTGAACTGGATTATATGACTCGACACTTTCATAAAATCCAGTTCAATGCAGTTAATCTGCATTCAGAAACTAGATTATATGGCATTGCAGATGGAGCCTAAGAAAATCCTGTGCGAGAGAATTCTGGGTTCAAAGCTATGGATTTATGGTTTGAGCTTCAGCCCCCTTCCTGTGCTTTGTATTCCAAATAATGGGCATGTTGGGTTGCTGTGAGCTTTCCGGGTTGTATGGCCTTGTTCCAGAAGCATTATCTCCTTGACGTTTCACCCACATCTATGGCAGGCATTCTCCATAGGTTGTGACGTCAGTTGGAAACTAGGCAAGTAAGGTTTATATCTCTGTGGAATGCCTGGGTGGGAGAAAGAACTCTTGTCTGTTTGAGGCAAGTGTGACTGTTGCAATTGGCCACCTTGATTAGCATTGAATGACCTTGCAGCTTCAAAGCCTGGCTGCTTCCTGCCTGAGGGAATTCTTTGTTGGGAGGTGTTAACTGGACCTGATTGTTTTGTGTCAGGAATTCCCCTGTTGTTTGAATGTTGCTCTTTATTTACCGTCCTGATTTTAGAGTTTTTAGACTACTGGGAGCCAGATTTTGTTCAGTTTCATAGTTTCCTCCTTTCTGTTGATATTGTCCACATGCTTATGGACATGTTGTTTGTGTTAGACTTTAAATTTGCTTTTCTTTTGAAGCAATAACATGAGTTTGAAGTTATCAGAAGTCTCCAAATGCCCTTTGTCTTGTGTTCAGAGACTTCTCTTTAAGCCCCAACATTGTGCTTTCTGTCGAACAGGTACCTGTCAATGAACTCTTTTATAATGGAGCCATTGACTCCTGTAAGTGGTATACTTACTCAATATTCATTCTTGAAACAAGATCCATAGTTGTGTACCCTGCTGCCATGAAGTTAGTTTTGTATTGGCCCATTTTTATTGAGTCCAGCCAATCACTGACTGATAGAAAGAAAGGGTATTCTGGAATTTCACCAGGTGAATCTGGCATGCTGCGGAAAGAAATGTAGATGCAAGACGTGAAAAGAAAGGGACAAAACCAGCCAACCAAACAAAGAGAAACAGCACTCCTGTATATCTATGGTTTTCCGACAGTCTATTTCTTAAATTACATAAATCAAGCAGTAAAGTTCACATTCTAATCTCAGAGCAGTCTATTTCACAACTGCGGGTTCCTCTTCCTCCTACTTCATGAATCAAATCAGAATTTCAACAACTGAAGTTGTTTGAAAGCTTCCATTCCATTGAAAGCAACAACAAGTCAGCTTCTAGAGCAAAATGAAACATTTTCCTATTTTACATTTTCCCCCTCCAAACAGCACCAGGATGTAGAGTGGGTCATGAGGGCTTTGTGTGCCAAGTTTGGTCTTGAATAGTCATTGAATGAGGGTCACAGCAGTCTTGGGAAGTGAGTGGAGGTACTTCAAGTCCCATCATTCGTGGTCCATCCTCCTCAATACTGCACCAGAATGTAGAATGAGCCATGGGGGCTCTGTGTGCCAAGTTTGGTCTTGATCAGTGTTTGGATGAGGTTGGCAATGGTCTGGTGAAATGAGTGGAGGTACTTCAAGTCCCATCATCCGCGGTCTGCCCTCCGAACTGCATCAGGATGTCCATTGGGTCATGGGGGTTTTTGTGCCAAGTGTGGTCATGATTATGCACTGGATGAGGGTCGCAGCGGGCTTGGGAAGTGAATGGAGGTACTTGAAATCCCATCCTTCATGGTCCATCCTCCTCTAAACTGCAGTAGGATGGAGTGTGGGTCATGGGGGTACTGTGTGCCAAGTTTGGTCTTGTGGTTCAGGGCCGCCTTGGTCTGTGGGGAATGAAGAGTTTGAAAGTACTACAAATCTCATAACCTGTGATGGTACTTCAAGTCCCATCATCCATGGTCCTCCCTACTCCAAACTGCAGTAGAATGAATCATGGGTCATAGGGGCTCAGTGTGCCAAGGTTGGTTACTGTTAATTCAGGCCATACACAATGTCCCATTAACTGAGGCCTAGTCAGGGAAATCAAGTTAATGAAGCCATACTGTAAGTTTAAAAGGCCGAATGGCAGGCAGCCGTTTTCTAAAAGCTGAGGGGGAGGAGAAAACAGGAATCCATTTTGTTTTCACAGAGCCAAGTGGGGAGGGAATGTTGATGGTGCATTTTTTCCCCACAGTGGGAAGAAATCCTGTTGTTTGAATGTAGAGGCCTGGATTCTGGGGTGCTGGCTAATCAGTGGCAATCAATGCCCTCTGTCTGGTGCCTTAGAATTTTGGAGTGGCGAGGCTGGCCAATCAAAGGACTTTATGCAAATAGCTGACACTTAGAATTTTGGAGTGGCGAGGCTGGCCAATCAAAGGACTTTATGCAAATAGCTGCCACATATCCGCCCTTCTGCCCTTCCGCCCTTCCGCCCTCCGCACACATACATACATACAAACGTTCTGCTTTATTAAGGTATACAGATGGGCCAAATGTCCAGTGCTGTAGAACATTACAATTTTTAGATTAAAAGCCAGTTCAATAAGATATTGAATACTTATGATGTAAAATGCTGAAGATATCTGGCCACCAAGATTTGAAACATTGACCACATAACAAAACTCTTTACTTTGGATACTGTTGCCTTACTATTTTGTCTTTTAGGGTTCAGAATGGCACTTTATTTGTATTGTATGAATATCCAATGGCCGTATAATGGATACATGTTCGTATGGAGCAAATAGTGATCTAAAGGCTGCAGGTGTTTTGATAATTTATTTATTTAATTAATGTATTATTTATTTATTTCATTTATAACCCGCCCTTCTCTACCCCCGAAGGGGGACTCAGGGCGGCTGACAAAAGGCAACAATTCGATGCCGTATACATAAGTACAAAACTACAACACATCAAATACAACAACAGATTAAAATCAATACCAGAACAACTACATAATCCCCGTTCCACATTCATAGGCTGCCCAAGCCAATCCGCAGTCCGCCTCCACAAGCGCTAAACAGACTGTGCTCTGGCACCACAAGATGTATAGCCAACCTCAAGAAATGGGGCTACAAAGTGGAGTCCACGACATGCAAGTGTGGAGGAGAGCAAACCACAGACTACCTATTACAATGCAGCCTGAGCCCTGCCACATGCACAATGGTGGACCTTCTTATAGCAACACCAGAGGCCCTCCAAGTGGCCAGATACTGATCAAAGGACACTTAACATAATGCTAAGTTTTTTACTTTGTGTTTTAAAAACATTTTAACTGGATCTTCAATTTGCTTCTGACACAACAAATAAATAAAATAATAGTGGTATGAAGACCAAACAAAGATTTCTATTCACTTCTTTCTTACCAATGTAAGTTTTCCTATATGATAAATCAATTTAAAATACGTATTTTACAATTAACCTAAAGGAATAAGGAACTGAATAGATATAACACCGAATAGATGCCACAAATAGTTTAATAACTATGGAAAGCATAGTAACCCCCAAAACATGTTTGGTCAGAAAGCCAGCAAATGCAATTCAGACCAATTTATCAGGCATGGGATAACAACTGTTGGTGACCCTGACATAGATATAAACATAGACTCAACAAAGAGATAAGAAAGTTTGAGTAGCAAACTCCTTAATCATCAAAATAATTACATAACACTGAACCTTCTACACAAGGCATAAAGCCAAAAGTCTTACTGACCAGGGCTTCAAGAAACATAGTTTATAGCGTTCCTTTGGATTACATAAGGTAAATTTTAGATATGTATAAACTTTATACATATCTAAAATTTACCTTATGTAATCCAAAGGAACACTATTAATAATAATAGTTCCAGAAACTGTCAAAAAGAGATGGCCACAGCCTTAAGACATCACAGAGGGATTAAACGTCAGATGTCATATAAAGTTTCTGACAGAGATGTGACCCTAGAGTTTTCTAAACCATAAAGCTCCACAGTCTGTGCTATTAGATCTTGTATGAAGGATTACTTATGTGAGAATATGCTACATTGTAATTGGAACTATTCTTCCTGTGTCATGACAGAACTTCTGACATTTATACTCTTTGCTGAAGTTTGTTTTGTATTGCATTTTTTTAAAAGGAAAGGAACTATTTAACTCTGATGGAGAAGTTGTCTCTGACACAAACTGTGTGTGTGAATCATAGCATTTCCACAAGAGGGACAGGAATCATCTACACCTGCAAAATACACCACAGCAATACCCCTCCTTCTCTCTGATTATGTGGGCAGCTTTTCCGATATCAACAAAGACACCCATCAACAGCCAGGAGCCCTCTGAAGCTCTATGACTGTTCTGCTGCAATGATGGGACAAACCACGTAGACCTAATCCATCTCCTATTTTTTTGTGTCAGAAGCAACTTGAGAACATAGTACAAGTTGCTTATGGTTGAGAGAATTGGTTGTTTACAGATACTTTGTCCAGGGGATGCCCGGATGTGTTACTATCCTGCTGGGAGACTTCTCTCATGCCCCTGCAAGCTAGAGCTGACAGATGGGAGCTCACCCTATCACGCAGATTCAAACCGGCAACCTTCAGGTCCACAACCCAACCTTCAGGTCAGCAGTCCAGCCGGCACAAGGGTTTAACTCACTGCGCCACCATGGCTCCACAATGAAAGCAGCATCAACCCATGGGGATAGTAGGCTGGTTCACATTGAACTGGTCTGCTGTCCACTTTTCCTAAAGTGTGGTGTTGCTCCAGAGTTATGATGAAACTCCAGAATGTTCCCTGATGTTCCCCGCTTTACCCAACGTTAAGTCCCTGGACATAATATAAACTTCCAGGATTTCTGGTCCACTTTGAGTTTTTAGGCTAGTGTAGTAAGCCCTTAGTCTGGGAAGAAACGAGGCATATTAAATGAACCAGTCTAGCACTGCTGAAGTATAGAGCTCATTTTCTCAAGAGAACCCTGCATTAAGGCATAATTTTTCACAATCACATGGTTTATATTAATTTGTGAAAATTCCTAATGGAAGCTTCAAAAATCACAAAAAGGCTATTTGTCATAATCATAAAATCAGTGTATCCATGGTGATTGTCCTCCATGTGAACATGTCACTTGAAATACTCAAAGCCCATCTCCTTGGGGGGGGGGGGGGGAGTAATCTATTCCAGGGTGCAATGAAGAAAGGAAAGCTAGAATGCCACCACGAAGGCTGGTGAGGAGGGATAAACCTAGGAAAACTAGCTCACTTTCATACTGAAAAGTCTTATTTTGTGCAATTTTGCAATTAACATAGCTTTAATTGGTAGCTATCACATCAAGAGCATGCAGGTGAATCTTACACAAGTATATCCTCTACTAGAGTATGAAGAGAGCTTGGGTTGCGTATCAATTTATCTAGGAAAGTGACGATGTCAATGAACTTTGGCCGATGGTTTCTTTCCTTTTGCCAACAATGAAGCATTAGCTGGTGGAGAGAAGCTGGACAGCCCATGGGAGCAGGAAGCCGGTAACCTTCTTCTATGGACAGAATGACCTGAGTAGGGAAAAGAGAGAGAGAAAGAAGGAGAAACCAAAGCAGATCAAGAAGTGCTGCTTTCAATGGTATAGGCAAGTTAAATAATTAGAGACAATGCATGTAGTATTTTCAGTGTTGGAGTGGGTTTTCAGGAGACCATGATTCAAATATCTTCTTGGCCATAGAGATCCACTTAGTGACCATGGGTGCGTCACACTTTCTTGCCTCAGAGGAAAAGTGATGCTAAATCCTCTCTGAATTAATTTTACTGAAAAAACCCATCTTAAGTTTGTTTTAGGGTCACCATAAATTGAAAACAACTTGAAAGTGTACAACAACAAAGCCAAGAATCGGTAGCTGGTATTCCTGGCCCCACTATAAACAAAACAAAAACATCTTTGGTGTTGTGTTTGCATTATTTGTATAATCTAATGTGAACCTATCTTGGGTTGGGTTTATTTTTTGGTTTTGCTCTCTGAACATTGAGGGCCCATCCAGACAGGGTTTTATTTATTTTTATTTATTTATTTATTTATTTACAGTATTTTTATCCCACCCTTCTCAACCTCCGAGGAGGGACTCAGAGCGACTAACAAAGGCAGCAATTCGATGCCACAATCAGTATACAGTATAAAACATAAATACAGAATTAAAACAATAACAATTAAAATTAAAAACAAATAGTCAACAGTCAGTTAAAATTAAAACAATACTCCATCCACAAACCGGTTGATAAAACCATAAAGCCGTATTCTCATGCCTGTCGTCTTGCCAAACCAATGTTATTGTGCAAAGGCATGTCCCAAAACCCAAAACACCAGGAGGGATGGGGTCGATTGAATTTCACTTGGTAGTGCATTCCACAAGCGCGGGGGGGGGGGCACTGCCGAGAAGGCCCTGTTCCTTGTCCCAACCAGCCGCATTTGAGTTGCTGGCGGAAGCGAGAGCAGGGCCTCCCGGATGATCTGAGGTTGCAAGGTCCCCTCGACAAGTAAGCTGGGCCAGAAATAGAGCTTTAAAGGTCAAAACCAGCACTTTGAATTGAGCTTGAAATGGACAGGCAGCCAGTGGAGCTGACACAACAGGGGTGGTGTGCTCCCTGTATGTAGCTCCTGTTAGTAATTGAAATTGCAAGCGAAGTCTTCAAAGGCAGTCCCACATAGAGTGAGCCAGATGATGTGAACTCTCGGAGAGCCAGAGACTATAGCCAGTTTTCTGAAACTCTTTACTTAATACTGTAAACACTGTAATCAGAGCTTTAATAAATATTATAGGGTCGTTCAAATAAATCATCTTTGGATCATAAATGTGATTCCTTAATGCTGTTACTACTCTAGAGGAGACAGGAGCCATGGGTATGTGTAGCTCTCTCCCTGCAGAAGGCTGTTTTCCAGGACATGTTAAGGGAGCTTCCCAGGGAAGGAAGAGGGATCAACCTTGAAGTATCCTGCCCTGGCTTCCTTAAAAAGCCCTCCCTTTTCTCTTGATTTGGAGGCGGAAAGGAGAGCGAAGTGAGGCAAAAGGGGGTGGAAAAAGCATTATAAGCTGCTAACGCTTTGAGCAGCAGTGAGGTGCCAGTTCTCCTTTCTGCCTCCAAATTAAAATAGAAGGGAGGTTTTTTTAAAGGAAGCTAGGGTAGGATATGTCCAGGTTGGCCCCTCTTTCATCCCTAGGAAGCCCCCTTAAAATGCCTTGGAAAACTGCCTCTGGTTTCCTCTAGAGCAGTAACTACTTTAACAAATCATATGTACTCTTCAATTTTTAAAAATTCCCTCCATTATGTGTTGATCTGTATAAGTGCACATGCGAATATGCTTGTATTTATTTTATTTGCATATGCTCATATACAGATCAGCTTATAACCGTATATTAGAAAAAAACCAAAAACCTTCTGATGGATACCCCCTGTCTGTCTTCTATTTTACCCTAAGACACAGAACGGCTGTGAGGACGATGGGGGAAGAAAGCCTGAGACCGGCGGCTTTGAGGTCCCAGGTTCTTTTGCCCCTCTTTTTAATCCTGCCTTTTGGTGCTGTCTGGAAGCACCCTGAGAAAGTATGACTTGACCAAGATCACTCACTGGATTTCCTTGGATGAGTGGAGATCTGAACTTTGGTCTCCAGCTATAGACAATTCAATTCAATTCAATTGCCTTTATTTCAGTTAACAAACCTTAGGCAGATACAGAAAAATATAATACAGATAAAAGTCATATATAAAGCACAATACAGGTTATCAAATGTACACATATTAAGGTCGATGGCCTTAAAATTTATATCTCTTAGAAGCTAATAATATGTATCTAGAGCTGTGTAGTTTTCTACTATTTAGTGTACTACAGTTATAATGCATAAAGACTGTAGTTAAATTTCTCCGTTTCTCTTCGGTTACTTTTCTTTAGATAAAATGCTCTTTCGGGTCTTTGAGGCATGAGCAAAATTTTTTGTTATCTCCTCTGTAACTTTATTACAAAACCATACCGGCTCATGCTACAGTGGAAATACCATTACAATCTTACAACAGGTTTTAATGTCACTATTTACAATGTATAGATTTGAAATAATAAACTAGCTCACATGGATTGCCATGAACCCTAGGAAGTATGAATGCTGAATAGATTTCTTATGTTTATCAGCAACAAAAGAGGAATTCTGGCTCAGTCTTAAAGTCATTTTGCTTGGAATTTATTTCCCAGAATTTAATTTCAGTGTCTAAGCGTGCAATCACAAAATAATATGTTTCAGAACAATAGAATGTCAGCATTCTGTTTTCCGCAGTGATCAGCAAGGAATTGAGTCCCTTATGGGAAGAAAGTGGAATATCGCTCACTCATTCATTCCTGCTTTGGTGGATGTTTGTTGTAGCAGGATATATGTCTTGTGGTCCAGTGCCCATGCGTGTCTCCCCACAGTAAAGTCCAGAAGCGGAGAAATCATATTTAGCATTTACAAGGCTCAGTATGAAATATTGTGGGCAAATATCCTCAGGTGAGCCGTTTGAGAATATGTCAAAGAAGAACTCATACAAACCTGTTTTATGTATTTTTATGTAGACCTGTTTGATGTAGTGACTGCTTTTTACCATTCCCAAAGCTGTCTTTCAACTCAGTCTGTTGAGCTTTTTTACTTTTCATGCAAAGTTCAACCACTCTGGCTAATGGTTATTAATTAAGCAATAAGGAATGAAAGACTATGCAGTGCTCATAATTAATGGACACCTCCTAGTGATTGTCACATACCTAATTATGCATAAATCAGCACCAACACAGCTTTGAGTGACTACAATAATAAACAGTTATCAAGAGGCAGGTAATATTTCTTATTTCAGAGTAATAAAATTAATGTGACAAACACATCACTATATTAATATAAAGGTTTTTGCTCTGTGCTTTCAAGCTTTTGATGAATTATGTGAATCTGATTTCTGTGTTCACATACTTTGGCTCAAACTGCTTGGCTTTAAGATGTTGAAATATGAAATGTATGAAATTTTGTCACCATTTAAAATGGAATCATGGGAATTGTGCATAGTTTGGTGAGGCATCCATACTATTTGGCAGAGTAGTCTAAAAATATGTAAAACAACATCTCTCATGATTCCATAGCACTGAACCATGGCCAGTAAAGTGGTGCCAAACTGCATTAATTCTACAGTGTAGACACAGCCTTGTCTCCCATTGTAGGATTCTGTAGATCGACTTCTAGACACATGTACCATTTCAGATGCTGATTTTTGCCAATTTGCACTGTGACATAATTTTTTAAAGAGGACTTTAAGTGCTAAAGTGCAATATGAGCAATATGGCACTAGTCAAGCATTAGCATCATTTGGTTTGGCTAGCAATCCTCTTGCCTTCATTTGATCTCTGTTGAATGTGTCAACCGTGTTGGATGTCTTGGCCAGTTTTGGTATAACAGAAACAGCCAAACAGAGATATATTCCATTTTGGAAAATTCTGGTTTAGTTTAGCTAGATTGGAAAGTAGTGATGAAAAGCCATTGTTAATGGTAGGAGTTTACAATAAATACTCTAGGATAAAGAAAATGTTATGTGATCTTTAAAATAAAATCAGTACTTATAGGAACAAAAACTGGATTTTTTACCGATGTTTTCTCTTCTGGTGGGTCTCAATGACATATTTTGCCAACATTATTTTCATATAGAGTAATGCTTTTCAAAGGAGAGAACTTATTTGTGGGAGTAGGTCTGATGACAGTGGGACATGAAGGCTCAAACTGTTGGACCACAAAAAATTATTATTTTGGGAATTATTTTTGGTAAAAGCAAAAAGTGGCATACCGAGTTCAGAAAGCAGACTGAAGCAGCTAGGTTAGATGTAGATTTTGGCATACCTATAATCGGCCTAGTCAAATCAATGCGACTTAAATTAGTCATGGTTTATTTATATTTTGTTGCACATATTCCATTTCCTCAGAAAAATAGCTTCCTTTCCACTTTGAGAATTATGTGCATGCTTGCACAATTATATATAATGGCTGGAGTGCTATTCAGAGTTAAGTGTGCCCAGCAATTGTAACTGGATATCCTCAGTGACTATAAGAAGTTTTTTCCTTGTTGTTGATGTTGCTATGATATTGATGATGATTACGACGTAAATGGCAGTTTATATCCTGTTCCTTTTCATAATTGCTTAGGGAGCCTCAGAGCCTATGTTAGGCATACTAAGGGTCATGCTTAAAATGTGTTCGGTTCAATAAGCACAGCCTACAAACAGTAAACTGTAGTGATGGGAAATACTTACATCCTGGTTCGACATTTCCCAGTATGGCCGTTCTCCATATGACATCACTTCCCACATCACGATCCCATAACTCCACGCATCACTTGCTGAAGAGAACTTTCTGTAGGCTATAGCTTCAGGAGCTGTCCATCTGATGGGGATTTTTCCACCCTGGAAAATATGTTTAAATGCATTCAATATATAGTTTGTGAGAGGTGGTGTTCCGCTCTGTACTGATTAGTCTACATACATGAATGGAAATAAAAGGGGCACGACACTGCTATAAAAGTATCATAATTGAGGTCCAGTATCTACTAAGTCATCTCATTTCACGTTCTTTAAGATTCATGTAATTAATCAGAAAATAATCTTGTGACATCTTCTATGCCTCATTTGAAAGCTCAACGAACACAGTAAGTGTGCTAACTATAGAGGTAAAGCAAAGCAGACTGAATTGGAGAATAAAGGATTACCATGAACATTTACCATTTTTTAGCTTTCATGTTTAATATTTTGCTTGAGAGCACATACAAGAGAAAATATAGCAGTTTGTCCTAGAACAGGGCTGTCCAACTGGTGGCCCGCGGGCCGCATACGGCCCCCCAGCCCCTGCCCCGCAGCTCCCTAAGTTATTTAATAAAAATAAAAATAAAATAATATGTATATATATATATATATATATTAAAAAAACCTATTTTCTGGGTTCGGCGCAAGTATCGTAAGAATATGCTATCCTCACGGGATTTCGCTGTCAACGCAGCGAAATCCCGTGTGGATAGCGTATTCTCGCGATACTCTTTGGCTACTGTACTACTGGATCGCTGAGGCCCACAGACGCGATTAGGACCTTCTTCGAGTCAGTCGATCGTCGCCTCTCTCGTCGTCCCGGGTACTCCTGCATCCAGCGCATTTGGAAAAGGTAGGCCGAAGCAGGGGGCTCCTCAAGTATTCCCTCCCCCCATCTCCCCTCATGTATTAAATATATAAAATTAAATATATTTAAAGATGAAATAAGGGGAGATGTGATACATTACAAAAAGGGGAGAGGGGAGGATGGGACTGAATGTATTTAATATTGAATTAATATAAGGAGAGGGGAGGATGGGACTGAATGTATTTAATATTGAATTAATATAAGGAGAGGGGAGGATGGGACTGAATGTATTTAATATTGAATTAATATAAGGAGAGGGGAGGATGGGACTGAATGTATTTAATATTGAATTAAAATAAGGGGGGAGGGGAGGATGGAATTAGATATATTTAATATTAAATTAAAATAAGGGGCAGGGGAGGATGGCAGACATGTGGGGCATAAATATGCAATGAAATAAAATAAATAATAATTAATGGTGTGTTTGGGCCTCATTCTGTGTTCCATGCTTGCATCCTGCCCCTTGTGAATATAAATAATAATTCATGGTGTGTTTGGGCCTTATTCTGTGTTCCATGCTTGCATCCTGTCCCTTTGTGAATATAAATAATAATTAATGGTGTGTTTGAGCCTCATTCTGTGTTCCATGCATGCATCCATAATCATTCTGTTCCATTGCTTTATTTATTTATTTTATAATTAATAATGCAACTAGGAATTGTAAGTAAATTGGAGCCGGGGGAGGGAAGGGGGTGGAGCCGGGGCGGGGGCGGAGCCAGGGGTGGGGCAGACCCTTAGGCCCCCCAGGTCATCAGTGACCGGAATTCAGGCCCCTGGTCCGGTAGAAGTTGGACAGCCCTGTCCTAGAAGTAGTAACATAATATTTGTTTTCTGGGCGGTATGGCCATGTTCCGGAAGCATTCATACAACGTGGAAAACTCACAGCAATCCAGTGATTCTGGCCATGAAAGCTTTCAATAACCCATTATGTTTATTATTATTTAAATATTACACGTGTGTTTTTATACTTTTGCACTGTGATCTATCATTATTCTGGCAACTTTGGTAAAAGTAGGGAAAATGAGGTTGGTTTGCTGATGTCTTTCTGCATCTGTCTCTCACACACAGACACATAAAAATACTAATCTAGTGCAAAACACATAAAAGACAAAAAAGACACATTTCTATTTGGAGCTTAAATGTTTACATTGCTTGAGGAGTCATCCTTACAAATAGAAATGGTAATTATGCAGTTGTTCCTGTACTGCTCTACCTCACATCTGTTGTGTCTATGATATCCCTTCTGCACTGATGAAATAATTATTTAAGAAAGAGCCTAAAGTAAAGCAGGGCCAAAGAACTCTTAAACTGGAACAACCAATTAGTTTAATCACTTTTTTTAGCAGTGATTTGTGAAATTCTAAATAGAATGCATAGTTAACAACAACATTATAGTACCTAGTTTAAGGGAAGTAATAGCACCACTCTGTTCTGTTTTGGTCAGACTCACCTGTAATTCTATGTCCAGTTCTGAGCACCACAATTTAAGAAAGAGATTGACAAGCTGGAATGTATCTAGAGCAGTTTTTCTCAACCAGGGGGTTGGAACCCCTGGAGGATCATGAGGGAGTGTCAGGGGAATCACCAAAGATCACGAGAAAGCACAGTATTTTCTGTTGGTCATGGGGGTTCTGTGTGGGAGTTTGGCCCAATTCTATCGTTGGTGAGGTTCAGAATGCTCTTTGATTGTAGGTGAATTATAAATACCAGCAACTACAACTCTTAAATGTTAAGTTCTATTTTCTCCAAACCCCACCAGTGTTCACATTTGGGCAGATTGAGTATCCGTGACAAGTTTGGTCCAGATCCATCATAGTTTGAGTCCACAGGGCTCTCTGGATGTAGGTGAACTACAACTTCAGAATTCAAGGTCAATGCCCACCAAACTCTTCCAGTATTTTCTGTTGGTCATGGGAGTTCTGTGTGCCAAGTTTGGTTCAATTCCATTAGTGGTGGAGTTCAGAATGGTCTTTGATTGTAGATAAACTATAAATGCCAGAAACTACAACTCCCAAATGACAAAATCAATCCCCCTCCAACCTCACCAATATTCATATTGGCTATTAGTGCCAAATTATTATTCAGTGAATGAAAATACATCTTGCATATCAGATATTTCCATTATGATTCATAATAGTATCAAAATAACAGTTATGAAGTAGCAACAAAAATAATTTTATTGTTGGGGGTTAACACAACATGAGGAACTGTATTAAGGGGTTAGGAAGGTTGAGAAACACTGATCTAGAGGAATGTGACCAAGGCTATAAAAGTTCTGGAAATCAAGTCCTGTGAGAAATAGCTTAGGGCAGGGCTGCCCAGGAAGTCGATCGCGATCGATGAGTCGATCCCGAGCCCATCTGAGGTAGATCGCAGCAGGTTGGGGCGCTTCTGCCTTGCGCGCGCACACACTCTGTGTGTGTGTAATTGCAGCTGCGCGCGTGCTTTTGCCACCACCTTCCGCCTGTGCGGTGCTTCTACTGCCAATGAGGCTTTAGTGGGCGGGCCCTGGCGCTCATCTCTTGACACGGTGTGGTGACGTGACCACCCATTGGTTGCTCCTGGGGGGGGGAGCAAGGCGAAGGCGTGTGCAGGGATAGGATGCGAGGCTGCGGGAGTGAGTGAGTGTGTGTGTGTGTGAGAGAGAAGGCCTCACCGGAGGAGGATGGTCCCTGTGGTGGGGCTGCAGCTGATGAGCGTGCCCTCGATGCTGGTGAGTGAAGCCTGGACGGGGCCCTGCCTCGCGCTCTGCCCTGTCTCTCTCTCGCCTCGGCCCTCGGCGGCACTGGGGCCCCGTCCAGGCTTCACTCACCGGCGTCGAGGGCGCACTCGTCAGCTGCAGCCCCACCGCAAGGGCCATCCTCCTCCTCCGAGGCCTTCTCTCTCTCTCTCTCTCTCTCTCTCTCTCACACACACACACACACACACTCACTCCCGCAGCCTCGCATCCTATCCATGCGCGTGCCTTCGCCTTGCTCCCTCCCCCCAGGAGCAACCAATGGGCGGTCATGTCACCACACCGTGTCAAGAGATGAGCACCAGGGCCCGCGCACTAAAGCCTCATTGGCCGAAGAAGCCTTGCGCGGACGGAAGGTGGTGGCGGGAGAGCCTGTGGCAGTGGGAGCGTGTGCGCATGCTCATGCGCCAAGTAGACCTGTGCAACTTGGTTATTATAAAGGTAGCTCGCATGCTGAAAAAGTGTGGGCACCCTTGGCTTAGGGAAAGGGGCTTGTTTAGTTTGTAGAAAAGAAGACGAAGAGTTGATGTGATAGCCATCTTTAAATACCTGGAGATGATATTTAGAAAATGGCGTGAGATTGTATTCTGCTGCTGCACTGACTAGAGTACAAAGCAACAGATTTAAATTACAAGAAAGGAGTTTCCACCTAAGCATTAGGAAGAACCTCTTGACTATAAGAGTTGTTCAGTAGAAATAGCATGCGTTGGTGGGCAATTGACTCTCTTTTGGAGGTTTTTAAACAGAGTTCAGATGAGCATCTTTCTAGAATGGGCTAAGAGTTGAAATAGATGACCTTTTCTGTCTCTTTTAACTCTATGGGTCTATGATGATATATCCAAGCAAGTAGGCAGATATAACATACCTCTATGCTTTATAGATGTATACTAATATTTTCTTTTCTCTTCCTCACCCTTCCTGTTGCTTCATCATGTGCAGTGTCCTGACTTTATTTAAAGTAGTGCTTAAACTCCAATTCAGAATCCTAGTTCACAATCCTATGCACCTGATTTTTTTTAAAAAATAATGTTGTTTCTAGACTGTTATTTAGTTTATTGAGCACAATGATTCCAGATCATTGCCCTTTTATACAAAGCCAACAAAAATAAACAGCAAAACAGAGATAGCAGAATTAATAAAGACACAGATTTTATGTAGATAGCACGCAAAATGTTGTGGCATAAGACAATCAATTATGTTATTCCTAATGGCTAAGGGAAATTACATTGTTAATATTCATATAGACACTACATTTCTTGTATAAGCTATTACAGGCACGGGAATGGGAAATTTCACTGCTTAATTACTTTTGTAAAGTATATTTTTATGCAAAAAAATCTTTTTACACTTTCAATTGAGCTGAGTGAAAGGCTAGGAATAAGCAATATCTGTTCATGAATAATAGAAGGACACATTTGCTTCTGCATAGCTAAAATAATATTTTCAATGCTTGATGAAAGTACCGTAATAATAATAATAAAATGTAGCCCTGCTGGGATCCCTTTCTGATAATACTGTTACACTGAAAAAAATATTTATTAAATTCTATTGTATACAGTATGTTCCATCACCACATTAAAATAAGCACTCATGGTTATTAATATCCAATTCCTACAGCAGATCTATCAAAACTGTCACTGTCCTTACAGAGGAAGATTTCACACGAGCAAGCACTTTCCTCTCTTTGAAACCATGCTGCATTTTACCTCGTTTCTTAAATTTATAATGAGCATGGGGAAATGCTAATTTTGCTTTTCTCCCATAACAGAGCAGTAATGGTTCTGTTCAAATGCTTATGATGAAGCCCAGTTTCATCTACTGCCTCCTGATTTATTCTCGATTGCAGCTCGGAGGCAAAATGCCACCATGAGCTGCCACAAGCCCCCTTTTGAATGAGAAGCGAGTGCCAGATAACTCAGGCAGAGTGGCATATTGGTTCAGCAGGACTTATCTACTGGAATGAAACTTCTCAGGCACAAACCCACACATCTTCTGAGTCAGAAAATAGGCCACACTGTGCCAAAGACAAATGATGGAAATAAACGGAAGATAATGCGACATCTTTCTGGTTCTGGGAGTCGAGCTCTCCATAGGGTTCTCTACTGACCTTGTGGAGGATAAAATGAAACAAGTGACGTGCCAGTATAACACAAGCTGTCATTTCTAATGTTTGCTATGGTTTCATTCTCTTGAAAACGAAATCTATTGACTTAAGTGCAGTGAAGTAGAAAATATGTATATTCATAATGGGGTATAGTTTAAACTTCTTTATCTTTCTCCATGAAAACAATTATTACATTCCTGGCATCTGGTGGTAGAGAATATGGAAACATCACAATTGCTCACATACATCCTCAGCTGCAAGACTGTTTTAGATGTAAAGCAACTTTTGGTATACACGTGCCGCTTTCTTATAAAGAAGGTAATCTAAAATGTGTGCAATTTCAGCATACAGTTTGTGGTGTCTCTTTTGTCAGGCTGAAGCCACTTGGATCTCATTACAATATCTTGGTCTTGCTGTGCCCATCACACTACTTTCTATGTATAACTTCCACCACAAATGGCACCTTCTCCAGTAGTGCAATCGGTTAAACTCTTGTGCCAGTAGGACCGCTGACCAATCTACAAACCTAAATAATAAATACACATAAAGAATTAAACAAGATGATAAACATAGGCTGCCATCTTCATTTCACAAAGGTTCTAGAAAATTTGAATACTGCATCCAGCAATAAAAGATCAGTTAACATAGTGCATTTCACTATAGTAATATGTCCCATCAATCTTGTCTTGCTATAAAGTAAGCATGACTTATAGGAGAAGGGTGATTAAATCTCTGAGTTTCCCCTTACATGAGGTGTTCTCTTAGTTATTTTTCCCTTTTAGGAGCGACTTGAAAAACGGTGGTAGAGAATATGAATGTTTTACCATCCTGTGGGAGGCTTCTCTCATTTCCCTGCATGAGAAGCTGGAGCTGACAGACAGGAGCTCACCCTGCTCCATGGATTCAAACTGGTGACCTTTTGGTCAGCAGTCCTGCTAGCTCAAGGGTTTAACTCATTGCACCACTGGGGCTCCTGTTCTCTTAGGTTAAAAAACCAGTATTTGTTTTATTCGTGTTTCTTCCACTTTTTCAGGGGTCTTGCAACCCTAATCCAGCAAATGTGGAGGGTTGACTGTATTACAAAGTAGTGTTTATTTATGCTAAATAATACATATCAGTCATGAACATACAGTAAGTAATGCTTTATCTTCTGTCAATGTACAGTATTCACATAAGCATGCAGAAAAGTGATACAAACAGAACTTGTCCTACGAAAAATCTAGAAAAAGGACATGTTTTGCACAAGACATGCTGCTCCCCTTTGATTCAAAATAGCCCAAAACTTGTCAAGAATGGTTCTTTCCCTAACTTCTGAATGCTAATTGAACAGTGAATTTGATTAGCATAGGCACTTCATTTGAGGTAGAGGTTCACAGGGAGAAACCTACCCTAATGGATTTTAATAAGGAACATTGCTGCTAGCATTCAAGCCTCATGTAAATAAAATGCATCCATCTGGCTAAATTATCTCCAAATTGGTTTGAATGTTGTCCTGGGGTACGAGCAATTGTCAACAATGACATTATATGGACATTCTGCCTAATAGTCCAAGTGCAATTTCTGTAGGGAGTCCCTTCTGTGTACTCTAAAATAAGCATATGTTCTCAATTTTTTTTCCTTATTTCAGTAATCCCTGTTAATCCATTGACTACATTAAAAAGTCATTGAACAATTTTTTTTGAGAATGCCAGCATGTTATCAGCTATACGAATAAGAGTCCTACTTCTGTGATGCCTGCATGTGGGATGCAAACCTATGTGGCTACTACAGAAAAGTAAACCAAAGAGAATTTACAGATTCCTAATTAGGAATCTCACAAAGACAGAACTGCAGATTTGGCTGTCAAATAAGGAAATGTTGTAGTGATTTGTAGACCGTGCTGTCAGGCAACAGGTAAATTTAAATAAAATACTGTTGCTTAGCAAAAGCAATTCTAGAATGAATATGAAACGACCAATTAATATTGAGTGAGATGCATGGAATTACAACACTCATTCTTCCTTGTCACCAAATAAAACATTTTTTTTACTGCTGTTAACAATGAAACAGTTCAACCATTTTGTTTTTTGTTCTTAATTGTATAAATAAAACCATATAACACTAAATAGGGATATTTTGGATGTTAAGAGCAATTACCGGCTTGGGGGAAAAGTCTCCCAGGAGCTATCTACAGGATCTTTAAGGCTAAAGCAGTGGTTCCCAACCATTTTTTTTTAAAAAAAACCAGGGACTACTTCGACCAGGGACCACTCTCCAACATTAGTACCAAAAAGGATTAAGAATCAGTTTTTGGTCAACTTTTGATTTTGTTTAGCTATTTGGGGTGCTGATTCAGAAAACTGTGTTGGATAGACCACATCAGCTCTAGTTTCTGATACAGAACATATGCCATCCAGTAGTCACCATCAGAAAAGCTTACATAATAATCTTGAACAGTGGACCTTATTTTAGGTCTTGCAGCCCACCAGTGGACCATGGCCCATGGGTTGGGAACCACTGGACTAAAGGGTTTAAAATGGATAATTAACTCAAAGGTGGTCGGCAGGAGGGAGGGGATTTCATAGGAAAGTTCCAGTTTGTGGTTTTTTAAAAGTACAAACTGGAACTTTCCTATGATGGCCAAGGATCAAAGAGAGAACATTCCCTCTACTTGGCCTCTTGTCCAGAATGTGGCAGGAGGCAATTCACTGCTTAAAAGTCTGCTTGCATGTCATGTTTCTTGAGCGTAGCTTGTAACAATACATGGGGGGTAAAATGGTCTTGGGAGCCACATGTAGCCCATTAGTTGTATTTTTCCCATCTCATATTAAAAGCACAGTCTTTGTGTCATTCAGGTGCATCACTGTGGCCTAGATCAGTGGTTCTCAACCTGTGGGTCCCCAGGTGTTTTGGCCTACAACTCCCAGAAATCCCTGTCAGTTTATCAGCTGTTCGGATTTCTGGGAGTTGAAGGCCAAAACATCTGGTGACCTACAGGTTGAGAACCATTGGCCTAGATGGTGATGGTGTAAATGTGTGTACCTACTAAGGTAAAGGTAAAAGTTTCCCCTTGACATTAAGTCTAGTCATGTCCGACTCTGGGGGGTGGTGCTCATCTCCATTTCTAAGCTGAAGAGCTAGTGTTGTCCGTAGACATCTCCAAGGTCATGTGGCCAGATAACTGCATGAAACACCATTACCTTCCCGCCAGAGTGGTACCTATTGATCTACTCACATTTGCATGTTTTCGAACTGCTAACTTGGCAGATGCTGGTGCTAACAGTGGGAACTCATACTACTCCCCGGATTTGAACCGCCAACCTCAGCAATTTCAGCAGCTCAGTGGTTTAACCCGCTGTGCCACCGAAGGATCCATGTGTACCTACATTTCAGCTACATTTAAAATAAATGTAGAAACAAAGTGTTTAAAGAATTTTAGTTAAAGAAGGACTCTTTCACTCTCAAAAGCATCAGTAGAATTGGTGTCACCCAGTGCAACAATTCCTGCCACCGCCACCATGGACCTCCCATGCCAGACCACACAGAATACAGAATAAGGTTTCCTGTACCAATATCACTCAAAGCTGGTTTGCCTTCCTTGTACGATAAAATCATAGCCTATATTTATAGCTAAGCTGGATTTTAAATCTAAGTCTTCTGGGCTGAAACCCAACAACATTATTTTACTGGACTATGCTACTTCTCTTCATCAACATGAATATTCAGATCAGGAAATCTCTTCCCCTCAATTAGCTAAGGCAATTTCAACACATTACCCTGGTGGTTTAGAAGACAGAACATATATTAAAGTTTGTCATCCAATCAATTGCTCTGCATGTCTGTTGATCTTTGTAATATATTTATGTCCTGCTCTTGGAATCAAATAATATATATAGCTCCTCTGAGGGGATAAGGCTCACTTTCCCAGAATTACGAGAGCACTGTATGAATTCTGAGAAGAGCACCATATCCTTCTTCATATTCAAAGTGTCAACTTCCCTGAGATCTCAAAGCTACTTAATGATTTCATACATCAAGTGAACAGTAGGCTCCAAGCTGCTTGGTCTTCTGTCAGTATCTTTGTGTTTGAACCAAGCAGCAGCACAGCATGTGCTATATTAGGCAAGGTACTTCACGTATTGTTTTGACATCTGTGCATCTATGTGAGTGACGTTATAAATGGTAATTGTGATTTGTGGATAGATTCCGTTTTGATTAGGTCAGAGCTGAACTTCTTGTATTTTCATTTTCTGGTTGTAAGTTGTCTTTCCAGTGAGGTAGATATAAACAACCACTGTAAACAATAACAACACAGCCTTGAACTTTCTGAGGATATTCATATGAACTGCCTTGAAGAATAGCGATTGTTTGAAAGACTACCTTCTCCCATGTATAAAGTATGGGAGAAGTATGCTTTATGATCATACTTCTAGTCCATGAACTCTTCACCTCTGAAGAGGCCTGGTTGGTAGGTTTTCTGCACCATTGCCAAGGCTGTTGGGTACCTTTTGTTGGAAAGCTCAGTTGGCTTCCCCTCTTTTAGATTGGAAGCAAACAGTAAAAACATCATTTTGCTAGGACTTTGGATCGCTTGACATCTTCAGCCTGCTGCTCAAAAACGGCATTTAGTGTTGCTTTCATTTTTGTATTTTATTGTGATGTTTTTGTATTTATTATAATTTTAAATTGTAGTTGTAAATTACACCTTTAGGCAGAAAGCACAGTGAAACAAGTGCCATAGCCTCAGTTAAAAGAGCCTCATCAGAATGAGGTTGAAGAGAAAGTTGTGTACTGTCAGCAACCACAGTTCTCGTCCTATCCAATATTTGTAGGATGAAGAGGTTGCTTATCTAGACAGTGACCTTCTCCTTAGTTGGCTTGCTGAAAGTAGTTCAAGGGAATAGGTTTCTGCTCTGTACCCTACTCACTTCCCCAGCCCTCCCCTACCTTATTGAACTAACCCTAGTCCAGCCCTATTATAACTACCAACAGGCCCTGGAAACGAATTGTCCCAGGTACTACTCTGGTCACTAGTCAAGACCTGTTCTGCGCTTTTCTCACATCCCTGGCCCTTGTATCCCCATTGGCCCAACCCTGTTGTAGCAGTGCAGTAGGCCTTGAGAATAAATAGTTCCAGGTCCCACCCTGACTATCAGGTAGGACCAGGGCCGTAGCCAGGATTTTGATTCAGGGAGGGCTGAGTTTGATTCGGGAGGGGCTGAGTCTGAGTAAGAGAGGGACTACTCTACCAAACCTTTTGTATTGTTATCCCAATAACCCCATGAATGTGGGATATAATGAGCATGGTGATCAGATCATGATATGAATAAGCATAACTTAAATAATGTACCAGTAAGGCCTTCTCGCAGACCACCCTGAGAATTTCATAGTCCTACCCAGGCTACATGCCTGGGTAGGACTATGCTTGCACCTTATCCACTCATACTAATAGTTTCAGGGCATTTTTCACTTAGAATAGACAATGCCAGATACTGTTAGCCCAACTGTACTGTTAGCTATTGAGGCCCACTTTGGAATCTGCCATTAGTAACTGAATTGGCTGATGGTAATTATTAATGAACTGGCTTTAGTTTTAAATATGTTTGATTGTTTATAGTATTATGTTTCCGTTTTGTTTTATAATGTTTACTCTGCATGTTTTTATGTCGATAATTGCAATGTTTTACCTTGCTGGAAACAACCCAGAGTCCCTGCGGGGAGATAGAGCAGTATACAAATACCTTATCATTATTATTATTTTATTATTATTATTTGAAACACAACAAGATGAGTCCACAGCAAACAAGATCACTCTGTTGGCTGTTGTATTGGATCACATGTCGGACACTTTCCAAGTGTCTAGGACTGTGTGATGTATCGGTGAATAATGTGTGCAGATCCCAGTAAGTGGCCTTCTGCATTGGCAGATGGTAATTTTGACAGCACTGATTGTATTTAAGTGCAGGTCAAGGTATTTAGGCACTGCACTCAGTGTGTTGATTACCACTGGGACCACATTTACTGGGTTGTGCCAGAGTCTTTACAGATTGATCTTTAAATCCCCATATCATGTTAGCTTTTCCAGTTGTTCCTCTTCAATCCTGCTGTTGCCTGGGATTGCAACATAGACGATCCATACTTTGTTTTTTAACACAATCGTGAGGTCAGGAGTATTGAGCTCCAAAATGCTGTCAGTCTGATTTCAAAAGTCCCAGAGTAGTTTGATGTGTTCATTTTCTGTAACCTTTTCAGACTTGTGATCCCACCAGTTCTTTGTTGCAGGCAGATGGTATTTGTGGCACAAGTTCCAATGAATCATCTGAGCAACAGTATTGTTGTTGTTGTTGTTGTTGTTATTTTGAACCAACACTCCCAGATCAAATAATGGATTGTCAAAAAAGCTGTAGATGGAAGTTATATTCTCAAGACTCATGGTTTTCCTGGCAAATGTAGCATAAGAAATCCTGAGTCATAAAAAGCTTGTTTTTGTATTGTTCTCAAAATGCCTGCAATTAAACAAAACCTTAAAGAGATTACCAACCCCCAGATCAAAACAATTTGTGACAAAACTGCTTCTACATTCTATTTTTTATAGCTATCTCTAATTACAAAATGCCAGTTTATTGAAACTCCTTAAAGTGTAGAATTAATTTTCTCCAATTAAAGCCCATGGCACTTTTAATCTTCAGTGTGCTTTACTAATTATTCTTCACAACCTCCACATATCTTAATTCATTTCTTGTTAGAGCATGCCAAGACCTCTAGTCTTGCCACTTTTCATTCTGTTTCTTCCTCTCTACTTGGGAATGAATCTTTACATGTTTTCTGTAAGTAACTGCTTCCTTTGCCCAGAGGTTTGCAAATTGGTTTTGATTTTCCTTTTAAATAAATGTACAGCCATGCCTCTGTTAACAAAGCCTCTTGACAGCAAATATTATGTTTATACAAAGGTTTTTCTGTCCTCCGAGTCTGCTTGTCCTCTATTTAGCAGACATATCCAGATGGGAGAAAAGTCTCTGGAAGCTCCAGGTTTTGTTCCTTTACAACCCAACATTTATTTCACCCAGAAGTATTTCTTGGGAGCATTCTCTAAAAGTTTATATCCATACTCTCTAGGTCACTTTAAATTATCTCAGTATTTTCAAAAATGAAATTATTGGTTACTTAGCTATGTTTCTGCTGTCTTAGATCCAGTAAAGATGGTCACCAAGTAAACACACTTATTCCCATGACACATATTCAATAGAAACCAAGCAAAGGAAAGAGGAATATTCATACTAAAGCAATAACAATGATATCATAGTATTGCTAAAGCATCCCAGCACTTTAATTGTAATTCCTGAATAATAATAAAAATGACTAAGTGGAAACAGGCAAAATTCAGTTTCTGAAATGTTCCATGAAAGTGGATGTGACCTATGACCAGAGGGAAGGAAAATGGGAGTAACACAGGGAAGATGCTTGGAAGGGAAAGCCAGCATGTATCAGGAGAGAGGGATGCAAATTCATGAATATGCAGGTACAATCTAAACCAGAGATCCTCAAACTTTTAAAGTGGGGGGCCTGTTCATGTTTCCTCAGACTTTTGGGGGGCAAACTATAGTTTTGGAAAAAATTAACTGATTCCTATACACACTGCACGTATCATATCTGTATTGCAAAAAAAGAAAAGAAAACGAAAAAAGAAAAAAAAAGAAAGACAAAACAATATTTTAAATGAGGAACAATTTTCACCAACATAAACTTGCCCATCTTTCAATGGGAAGTGTGGGCCTACTTTTGGATGATGAAATAATCAAGTTAATTAGGATTGTTGTTGTGTGCCTTCAAGTATTTCAGACTTAGGGCAAACCTAAGTCTAAAGTTTAGGGCAGGGGCCAGGGAAATGACCTTGGAGGGCTCCATCCAGCCCACAGGCCTTAGTTTGAGGACCCTTGATCTAAACAAAAGAAGTTGGAAACACTTGATACTTTGAGGTAGGCTGGTTGAGCTAGGTTGCAGCAGCATATCCGCTGTAAACAGCATGATAAAGTTTCAGCTAGGAAAGAACAGAACTCTATTTCATCCCAAGATCTGGACCCCCCAACATATCTGTTGAATGTCAAACACTGCCATAAATATATGGTTCAAACAAGGGCTATTTTAGATTTGATCCTAATCAAATGGGGATGAAGTCATCAATAGGGTCTAAATGGGATCCATGGAGCACCAAAAAATAAAGAATTCTGTACAATAAGCTCATCCAACTCTAACCCAATACAAATTACTCCTGTTATTAAACAAGCACAAGGCAACTATATTTCTTTTATGTGCCTGGAAAATGCCCTCTGCAGACCTGCCTTTTGTACCTAAAGCATTCTTGCACCAAAAGTCTGGCTGGCTAATAAATCATAGTCTCTGACATTTCACAGATGAAAACTGGAACACAAGTGACCAAGCAACAGTAGACGGTGATCAAGAGGGCAACAGTTATTAATGAGAAAGAACAGGCAGACTAGAAGATGCTTCAGCAGTTTGCAAAACCTCTCCTCTCCCACCTGCTTTTGCATATTGGACTCAGCTTGCACCAAGGAAGTAAGCTGAGATCAATGGATAACATGAAAATCAGAAATAAACTGGGACATTTTAAAAGTGGGAGAATGGAGGATTCTGTAGGACTGGCTCTGCCAAATCAGGAGTTGGAGAGTACCACAAATTCTACAGGGCAAGCAGGTAGCAATTCTTCACCAGTAAACTAAAAATGGGTAGAGCTCCCAGTGACTCAGCCTGGATGGGAATTCAATTTGCATTTGCTAGAAGCTTCTGTATGAACTGGAATCCAGAAAAAGGAGGGCTCCTGACTATGCAAAGATTTTATTCTATTCAAGCCAATGCGAATATAATATGCTGGCTTCAGATTTCTCCCTTCAATACAAGAATGTTGAGTGGATCAACAGAACCATTGGAAACAGGGTTCTGCCTCCTTACTTTTAACCTCTGCACAAGGAACCTGAAGGCCTACAGCTATCAGCAAACCATTGATCTCCTTATATGCTGGATTCAAACCACAGCATCTCAATCTAACATGGTGGCTAGGACGATGGGACTGTAACATAATATATTTGGAGAGGCTATGCTTATATAGGAGTCCCCGGTGGCACAGTGGGTTAAACCGCTGAGCTGCTGAACTTGCTGACCAAAAGGTCACCGATTGTAATCCAGGGAGTGGGGTGAGCGCCCTCTGTTAGCCCCAGCTTCTGCCAACTTAGCAGTTCAAAAACATGCAACTGTGAGTAGATCAATAGGTACCGCTCCATCAGGAAGGTAATGGCACTCCATGCAGTCATGCCGGCCACATGATCTTGGAGGTGTCTATGGACAAAGCTTTGAAATGGAGTTGAGCACCAACCCACAGAGTCAGACACGTTTGGACTTAATGTCAGGGGGAAACCTTTACCTTTTATGCTTATATAATCTCTAGCATCTTGAGTCTTATGCAACCCACCCTGAAGCCTTTTTTGTTAGTTTTGCTGGATGACCGACTGTTGGCCAAAGTTTGAAATTGATGGCTGGTGTCTACCTTAATGCTTCTGAAAGAATGATAGAAAAGATATGGTAATAGCCTCCTCATTCTTCAAATTTCTTTTCTCTCCTGTCTGAATCTTGAAAATGCCTAAATCGCCCTCACCGTCTCCACAAGCCATGTGTCTGCAAAAGGCTGCCTTTAATGGAAAAGTCCTGGCAGTAGAACGGAAACCTGGCTGTTACTGAAATGGAGGATACTTCTCCACTGGACAAGTATCTTTAATAGGCAGAAGAAAGAAACGGATGTTCACAGCATAACCTTTATTCTTTTCTTTCTCTCTGTTCTGATGGACCTCACTTGCTTCTCACCTTTGTTCCCTGTCCTGCAGCCAACCACGATGTCTTCTTTGATGACATCAAATGTACCTGAAAAACCTTCCCCTTTTCTTTCTCAAACTATCTCTTTTTGTGTCAATTAAATCTGACCTAAAAGTCTACAAAAGCTTTCTTGACTCGCTCCATATTCACCTATTCAGTGCTGACTGCTATAGTTTACTCTCTCACAACAGCCATTCTTTCTGCTCCATCAAACTGTGCTTCTCTCTGCAGTGTTATTTTACAGCAATACACACACACACATATTTCTAATCCTGCTGTGCAGAAATAAGTTTGGTCTTATATTTATGTACCTAGCATGGACTTGTTATCCATGCTTGTTTGATGAAGATAATTATAATGAGAACGAGAACACCAGCTTACAGGAATCATGGCAAGATAGTATAGCAAATAAAGTCATAGGTTTTGCTTGGCATTCAGATGACATTCAATACCTACTGCCCCCGTTTTATATGGTTTGCAATAGCTAAAGAAACAAAACAATGTCAGAAGTACAAATTGTGTGCATGAAATTCTCTCCCCAGACATTTGAGTCTCATAGTTAAGAAACCTTTTCAGTGCCTAAAGAAGAATAATCATAACCATAATAATAATTACAATATCTTTAAGCAGTTCCTAAATTAATACATAAAACATTTTCTTCATTTTACTGTAACCTCACAGCTCTTTGTACCGTATAGGTAAAAAGCAAACATTATGGCTTTGGTCAGTGTGTGTGGTATTCTAATAATTATGGCTTCTCTGTTTATGGATTGGAAAATTTATTTATTCACTACATTGAGATACCACTTTTCTCCCCCAGAGGGGACTCAAAGCAGTTTCCAACATTATAAAGGCAAAATTCAATGCCGTACATACATGTGAAAAGCTAAACATAATAGCTAGACAATAAAATATAATTATAAATTAAAAACCTAACCAATTAAAACATAAAGCATAAAATAACATTTAGGCATAAAGCATAAAAATTAAACATCGATAAATCAAGAACATTTATATTAAAACCCACCCATAAACAATACAATTTAAAAACAGGTATAAAAATCACGCCATCCAAAATCAAATCCATAGTTGTTCCATTCACTATTCCTTATTCTCTTATTGCACTAAGAACTTTGCTGTCTGAAAGTTTTATTATATAACCAAGTTTACTTTCTTCCTGAAGGTCAGGAACGAGGGAGCTGCTCTAATTTCACTAGGGAGGAAGTTCCATAGTCGAGTGGCCACCACCGAGAAGGCCCCCTCTCTCGTGAAAGAGGTGGAATTGAAAGCAGGGCCTCCCCAGAAGATCTTAATTTCTGAGATGGATCATAGAGGGAGATACATTTGGGCAGGTAAGCTGGGCTGGAACTGTCTAGGACTTTATAAGCTAAAGCCAGCACTTTGAATTGTGCTTGGTAGCAGACTGGCAGCCAGTGGAGCTGGTGCAAAGGGGGAATTGTATGCTCCCTGTATATTGCCCCAGTTAGAAAGCTGGCTGCCGCCCGTTGGACCACTTGAAGCTTCCAAACAACCTTCAAAGGCAACCTCATGTAGAGCGCATTGCAGTAGTCTATCCTTGATGTAACAAGAGTGTGGACCACTGTGGCCAAGTCTGACTTCCCAAGGTATGGGCGCAATTGATGCACAAGTTTTAATTGTGTGAAAGTTCCCCTGGCCACTGCTGAGACCTGGGGTTCCAGGCTCAATGATGAATCCAGGATCACTCCCAAGCTGTGTTTTGACCTGGGTTATGATGCATGCATAGAAGGGCCCTCAGAATACTTTTTCTTCAGCCTCACCTCCCAAAATGTGGAATGACCTATCCAGATGATTTTTAAATTATGACTTTTATTATGAATTGATGGATTAAATATATATCCTCTTTTAACTGGTTTTATATTTTAATTGATGTTCCAAATGTTAGCTTCCATCTACAGTACCTATCATTATTATTCTTACATACATCATAGGAAGAGGTGCATAATCAATCAATCAATCAAGCAATTTATTACTTGCTTAGTCGCCCTCCACCAACGGTGCTCTAGACGACTTACAGAATAAATAAATAAAAACACTTAAATTATCATTAAAACTATAATAAATATAGTTATAATAAAAACAACAATAATAATCAGTAGCAGCAGCAAGGGTATCTCAGATCCCATTGACACTGCTCTATAACACAGTTTGAAACTGCATTATATGGTCAGTGTAGATTCATAATGCTGTTTAACTGCATTTAACTGATTGCATGAGTCTACACCAGGGGTGCTCATTAGGTAGATCGTGATCTACTGGTAGATCACGTAGGGTGTCCTGGTAGATCGCAGGCAGGCAGGGAGGAAGGCTCAGTCCTGCCCCGCAGGCTCCCGACACCACCCAGGAGGTTGGACTGGATGGCCCTTGGAGGTCTCCTCCTATTCTAGGAACCCATTGTTATTATTATTATTATTATTATTATTATCATCAGAGGCTAAATGATAATCTGTGAGGAATGCTTTGCTTGTGTTTTTCCCTTATGGCAGAAGGAGGTTGGACTGGATGGCCCTTGGAGGTCTCCTTCTACTCTAGGAACCTATTGTTGTTGTTACTATTACTATTACTATTATTATTAGCAGAGCTGAATGAATATCATCATCATTATTATTATGAATAAATTCAGGGGCTTATTATACTCACATTTAGTTGAGTTCAGTCTTAAAATATATTATATGGCTCTCACTAAAATAAATTTCCAAATATTTTGCTTTTATGGCTCTCTGAGTAGTGGGTAGGTAGATCATTTTGACTTGGTTGCTTTATAAGTAGCTCGCATGCTGAAAAAGTGTGAGCACCCCTGGTCTACACTGACCATATAATGCAGTTTCAAACTGCATTCATTAAATGGCAGTGTCAATGGGACCAAAGATAGCTTTGAGAAAGGGGTTTGAATTGGTTTAGATCTCAGTAAACTGCTGCATAAAGATCAGCATGAGTTACGAAAACACAGTGGTTCCCATGGGTTGAGATATGATTGGCCTCCAGCTTCTAAAAATATGTGCCCTCTTTCAAGAGCTTGCTATGAAAATGAGGCCACTTCATTTAAACTGGTGAGTACTTTTTAACTTTGTTTGGTCTTAAGGCTGCAACCCTTGCACACCTGCTGACAACGGAATAATTGCTGAAGAACACTTTCCACCATATAAGCAGGGATGGGATAACATCTTCTTGTTATAGGCACTAATGGCCTCACTGAAATTACTGAAAGTTTGGAAATACATATTAAACAAGATTTATTGTCCCAGGACACCAATGCAAATATGTAAACCCACCATTAGAAGCACATAGTAAATTATTCTACTTATCAAAATACAAACAAAACAACCTATTTTCCCTTTAGTGCATGAGAAATGCATTAATGTTTTTCTCTTTCTCTAATGACAGCTGGAATGTACAAACAGCATGAAAGTAATCTGCTTTTTTTTTTAAAAAAAGGCAAAACTCATGTATTAACTTAATGGATTCCAAATATTTATTTCAAGGGGTGATCAGCAAATCTGTTAAATACTTTATGAAGAGGATTTTTCTTGAGCCATGGCTTTTGGAGGCACCGATTTAGAAGAGGCTTTAAAAAGGAACTTTGTATGCACGGCGCCATTACTTTTATTTAATAATTTACAATCAACACAAAGATACAATTTCACTCTTTTTTCCTTATTAAGCTTACTATTTGTAGTAGCTGTCCTTGTTACAGAGTGAGACATTTTCTACTTTACTAAATAGTAGCATTCTTTGAAGGACTGGCAACCTCAGAATAATTAACTATGTGTCTTCCTTGGGACTACAACTCTCTACCATGTTTTGGGTGTTATTAAAAAGGAAGTACAGAAGCAGCATGCTTAACTGAGTGTATGTTGGGAGGGGGGATCTTTTTTTCCCAATCATCCCAAAATCCTATAATCTGTGAATTGATTGCATTTATATATTGCCTTCCAGAGCTGTAGGAAGAAGAGGAAGATGACTGAAGAGATCCATTTGCATCTTACTGCCTATCTGCCTCCTCCCCATGATTCTCCCACTCATAGCTATTAATGGGTAAAACCTGGCAATAGCTCCCAATCTTGCAACATTACCACTGCCTATCTATCCCATCCGCTTTTGTCCTTCCATTTGGACAGTAAAGTGAGGTCCCCACCACCTTGCTACTTCCTAGCTATCCACGTTCTTTTTAATTTAAGTTTTATATGAGTAGTTCTGTTCACCTTTTTAAAAACCCATTGCGCCTCAGGTGGCGCAGTGGATTAAACCCTTGTGCCAGCAGGACTGCTGACTGACAGTTCAGAGGTTCAAATCCGGGGAGAGTGGGTTGAGCTCCCTCTGTCAGTTCCAGCTCCCCATGCAGATATGAAAGAAGCCTCCCACAAGAATGGTAAAGCATCGAAAACATCTGGGCGCCCCCTGGGCAACGTCCTTGCAGATGGCCAATTCTCTCACACCAGAAGTGACTTGCAGTTTCTGTAAGTCGCTCCTGACACACATACCCCCCCCCCCAAACCCCTTTTTTGGTTTTTAAAAGTTGAAATTGCAGAATTATCCTTAAAAAAAATCAACAGTAGGCAAGGTTATGAGGTATGATAGTGGGACCACGATTTGCAAATGAGGGCAGTTGTGATATTGAAGAAATCAAGGCAGCTCGTCCTCTCTTAAGGGTGAGGCACATTGGTCACCCTCTGGTGGACTGTTAGTTGGAATTACCTAGGACTTTTGCTCCTTGTCCTGTAGATTAGCTCTCTGTCCTGTAGAGTAGTCCTGTTTTGCTGTCTGTCCCTTTACTTCATTTAGCATATTGTATTTTACATTGTAGTCTGCTGTTTGTTTATATGCCCACTGGTTCTCTAGGGAACTTTGTAAGTTGCCCTGAGCCGTACAGGAGTGGCGACTAATAAGTTCAAATAATAATAATAATAATAATCATCATCATCATCTATGATATCAGAGCTGCTTAACCTAGGCTCCTGCTTCACTGCCATATAACCAGATTATCAAAGCAGATAATCCATATTATTTACTTTGAACTGGATTATATAAGTCTACACTACCATATAATCCAGTTCAAATCAGATAATCTTGATTTTATATGGCAACGCCACTATCAGTGATAATGCAACTATAGTGGAATAATGGGGTTTCGCATGATAAAACTAAATCAGCTGTTGGCGTTTAAGAGACAAGTGAAGACATATAACTTCTGGCAGGTCTACCCATTCAATTTTTATCTATGAATTTTAAACTCATGCCTTGTGTTGACTGCATTTTAATCTTTGTTCTGTGTATTTTAATATATATATATATATATGACTTTTACGTAATGTTTTACAAATATGTGTTTTTAACTGTGTTGTGCCCTGCTTTGAGCCCCAAGGAGAGGCAGCTAAGCAATAAAATAATAATAATAATAAAGTCTTGAATGAAGGGGGAATCCCAGGCTGCTTAAAAAAAACCCTATGATTTCTTTCTGGAGAACAGCATATTAATGTGAATATGAATGGGCATCACAGTCTCCAGTATTATCCACTTGCCGCTGGCTAACATGAACACACTGGTTATACCACCTGTGGATGGCATTATGCAAATAATTGCCCTTTTGACTAACCATCCATTTGGTGGTAACTAATCACCAAATGCCTAGCTTTCATTCCAGTGCCTAGCTTTATTCAGGTTCAGGATTACTAATCTTTAGGGCTTTAGATCTGTTGAATCCAAGGGTTTTTAGCTCAAATGAATTCAAGACAGCAGCCATCCTGACCCCGATAGCTTACATTTTGGGGCTTTTTTACATCAAGAGTATTGCAGGAAGCATCATGTCAGACGTGAACCTTCTGTGAGTATAATTACAGCCCCTCTGCAGGCAGAGATTCTCCTCACAAGGACAGAAGCACATCTATGCCATCCAAAATCTGTTCAAACATCTATGCAGAAGGCCTGGGTTTTTTAATTCACAAAGTCTCCCTCTCCCAAAAGAGAAGTGTTGTGACCTCATTAGATGGAGGAGAATTGGCAGCATGCTCCACTTTGCTGCCCCTTTAAGCATGGAGACCCCTGGCTCCCATTACACAATGTACTACTAACTTCTGGTGGAGCTTCCCGTGTTGCCTTGGAGCAGTGGGAGAAAGCTGGATGGTCTACACTTCCTCTGTCGGGTCACGCTACAGGTAAGCTGGGCAACATGGGGCATGGGGCAATGGGTTCCCCACACCCCCTGATAGCGGTAGCTAGGTTTGCCACAATGCATGGCGATTCTGGTGGCCAGTGTTGAATAATAAACACTGGAAAGTGGAAAACAGAGTTAGTCAGTAATCACACACACACACACACACACACACACACTGCTTTGGATAGCATAAGGAAGGGTTAATACCCCTATGATATTTGTTTTGCTGTCACTGCTATTTCTGTCCCTATGATCATTCAATTTTGAAGAATTTGGCTTGTTGTGTAAACAAGGATTAATTATAAGGTGGAGACACCCTTTTCCCATGAGAAGTCTTCCAGGAGTGAATTTCCCTTCCAAGAGATAGATTTCTCTCATTTCCTGTTGTCTTACCCCCTTCTTAACTGTGAGTTGTTTGCAAATTGGATGCTTATAACTTGGGGACTGCCTGCACATGGAATGTGCATATGCCTCTGAAAACAAGGCTGAGAAAAGGTGTCCTTACAAATCCATTCGTGAACATTAAAAACCTTAGCCATCTACAAAAGTAGTATATTCACTTTGGACTCATTTTCCAAGTATGTAGAATCCAACAAAACTTCTGTTAACAGAAAAGGACTGAATCTGTACAAGGTATTTGAAGTTCTAAGTCTTGGTTGATGTGTGTGGCTTCAAATAGTTTCTACTTATGGTACCCTAAGGCAAACCTATTGCAGGATTTTCTTGGCAAGATCTGTTCAGAGGGGGGTTGCTTTGCCATTTGTTATCCTCATAATTAAAGGTACTCATTTAATACAATCCATCAAACAATATTATTTGGGACGAGCTCACCAATTTTTGTCTTTAGTGCTGTAAAAATTGTGTCCTAGAAAAAAATACTTCAACGAAATTGTATGACTCCAATTATACTTCATACAATAGCCAATCAGCTCATCAAATGTATGAGAAATAGGTTTAATAAAACAGAAAAAAGCATTATAAATATTTAAAAATGAAGGTTCATCTTAATTTCTTTTGAACGTTACAATGCAACAAAACAATAGACAATTAATCTTGATTACTGAACTGCGCAAGATTTCCTGAAGACTAGCTTTTCGCATCACACTAGAAAATTTAACCAGTATTGCCCAAGCTGATATTAGTAATTTTGATTATAATGCTAATGAAATCAAAGTTTTATTGGTAGGACATACAGGCTGTAATTTTGTATCATACTGGGTTCCACGCAAAATAGACCAAATCCAAGAATTTTCTCAAAAAGAGCCAACTTTTGTCAGATTTGGCTAGAACAAGTACATAACATTAGGGTGTGTGTGTGTGTGTGTGTGTGTGTATATATATATATATATATATATATATATATATATATATATATATATATATATATCTGTATTTAAAAACAAGCTTTACAGAAAAGTGTTGTGAGATCCGCTTCATAAGCTTACTGGGGCTTCATTCCCACTGCGAACACTAACACAATGGCAAGCACTGAAATTGTAATCTGATCTGCTTTTCTGTTTAATTCAATATAACTTTAACTGTAGCTGTATGCCTAATCTATCTAGAAGGTGGCTTTATGGTTTGTACTTTTCAACAATGTGAAAGTTTTAATACAATTCCAGTGCAGCCACAGTGGGGCAGTCAAAGGCAATAAATGGCATCCATTGCTAAAGACTTTTATACCAAGAGACAAAGTTCAGTGGCAAGAATATTTACCTCCAGCAGACAGATTTCCTGATGAAACCCGTGGAAATTTTGTTTCAATATTTACCAAGTCGAATCTATGATGTTTGAGGCAGATCTATTGGAATCAAATTAACCTGCAGGTCACAATTCAACACAGGAAATTAAGTTTACTGATTTAAATCCTGCATTGGACTGTGGGTGTGACATTTTTAGTCACCCATTTGATGGATACAGAATATATTAGTCAGATTAGTGGCCCACTGACATTTAAGGGGCTTAAGTTAGTCATTAACAATTTTATTGGGACCTAAAAGGAATTCAGTGAGGATCCAACCAGATCTAATATGAGAAAACAACAGACACACCGCATTAGCCTTCTGCCTAGTCTTTAATTAATTTAGTAATAGTTATCATCATTTCTAATATAAATTTATCTCGAGGACCCCATGAAAAGAGTCAGAGATTGCTTGTCTAAAGTTCACTAAAGTAATACGATTTACTAACACCCCCCCCCCCCCCGTTATTGGAAGCATGCAAAATAGACAAAGAGATACTTTTACAACATCACTTTCACATTGTTTAGGAATATGACACATTCCTAAATTTATGGGAGAGAAAAATCTCAGAAATGATCAAACATAAATTGCTCATGAGCATAATGATGGTATGAAGGTTTATTTTCAGGAAAGACAATACATATCAAAACTGCTTATATCATATGTATAGCATGTATTATTTTGTGTGGGTAACCTATGGTCCGTTGATGTGTGTTGGGGGGGATCACCTTGGGGGAACTTCCTCCACTAGGACCACGGGCCACTGGTGATGCTATATTTTAATTATTACTAGGACTGGAATCATACAAATGGCATTGGCATCACCTAGGCCAGGGCTGTCCAACTGCCGGCCGTGCAGGTGTTTTGGACTTCAAATCCCAGAAATCCTAACAGCAGTGGATTTCTCAAGGGCCTGGGTCTGACCAGATGATTTTTGGCCTTCAACTCCCAGAAATCATAGCAGCTGGTAAACTGGCAGGGATTTCTGGAAGTTGTAGGCCAAAAACATCTGGGGACCCCAGGTTGAGAACCACTGACCTAGGCTAACCTGGGGAAATTATGAAAGCAATGAATGGTTGGTCATTTTGTCATAAAAGGGAGCTCCCACCTGTCAGCTCCAGCTTCCCATGTGGGAATATGAGAGAAGTCTCCTACAGGATGGTAAAATATTCAGGCGTCCACTGGGCAACGTCCTTGCAGATAGCCAATTCTCTCACACCAGAAGCGACTTGCAGTTGTTTCTGACATTTTGTTTTGGTCTTATAATGTAAAAATGCAATTTTAGGCTCTGCCTATGCCTTTTTCCCTTTTGCTTTAAAAATACCGGGAGAAGAATAAAACCAAAATAACTTAACATTCTACAGCAGACATGGACAAACTCTGGCATGGCTGTTAGAAATTGTGGGAGTTAAAGTCCAAAACACCTGGAGGGGTGAAGTTTGCCCATGCCTGTCCTACTGCGACAAAAATATGGCAAATACAGACAACCTTTCACCACATAGTAGCCTAGACTGGTTTCTGTGTCATTTATCACATGGCAAACGTATCATCTGTGTGGGCCTTCCAAGGGATAGAGACACTGCCTCACATCCCTACATTTACGGTGAGGTGCAGATTTTCTTCCGCATCAGACAGAAAAATATAACAGATGGAGTTATTCAGAAACTGATAATGTGATATTATAACTATTATATCATGATATTATAATTTGGATGTTTCTATTACATGCAATATTGTTAATGATATTGCAATATGTTGTAGTGCAATGCGATGTGTAGTGCTGACATTGTGCTATGACAGTAATGTTGTTTGTTATTTTTTTCACTTTGCTGTAAGTCGCTCTGGCAATATTGTTGTGTGCACATTGTAAGCCACTCTGGCAGTATTGTTGTTTGCTGTAAGCCGCTCTGAGTCCCCTTCGGGGTTGAGAAGGGCAGCATGTAAATATCGTAAATAAATAAATAAATAAAATCAACAGATTCCCTGCTAATAAAAATGTATATTTATATTAAAAAGGCGGAGAGTTCAGCTGGGAACAGCGGATGTATTATCTTTTATGAAAATGTACTCATGGCTACCATAGAAACTTTGGAATCAAGGTTCTGGATTAAATGCGAATACTCAGGATGCAGCTACACTGTAAAATTAATGTAGTTTGGCAACACTTTAACTGCCATGGGTCAATGGAATCATGGGAGTTGTAGTTTTACAAAGTTTTTAGCCTTCTCTGCCAAAGGGTTCTGCTGTCTCACTAATTACAAACCCCAGGATACCATAATATTGGGTCAAATCAGTTAAAGTGGTGTCAAACTGCATTAATTAAAGCCTGAGTTATTAGACCTTTTAACCAAATTCTAATTTTTTATTTTTTATTTTTTATTTTTTAGCTTAACTATTGAACTGTTTTTATGTGTTCTATGTGTAAGTCGCCCGGAGCACTGACGTGGAGGGCGACTCACAACTATTAAAATCAATCAATCAATCAATCAATTAATTCTACAGTGTCGATGTACCCTCAGATAGACTGTCGAAACAGCACTAGTTGAACGTCTATTCCTTGATCTATTTTCCATCTGATTTGGAAGATTTCCGTCTTGTCTGGAAGCTTTGGTTTATTCACTGTCACCCAGTCCATTATTGGCAGACACAATAGCTTATAAGTTAAATAGTTTCCTTGACTGTAGGTGGAAAGGAGGGATACGCAGCACTTTCCACTATTTAACTCTAGTCTGTGAGAAGAAGTAGTTTGCCTATCTTATATATCCTACTATTCAGTTCTAGTGAATGACACCAAAGCTTAGCATTATGAGAGGGTGATAAAAAAACATCTCTCTAGGCAGAAGAATCCCTCCAGCTTCTATCTCCATGCCAAGCATTAACATATTTTAATGTCTCCTGTTATATATATTTCCCCCCTAAGCTAAGCAGCCCCAAGGGGCCTCAATACCATAAAGGCACCAGATTCCATCTGATCTTGGAAGCCAAGAAGCATCATCCTGAAGTCTGTGGACTGGAGACTGCCAAGGAACACCATTTGCTGTTGACTCTATTTCAGAGGAAGGAACTGGCAAAACCATCTCTGAAAATTTCTTGCCTAAGAAAAACCTATGAAAAATCTGTTGGGTTGTCATTAGTCAGTAGACGACTTGAAGGCACATCACACACAGGGGCGGTCTAAGGTAATTTTAAATGGTAGGCAAACATTATTTTGGTGCCCCCCCCAAAAAACATTATTTTGCCCCCCCCCATGTAAAACAAATATACAATTATAATATCACAATACCATTAGTAGTATTATATTGTATCAATGTATTTACAATATATTATACCATACTCATACTATATTATATCATAATTATATTATACTACATTACAATATAATTATATTATAATATATTGACATTATAATACAATATAACATTCTATTCTATTATTATTATAAACTAATAAATAAAATTATTAATTTAAATGAAATTATCCTCCACTAAATATTTTCATTACTCCTATGAAACTCAAATAACCCAAAATAAAGTAAAATAAAATATTGTATATATCACTATTTTGTACAATACCACTATACTGCAATATTGTTTGTAATATTACATGTAATATAAAATATATCATTATTCTGTTGTTATATTGTATTTTTATTATATTGTATGACAATATTAAGCAGAACTGTATAATAATCAACAAGAAATGCAATGTAAATGCATCAAAATCAGAATATATTACCTACCACCCGTCTCATAATTCATAGGAGTCTCCCATAAGTCCAAAATTAGGATCCCAATGTAAATGTAAATAGAAAAACAGCCAAAATGTTCAAATGAGGTTGAATACAGGCAGCGCGGCCTGGGCAAACTTGGGCCCTCCCTCCCGCCCGCTAGGTGTTTTGGCCGCCCACTCCCGCAACTCCTCATAGCCTCAGGCCCCTCAGGTCTAGACAGAAATAGTGCAAGAAAGGAAGGAGGGAGAGAAGAGATCGCAGAGGAGGAGGAGGAGGAAAACCCTTCATTCATTCCTTCACTTACACTTCCTTCACTGATTCTTTTCTCCTTCCCCATAAGCGCGCGGCGGAGGGAAAGGAGAGGGGAAGCACTCCCTGCCTGCCCGATAGGGAGTGCTTTGCTTACAGGCTTCTGCGCAAGGGAGCTACTGGGCATGCGTGGAGGTTTTCGCGGATGTGCAGTTGCTCCTGCGCTCAACTTCAGCTCCAGAGCAACTGCGCCTGCGCGAAAACCTCAGTGCATGCCCAGAAGCGGCGTCGGAGCGCACAAGGCCGGGGCCCAAAAGCAGGCAGCTGCGGCGCTGCCTGAGGAACATCAGCAGGGCCAGGATGGCGCCCCATGCAGCCAGGATGGCGCCCCCTTCCCAGATGGCGCCCTAGGCGGCCGCCTACTTGGCCTACTTTGTAGGACCGCCCCTGATCACACACAGACACACACCAATGGTCCCCCAAATTGTTTCTCTTAAGGGGGTTTCTGCAGTCCTTGAACATTCTGCACATTTCCATGCTCTATAATATCTCTTTTCGGTATGTTAATAAGACAATAGTATTGTCCTAAGGGGAAACTCAGATTTATTTATCTTCCGACACTGCATTTGCTAATTCTATTTATGAAAAACCCATCAGGAAGCCCAATGATGAAATTTCTATTCCCAGAATTAGTTAAGTACATTTTCAATAAACAGATAAATGCAAGCTGTCATCCTATAGAAATGTAGTAATATTTATCATTAAGATATTTTACTTGGCATTTGGCCATATAATTACTTGATAATTAGTGGCCTGAAATCAGTCCAGTTTTTCAAAAGATCAAATCTGTGGGGTGCCTACAAATTCTAGCAAAGGCTAAAAGGCAATTTAGCTTTTGTGATCCCACTTGAAAAACTAAACAGTGAAATAAACAGAGTTCCACCAAGTATAGAAAATGTCCATAACCAGATAACGTTTTGTTCACAGCTTCTCCAACTATATGTCATAGAACAGTGACATACAGCACACATATAACATTTGACACAGATAGGTCAGATCCACACTTATTCATATTTAGTGGACATATTGGAACCACTGCAATTTAAGTTAGTCATTAAAAACCTATCAATTCCAATAGTTTATCTTAAGTACAAGTCTGGAGGTTCGCTAATAGAATTCTTATGCAACAAAACAGACATTATATAACTATATAATCCCTTCTGTTCTGAACACAGGTACCCTTACCTACTTTAAAATGAGAAATGGTGTGTACATGGTAATCAATCCACGTCTTCAGTTTTGTTGAGGGTTGCAAGTAGAAAGTGATAGTCTACACCAGTGGTTCTCAACCTGTGGGTCCCCAGGTGTTTTGGCCTTCAATTCCCAGAAATCCCAGCCATTTTACCAGCTGTTAGGATTTCTGAGTTGAAGGCCAAAACATCTGGGGAACCACAGATTGAGAACCACTTGTCTATACTGAGGCCTCTTACACACTGCCCTATATCCCAGAATCTGATCCCAGATTATCTTCTTATCCCAAATTATTCGTTTAGACGCTTCCAACTCTTTGTGATCTCATGAACCAGCCCATGCCAGAGCTCCCTGTCAGCCATGGCATCCCCAGCTCCTTCAGTCAAGCCAGTCACTTCAAGATACCCATCCATCTTGCCCTTGGTTGGCCCCTCTTCCTTTTTCTTTCCATTTTCCCCAGCATCATTGTCATCTCCAAGCTTTCTTGTCTTCATATTATGTGGCCAAAGTACTTTATCTTTGCCTCTAATATCCTTCCTTCCAGTGAGCAATTGGTCTTTATTTCATAGAGTATGGCCTGGTTTGATCTTCTTGTGGTCCAAGGCACTCTCAGAATTTTCCTCCAGCCCCACAGTTCAAAAGCATATATCTTTCTTCATTCAGCCTTCCCTATGGTCCAGCTTTCACATCCATAGGTTGCTACAGGGAATACCATTGCTTTAACTGTGCGGATCTTCATTGCCAGTGTGATGTCTCTACTCTGGTAGTGGCAGTTTAGACTCATATAATCTTATTCAAAGCAGATAATTTGAGATCAGTTCCTGGGATATAGAACAGTGTAGAAAGAGCCAAAGATACAAATTGCGACCCATGTCAAAAAACTTCATGGAATTATATAACAAATATTCAATCAAGAAGCTTGTATTCAGGCTGAGAAGAGAAAGCAATGCTTAAAACAATTCTTAAAAAAGTAAATACTTAAAGCAGGACACTCTGAGTATGTGTCTTCAAGTTGAGTCCATGAATTTCACAGTTTTCATAGGAAAGGAATATTCAGAGGTGGTTTTGCCATTTCCGTTTTCTGAAATATAGCACCTGGTATTCATGGTGGCCTCCCACCCAAGTACAGACTAGAGTTCACCCTATTTAGTTTCCAAAATCAGAAAGGATCTGGTGCTTTCGGGATATTTAGACATAAAGTAGGTCTTAAGCATACTAAGTTTTTTTTTTAAAAAATCAAATTTGAATACTTTGGACAATGTTCAAGAAAATTATAAAAACGATAATGAATGACATTTTCTCCTGAAATTGTAAAACTCTTCTGAAGTGTTTCTTCTGAAAGGCAAATTATTTACAATATTAGTGATTTTGAGGACTCAAATATTAATGTAGGTAAGTATGCCAAGAAATTCATAGTTCCTCAATTTGCCGGTTGAAATTGCATGATGGAATAGCAAGGAGAGAGAGCTAAGAGGACTTCAGGCAAGTGAGTGAGAGTCTAGGTTGAATAGATGTGGTTGTAATGTAGGACCTGGCTGTAACACAATAGATTTGGTCAGTGTCACACCTCAAGTGCCTCAGGCATCACTTTTGCTTGAACAGCATTCTAGCCAGGGAAATCAGAAAGTACTTTCCAAGCCAGCTTGTTTTGCTCTCAAGCCCTGTCCAGGGCCTCCCTGACTTTCCCATGAGAAGGCAGGGGATGAAAGCATAACAAAGGCCTCTCAAGGTTGTACCATCTTGACTCCCCGATAGAGTAAGCGGGCTACAGGGGCAGAGAGCTCGCCTCCCTTTCGCCCTAGATGTTCTTCACTAACGAGCACCACATTCCAAGAGTACTGAGTTCACAAAACATACAGGTGATCATCAATCTTTGCTTTTGACATGCAACGCAACTCAGGAACACTATAACTGCCCTGTGAACCCCCATGCCAGTGTCTTGTACCAACAATGCATTTGGGAGAAGATCTTGTGTGTTAGGCCAATCGGGCCTTCCATCAAGCCTTGCCAGCCAGCCTGCTTCGGGCTGACTTGTTCCAGTATTGCCTTGTTCCTGTTCGTTGTCGAAACCCAGTGATTGATCCTGAAAGACTCTTTTTACCTTTTGAACTCTTTGCCTTATAATCAACGCGTCCCAGCCTCACTTGCTTCGGCTGGGATTCCAAGAGACTCTTTGCATCCGGCTTGTGTTCCCGTTTTCCCGCTTGTGCTCCTTTTGCTGCAGAGCACTCACATCCCTGCTGATTCCCGTTTGGCTGCTAGTTGGAGGCACTATAAGGATTGCCTCCAACCTCTTTCCTATACCTACCTATTCTCAATAAAACCCGTTGTACCTCAGCTGCTGTGTGGTTTATCCAGGGGGGTCAGGTTGCCAAGGCCTCAGAGGGCGATAGTCAGATGTTTTTGTTGTACGCTGCAGGCATGCTATTATATGTAGTGATCAGTGGGACTCTGATAATAGTACAGTTCTCAATGATCTATTGTGTAGTTGTGTCATCAGTAATGTGGTGTACGTGTTGAGAAAGTCAACTTCTGTGAATTATTGCAGACATAGGCTGATGAAGGATAAACGTTATTGAAATTCTGGTGAAACTTCTCAAGTTATTCTTTTCCATGTCATTAATGTATCTCAGGTATATGACATATTTCAGGATGCATGAGTTGAGGGTCAAACATTATTTACATAAGTCAAGTGTCCATGACATGTGTTTCCCAAAGTGAAGGAAGTGTGTATGGCTTACTGTATAATTACATTTTCAATAAAATGCCTTTGACTTTGAATCAAGTGAACATTTGTACAAATTGAACTAGGTATTGTCATTGATAGCCTCTTAAAATTGTAGACAGCTATGAGAATGTAATGGTACATTCATAACTGGTATATTGCTCCACATGCTGTCAATAATTCTCTACATCTTATTTTTGTGTGTGAAAATCATGTCATGATTGATAATCCCTAGTATGGCATGTTTAATTTTATTTTATTCTGTGATTCAGATTTTCATTGGTATTACTAACCAGCAAGTATACCCATCTGCTTTACATATTAGATACAATTTCAAAACAATTATTAATCTTTAATCTTTACCAATCAGGCTCTTCTGACAAAATTCAGTAAGCTAGTATCTTTGTATATCTTGGTCTTTAGGACAAAATATTGCAAAGGTATCCAACAGGGTTTTATAATAATAATAATAATATATTTTTATTCCACCCTATCTCCCCGAGGGGGCTCGGCGTGGATTCCAACATATACAGACACAAAGGCAAACATCAATGCCTATAAACAACGAAACACAGATAAAAATACTGGCTTCTCCTTCCAGCTCTGGGGGTTGGTGCTCATCTCCATTTCTAAGCCACAAAGCCTATGTTATCCATAGACACCTCCTAGGTCATGTGGCCGACATGACTAAATGGAGTGCCATTTACCTTTTCACCAAGGCGGTACCTATTGATCTACTTACAGTTGCATGTTTTTGAACTGCTAGGTTGGCAGAAGATGGGCCTAACAGAAGGAGCTCACCATGTCCCATGGATTTGAACAGCCAACCTTCTGGTCAGCAAGTTCAGCAGCTCAGTGGTTTAGCTCATTGTGCCACCACAGCCTCTTTATACTAAGCAGAGGTCCTAGTTTTGTTTCTTAATATGGAACAAGAAGGAATTGCTTCTTACTATCTTTGTTTAATAGATGGTCACACTCACCTTAAGGCCAGTTTGCTTATATTCCATTGCTATCAGCATGCTTAGTGCAAGATGATTTCCATAGAATATAAGCAATTGTGTGCTAATTATTTGTATGACTTCATCACTCAAATGTTATCAGTATTTTATTATAAAAGGAATCCATTGTGTTTTTAAATCATGTGTGAATTATCTCTTTGAATGAAAAAATACATGAGAAAATTTACATTTGTGAATTCTAATTTGAACTGACCTGATCGCAATGTGTGATTTGGAACACAATTAGATTTCAAATTTCCCTAGAGCTTTTTGATTCATTCTGCATTTGAAAAAAACACATTAAATGCACTTTATATAGAAATGTTAGCCCATGTTGACCAAAGATACAGTCAATTTGTATTGTGCCTGTACTCTTTCAACTTGACACATGAAAAATAGCTCATTGAAGAAAGGATAGATGGATCAGTCTATCTCTGCTCTGCATCCATTTCTCATGTGTTATTCAGAAATGTTTAATTTAATTCATTCAGAAATGTGTGTACTACAGTGGAATTCATTTGGAAAAACTTTGTAATGAAATACATTTGTAAATATGTATTTTGTGAGCTATACCTTCAAAAATAAATGTTAAGATTAACTAAGAGCAGGGGAAATCAAACAAAACCAAATGTTTCAATACTTATTTGAAATGTTTGGTTTTGTTTGATTTCCCCTGCTCTTAATTTTTTTTACAAATGGAAAATGTAGATTAATGGAGAAACCGAACAGAAAACATTTCTGAATAACATACGAGAAATGGACGCTGAGTAGAGATAGACTGATCCATCTATCCCTACTTCAATGAGCTATTTCTCATGAGTCAAGTGGAAAAAGGACAGCCATAATACAAATTGACGGTGTCTTTGGTCAACATGGGGTAACATTTCTATATAAGTCATATATCTGTTGCTACCAACAGTTTACTAAAGGCTTTTGATTAGTAATAGCAAGGATCCGAACAATTCTATTACAGCACTAAAGCAGCAGTTATGGCTTAGTTGGGTGTGTTATCCACTTACTGTATAAAACAAGGCACTTAGTTTGTGGTTGTTGAGCTTTGTGTTTTTCTTAGCTTAGGGCCCTTCCACACAGCCCTATGTCCCAGAATATCAAGGCAGAAAATCCCACATTTCCTGAATGTTCACTCAGATAACCCAGCTCAAAGTAGATATTGAGGGATTTTCTGCCTTGATATTCTGGGATATAGGGCTGTATGGAAAGGCGCTTAGTTTGGCTCTGTTTTAGAGCTGGTAGCTTGTTCGAACTGGAAGCAGTAGGTGGCTGCTTTTTGTTGCTGGGAGCTGACATGCAGCATTTGGAAGCTGGAAACTGAAGCGTAAGTCAAGGCTTATCTAAACTACAAGCCGAGGTCATCTTATTTTCAACAAAATAGAAACAGAACTATTTACTATGTTTATTTCCTGTAGTCATAGAAAGAAGAAGACTCACTGAAGAAAGTGTTTGTTATTATACTTTGGTGAGATCAAGTATTCTGATTTGCTTTGTATCATTATTGAACTAAAGTGAATGCACTATTTTCTTTTCTTCTTAAAGCCACAACTGACTCATGTGTATTTTTGATTTCAGGGTCACACTATATTAAAAGGGGTTGAAATATGTTTAACAGGATTTGTGCTTGCTTCTGCAATTTGCTATCACCAGTTTAACAATATCTATTTAGATTCTAGTTCTTTAAGGATTCTGCTCAATTTTCTCTCTTGGCTACAATAGAGTTGATGAACTGGAATAGAATGGATAGGTGTATTTTAACAAAATGGAAACATAAAAACAAAATGTCCAAGAGAAAGAACTTGAAAATATGTATCCCTGCAATATGCAGAATCTCTCAAAAAACTTGCCGATTCCAATGTAGGTGACATGCTATTGATACCTATAAAACAATTAGTTCAGTCTGGATGCTTCATTTTTTATTTTATGGTAGACATGCTATTGTTAAATATGTGTGGGATTCACACTGCTGCATTAAATTACATTTAAGATGTGCTAGGAAAAGTACAAAACCCACTTTGGAAGACAAGGGAACCTGAGGTGGGAGAAAGATGTCAATGCTTACATGGAACACCTTGAAGGGATGATTTTATAAACTTTGTAAAATTCAATCAACATGCATATGCCATCCTTAAAAAATAGATGCATAATGGGATAAGTCATGTCTTTCATTGCATAAACAAGCTAGTAAGAAAATACAATCAAATACCCTACCACTATTAGTAAAGGTAAAGGTTTCCCCTTCATGTTCAATCTAGTTGTGTACAACTTTGGGAGGTGGTGTTCATGTCCATTTCTAAGACGAAAAGCCAGTGTTGTCCATAGACATCTCCAAGGTCATGGAGTGCCGTTACCTTCCTGCCAAGGTGGTACCTATTAATCTACTCACATATGTATGTTTTCGAACTGCTAGGTTGGCAGAAGGTAACAGCGGGAGCTCACCCTACTCCCTGGATTCAAACCACCAACCTTTCAGTCAGCAAGTTCAGCAGCTCAGTGGTCTAACCCACTGTGCCACAGGGGGCTCCATTAGGAAACAGTATTATTATTATTACTATTAGGAAACAGTAATAATAATCCAATAATGGTGGTGGACAAATAATAATGGAATGCAGCATTGTTTCCCGAAGGGCAACATGAGCCCTATCTGAAATGGATATTTTTAGTATATGGGTAATGGACATTTGTTCTTCCCAGTGGGCATGTTATGTAACAGATCATTTGTATGAAATAGCAAACATATATAAATAAAAATATTTATCTACCATAACATTTACACCTTATGTAATGTTGTACATCTGATAGGAGGCACAAATAAATGCTTTGAATAAGAATGATATATGAATTAAATGCAAAAAAAGTTAAAACAAGCATGTGTTTCATATTACACAGTGCAAAGATAATACTAAGTTTGAAGACTATGTGAACCAGCCCTTATTTATCTTCTTTGTAGATTAATCAACCATTACGACTTAGGAAATTAATCTTCTTGCAATGTAGATATTTTGATAAAATGTGAAGAGTTCAAGAGTTTATACTCTCTTTGCATTGATAAATGTTTCTTCTTGCTCATAAAACCGACTTATCATTGTATTTGCAGCTGCCGTCCTGGACATTTTCGGTGCCTGCTGAAATAGGGTTTTGATAGTAAAAAGCAGACTCTTGTGCTGTCTTGGATATTTACTTATCCATTCCTGACACACAAATGCCACAGGTAAAATGTTGTTGTGTGCCTTCAAGTTGTTTCTGGCTTATAGTGACCCTTAAATGACCCTATCACAGGGTTTTCTTGGCTTGATTTGTTCACAGTGGATTTGTTTTCACCTTTCTCTGAGGCTGAGCGAGTACAACTTGCCCAAGGTAAAACGCTTCTACCTTGTAATGCTATTTTTGCTTTTAAATTCTAGGTAACCACAAGGTTACCCTTCAGCGACATCAGGCTGAGAATGATGTCTTATTTCCAAAAAACACAAACACCTCAATATCAAACATACAGAAATATATATTTTCCTGAAGAAACAAGGTAAAGAAAAAGAAGAATTCACTGGGAAAGGTGGTCAAAGTGTGATTTGTAGGGCCCAACTTTTGGTGTGATTTATTTTCAGGGACTTTTTTTTGCCCCCAAACCATGTAGAAAGTTCTCCAAACATAGTGTCTGGTTGGTCAGAGTTCAAATGTCTGCTTGGCCATGGAAAACTACATGATGACCTTTGGCACATTCCACCGGACACCTCTATGGTGACCCAAAGTGCAATCTACATAGGGTCTTGACAGGGACTCCCTCAACCACCTTGGAGGTGAGATGGACTCCCAAGTAGGAAGTAGCCCAGCCATGCTGAATACATTTCGGACCCACATGTCATGGTGGTCCCCAACCAGTCGAGGGAAATATCAAATCTTGGGGTATTAGACAAGCTTTCCCCTGATTTAATTTAACCTGCAACATCCCCATATGGTTTTTAGCCGTTGCAGGGCTGATCTGATTACATACTGGTCTAAGTGGCCAGTGTAAATGAGTCTACTTTTTCATCTTCAAAGGAAGGCAATGGCAAACTTCCTCTGAACAATTTTTGCTGAGAAAATCCCATGATAGGTTCACATTGGGATCAACACAAACTGAAAACTACTTAAAGACACACAACACCACGACCACCAACATCAACCCCACACGGTTGCCCATTTCTAGTATATGTTAAGTTTCTTCACTTCTTCAGTGTTTTAGTCTGAATTGATCTCCCTTTTTCTACTCCGAGATTTCTGCTTATCCCTGATCTTGCCCAGAATCCAGAATTTGTGGCAGCTGGATGCTCTGCTGCCCTTGGGGCAGTTAATTGGCCACTAATTTTAATACACACAGAGATATTCATCTTCTGAATCCTATCCCCCCTCCATAGGTTTAGCACCATGGTGTCATGTCCCAGCCTGACTCCATAACTAAGCCAGATAGAAGCCATGTTAAATCCAAGGCACCAGCCAGGCCTGAAAGAAACCCTTTGCAGAGGCCTCCTTGTCAGCCAGCGGTCAAGGCCAGACGCAGCCTTCTTTCTTCCCAACCTGATAAGGAGCACTGGGAAAGAAAAGCCTCGCTTTCCCCCTCTTCTCCAGGTGCAGCCGTTAATGAGCTGACATATTTGCCTTCCTCGGGAGGCTTGGGAAAGTCAGGCCCACAAACTGTTCCTGGGAAAGAGTTGCGCCGAAGTCAACGCCTCCAAGGCCAAAACAACGGGGGACCTATTTAAGTTGGTTCCCATTGGTGCTTGGGATCTTGCGCCAACATTCAGCTTTCCTTGCCAAGCTCCACAGAACTCAAGTTCAGGACCAGGCCGCTGAGCCTTCCCATCACGGACCCAAGTAACTTGCCAAGGACTTATCTTGGATTTTAGCCCATTGGGGTTTCAAGACTCTTTCTTCATTTATTGGATCTTTGAACTCTGTTAGGACTATTGCCTTGCAATACTTGGATGCTGGAAGCATCAGTGGACTATATTTTTATCTCCTTCCTTTTCTCTTACTTATTCTAAATAAAGCATTTAATCACGGCTGCTTCGTGGTGGTTTACTAAGGGATCCTCCAGGTCTAGGTTGCAACACATGGATAGCTTTTGTAAAATTGAAACCAAAAACCTGTCAGGGATTCACCATCCCACTGAGATCACCCTGATTTCAGGATTTCTTTGGAGATATATCTCATTATATACTTGAGATAAAACAGGTATTCCAAAATCTGAAAAAAAACCTCTGAAATTAAAAACACTTAGTTCCAGACATTTCAGATAAGGAATACTCAACCTGGCTGGTCTGTCCTAAAGCTTAGAAAATATACTGTTTTGGATTACAACATTCAGGATCCCACAGTCTACCTGGCCTGTAGCTGTACTTTCCCAAGCTATTGTCAGTCTTGCCAAGTACTGTACAGACTAACAGAAGCCTTCTAGTTCTTGAAGAGCTAAAGTACCAAGGAGAAGGAAGAACTTAAAGGTACAAAAGAAACAGCTTCTTAAAAAGTCCACTCTTTGTATTTCTTTTTTAATGTACAAGGTTTTAAAACTGAAGAACAGATGTGACTGACTAAGCTTTTAAATCTATAAGCATGTGACATCACATATCAGTGGCCTTTGAAAAATGCTTATGGCATTTATTAAAAAATTCTCCAGAATGGGCTATTCTTAGTTAAAAAAAAAGAAAGCAGGCATGACACGTCCCCCACTCTAACATCTGTTTAAATTAACAGTGATGAGCTGACATAGAATTATGCATATTTCTTAAACTACAATCTAGTGACATTAGTTGAATTTCCTGCTGTCAGAAACCATGCTAAAATTAGAATGCTGCTTGGAAATGTAAATATGAGGCAGGATACTGCATCAGGAGAAGCAGTTATGAGATGTGACATTCTCCCTATCTGAAACACATCAGTTCCCAGCTGCAGTCCTCCCTCCCCTCTCCATAACCTCAGCCATTTTCTGGTTGGTGAAAGTTGAGGAGAGCAGCAGGCAACTTCCAGCCATTTTCTTTTAGCTGGAAAATAGCACATCTGCTTGGTATCCAGCTATAGGAAAATAACAGACATCTCAGCAGCTTTCGATACCATCACCCATGGTATCCTTCTGGGGTGGCTTTCCAGATCGTGTCTTGGGGGCACTACTCTGCAATGGCTCTGCTCTTTCCTGGAGGGTCAAATCCAGTTGGTGAAGCTGGGAGAGACCTGCTTGAACCCCCGGCCTTTGACCTGTGGGGTCCTGCAAGGTTCCATTCTGTTTCCTATGCTTTTAAACATCTACATGAAACTCTATTACTCTTTTCTACTAATGCCAAGGAAGTCCACTGGATCCTGGACCAGTGCCCGGCTGCTGTGATGGACTGGATGATGGCTAACAAGCTGAAGCTTAATCCAGACAAGACAGAGGTCCTCCTGGTCAGTCGCAAGGTCAATTAGATTATAGGTTGGCAACTTGTGCTCGATCGGGTTACACTCCCCCCTGAGGACACAAGTCCACAGTCTGGGGGTCCTTCTGGACTTTTTTCTGATGCTTGATACTCAGGTGTCAGCAGTGGCAGGGAAGGCCTTTGCACAGTTAAACCTTGTGTGCCAGCGATGATCATACCTCGAGAAACCTGACTTGGCCACTGTGGTCCATGCTTTAATTACATCAAGATTGGAATACTGCAATGCACTCTACACGAGGCTGCTTTTGAAGATGGCCCTGAAACTACAGTTGGTGCAAAGATCAGCAGCCAGGTTGTTAACTGGAGCAAGTTACAATGAGTGAACAATGCCTCTGCTGAAGCAACTCCACTGGCTGTTGATGTTTCTGCTCCCAATTCAAAGTGCAGGTTATTACCTATAATTCCCTAAACAGTTTGAGTCCTGCTTATCTTTATGATTGTATCTCCCTCTATGCACCAGCGTGAACTTTAAAATCTGCTGGGGTGGCCCTTCTCTCGCTCCTGCCTCCATCACAAGCACAGCTGGTGGGGATGAGGGAGAGAGCCTTCTCAGTGGTGCCCCCCCCCAAGCTCTGGAACTCTCTCCCCAGGAGGATTAGATTAGGTTCCACACTGTCCACCTTCCATAAAGATTTGAAAACTTGGATGTTCTAATGTGCCTTCAAATAACTCAGTTTAGCTCCCAATCAGATCTGACCAGCCCTATTTTATGGTTTGTTTTTTCCCAGCACTTTCCCAGCACTTTATTCCTAGCCATAGTCTGTGTTTTGCACAAGCCCCTGCCCTTCCCCTGAAGTCTGAATTTGCCCATTTTTCCTGGCTACTGGTTGTTGATGTTGGTTGATGTATTTTTATGATGTTTTTATTTTTCTGGTTTAAATTGGTTTAAATTGTTTTAATTATGTTGTTTATCTGTTCTATGTCTTTAATTATTTTATTTATTTATTTACGTTATTTCTATCCCACCCATATCAACCCGACGGCGACTCATTTACTTTGTAATTTTGCCTATGTTGGGCTTGGTTCCCATGTAAGCCGCCACGAGTCTGTTTGGGGAGATGGTGGCAGGATTTAAGAATAAAGTTGTTGTTGTTGTTATTATTATTATTATTATTATTAAAATACCAGGATACTTGTGTTTTGTTTCCCCTACTCTCCACCAAGAAATGTGGCTGCAGCAGGGAAAACACGGGTTTTGGGGAGAATTTTGTACTAAATTTCAACCTCCCTCTACAAGAAGAAATGGCAATGGTGCCATCATAATTCACCAACAGGATACCATCCATGTTTGATTTTATGTATTGCCATTGATTACAATCCTATATACCCCAACATAGCTTGATGCTATCTCTTGAAGATCTACATTAGCAGTTACATGTTCATTTTGCTGTTGCCAAGTCTGTCTTTCAGAAATCATGTTTCTGCATCCCAGGTCTATGTTAGATATGCTTGATCCTTCATATGCAATGCATATAAAGCTGTGGACATTAGTTGGGTTTAATATCACAGGCTTTTTGTCCCCTTCTTACAGCAAATTGCAATTCAGTGAGAAAGAAAAGTCATAATTACAAACCTTTCAACATATACATGATTCCTTTATCATTTCTGAATTTCAGTTTTATTGCATTCCATGATAAATCAAGAGGTTTTGAGATAGGAAGCATGAGTCACATTTAATTGCCTCTCTTCTTTCATGGTTGTTGAGGGAAAAGTGCAAAAAGAACAGATCGGCAGATGTGTCCTTGACCCTTGAAATAAATAGGAAAACCCTTGCCTTGTGTGACAGTCTACACACCTATAAGAAATAATTGGATTGAGGCAATTATTTATACACCTCAATCCATGAGTTCACCCCATTGAAATTAACAACATAAATTTACAAAATAATTTCAAATATACCCTTGTGGATCTTGGTCATTTTCAATGAAACATATCTAATGACACAAATGGAATTTTACATGTAAAGAGATAGTTGTGAAATTAGATTTTTGTTATGAACCAAGCAACAGGGCTTTAGGCAATGCTCAAGTGAGTTTCTTTTTTGTGTGCATTTGTAGGTGAGAGCAATTTGCACCATTACTATGTACTGTACCTTCGCATAAAAAACAAATACAATGCCATCATTTAAGTTACTGTATAAAACTCAAACAAATGGAACCAATGTGGATTGAAAGAAAAGATTGAAATAGCAAACATATGCTTGTGTAACTCCATGCTCAGGTAATTCTCTATTTCCACATTGAAAATCTCTCTGAAATAAAACCAATCATGCTTAAAGAATGAAAACACATGAGCACCACTGTTTTGTCACTGACTGTGGGATATGAGGTAATAATATCAATACAATAGGCTTTTGCAGTTCACATACACAATTTTCATATGCTTGCAAATAAAGCATATATGTGCCACCTGAAAATGAAAGAAGCAAAATAAAGCTTCTGAATGGGGAAAAAATATCTCCAAGCCAAAAGCTTTAGAATAAAAAAAGACAGCATTTGAAATGTTCCAAAAACACATTCACTCACAAAGATGGCACATACAAGAAACCTCCAGAATTAACATTTCTGAATAGCAGCAAAGGAGGAAACAGCAGTATAAAAAGACTATAAGGAGAATCATTTGTGCCTTGTCAAATTAGAAACAAAATAAACTTACACTTGTTGTATAAGCAGCTTCAGGGTCATCTTCTAATACACGCGATAAGCCAAAATCAGAGACTTTACACATGAGATTACTGTTGACCAAAATATTCCGAGCTGCCAGGTCTCGATGTACGTAGCCCATATCTGAGAGATATTTCATGCCAGAAGCTATTCCACGTAGCATGCCGACAAGCTGGATGACCGTGAAGTGGCCATCATGCTTCTGCAACAAAAGGGAGAGTGTCAGGTTCAAGGATGTTTACATTTTCAGGATTGGCTAGCTTAACTCAGATCTCTTCTACAGACCTAGCAAAAAGGAACTAACCACTGATTGCTTAACCACCACTTTCTAAACAAAGGACCTTCTCCCAGTCTTGATCCCATTGAATTAAATTCTTGTTGGTTTTTGACCTTCGTACAATACAACTTTTGCACGTTTGCAGTATTTTATCTTTAGTATTCTGCAGTTCATTCTTATCTCCACTGCACTGCATACTATCATCCTTAGCCCTATAATTATATCTGGTCCTTTGTCCCTTCTATGGAACCTCCAACTTCAAAAGCAAACTTCTTCAAAATTTCTGCAGCCTTGATAACATCTGGTATAGGTTAGCGCAGCACCATTTGCTAACTCAGAAGCAACTTATAGAGAAGGATGTAGTGTTCCCCCAGAATATGTGCTTTAATTTATGTGTGTGCCCATGTGTGGAATTATCCAATTTCACACAAAGGCCATGCTGAGAAAGATGATTGCTGAAGTGCCTTTACTCTGCATAGCTTATTGAGTTCTCCGCTCAGGCAGCAGAGGTGGCACAATGTTCCTCTGCATGAGCTCATTGTAGATGAGAGATGATCAGTCAGTAACTTGTGAAGCAAGGATTCACTGGTATGCAAAATAATGGAATATATTTTCCCCCAGTGATATATTTGAACAATAATATATCAACCTGTTTGAACAATAGAATTTCTCTGAATAGCTATTAACCCAATGTCTTTACAGCAGGGGTGGGAATTAAGCAGCCCTCTAGCCTTCTAGATCTTGAGGAACATTAGAAGTTGTAGTTCAGCAACATTTGGATGGCTTCATGATTCCTGCACTTGTTTATAGTTTCCCATTTGGGAAGTGGTTTGTTTAACTGAAGGGACCAAGATGGTGCTTTTATGAGACTGAGAAGGAGCTGTGGAATTCTTTGGAGAGAGAAGATGGAGAAAAGCTTAGATGTGGGAAAAAGATTGTAAGAGAGAATGAGTGAGGTACTTCTGGAGGGAATGGGTTGTAATTCAGACAGTATTCTACTGACAGGTAGTGTGCAAGTTCAATGAAATGTCAGAATGATTTATTTAAAATATTTTTACACCAACCCTTCAGTCATTTGCTCACAAAAATTTGAAAGAGGACCACGACCACTAAATTACAAGTAATAAATACCATATTTTACGGTGTAATATTTGCACTCCCCCCTCCTTGTAGTTGAAACAATAAAAATATATCATACGTATTTTATTTGGAAATGTTCATAACTTACTAACTCAAGCCACTGAGTGAAATGCCCCCATCTGGTTGCGTGTGCAAGGGTGACACACTTTGCGCCGGGAAAAATAACACAGACACAAGTGGTTGGATGAAAATGGCCACAACTCATTTATTGAAAACAGGAACAAAGGGTTGGCGGCCAGGCATGGGTCCTGGATCAGAGTCGTACAGCCCCCACAAATGTCCATAGGCGTATGCAAGCCTGGGGTGCGAGCGGCCCAATGCCTGTCCACAGAAACTTGGCACCCCAGGGGGCCTGGGCATTATCCCCCTTACAACCAAGGGCTGATAAGCCAGCCTGATCCAGGGGCCATGCCACACGCCAAACACGGAGTTGCGACAAAGAACAATAGCGCATAACCATGAACAATGTGACAATGACATGAAGAATGAACAAAATGGACACCAACAAGCAATGCAATATGAAGGGAGGGTGGGAGGAAAAACAGAACTAGCCCCCATGTGCAGCCTGGGCAGCCCCGGGGGGCCTTAAATAGGCTGGCCAGGCGGAAGTGCAGGCCAGCCAGCGGAAAGAGGGGGCGGGGCCAGCCCCATCATTGGCCGGCTGGCGCTGGTAGCGTGAAACCTTCCCGCCACCCTTGGGGCTTCTGGAAAGCAGAAGCCCCTTCTCTCTCCCCAAGATGGCGGCGAGGGCAACCCTGCCCCGCAACCTGCTCAGCCGGTAAATCGGCCAAGCCCATAATCATAGAAATGTTAATGAAATTCTTTTTTCTTTCTTTTTTTTTTTACTTCAGGCACTCTTCCCAGTCTCACTGTAATTTGTTTATTGTTATTACAATTGTAATTATTGTTACTGCAGAAAAAAATATTTCCATCTTTAAGTGCTTAGTTTTCCTCTGGTGTAAATCCAGGTTATTTCCAAGTAGAGCAATCTAGACTTATCAAGTGCTTTTTAGTTCAAGCGATCTACTCCACTTTGGACTAACAACTGGATTTAGCCCATGGTATATAACTTTATCCTTTTCTCTTTTAATTCATAGAGATGTACTGCTTTTTCATATGGGGTGAATGTGACAGTATCTGTGACTTTTTGTATATGGATAGTCCTGCCTTTTAAGTCTCTGCTCTGGTCACATAGAGTTGTAATAATCAATACCTGTGCATTCCTGAAACTACCATTATATTTTTCTTTGTGCTGTAAAGCCAACAATATACCTTAAACTTTGAATGCAGTGACTTTTATTTCCATGTACTGTGAATGTACACTGCTCTTGTTCTATGTTGGTTTTGTAGCATAACGGTGATGTTTTCAACTGATTAGCAAATCTGTCCATTCCCTTAACCACACTGTTGGCTGTTGAAAGGAATATCCCTTCAGGTGATAAATGCTTATGAAGTCCATTTTCATTTATGAAAGTGGCTTTTGGGCTATTATTTCACTCTACTTTTTATATTACAATAGTTTCTTTTAACTCTCTAAAGCAGCTCTATGAGGAGTACAGTAACACAAATTGTGACTTGGCCAAAGTATAAGGACTCTGAGCTGGGATTGCTGAACATCTCCCACCTCTCTGCCTGGAGGCATACGGAATGGTGTCCGGGGAGAGGCGCGATTGTTGGAAGGATCAATTCTTAGTCAGAAGGAGTGCTTTGTAGCATATTGTAGTGACAGAAGGGTGAAAGTTTTCAGAATCCTTGATTTGTTTTGCTCTTGCTTTCCCCAGTGCACATATGCCTTTTGGCATTGATAAAGTATGTACACTCAGTTGACATTCTTGCATTTTCTTTCTTTCTGCTTCATGGGGACAAACCTCCTCTCTATAGCAGGAAAGCCAGCAAAAAGAAGAAGCAACAGCTGCATGGGCACCCTGAAAAATGTCCCTCTTCAAACCTTCAGCAGGTTTATAATGTTTGAAAACCTATGAAAAGGAGCAACTTATATTCCCAGATGAGAACTGATGTTTTTCCTCCAAGTGAAACTTTCCTGGGAACCAAAGTAAAGAAGGCAAAATGGTCAAATTTTGATTGCTTTACTGTAAAGCCAAGACATGTGACTTGACCTCGATGAAGAGTGGAAATGAAATGAGATGAAGGATGAGGAGAGATGTAATCAATCATTGGGTGGGCGGGTCACCAGAAAACATAATTCACGTTCCTAGCTACTTCCACCTGGTAGAAACTTGCCACTGAAATACTGTGTGAAAAATTAGATATATGGATTCACTTATCTTTGCTTTCCAGCTCTGATGCATGACACTTACATCTTTTCTTTTCTTTTTTAATCCTTAATTTTCCAAATTTCTTTTTAACCACCTTATGTTTCAGAGGCTCTCAACCATGATTTTTGTGCTTCTTTTATCCACTCATTATTTTTAAATGGTGCTGTTTTCTCAAGCACTCTATTTGTTTTGCTTTGTCTGATTTTCACACTCTACAGGGTTCTTCATGTTATGCATCAAATCAGTATCTGTTATGAAGACCCCCATCAGGTAAGAATCTGGGCTCACATCTTTTTCACAGAAAAAGTAGCAGCTTTGCTAAAATGTAAGATACAGCTAATTTCTGCATATGAAACCAATGAAGTGGAGGAGAAAATGCAACTTGGAGGGGAGGATTTGGAGCATAATTGGAAAAGTTTATATGCACTGTGTTGTTGAAGGCTTCCATGGATGGAATCACTGGGTTGCTGTGAGTTTTCCAGGCAGTATGGCCATATTCCAGAAGTATTCTCTCCTGATGTTTCACCCACATCTATGGCAGGCATTCTCAGAGGTTGTGAGGTCTATTGGAAACTAGGCGAGTGGAGTTTACATATCTGTGGAATGTCCAGAGTGTCTTTTGAGGCAAATGTGATTGTTGCAATTGACCAGCTTGATTAGTGAGCGGACCAATTGCGAGCAGAGTGCTGCAGGGTTCTGTCCTGGGCCCGGTCCTGTTCAACATCTTTATTAATGACTTAGATCAGGGCTGTCCAACTTCTACCAGCCCAAGGGCTGGAATTCCAGTCACTGATCACGTGGGGGGCCAAGTCCCGGCTCTTGCTGAGGGGGTGGCAGTGGCGGCAGCTGCTGAGGCGGCAGTTGGGGCTGCTGAGGCGGCGGCTGCTGAGGCGGCGGCGGAGGAGGAGGCGGGACCGCCGCGAAAGGGAAGGCCATGAGGCTGGCGATGGCCGGCTGTGGCTTCCCTTTCATGGCGCTCCCGCCTCCTCCTCCTCCTCCGCCACCTCCTCCACCGCCGCCGCCTCAGCAGCCCCAACTGCCGCCTCAGCAGCAGCCGCCACCGCCACCCCTTTAGCAAGACCAGGCGCCGCCGCCTCAGCAGGCCCGGTACGCGCAGTACCGCTTCTCTTTGGGAGGTGGCGGCGGAGGAGGCCCCTGCATCACTAAACCTGGCGGAGGGAGCGGGTACCCGGCTTTCCCTGGTGGAGGAGGCGGTGGTGGCAGATGGAGCTTCCCCAGAGGCGTCGCGTTCGCTCCGGTCACCATCGACGGCCCTTAATGGCGTCCGGGGGTGTTTTGTGAAGCTTCCATGCCAAAAGGTTCGCTTCTTGGCAGGGGGTTGGACTGGATGGCCCATGAGGTCTCTTCCAACTCTATGGTTCTATATGCACTCACCATTGGGTATGGCTACAATTGAAATACACATGTGTGTAACACATAATAATAATAATAATAGAACTTTATTTATATTCTGCCCTATCTCCCCAAGGAGACTCTGCCATGAGTGTGTAACACATGGGCCAAAATTCTATATCATGGCTGTAATCCATAACTTTACATTGTTGCAGCTATGTCGCTGACATACTGCGCAACCGGAGAATTGCAAGAATGTTTAACTGGGCACTACCTAAAATGTCCTACTGTGCAATGGGAGCTTCCATTGTGAATAGGGAGGGGATTTTCAGCTGGTTGCAGGACCCTGGGGTTTTCATTGCTCTCTGCTTTGAATTACTACTGTCCCATGATGCTGTTGGGGACCACAGCCACTCTACCTACATTATCATTGTAAAAGAACAACTTGTCTCACAGAGTGTCATGGTGTTGTGTATTGCAAATATTGTGCAATGGCTATCCCTGCTCTGATTGTGCAATTCTCCCTTCCTGTGGATTCAACCATGGCACAATGCCACAATTCTAATCTACACAACTGTAAATTTCCAACAGGATGTCAGCCAAAGTCTGGACTTATGCTGCACCTAAAAATATCTGCAACAACTATTCCCTTGCCTTTTTGGTAAAAAAAAAAGAGTTTTGTCTTTGGAAAAAGATATAGTAACTGTGTTCAGGAGCTGACTTCCAGAAAACATAAAGCAACATCTCTTTGTTACTAGTCGAGTTGGCAAAGAAAACAATCGTAAATTGTCTTCAGTGTGGAGCTATTGCTGAGAATGTATCAGTTGCAAATATAATTCAAAGGAACTTTAGAAGGTCTCAAAACAATGTTCTCCACATGGGCTCCATTCTGGCATCAATTATTAACTTCTCTTCTGATGCCATCTGAACAATGATTCAGGGTTTGCACTGCAGGTGAAGCTGTATGTGTTCTACTATACATATTGCTACAGTAAGGGACATTAGCATCAAGAAAAGCTAAATTCTGGAACATACTCAATAATTAAAATTTTATTTTAGTTATGTATTATTTTGCTTACTTTATTCTGGCTTTTACAAGTCATGAGGCGATGCAGAAATATACAGAACTCTGGAATGTAATACAACTACTATTGAGGTTCTCAGATTATAGCAGACATGGCATACGTACTTTCAACTTTTATTTGGAAAAAACAAATGCACAAGACTGAGAAACCTGCTTAAAGAATATAAAAAGAAAAAGTAAATTGTTTATCCCGACTAGAATATATCCAATGAATCTATGGGGCTTGCTGTCAACATTTGTATAAATCACACTGATTCAGTAGATTTATGTTATCAACTAGATTTGGTTCAGAGGTTCTGCACCTAGTGTAACATTTTCCATCTTGCCCAACACCCGTTGCCGTGAGATTATGGGCAACCTTTTACCATTTGCTAAAAATATAATCTCAGAAGGACTTGATTCTGTGAAGGCTCTATATCAGAACACTCATCATTCATCAAATAATATAAGTTTTTATCCCAGATAAGTTTGAGCTTGGCTTACAATCTTTATTAAAATACTAGAAACCCTGTGCTAATAAAATCAAAAATCACCGGGACTGTGGCACAGCTGGCTGGGAGTCAGCTGCATTAAGATCACTACTGACCGAAAGGTCATGTGTTTGAAGCCAGCCCGGGTTGGAGTGAGCTTCCAACCAATTTGTGTAGCTTGCTGTCGACCTTTGCAGCCCGAAACACAGTTGCATTTGTCAAGTAGGAAATTTAGGTACAGCTTATGTGGTGAGGCTAATTTAACTAATTTACGACGCCATAAAAATTTCCAGCAAGCATGCAAAGAATGAGGAAGTACTTCATCAGTATCACAAATGGACGGTGAAGCAACAACTCCCCTGGTGGCCAGAATACCCTCATGAAAAGCTGGAATGTTAAATAGCCTCTGTGTGTCTGTCTATACAGGTATATGTTGTGTGTCTATGCCATTGAATTTTTTGCCATGTATATGTACATTGTAATCTGCCTTGAGTCCCTTGCAGGGTGAGAAGGGCGGAGTATAAATACTATAAATAAATATATATATATAAACAAACAAATAAATAAAATTAATATACATGTCATGTATTAGGGGAATTGTTGGCAAAGTTTGTTCAGAGGGATTTGACTTCGCTTTCTTAAGGGTAAGACAGTGAGTTGCCTAAAGTTTTCCAGTGGGCTGCCATGGCTGAGTGTGGTTTCAAACCTTAGCCTCCAGAGCAGGGGTGGGCAATTACCGGAACTCCAGGTGTTTTGGACTTCAACTCCCAGAAATCCTAACAGCTGGTAAACTGGCTAGGATTTCTGGGAGTTGAACTCCAAAACACCTGGAGGGCTGGTAATTGCCCACCCCTGCTCCAGAGTCATACTCCTGCGCTCAAACCACTACACTACATTATCTCTCATATACGTTTTTATAGACATTTTTCAGAATTTCATTTGTCCCAAGGGAAATACACAAAATTGTTGTTTTGCATATTTAAGTGGCATTAGAATCTCATCTACAGCTACATTTTTAAATCACAGGCATTAACACAAGAAGTTGTTTTGACAGGATTCCTGGTTGGCTGCCGAGGATGCTTATCAGCCTTGGCAGCCGTTTATACCACAATGAATTTCTTCAGAGCACTGTTCCATCACATTTTGAATAATCTTCATTGGTTTTGCCAAATAAACCATTTTTGACAGCCAAAGGTACATCTAATGCCTGGCTAGTTGCACATTGACGCTGTCTACCCAGAGCATATGAAAAAAATGTTTTGGATTCAGCATCTAATTGCAAAATCTGACTTTAAAATATTGCGGTCCAATTACAGAACACTGCATAAAGAATGATGGGCAACAGATAGTGGAAACTTTCTTTCGAAAAACACCAACACACCTCTGAGATGCATTAATAGCATCTAGATTGAGGGAATTAATAGTATTACTCTGTTCTGTGTTGGCCAGATCATACAAGTATGTCTACCTTTGGGCATCACAATTCAAGAAGGATATTGGACGATATCACATTAGAGTTATACTGCAGAGATCTTCATTTCCCCACCACCTAGTTTGTTCCTGCAGAATTCTGGGAAATGTAGTTTAGAGAATCCGAGGACCTCTCAAGATGAGAATTTGCTATTGTTGTTTAAACATTTTCTCCCTTAATAGTGTGATGTCCAGACTCCGCTGATTCAATCAAAACTGAGCTTGGACTGCCCATTAAGGAAAGATAAATCAATACTGCATTCGGCACTAGCAACTAGAACAGAAAATACACTCCTTTCAAGTCATTCAACTCTCCCTTACAGGGTAGAAGCGTATGCGACCCACAAAACCAAATGAAGCACAACAACAATATGTGGTGCCCCTAAAACCACCTAGATTGATCTCTTTCTATTCTTTCTAAGAATAGAAAAAAGGTGGGATTTTCAAACATTTAAAAATATGCGCTTATCATTTTTTGACGGTTTGTGACTGGTTAATGGGGAACAAATTGTGCCATAGTTAATAAAAAATAACTTTATTTTTATACCCCCGCCAGCCATCTCCCCATAGGGACTCGGGGTGGCTTACAAGGGGCAAGCCCAAAAGACAATAAAAACACAGAAGACAACATTTATATAGTTGATATAATTCATGTATAATCTGAGTATTTTTTCATTTCAGAAGTGATTACAGAAACTGCAAATCGCTTCTGGTGTGAGATAATTGGCCATCTGCACAGTCGTTGCCCGAGGAATACCTGGATTTTTGATGTTTTGCCATCCTTGTGGGAGGCTTCTCTCATGTCCCTTTATTGAGAGCTGGAGCTGGCAGAGGGAGCTCAACCTGCTCTTCCCGGATTTGAACCACTGACCCGTTGGTCAGCAGTCCTGCTAACACAAGGGTTTAACCCACTGTGCCACCAGGGGCTCCAGAGTGTTGAACAGATAGTAAGAGGGTAGAAAGCTTCACTCCTTTGTACCACTGCTTATGGCTGCTTTGGAATCCTGAGAATCTGATAGTGAATGATTTTGTACATCCTCTTTTAAAACTGTACTAATTGGTAGCCATTTCTACATGTTGTGGTGGCAATTTTGATACTTTAACTATGTACTGTGAGAAGAAATGCTTTTGCGTATTTGTCTTGAATCATGTACTATTCAGCTCCAGTTTCTAAAATTATGGGAAATAGAGGGGGGAGTTCCATTTTCTCATGATATTAGAAACTAGAGCCACTGTTTTCACATCATACATCATTTTATATATGTCTCTGTTGGCCTTCTTATAAACTTATTTTTTCTAAGCTGTAAAGAATTGAGATAATATAACCTCTCCTCTGTGATCAAATAGGCATTGCTGGGCTTTGAAGTCCACATGTTTAGACTAGATTGAAAATGGAAGAAAAGTGATTGGCATCCTGTATTGCAGTTATTGATTTGCAACCTGGGATCTGGTTTGTTGTTGTTAACTGTCTTCAAGTTGAATTCAATTTATGGTGACTCTATGAATGCTTTTGAATTGAGGTGCTGGAGGAAAATTCTGAGAGTGCCTTGACCACAAGAAGATCAAACAATTCTCCAGGAAATAAAGCCTTACTGCTCACTGGAGGGAAGGATATTAGAGGCAAAGATGAAGTACTTTGGCCACATAATGAAGGGCAGGAAATCTTGAAGAAGACAATGATGCTGGGGAAAATGGAAAGAAAAAGGAAGAGGAGCAGAACAAGGGCAAGATGGATGTATGTTTTTTTTGAAGTGACTGGCTTGACCTTGAAGGAGCTGGGGGTGGCGATGGCCAACAGGGAGCTCTGGCGTGGGCTGGTCTACGAGGTCACAAAGAGTTGGAAGTGACTGAATGAATAAACAGCAACAAATGAATGAGAGATCTTCAAGTCAACATCATCAACAGCCCAGCTCAGACCTGCTCTGTCTTTACCTATGCTATATATTTATGCAGTCAAATGCTCAGTCAACAATGGTCCACCCTGGCCTCATATCGGGAGGCATGGAGATGCACTATCCACAATGCTGCGGCCTCTTTCGAGAAGTCACGCTGAACTAGTCTAGAAGAGGAACGACAACGCAGAAAGAACCGCAACCTGGAAACAACATCACTCAAGGAGACTCTCTGCTGTGCTTTCTGCAACCAGACTTGCCTATCTTGGATTGGCCTTTTTAGTCATCAACGTGCTTGTAGAAAGCGTGGGACGAGTCCTTTCTGAATCTTCGTTCGCGAAGGAAAGCCAAGGAAGAATATTTATGCAGTTGCATAATAATAAATACTAGGCATGAGAAAAATGAAACGGAAATTAAAAGGATTCGTAAGAGATTGGTATGTAATGGGACTTTTGAGGTTTTACGTATCGCTGCCGCGATCCCAGAAGTAGACTTCCTTTTACGGTCCTTGAGGCCAACAATTTGCGTTATGATCGTAAGAAATTCTTAAGTATTAATTAATTAATTATTGTACTACTCACTTCTCCCTGTCTTCTCCCCTTCATTTCCTTCCCGCCTTCATTCAGCTTCTTCTTTTTCCCGCATTTCTATGAGGAACTGGAAGTGACGCTGCTGCTAGGTAGGCTAGGCAATGCATTCTGGAAAGTGTAGTCCTCCAGGCTTCCCCCCTCCTTCTCTTACCCGTTGCTCTGCTGCCATGCCCCATCGCAGGGGCCTGCTTCACACACACACACACACACACACACACGCTTCTCCTCCTCTCTCTCCCTGCGCTCTCTCAGATGCTTCTCTTCCCTGTTGCTCTGCCATGCCCCATCGCAGGGGCCAGCTTCAGCCCTCCAGGTACGTGTTTTGGAATTCAACTCCCACCATTCCTCACAGCCTCCGGCCTCTCCCTTGTCCTCTCAGCCTGGGCAACCTTGGGCCCTCGCGCCCTCAGGATCGGGGTGAGAGAGAGGCAGCGAGAAGCGAGGGGGGGGGGCTCCTCCTCCTTTTCGTTTGCTGCTTCCAAGAATAGAATACCCCCTCCCTCCCTCCCTTCCTCCTTCCCTCCCTTCTTCCTATTTGGAGAGTCCCATCTAGAATTCAGGGGGGTTTATTCAAGTTTTGGCCTACAACTCCCAGAAATCCCAGCCAATTTACCAGCTGTTAGGATTTCTGGGAGTTGTAGGCCAAAACCATCTGGAATGCGCATGCTCTGGCATACAATTACTAGCAATTTCGTTAGTACTTAAGTTACATTTCCGAAATTTTTGGGAAATTTTTTGTAAGTCTTTGATATACTAATCAAAAAAAATATCCCCCCCCCCATTTGATATAAGAATTGCCATTTTAGGATTCTAAACCATGCCTAATAAATACCCCCAATCTTCCAAATTCTATCTTAAACTTGAGAAAGCTGTGACATGTGAGAGACGGAGGATTGAAGCACTTCAGAATGATGTTTTTTCCTGGCTTTGAACAGTGATGTGATGAGAAATTTAAGGTAGGTTCTGGGAGCAGACTCCTAAAATCATTCGTATATAGTTATATGTATATAGTTACGAATGTCGGATCTTGGCCAATGTTTTCAATAGTGCCTATGAGCAAAAGTAAATAAAAGTGGTGAGATGGCCATTCTGTTGCAAAGGCACAGAATGGCCACCTTATGTTGCAAAGGCACAGAAAATCTAATATATGTGCATGCTATATGACAAATAGGAAACATTTATTTTCAGCATTTCTTGCAGCAGACAAATAAAGATGAGGCCATTAAACTTTGCAGTGTCATGTGGGTCTCCTCCGCCCAAAATGAACTCTGACTGGAGAGGTTATGCTAGATGGATTTATCGCAGACAGTTTATGGTTTCATTTTATGGAACTCTCTTCCCTTTTCCCAGCATTATTTAGTGTGGGCTTGTACAGCAGCATCTAACCTCTAGCTGACAGGAAGGATGAGGTTAATGGCAAAGCTGTACTGGGAATTACATAATGGCTGTTTCATCGAAGAGCAATATATTCTGACATCCCCCCCCCCCCCACTGAAAAGTATTTTTCACTTCCCTCCCTCAGCCTGTCTTCAACTTGCCTTCAGGTTTAGTAATAATCTTGGGGTTTTTTTATTTTGCTGGGTTTTCCCCCTATTATTAATGTACCACAGAAATGGACAAAACATGCTACAGTGCCCTGTGTTATTAGTATTGGATGATATCCCCACAATAATGGAGACACTTTATATAAGGATATTTTATTTTATACAAAGCCGCAACACATATATCCTAAAATAATATAACTGCTAACATAATCTTTGGAAATCAGGAATGCTTCTTTGGGGGGGATAGTCCATTTTAAATACAAATTGCCATGTCAACATTGAATAATCCATACAAAAGAGGACCCAGAAATTAATGAGTTATTGTACAATAAGTATCCTTAGTGGTAAATACTGAGGATTAATATACTAACTATATAAAAATTAAAACATTTTATATGGAAAAATAAGACTCACTTCTTGTTAAACTACTTAGCCATTTGAATTCAATTTGTCCTGTATTTTAAGGGTTTTTTTTTTTTTTTTGGTGGGGGAATCTTCTTATGTGTAACTGCAATTGTTTAACTGATAGGGTCTAGCTACAGTTACCTTCAGAGTATGATTGCAGGAGCAGCCACTATGCTCAACTCACCTGGGCTCACCTGGAATTCAAGTTTATGGGCTATGGATCACAACAGTATTAATTTCGAAAACTAAAAGTCCTAATAAACCATGACAATAACTGTGCATTCATTTATTAACAATGTCAAGAGTTTTATTTCCTTTTGTGACTTTCCACCAGCACCAAATCACCTGTCCTGTATCAAGTGTTTGTTGATGTCAGAAGCAACTTGAGAAACTTCTGGTGTGAGAGCATTGGCCGTCTGCAGGTATGTTGCCCAGGGGATGGCCAGATGTTTTACTATCCTGTGGGAGGCTTCTCTCATGTCCCTATAAGGGAAGCTGGAGCTGACAGATGGGAGCTCACCCTGTCTTATTGAATCAATGTCTCTCTTACACACACATTTACTTCACAGATTCCTATGGATTGTAGCTGGGGCTAAAAATAAGATCCAGTCCTCTGACCTGATTTTTCCAGAAAATTTGTTATCCCAGTTTTCTTTAGTGGCTTCCATATTGGGGGGGGGGGGGGGATGAATCCACGCAGGCTTTCAAAGGGTGCTAAACCTTATCCCCAAAACATATATATATCACATTGAACAGAACCTTTAAAGTTCACACCAACACCTATAATATATTCACCACCTCAATTTTGTGGTAGTTATCGACCATTAGTGTTTTCTTATAGTTAATTTAAGGTGATTTTTGGAAAGGGATCCATGTTGGTGTCTGCACGTATACTCTCTCTCTCTCTCTCTCTCTCTCTCTCTCTCTCTCTCTCTCTCTCTCTCTCTCTTTTCTGAGGCACATGCTTGATACCACTTAACAAAAGCTGTACTGTGTCCTTGGAATAATTACTCATGTTTTGGGTTTACTTTGCTACTCAGGGTCCATGTCTCCTTCCCTTCCATGCATCTCAGCAAATTTAGGAAGAGACAAAATCTTTTGATCTTTTTCTCTTATCGGATTGCAAAATGCTCTGGTGACTCTGTGATACCATAAATAACATACCTAGCTGCTAGTATATCCTATTCACAAATAACAAGCCCTCCCCTCTCCTCTCTCACACTCTCTTCCCAGCAGAAGTTTATACAGCGGTATGGCATTGCAGGCAGAATATTGTAAATGGCTCATGAACAAGAAATGAACTCCGTTTGCTGACAAATTCCAGTCAGCCGAGATGGCTTTTACCAGGCAGGGACTGAAGACATATGAAGAAGACGTTAAACTACTCTATATGTTATCCTGTGGGACAGGGGATAGAGATTCATAGGTGAATTTGAAGTCAGGGAAGAGAGGCAGAGCAGCAATTAAATCAGATGCTGATAAGATACCGTATTTTCCAGCGTATAAGACGACTGGGCGTATAAGACGACCCCCAACTTTTCCAGTTAAAATATAAAGTTTGGGATATACTTGCCGTATAAGACTACCCCCTTCCAACGCACACCAAATAAAAATTTAAAAAGCATCAGATTTGATTTCAATATGGTAATTTTCCTATCACTGTACCTCTTTCTCTGCCTCTCAGATCTCTCATCTGCACACCTGCAGTCTTCAGGAGCGAGATCTGAGAGGCAGAGGAGGAGGTATGGTAATAGGATACAAGGGCAGGCCAGACAGGTAAAAGAGGTGTGTTTTTCTGGGCCCAGAGCCACTCTATCTCTTTTTTCCATAGCCCGGGCATCCTGGATGCCTGCAGCTTGCTCCACCCTTCATTTACACCTTCCTGGTGAGGCCCCCCTTCACCTCGCCATTGGGACTGCATTAAGTCCACGAATCCTGATGAATGGATTTCCTTCTACCGTACTTGTACAGCGTCACCCTTAATGATTTCATACAGTTGTTGCATATGGCACGGATGCAGCCACTGCCATTTTTAAGCTCCCCCCATCATATGTGGCAACCACAGATTCTCCAATCCGAATTGGAAGTTTCAGCACTTGCTCTATAAGACAACTCTCGGTGTATAAGATGGCTCCCACGTATAAGACGACCTCTGACTTTTGAGATTTTCTTGGGTTAAAAAAGTAGTCTTATATGCCAGAAAATACAGTACTATTATTTTATACTATGATCCCAGAAACTCGTTCTCTCTCTTATTATAGTTGATGTTCAAGATGTTCTCCTTTCACTCTAGCTCAGTGGTTCTCAACCTGTGGCTCCCAGACGTTTTGGCCTTCAACTACCAGCAATCCCAATAGCTGGTAAACTGGCTGGGATTTATAGGGGTTGTAAAACACCTGGGGACTCACAGGTTGAGGACCACTGGACTATAAGGACCATTTAGTCCTATGATCTCCAATACTGTGCTTACTGTGTAATTAAGGCATCCCAAAAGACGGCCATTTGTCTCTGTTTATAACCCCCTAAAGGAGAGTTTATCATCTTCCAAGGCAGTCTATTTCACTTGTAAACATCCCTTAGAAGTATATGGGTTCTTCCTAATGTTAAGGTGGAATATATATATATATATATATATATATATATGTAATTTAAATCTACTGGCTAAGTCTTCAGTAGAAGAAAACAAGCTCCATCTTATTTATTTATTTATTTATTATTCACTCTTATATACCACTCCTTCCGGCAGGCTCAGGGCGGTTTACATGATTCACATACAGTATCACAATAACAGTTTAATACATCTTACTAAAAGCATAAAACATAAAAGCAGAAAAGCATAAAATACAACTATCCTAAAACAAACGTCTACAATGATCGCAGATTAATTCTAAACTTATGTCAGACTTCATGGGCCGGTGAGGTTAAAAGCTTGTTTGAACTAGATGCTATCTCTTCAAGTATTTAAAGATGGCTATCATATCACCTCTCATACCTCTCTTCTCCATGCTAAGCATACCACGTTCCCACAATCATTCATCAGATGGCTTGGCTTCTATCTTAAAATGTAGTGTCCTGCATTAAAAACAGTTGTCTGTATGAGGTCTGACTAAAAGCAGCAGAATATTATTTGTCTTGATCTGGATACTATACATCTGTTTTTTTTAAAAAAATTCGTGTCAGAAGCGACTTGAAAAACTGCAAATAGTTTATGTGTGAGAAAATTGGCCTGCACAGCAGACACCTGTGGGAGGCTTCTCTCATGTCCCCACAGTGGGAAGCTGGAGCTCACAGACAGGTGCTCACCCCATCTCACGGATTCGAACCACCAACCTTCAGATCAGCAGTTCAGCCGGCACAAGGGTTTAACCCATTGCACCACTGTGACTTCTTATGCATCTGGCTGTATAACACTGTGAACTCATGTTCAACTTGTGGTCTACTGAGATCTCTAGATCTTCTTCACATGTATTTTCTGAAGTCATATATTTGAGGACCTTATATTTCTCCTTATTTTGTTAATTTTGGACCAGTTCTCCAATATATCAAGCTCATTTTAAATTCTGATTCTGTTCCATAGGGAATTTACTACCACCATGACCCTGCCATATGATGTCATCTGCAAATTTGGTAAGCATTTCCTGTTTTGTCATTCAAATAATATATCAAGTTGGTGAAGAAACCCTGTGGTACCCAGTAGTCATTTTTCACCAGGTTAATGGAAAACATATTCAAGGTAGTATGCTTAAAGAAGCTGAATTCAGAAGCAAAATAAGAAATATAAAAACGCCTCTGGGAACTTTAAACCAAGATCCTATCATAAAGGCAGTGGAGGTGACACAGGCAGCAATGTGGTCGGAAATGTAAAATAGCCATGACACCGTGACTCTAGTGGAGACTGGAGCAAAAGCTGTCTCGTTACAAATGTGGCATTCATGGCTATCTTTCCACTGTCCAAAGCACTGCAAGCAACAGTGCCTTATATCAATATAATGGACCATTAACAACTATATGAGGCACAGGTTGTTGCTTTAGAATTTATTTTGTCCTTCTTTCCCAGGAGCCCCCCTCCCAGTTTCTTTTTCCTTGTACTTCCAGTGCTTGATGGCTGGCAAAACAAATCTTAAGATCAACCTTTGACAGTATTACTATTTCCGTGCCTCTGAATGAAATGGGGATTTGGGCTTCATTGAAATTTCAAGCCTCAGGCTGAGAAAAAAAGAACAAAACTGATACCATTCTGATTCAAATGGCCACAGGCAGAACATTCTCCAGATCAAACATTATTAGGCAATCATCTGCAAATATGCCTTTCTTCAGGAAATGCAATCAAGGCGATCAAGTCTGAGTGAACAAGCCATTGATTTTTTTCCAAGGAGTTTTGGAGAGATGGCCTAGATCAGTAGTTTCCAAACTTTTTTGGCCTACTGCCCCTTTCCGGAAAAAAATGTACTCACTGCCCCCCTAGAAAATATTTTTTAAAAATTTAATAGCAATTAAACACACACACACACACACACACATATGTGTGTATTCATGCAGTGGTTCTCAACCTTTCTAATGCCGTGACCCCTAAATAAGGTTCGTCATGTTGTGGTAACCCCCAACCATATTTTCGTTGCTACTTTATAAATAATTTTGCTACTCTTATGAATTCTAATGCAAATATCTTATATGCAGGATGTATTTTCATTGTTACAAATTAAACATAATTAAAGCATAGTGATAAATAACAAAAACAATATGTTTGGGAGAGTATGGACAACAGATGATGGGATTTGCAGTACCTTCAATCGATTCAGCTCTGACTTCCACAGACTATTGAGACCCCCATGAATGACGGGGCTGGACCAAATTTGGCACAGAGGACCTACATGATCAACAGAAAATACTGGAGGGGTTTGGGAGGAATTGGCAGTGATTTAGGATAGATGTAGTTCACCTACATTTGGAGAGCATTATGAACCCAAACAACTATGGATTTTGATGAAACTTGGCACAAATACTCAATACGCCCAAATTTGAACGCTGGTGGAGTTTTGAGAAAATATCCTTTTTCATTTGGGAGTTGAAGTTACTGGGATTTATGGTTTACCTACAATCAAAGATCATTTTGAATTCCACCAACAATGGAATTGAGCCAAACTTGGCACACAGAACCCCCATGACCAACAGAAAATACTGGAGGGATTTGGAATGAATTGCCTCCGCCGGGGAAGGCCACGCTTTCTTCCGCGGTGGCGGGGAGGCTCCGCCGGAGGACCAGGAGGACCCGGAGGCCTTTGCACTGTACTGCATGTGGGGGTCAAAGTGAAGGGGGCAGGGCCAAAGAAGAGGGCCGCATGACCCCTCCTAAATGGCCAATCGTTCACTGCCCCCTTAAACAGGATCACCGCCCCCCAAATTCCCCTGAGCCTCCCACCACCCCCTTGGATCACCTCACCACCCACTAGGGGGTGGTACCGCCCATTTTGAGAATCAGTGGCCTAGATGCTTGAAAAGTTGAAGCGTATCCTTTATATTTTGGATTTTTTCCATTGGATTTACCTTTTATATATTTCTATTAAAATGCTTGAAGCTGTGAAAAGGCAATATTACACATGTGAAAAAATACTGACTTTGTGAAGTCCTGTGAGACCATTAGATTAACCCCCCTCCTCTTGTCAATGTAACATTTTATTATGTCTTAGAGATAAACTCACAAAGTACTTTTTATTTCCAAAAAGATATTTCAAAGTTTACTTTTCAAATAACTGGCAAGGGGAAAAAATCAAGGAAGAACTACACTGATTTCTTTCTTTTAAAAAGAAAAATGTGGGCCATCCAGCTTTTGCATTCAAAGCACCCCCTGCAGATGGCCATCCAGTCTGTTTAAATCTAAGAAAGCCACTGGGACAAAGTTCCCACTGCTGAACAGCTCTCTTTCATAGTCAGGAAGTTCAGGTGGAACTTCCTTTTTAGATGCTCCAACAGGAGCATTTCAAAACTGCTATCCTGCCATAATCCTATGCTCTGGCTAGCATACACTAACAACATCAGATTTCACAAGGTGAAGTTGATGAAAATCTTTGTTCTGGTCACTCCCCATAAGTTTGAGATAAATAGCAGCAGGGAGCTTTTTTGAAAATTGTGTTTGCAAAGGTTAGCTTTTGGGATTGCAACTCTCAGAATTTTCCAACTGGAATGGTTGCTGGTATTTTTCTACTCTGCAACATTTTTCCATGAAGTTTAGAGCCCTGATTTCACAGGGTTCAAAATAGTTTAGTTCGTAAGGTTGGCTGAGGAAGTTCTCTGGTCAAACCAGTTTGCAAAGTCTACTAGGCTGGTAAACACAGGGCCTTCTCCATAATAAAACAGGGATTTAATACTTACAGAAACATAGAATCATAGAGTTGGAAGAGTTCACATGGGCCATCCAGTACAACCGTCTGCCAAGAAGCAGGAAAATCACATTCAAAGCACCCCTGACAGATGGCCATCTGGCCTCAACACTAGGACTAGGGGGCACTCCCTGAAGCTCCAAGGTAGGAAAGTTAGGACTAATAAAGGGAAATATTTCTTCACCCAGAGGGTCATTGGGTTATGGAACTCACTTCCAGAGGAGGTTGTGACAGCTGTCCGCCTGGACAGCTTCAAGGCAGGATTAGACAGATTCATGGATACCAAGGGGAATCAGTAGTTACTGAAATGGACATCCAAGTGCCACCTCTTTGTTGATGGAGGCAGGCAGGAGTTCCACGGGTCCTGGTTGGGGGGGGTCGGGAGCGGGTGGGGGGTTTGCCCTCCTTTCTGCCAGCATGGCTCTTCTTATGTTCTTATGTTCTTAAAAGCCTCCAAAGAAGGAGCCTCCACCACACTCCTGGCCAGAGAGTTCCACTGCTTAACAGCTCTAGCAGTTAGAGTGTTTTTCCTCATGTACAGGTGGAATTTCCTTTCCTGCAGTTTGAAGTCATTTTTCTGTGTCCTAGTCTCCAGGGCAGCAGAAAACAAGCTTGCTCCCTCCACCCTATGACTTTCCACTCACATATTTATATGTGGCCATCATGTTTCCTCTTAGTCTTTGCTTCTGCAGGTTAAACATGCCCAGCTCTTTAAGTCACTCCTCATAGGGCTTGACTTCAGACCCTTGATCATTTTAGTCGCCTTCCTCTGGACACATTCCAGCGTGTCAACATCTTCCTTCAATTGTCTCGTCTCTAAGTCTCTACACCAAGTCTCTTCTTGAAGACAGCAAAAAGTAATTTCAGCAGTTTTCTTCCCATCATGTAAATGTCTTTAGAAATGACAGTTTTCAAAGGCTATTCACAGTTCTGGACTTTTTCTGTGCAAAATTCACATGTGGTTGTTTTGTGTAGGTAGCAACATTTTCAGTGTGGAAAGTAATGTTTCAATGAAGAAAGATTAATGATAATGATAATGATAATAATAATATTTCTTTATTTGTAACCAGCCCTATCTCCCTGAGGGGCTTAGGGCGGCTTCCAGCAAAATGAAACATAGTGGCAAACATTCAATGCCAATTGTAACATATCAGTCAGTAGCCTTTATTTCGGTCAACAAACCTTCGGCTGAAATAGTAACATATAATAAAGACAGACTCAATTAACTTAAGGAACAACTTAAAATAAACAGACGTAATACATCTCAAACTTTATCCTACACAGAAAATGTCAATTGCTATTTGAATTTAAAATGTGTGAATTTTACACCAAACAAAGTCCCAATAGTAATACTTTTCTACTCAGAAGACAAAATTTTCTGCTCAAAAGTTAATATTTCTATGTTGAAATATTATTTTGCATATAGAAAATAATATTTTCTGCATAGAAAATGGTGTTTCCTATGAAAAACAACCATATTTGAATTTTCTGCAGAATAAGTTCTGACCTGCAAAGATTCTTGTCAGTACAGGATTTTTATTTTTACACATAATAACACTTGTTTTTGCTCTTAAATTGCATAAGTAGACATTACAGCTATGCGATTCCTCACTTTGAAAAGAAATTCCATTATTGGTTTGCTTTAGGGTCATCAGAAAGTCTGAAATGACTCTAAAGCACACAATGACAACAATATTTTTAACGTCACAAGCCGTTTTTAGTAGTCTTTGCCCCGAACATTTATATAAAACCAGCTTAATAAAGACATACAAAATCAAAAATATTATGTAGCACAAGCACTCAAAAGTGTCCTGGCTATATTTTTAGACCAAGGGTAGACTAAATACTTGGCAGTACAAGAACCTGGGCTCTAGCTGAATGATTTATACACAGATGACTGAACACATTGGAGATATCTCATTACTTGGCCAAATCTATGTTAGGAATGTTTCAGTTTTGGCAAAACTGCAAGGTGATTCTTACAATGTTACCTTCAGGCTTCTTTTAAAACAATCAATATAATTTGATACTGTATGAAATATAAAAGAATGAGGGACATTATGTGAACTGTGTTTCCAGAAAGCCATGCAGATGCAAAGTATAGATAGTCCTGTATACATGCATAGTTTTTTCCATTTTTAATACTTGCTAAAAATGTATACCATTTTCTGTTGTGAAATCACATGTGCTATTGTTAGACTTAAGAAAATTTCACCATCATCATCTGTCTCGACTAGGAGAGATAATTCAGAGTTTTGAGTTTGGTATCATTAGTAGGCAGATGAAAGCCAAGAAAGTTGTTTGGTCCTACTGTTATCAGTAATGGGCGAGGGCAGAAAAACTGAAACTTAATCCAGACAAGATGGAGATGCTTCTGGTCAGTCAAAAGGCAGGTCAGGCAATAGGTAAAGTTCAGCTACCTTTGAGCAGTCCTTGCCTAAGTAAACCCTGTGAAATTCATGAGGTCACTGTAAGTCAACACATTAATTGAATGCACATAAACATATTGCGCTGAATGGGGTAACACTTTAGCTGAAAATACAAGTTCACAACTTGGGTATGTTTCTGGATTCAATGCGGATTCTAGAAGTTTAGGTTCAGTGGTGGTGGGAAGTGCATTTGAATAGTTGACATTTGTGTGCCAGCTATGCCCATGTCTTGAAATGTCACATTTGGACAAGATTACATGCTTTAGTTATATTCCAGTCACATTACTTAAATGCGTTCATGTAGGACTGTCTTTGAAGAGGGTTTGGAAACTTCACATGACCTGAAGAACTACAGCCAGATTGGGGCTGTTTACAGAAATCTCCCTTCTTGCAACAGCTCCATGGGCTGCAGTTCTTTTTCTGGAAACAATTCAAAGACTTGGTATTGATCTATAGAGAACTTTATGGCTCATATGTAGGTTATATGAAGGACTATGTTCCCCCTTGTAAACCAGCAAGTGCTGAAGGCCTTTCCCTCTGCCTTATCACCTCACAGGCACATTTGACAAAAATATGGGAGATAAATGTATTGTCGAAGGCTTTCATGGCTGGAATCACCGGGTTGTTGTAGGTTTTTTGGGCTGTATGGCCATGTTCTAGAAGCATTCTTTCCTGACCTTTCGCCTGCATCTGTAGCAAGCATCCTCAGAGGTTGTGAGGTTTGTTGGAAACTAGGAAAATTGGGTTTATATATCTGTGGAAGGTCCAGGGTGGGAGAAAGAACCCTTGTTTGTTGGAGCTAGGTGTGAATGTTTCAATTGGCCACCTTGATTAGCATCTGACAGTTTTTAGGTGTGGCTTGTTACTACCTGAGAAATTCCTTTCTTGAGAGGTGATTAGGTCTTCCTGATAGTTTCTTGTCTGAAGTTCCCCTGTGTTTGAGTTTTGTTTTTTATTTACTGTTATAATTTTAGGGTTTCTAGTACTGGTAGTCAGATTTTGTTCCTTTTCATGGTTTCCTCCTTTCTGTTGAAATTGTCCACATACTTGTGGATTTCAATGGCTTCTCTGTGTAGCCTGACATGGTGGTTGTGAGAGTGGTCCAGCATTTCTGTGTTCTCAAATAATATGATGTGTCCAGGTTGGTTCATCAGGTGCTCTGCTATGGCTGACTTCTCTGGTTGAAATAGTCTGCAGTGCCTTTCATGTTCCTTGATTCATGTTTGGGCAGTGCTGCATTTGGTGGTCCCTATGTAGACTTGTCCACAGCTGCATGGTATATGGTAGACTTCTGCAGAGGTAAGAGGATCCCTTTTGTCCTTTGCTAAATGTAGCATTGGTTGGATTTTCTTAGTGCATCTGTAGATAGTTTGTATATTGTGTTTCTTCATCAGCTTCCCTATGCGGTTAGTGTCCCTTGATTATGGCAAGAACACGTTTCCTCTGGGTGGATCTTTGTCTTTACTCTTGTGGGTTGTTCTCAGTCTTGCAGCTCTTCCAATGTCTGTGGTGGTTGTTGTTTCCAGGGCCTGCTTTCCATGTAGAAATTTGCTATGATTGGGCTGAGAGGGCTCCCCATAGCTACTCCATCTTTCTGTTCACAGAACTCATTGACCCACTGAAAGTAGCTAGTGGTTAGGCAATGGTGAAAGAGCTGTGATGTCTTCTGGGAACTTCTGGTTGATTAGTGCGATAGTGTCTGCTACTGGGACCATGTAAGTTTATTTTCGAAAATGTAATAGAATGTAATTCGAAAAACATTCTATTACATTGACCCACCTTTTCTCCAGTCAACTCTGTTAGGTACACATGGTTTCCTTCTTTTTATTCTTAGAATCCAAACCTGGCTTCATATCTGAAGAAATCCTTGGCAAACTATCTTCTGGTGCATCCCCTGCCATTCAGTCTCATCCCTGGCAGACTTACCTACTGATATTATGCCAGGTAATTAAAAGCCACCTGCTACTTTAATTTCCTAGAATGCCCCAGAGTAACCATGTTTTAAGTTTTACAGTACTTTAAAATGGCAGACAAATCCGAGACCCAGCTGTTGACTTACAGGGACCAAATCATGTTGTAGCAAAGAGTGCTTCTAGTATGTTGTGGCCTTGGCAACTGTCTCAAACTGCCAGGGGCTGATAACAGTCTTCCACAGAACATCACTGGGAAAGACTGATTGGCCTGAATGGGAATAAATGTGAATCTGGGAGTGGCTGGTCAGCCAGTGCAGAGAGGAGGCAGAGGCCTGGGGAAGGAGAAGAGGAAGAGGCCCCCCTCTCACCATTGCAGTGTGCCTCTGCTCCCAGGACGACCACTTCAGTAGCCAGTGGAGGGAGGGGGGGAGGAGGAGGATGAAACCTGTGTGGGGAGGAGGGAGAGGCATGAGGAAGCAGAGGAGGAAGAGACCACCCTCCTCACATAACAGGGAAAGAGAAGGGGCTCCATGCGGCAAGCCTCCACCTCCACTCCCATGGTGCCCCCCTCTCTCGTGTGTGTGTGTGTGGCTATGCACATGCACCTGGCTCCTAATGCTTTAGTGGCCAGCTGTTTCCCTGCACAGAAGAGGGGGCATGGCTATGGGTGTCTTTGTGGACATGTACTGTTTCTCCCTGTAGGAATTTTGGGTATAAAAGTCCATCTGCTTTTTTCTCATTAATTTTTTTAAGTGAAGGATATACATTGGGTTGTTAGGTGTATGCTGTTCAAATTTGGTGTCAGTTTGTCCAGTGGTTTTTGAGTTATGTTAATCCCACAAACAAACATTACATTTTTATTTATATAGATTACTTACTTACTGTAAAGGGCTGACTGGCTGTGGCTGGCCACTACAGTGCCTTGTTCATGGCAATCAGGCAAAAGTAAAATGATTGTTTTTAAAGCAGTTTATGTTCTCTTGGCTTTGCAAAAGTTGCTTATTGCTTTGCTGCCCTCTTTAGACACTTTTGTAGATTCAATCAGTCTATTTTATATTTAGACAAAGACAGTTACAGACAGCTATTTTTGGGTCCTTCGGCCATTTTGGCTAATGAGCAGCAGGGCAGAGTGGGAAATGTAGTTTAACAGCAGGGCATTTTGCAATCTCTACCATTTGGGGGCTAGCCTTCACAAACTATAGTTAAAAGTTTAAAAATCTTTATTGCCTTTATTTTTGATGTTTTGATGTTTTTAGATATTGTAATGATATGTTTTTATTCTATTGATGTATGTTTTTAAATGGCATCGAATTATGCCTATTGTTCACCGCACCGAGTCACCTTCGGGCTGATATGGGTGGGGTATAAATAATGTAAATAAATAAAATAAAATAAATAAGACGGCTGTGATTAGATGGCTCATCCCTCCTTGCATCGCAGTCATAAAGCATGAGATTTAAAAAGTTTTTGAAAATTTAAAAAAATCTTTGGGAGACATCTGAACATGATGTAATATTTCCAGAATAAAAAGGTAAGTGGTTCAAATTCAGATCCCCACCACCACCTTTCCTGCATGGTTTAAAATTGCATTGGAAGTCCAAATTCGTATGTTTTCCTCCAATTTCCAGGCTTTTCTGAATGAACCTATCCAACCCTACTAATTACTGTAGTGCCATTGTTCTAACACCACAGTGGCCTGACAGAATAGTGAGAAGTGAGCTAACATGCCATGTCTTGAGCACAGATGAAAATGACTAGCTCATGTGCCAAGATTACTATGAAAGCAGATTAAAATACGAATACTTGTTATATCATTGCAAATGGTTAGAAAAGCAATTTTCATCTCCAGGGATGAATAGTATAGAGATCCTAAGATATAAAATGGAATAGAAATATTTCAATAACTAAAATAATAGACATGTTTATCTTACCTGAGCCCTACACTCCTCCACATTGGCTATATCAGCATGATCTGCATTTCCACACCTTCTACACTCATCTTCAAAGATTCAACAACTGACCTTAAGTGGTATAAGGGTATTGCCAAGCCAATTCAAGAGCTCTTAATTCAATTTGCTTAAATGCAAGCAATCATAAATAATTATAAATCAATTACTTACAGTGAACCCGTGTTATACTTCCCTAAGCAATTTTTATATAAAAAACCCCCTCAGATAAAACATTTAAAATGACTGAGAAAATGAGTAGCTGCCATATGGCAAGGCATTTGCATTTCAATTTATATTTTTGTTCATAATAACACTATTTGAAATACATTTTGCTAAATATGGGAACTCAACTTGTAGAAGAAATCAATTATATTCTTAGTTTAAATCTTCTTTTCCCCCTTGGCTATGCTCTAATGTATCACTGTACTTTAAAATGCACCCTGGGGAAAATGCTTCTCTTCAACTAAAAATCCATGAATAACATTATGCAAAAATTAATTTGTGATGAATTATTTGAAATCTTTCTTATTCAAAGGTTTCTTATTTCAATGTCCTGAGAAAATGACATCTCACCCGTAGAAAGGAGTCCAGGGATCCATTCTCCATGTATTCAACCACAATCATTACTGGTCTGCCTGCAAAGACAGCAAAGGAGTGTGTTACAATTGCAGGTATTTTAAGGCTTTTTTTTAATTTTCAGCTGTTAGAAAGAGATTATTTGTAAACACATATTAGTAAAATACATTGCTTATTTTCCAATTTTCCTTTGTATCAGAAATGTACCTTGTTGTTCTATTATTGCTAAGCTGTATTTTCTTTGATTATGCTGGAGGATTAACTGCAGATGTGTTTAGTTTGACGGTTGTTGTGAATTTTCTGGGCTGTAAGGCCATGTTCCAGAAGCATTCTCTCCTGACATTTCTCCTGCAACTATGACAGGCATGCTCAAAGGTTGTGAGGTCTGTACTGAGAGAATGATTCTGGAACATGACCATACAGCCCAGAAAACTCACAACCCTATAAATATATTATATAAAATTACCTTTGACCTATACATATAAGATGTATATGACACATAAATGAATGTTGTGTTTAGACGTAACCCTATTTCTAAGATATCTCATTATTTACATATTTGTAGATGCACAAGTATTCCAAAATCCAAAAAGAAAATCTGAAAGCCAAAATGCTTATTCTCCCAAGCATTTCAGATATGGGATGCTCAACTTGTATAACCATCAAAGTACTGTCATTAAAAAAAAACTTCTACATAACATTGGGAGTTTTTGTAGTCCATCAGAAGAAATCTAGACTTGGGAAACTGAGACAAATGTCACATCTATGCCATAGCAATTCTCAAGTTGTTTATGTGCTAAGTCCATGTGTTATCTCCGTAAGTGGTTATTACACATCAATATATAAAGGACATGGTAAAACTCTCAGTGATTCGCCAAAGACCTTTGAGTACTACAATAGGAGAATTTCTTAAGTGAATAGATGTTTGATGTTGTTCACTTCTTCAAGAAGGACACTAGACAAATCCTTGTCTCTAAAATTAAAAAACAAAACAATAGTTGAACAGACAGTCCTAATAGTTTGATCTGAATTTCTCAGGTAGGTCCAGGATACTTACAAGGCAACCCCTTGGTTATTAATTATATCATATCCAAGACTTTTAAAACATTATGTTTTAGACTATGACTCCTAGAATTCTTCAGGCAGAGAAGTATACAGGCCAAAGATGTTGACTCTCCTATCTAAGGAATTCTCAAACTTACAGTTTTAAAAATAAAATAAATAAAAACACTTTTCCATGTCTGTTAAGACCCTTCCCACATTCTTTTGCCTGGGTTGTAAATATTAAAGAATTATACAAGCAATAAATGTTAGATTTTGATGGAACTACTTCAGTTTTAAAACTCAAACTAAAGGAGGAAACCATGAAAATGAACAAAAGCTGACTACCAGTATTAAAAAATTCTAAATCAGGACAGTAAATAAAGAACAACACTCAAAAAATAGGGTAATTCCAGACAAGAAACAATCAGTGCCAGCTAATCACCTCCCAACAAAGGATTCTCCCAGGCAGGAAGTAGCAAAGCCTTGAATCTACAAGGCTATTCAATGCTAATCAAGGTGATCAAGTGCAACATTCACACTTGCCTCAAACAGACAGGAGTTCTTTCTCCCACCCTAGACAGTCCACAGATATATAAACCCCACTTGCCTTGTTTCCAACAAACCTCACAACCTCTGAGCATACCTGCCATAGATGTGGGTGAAACATCAGGAAAGGATGCTTCTGGAACATAGCATTACAGCTCGGAAAACCTGGCTTTTCTGCTGTGCCTTTGGAGAGTAATTATTTAATTTCTAGCATTGCTTTCCTCAATGCTCCCATTCTTAGAGTCTATCCCCCCCCCCCCCGGAAAGAATGCTATTCCGCTTATGTCACCCTGAATTTTTAACACTTTATATGTGTACCTGCAGCCTGCCCTGTCTTTGTGATTGTGACATCTAGTTGTATATTATTTTGTTATATTTATGTATGTATTTTTATTGTGTTATTGCTGATGTTTTTGATTTTATTTTTTTGTAATTTGTTGTTTGGGCTTTGCCTCATGTGAGCCGCCCCGAGTCCCCATTGCAGAGATGGGGGCGGGGTACAAGTAAAGATGATGATGGCCATACAGCTCAGAAAACTCACAATAACTCAGTCATTCCAGCTATGAAAGCCTTCGATGATACAATATATTTATATTTTGTGAAGAAAACAAAGTTTGTGGATACTGAACTGCTAGAAAGCAAAAACATCACTGGCTACCAATTGAATACCGGATCACTTTCAAGGTGTTAGTTCTTACTTTTAAGGCCTTGTATGGTCTGGGGCCAGTGTACCTACGGGATCGCCTGATTCCATATAACCGTCCAAGATCACTTCGTTCAGAAGACCAGAATCTTCTAGACATCCCTAGTGTGAAGTCTTTCCACCTACTTCGACAAGGCGCAGGGCATTTTCAATCATCGCCCTGGCTCTTTGGAATACGTTGCCACTGGAAACGTGGGCTCTCTGAAATTTGGTCACCTTTCGGAGGGCCTGGAAGACACACTTGTTCAGACAGGCCTTCAAAAACTTGTAAATTTAGCTGTGTTTTTATTTTTCTGTTTACTTACTATTATATGTATGTTTTGCCCATTGTTTGTTTTATTGAATTGTGTTGTAAGCCACCCCGAGCTACTGGGAGTGGTGGTGTACAAGCCATGATCTGCGGTGCCGCTTGCTCCTCGCCTCCTCCTCTTCTCCCCCCTCCCTTCCCTTTTTGAAGTTTTCCAATTCTTCATTTATAATATTTCACAGGAAATTATCACACTCGTACTAAAGCAGACCACTGTTTGCACATAGCAGTGGCTCTCTAGGATTTTAGACTAAAGTCTTTCTCACCTGCACATGTAAGTGCCAGAAATCAAACTTGGCGACCTGCTGGGTAACATCATTTCTCTCTTTGAACTAGAATATGTAATTAATAATAAGCATTCGTGACAAAAACATCTAGGGTATTCTGGTACTAATTGTATATCCTGTATTTACTTGAGAAGGCTTGTACTCTTTGCATTCAAGAATTATTCCAGAACTACCAAGGAGATATGACCCAATTTACATGGTAATTGTAACATTCCATCAGATGTTGTTTAGGTGATGTTTATAATGCAAAGAGTGAATAAAATATGTAAAACTTCTGTAATGAATCTTCTTACATGCAGGACTTGAAAGAATATAATAAAACAGCAAATATATTTTGTGAGAACACTTGTATTAACTATTGTAATGAATGGCAGATAAAATGATAAAAGGGATAAAAAAACACTGGTACTTTCAGAAAATCTTGTCAACATTTTTTCTGTTATTGTTTTTTTAAAAAATTATTATTGCAGGCGACAGAGAACAGAATACTGCACATACTATTTGCAATGTGACTCCAACAGAACTGTACAAATAACATTGCTATTTTTTTTGCTGTTTTCTTCGGCTAAACTTTATACTTTTTGCTTGGGAACAACAAACGAGTTGCAAGGACCAAAGGCAGCAATTGATCAATAGATATAGAGGTGTTTTACAGAAGAATGAGTAGAGACACCATTGCCATCACAGTCCAGATGGGTGATGGCAATAGTATATCTACTATTCCTACAAAATTCTACACAGAGGACTATGGTGCTTTGCCAGATTGTAAACCTCAGAAGTCCACTGAATTTTGCCATGGCAGTTACAGTCTTGTCAACATTTTTTCTAGTGCTGTAATTATGTGGTGTGAGATTTTGATTCAGTGACATCATTGTGTTTTCTCTATTCACAGAGCAAAAAGGTTGTTCCCCTCTCTGTAGGCACTAGTCTTGTGCATTTGTACAGAATTGCTATCCATTTCGGTATGTTTAATTAGTATGGCCCCATTTTCGTTTTTGAGCACTGCTTCTGAATACGGGGGTCTTTCTTAATGAGCTATTTTGTTCTTTTGTCTGACTGAAGAAAAAATTTCAGACCACTGAGCTTAAAGGCAGGGCTTAAGATCCCACTGTTTCTGAAAGGTTACCCTCTGGATATGCAGAGGAGACCTATAGCCTGGTGACAACACTGTGTTCTTGGGCTCTGATTGGCCCTCCTCCTTCTCTGACACATGCGGAAGAACTCCCTGGGCTGTGTGAGGGAAGCCATATGGTCTGAAAACCAAACAAAGAAATGGAAACTGTGCAACTTTCTCTTTCGTTTCACCTTTTATTTCATCCAAAAATGGATCTTTTGTTTCATGCCTTCCGAATGGAGGGTACCTGAATGAAAAAAATGAAACAAATACTGCACACTAGTCTAGTAGGCACAGGCCCTTCCGCCATGTGGTCAAGGAGAAAGAGACTTACACAACCTCCAAGTCTTTTCTTTGATCACAAAGGAAAGCTAGCATTTTTGAGTTACTGCTTACAAGTTATTTATATTTAGCACCTTTCTCTAGTTACTAAAGTATAACTCTGTTCTATCAGAGGGCATGACTTTATTCCTGCTGTAATGTAAAGTAACATTCTGGTACTTTAAAGTCACCTGAACGTGGCCTGACTAAATGATGGAGGAGGAAAATCACATAGTTCAAGTGCTGATTTGTGGGTTCATTTCAGCTCAGAAGCTGCAAGTTCCCTCTTGCTACTCCAATAAAGTCTATAACAAATTAGTTCTCTGTTGAAAGCTTGTCATTTCTTCACTGATTATGGAAACTACTCCTACTGTTCATCGTAGGGCAATTTAATGCATCCCGATATCTAAACCTGGATTTTTTTTCCACAGTAAATACAATACACAAGATTTTTGAACTTCTGAGCTAGAGACACAAAACCAGACTTTCAGAGTAATGGTGCATTCCTTAGCTTCCAAAACATTTCTTTTGAGGAGCAGGATGTAGTTCCAATTTTGTCCTGTGGATACTTAGCACATAATGAGTCTCCTACACTTTCACAGAATATCATTTTTACACAAAAAACAATGTGTACTCCAAATATATACCATTATGTGTGATGAATTCACATATGACCAAAAGAATGTCCTGACAGCACAAACTGTAACTTTAAATCTAAACTGGTTTGGCTCTGTAAACTTTTTGAATAGACTACCACCTGGCATTACACACAAACCACTCTGCACTCTTCAGAAGAGTGGGGTTTAAGTGTAATGAAATAAAGTCTGTTTTGCTGTCTGTCTCTGGGTGCCTCTCAGCCACCTTTTGTATCATAGAATCTTTTCTAGACACTGAGACAGATGGCACGCCACTTCAATTACCAACAATGTGATGAACTTGTCTGATCTTTCAGCGAGTACTTGTTGATAATAGAGTAGATAAAATAAACCATACAGTAGTATCGCAAACAGACAACTTTGTGGATTATGACTTGTGCCTCTGGTCATAATTTTACCAGACAGTCATATATAGAAAGGCAGCCCATGATGACTGTGCTATGTATTTGAATACTGTAACCGCGCAGATCAATAACATTTCCCCCCAAACTAATTGCCACACTTGTTCCAGAAAGAATGTAGAAAGTCCCAGATGATTAGCTCTAGCCATTCACACACACACACAAAACTAAATGATTATCACTTAGAACCTCATTTGTCTATCATGATTGTTTCTAGCACTTCTTTTTTGTTGTTGACAGTTTTGTTGATTACTGCGGTTTCCCCGTGTTTTGTACATTCTTGTAATGTTCACTGGAAATGCTTAATTGAAGAGAAACATAAATGCAAAATGTGCCTGTCTCTTTAGTGGCTGTGGAAAAAGAACATACAACCCCTGGCTACAATTCTGAGGATTTTAACTATGTTAGTTATGTACACAAGCTCCACTTCTTTGTATGCCAACAGATTGTGCCATTGGACTCAGCAAGAACCATTGATTTGAATGAATGAGGACTGGCTGCTGTCAGACAAAGTGTTGAGCTATGGTAAAACTGTCACACTCTTTTGCCCAATATTGGGAAATATGTTCTCAGTCTCATATGGAGAAAATATGTTTTCATTCCTTCCGATTCATAGCCAGAGTAATCCAGAAACAAAGGTCATGCTCACATGAAAACTATTCTCGAATTGAAAGTGAATTGGGAGAAGGGAAGAACATCATGGTGATAAAGCTGGGCCATAACGTTGGTAATAAAAAAAAATACACATTAAACTTGTGGAACAATCTCTACATCTTGTCCACCATGCCATCCAATAACAGAACCAAAACTTTTTCATGTGATTAGGAACACTGGAAAAGTTTCTGATTAATGGATAGAGGTGTGAAAAAGGTTCTGCTTGTATTGGATGTCAGAACCGTTTGTCCTTCATATGTTCCATGAATGCATAAAGAGGGCATGCTATTGTCTTGTGAATATAGAAAGAAAGCCATATGGTAGTGTCATAGAATGTATTTTGTTCTTTTTGCAGATTAGATATAACTGAAAATGCAGGAAACGTAGAAGCCTGAGTCAATCAGGATGACCACAATGGTGTCCATCTTACATTTCTGCCATCTCCTTATTTTTTCTTCATCTGCACTTGACCAAAATAGAAGCTGTGCTAAAGCTTTAAACTATAGGGTTACTGACATTGCAGATTTGCTCTGTTCACAATGGGATGGATGACAGTAAGTAAGCCTGCTCAAATGGACACCTATAACTGCTTTATAGAATAATATTCTGCAGCAACACATCTATTGTCCAATATATAATGTAAGCCATATACCAGCCATACCTTTCCTTACAAGAACCATAAATCATGAGATTGCACTACATAAAATGCCACTGTTAACAATTATCTATTGGATCTCTAACCAGAGGATTATCTTATGAGGGTTGAATGAAAAGTAATGCCTCCACCTTCGTTACTTTGGTTTGGATGGGAATATTTTAATAAATCAAACGCAGAAATAATCCTTAGAACGTTTTCTTTAACTTGCTTGAAATTTCTCTCTGAGTGATATGACAATCGTCCTGAATCAATCTGTCAACCTTTTGCTTTTGAAATTCAGTGGTTGCTGTCACAGGACGTCCAACTCTTTGTTTGTCATGCAAGTCAGATGTTCCCACCTCAACATCTTTAAACTTACTCGCCCAACGACGCACAGTACTCACATCAGCAAAATCACCATAAACAGCTTGCATTCATTCTCTGATTGATCTCCTTTGGGGTGGCACCTTCTGCTCTCAAGAATTCAATGACTGCACGTTGCTTAAGTCGTATTGAACAACCATCTGTGCAGGGTTCCATACTTTGCACTTTAACAACACAACTGTTCAAAGCTAATGGAACTGTAGAGGAGAGTCTACTGAACAAGCCAGTACCTGCCTCATACTAGTACTGCCATCTATTGAGGAGTTATGAAGGTGGAGGCATTACTTTTCATTCAATCCTCGTATATTGCCTTATGATATGATTCAGATTACAAACTGATGACAGTCATATGATAATGAATTCTTTTCATGTACAACCATACTCACAGACAATTTTCATTTTCTTTAGGCATTCTTGTTCGCATTGTGAAATTTAGGTTGCCATCCTAAACCTGCTTAGTAAGGAGTAGGATTTCTGTGTGGGACTGTGCTACCCAAGTAGAATTAATTTAAACAAAATTAAGCATTCAGAAATCAAACTGAATTATGTAAGAAAGGGTTAAGCGTGCATGTTGCTTTCCCACTGACAACAAAAAATCTTCAAAAGTCTTATGTACATGTGATGTATTTATGTTACTTTTTATTTCTTGAAAACCATAATAAAGAATATTTTTTTAAAAAGTCTTAACTCTCACTCAGTGTATCTTTAGCAAAAGTAAAAAGACCACACTACCTAATAGTAATTCTGAATTATGTAATTTTAAACTGTTCCTTTATTTACCCTTTATGTACTATTTAATTTTAATTTTAATTTTTACCACAGCCCAGGATTTTGTCTGTGTGTAATTTAATAGAATAGTAGAGTGATGAATAAGGATGAGACTATAAAGTGCTGTTTCAATGGCAAAATATTCAGAATGTTGTCTCCTGTCATAATGCACTGAATCAAAGCTCATGTTAATGAATTTGTGAAGTATGAAATTAATCTTTCAAATCATAATCATAATTGTGAGCACTAATCTCTGTACTTTTTATAAAAAAGATGTGAAATATATAAAAGAAGGAAATGTAAGTCTTATAAAGGCTTGTTCACCTGCATGATATAACAAGTATAGTGGTTTTGAATGATCTATCAGAGTGCACCTTATAACCTTTTTGGAAAGTGTTTTAGGAATTGTTTTATGCCCTTTAAGATCACCCCACTATTTTGTTTCTGACTGGGATTCACTTTGGATTTTATTGTTCTAGTACAGTGGTTCTCAACCTGTGAGTCCCCAGGTGTTTTGGCCTACAACTCCCAGAAATCCCAGCCAGTTTACCAGCTGTTAGGATTTCTGGTTGTTGAAGGCCAAAACATCTGGGAACACACATGTTGAGAACCACTGTTCTAGTTAATGCTTGTTTACCCAAAGACTAAAAAGGCGATGCTATCCCCCCCCCCCCCCCGTGGTGGTCACAAGGTGCCAACATCTACTTGTTTTTGCTGTATGACTTACACATAATTTATACAGGTGCAAACCTGTATAAACACTACCTTTGACCAACTTCAATTTAGAACTGTCAGAACAAAATAGTGCTTTTTAAATATACATAAAAATCGAGAGAAAGGGGAAAAAGAAAAAAGTCGGATATAGTCCAAAAATGAGAAATGAAGAAGAAAAGAAAAAAGTGTTAACTTCCAATCTTCTCTGTAAGTTTTTCTCATTGTTGTGTTTCTAATTTTGCTTGGTATTATCCCCTCTTCATATCTCTTTCCAAGGAGCTTCAATATGTGAATACTTTTTAACAATTCATTTTTTCCTGTTTCATAAACTGTATCATTGCTGACCAATCTGTTGTTCTTTTCTGTGGATCTTTGGTATTTGCCTGTGATAATAAATCCATTTTCATTATCTCTACCACTTTTCCATTGTCGGTAATTCTTTTAATTCTTTAATTTCCATGTTATTCTTACCACCATTGTTAAATAATAGAATAATTTGTCTTCATTTTTTCTATTTCAAAGTCAATGATTCCAAGTAGAAAATACTCAGTTTTAATTTGAATTCATCATATCTTGAGTAAGTGCTGCCATGCAATGTCGCCATTTTCCATTTTCTTGTTTCTAAAAAATGCCCCCTTTACCCTTTAGGGTTGATTGTATCCCTTCTATGAAGAAAGTTTACTAGGTCCTATATTTCAGTCAACCTGATTCCAACTGTGATCTCTAATATCTCTGAAGTTAAGTGCATGTAAAAAATTATTTTTGGTGAATATACCTGTAATCTTCTGTTCAATTCAAAAATTAAAATAATGAATAGGGTAGTGCTTTGCCAAATTTGGAGGCATATCATGGGAACATGCAACTATCAAGATGGGCCGCAGGTTTAGCACAGCTGGTAAATCACCAGCAACTATAAGATCTATAAACCAAAAGGTTGCAAGTTCGAAGCCCTGGGTCGGTGTGAGCGGCCAACTGTCAGCCCTGCTCACTGTTTACCTAAGCAGTTCGAAAACAGCTGGACACCAAGTCAAAACAACACACCTTCTTTCTGTTCTGTCTGTCTGCGTATTGTCTACAAAGTGGCATTGAATGTTTGCCGTGTATGTGTACTGTGATCTGCCCTGAGTCCCCTTCGGGGTGAGAAGGGAGGAATATAAACAAAGTGTTATTATTATGATTTTAAAAAGCAAAAAACAAAAAAAAACCTACATCTCAGTGAATGCAGATATTGCCAACTATTAACAATTGTGTTCACTTCCCCCTTCATTTTGCAGTCAACATTCTTACTCAACTTAAAAAAATATATAATTAAAAACAATTAAATGATACTTTAAAAACTTTAAGTATGTATTTGGTCTTGGTCCAATTGCTAGTCCCAATTACTGGCAATTCATTGGACCCAGGCATGTAGCTGGGGGGGGGCTTAGGGGGTTTCAGCCCCCCCTGAAATTCTCAGGGTGGTCCATGAGAAGGCCTTACTGGTACATTATTTAAAGTTATGTTTATTCATATCATGATCTGATCACCATGCTCATTATATCCCACATTCATGGGGTTATTGGGATAACAATACAAAAGGTTTGCTATGGTAGACCCTCTTCCACCCAGTCTCAGCCCCCCCCGAACCAACCCCCCCCGGAATCAAAATCCTGGCTACGGCCCTGATTGGACCAATTGTCTTAAAGTAGGTTGACATGTATGTATATCTCAATGTGTCTATTTCAGATAGGACTAGAATAGGGTAGGACTCAGGTGACCCTCCAGATGTTACTGATGTTTTCCAGCTTGATTCCCATCCCTTATTTATACGTTGATCAATATACACATCCTTCTCCATTATGATCTAGCAAGAAAAAGACCACCTTCTTCATAAACAAAAATCAAAACAAATAGGAAAGCGTGACTGAACATTCCACTAAAACACTTTGTATGGAGGCATTCAGAACTAGGATCTTTGCCACACAGCAACACAACAAACAGGATTGCCACCTTTCTTTGAATTGTTATTTTCAATATCTTGCTTGTAAGGTCTCTGGAAATTTGTAACTCATAAATAAGGGGGAGAACAGCAAATTATATGTAAGGGCAGCAAATAGCTATCCAAATGTTGGCCTGCAACTCCCATCATCCCTCTCCAACATAATCAATACATTCTGGGTATTGCAGTCATTTAATTGGAAGTCCAGAAATTGATTATCCCTAGAATAATGCAGAACAAACCAGAGGTATCGATATTGCAGAACACATTTAATAAATTAGTGATCTTCCCTAAAATTCCAGCATTGTAAAATGATAATCTACATTTTTTCAGTCTGGACCACCTATTTCCCAGTTCAAAATGTATATTAACCCAGAAATAATTACAGTGTTCCCTTGCTACTTTGCGGTTCACTTATTACAGACTCGCTGTTTCATGGATTTCAAAAAATATTATTTAAAAATATATATCATAGTATTTTTGCTGTTTTGTGGGGTTTTGCTGCCGCCGCTCTCCAAAATGCTTTCCCTCCTCAGTCCTCCCTCCCTCCAGTCTTGAAGGGCCTTTCCTTCATTTTATTTTAAACTTATAAAGACTTAAAATAGTGTATAACTACTAAAATAATGTATAAATATTAAAATAAATAGAGTATCCCTACATCACAGTTTTTCACTTATTGCGGGAGGTCCTGGAACCTAACCCCAGTAATAAGTGAGGGAACACTATATGTTGTCTTCAACAAAGTACTATTTCTCAGTATCGGTCCAATAATTTGTGAAATAGAAATAATAATACTGTCCTACAAAGTTGTTGTAAAAAGCAGTTTGTCCTTTCTTTTTGTGAAGTTCACAATGCTTCCAAAATGCAGTCCCAACAGCAATTAATGTGACGAGAGCCTTTATTGGTAGCAGCAGAAAAAAGGCCACTGAGCAAGTTTGATTTTTTTCTAAGAGATCTAAATATTTCCATCCCCTCAACCTAAATCTCCAAACCGACAAGCACTCATTTTGTCCAGCTTTATAACAATAAAAAACTTATGTCTTCAGCAATTAAATCTTCATAAAGCCTATAGAAAAGAAGTATTATGACTCAATAGGCAAGAAGCAATTTGACAGAGGGGCCCAAGCTGTTGATGAAGTTGAAACATGTAAGGGAATGCCCAGACCTACTGTATATAGCATACCATCTACAAGGATCAGGAAGAGACCACAGAAACCATTTTCCTAACCAGTGTGTATACAGACTCAGACTTATGCTCTTTGTTTAGCCATTAAGCAGTCATGCCATTGGATTGGTTCAAAAACATGCAAATGTCAGTAGATCAATAGGTACCACTTTGGCGGGAAGGTAATGGTGCTCTGTGCAGTCATGCTGGCCATATGACCTTAGAGGCATCAATGGACAATGCTGGCTCTTTGGCTTAGAAATGGAGATGAGCACCAACCCCCAGAATCAGACATGACTAAACTTAATCTCAGGGGAAACCTTTACCTTTACCTATGATCAAATCATGGTGGAAGCTGACTGGAGTTGCACAGGAGAATGTAGAGATTTTGAAAGAGAACATCTTAATAAAATCTGCAAGTAATCAAATCTGCAAAAGTCAAATGTACAAATGTGGATAGTCAATTGAACAGTATGAATAGTATTGGACTATACTTCAACTGAAGTTTTTTTTAGTGGAGAAGATATAGTTCAGAGGGTTTATGAACATAACTCTAGCATCATTTTTGGGCAGAGAAGATGTGGTTATGACCTCTACCAAGATATGAGGCGGGGACATCATTTGTAGTTAAGTGGGTTGATTCTTAAGGGAAAATATTAATCCCTCTTCTCAGAGACTCTTCTCTAACCCATTTAACAGCACCTTTCACCTTCATTTCCCTTTATAAAAAGACACCCCCTCACAAAACCTGAATAATTGTGCGATTTGAGCCTCACATTTATGAAACAGAGCTTTAAAATGCGACCGTTGAAGTTATTATTATCCTCCTTAATCCTTGTAAGATGCTTAGTGAACATGTTTTCCTCATGCATTAAGGAAAAACATGCAATGTTTCCAAAGTACTTTCAAGCAGAATCGGGGAATTTTGCTGATTTGTTTGGCCATTAAGCAGTCATGCCAACTCTAAATATATGTAATATGGCACAAGAGAAATGTTATCCCCATTTCTGGGCAACTTTCAAAGTGTAAATGAAAACAGGAATTGGTAATTGAATTAATGGCTGACTGCATGTGCCAAACTGAAAAAGAAGTGAAGAATAACTGCTCCCCTGTGTGTACACAGACTCAGGCTTATGCCCTTATATATGTGTAAGTATTTTTCCCTTATTTATTTTGTGCTCCCAACTGAAGACTTGCAAGAACAAATGTCTGAGGTGGGGTTTAAAAATGAAAGGGAAGTTTCAAAGAGTAAATCATATGTAGGATTTTGTGGAACTGCTATGTTAATCATTATGCAAATAATTCTTCTGATTTGAGTGGCTGGATGACCCATTTCAGACTTCAGCAGACATGATTGCAATGGCAAGGACTAGCAATAGAGACATGAAGATGACCCATTCCCTTGCCTGCACTTCCCTGCACTGGTGATGGTGATGTACGTACACGTGGTGAATGGATTAGGTCAACGTGGATCTAATGCAACTGTTCACATGACTGCAAAGTCCAAGGACACTCCAGAGTTTCCTGCGAGCTACAACTTACTGCAGAGTGTTATGAAGATCCCATCACTGCTTTTGGAATGAGTACATGGGTTTTGTTTACTCATGTAGACATGGTCTAAGCCTAATTCCAATTTCACTTGTGCCCAATGATTTAATAAGTTATTCAGACTTAGGAGTTTTATCCACTAAAAGGGATTAATTTATTCACAATTACATTTTGTTCTCAAATTAAATATTGCTAAACATGTCTTTAGTTTTTCATTCTAGTGTTTTCTGGAGCATAACTTTTCCACTGTTTACTGAAACAACCTTCCTATCAAGTGTAACAGGAACAAGAGGAAGGTTCCGTAACTCAAGCAAGTAGCGCACATGGTTTGCCAACATTGTCAAATTTGAGATTATTGGACCACTGATGGCCAAGGATCACATTGCAGTTCTTAAGATGCAGTTGTGTATGGAATGCTCTTGATGAGTGGACATAAATGTGTTTAATTTAATATTGTATACAACTGAGCTTAAATTTACAAATGAATACATTCCAATAGGATATAGCGGGCGATGCGCTTTAACTGTAAAAACAAAATAATGTATTATGTAAAAATGTGAATTTTATTACATAAATATGACCAATGACAGAGGGTTAGTGTTGTTTTGGTGAAAATACATATTGCAGTAATTTAAACAGGATTAACTGATCTGAGCAAGAAGGCTCCTGTCTTTTGTGCTAAAATGCTGCAAATTATACCTAGATTTCAGACTGAATAACTGCTCCCCTGTGATATTCACAAAATATTTTTCCCTTATATATGTGTATATATTTGTGAATGCAACCTATTCTTAATTGTCAATTTATATAAGACTGTTACTTTACATTAGGGAAAAATAATGAGCTCTCAGGTACATGTAGAAATCTAGCTTCTCTGTTAGAAAATACAATTGTATTTTTTGCTGTAAATTAATACGTAATGATTTGAATTTATGAAAGTATTTTTTTTGTCTGGAGTACAGCAGGTTTTGGAAAACTCTATACTATAGGAGATGTCAAACAAACTATTTTATGTACCCATAACAAACAAGGTATACTCTATAGCCTGTGACTGCAGAATATAATATTATATTCGATATATATTGAATTTTCTAGGCATCACCTGTTTTTACTGTATTATTTACTGCTTTATAAAAAAGCCCTTCAGTTTTGTTCAGTTTTAGTGCATTTCTGATAAACGAATACTTTTGATCACCTTTATATAAACTTCTTAGTTTCTTTATGTGATACAGAGTGAAATGGTAGCTACCTGTGCAACAAGAAGTATATTAGTCAACATAATTAGGCACTGTAGTATTCAATGTGATCTCAAGAACCAAAACTTCCTCATAACTTGCACTTGTTTGTTTGGAATACCTACCAGAGGAAATCCTGGGAGGCAAAGATCCTCCCCGTGACAGAGGATGTGGGGCTGGAAGGCTATTTAAAAGTCCTTCCCTCAGGAATCTCGGGCAAAGAGACGTCACCCCAATGGGCGGGAAGGATCCTTATAAAAGATAAAAATTGTAAGTAATTAGACAGGCAGTTATTTTAATTGTGGAAAAGAAGCTGTCGGTTTGAAAAAATGATAAGGAAAGACCACAAGCAATATCATCAATGTTAATTTGTAAACAGTTGTGGTCAGAAAAAAGTCTGGTAAGTTTAGGTAAATCAAAAAATAAGCACATGCAGGCCAAGGATAGAAACTTGATTCCAAGGATTAAAGTTTTTATCATACAACGATACACATTTCAACCAAGAAAGAATATGAGGAATGAAAAGAATTCTGATTGATCCACTTCTGCATTTTAATGTTTTGGGAGATATCTTCCAATTAGATAACAGAGTCCAAGAAAAAAATGTCTTGGTGTTTTGGTTTTTAGTCCTGTTCCTGGGGTGATTTAGGGCACTGGTTCATAAAATTGTATTGGATAGACTGCATCAGCTCTAGTTTCTTAGATGTGGTTACCATGATCTTATTATGAACGTTTGGCATAATCAGCTGGTAAAGGAAATATCATGTTGTTTCATACTCTTGGTGACCGGAAGTCAGTGGCTCCCAACCGTTGGGCCTCCCAAATGTCAAGATCTATTTTTCCACTCCATCATTGTTTGAGTCCACAGTGCTCTCTGGATGTAGGTGAACTACAACTTCGAAACGCAAGTTGAGTGCCCAACAAATCTGTTGGTTCTGGGAGTTCTGTGTGCCAAGTTTGCTTCAATTCCATCATTGGCAGAGTTCAGAATGCTCTTTGATTGTAGGTTAATGATAAATCCCAGCAACTACAGCTCCCAAATGACAAAATCAATCCCCCACAACCGTACCAGTATTCAAATTTGGGCACATTGGGTATTTGTGCCAATTTTGGTCCAGTGAATGAAAATACATCCTTCATATCCGATATTTATATTACGATTCATAACAGTAGCAACATTACACTTATGAAGTAGCAAGTATGGTTGGGGGTCACCACAACATGAGGAACTGTATCAAGGGGTTGTGACATTAGGAAGATTGTGAAACAGTGATCTAGTTGAAATTTAAGTGAGTATTTTCAACTGTTTATAAAAGTCAGTAGAAGCCCAATGCACCAGTCTTGTGTATTTCAAATAAATTCAGAAATTAAACTAAAATTATTGTGCATAATTACTTTAGGAAGTACCAGCTCCAGAGGCATATTTTCAGCTGACATAGTCTTGGGTATTTGCCTGTGTGTATATATATGCAAGTGCTGGTGACAGGGAAGAACTACTATTGGTGTTAAGAAATGCCTTGCTAGGAAGTTTAACATCACGTTTTGCTAACTCTGCCTCATACTTCCATTATTTTCAGAAGGAACTGCATGCTTGCTCCTGAGAGACAGGCAACACCTGCCTCTCATTATAATCAGGAAATAAACACATTTCTTAATCTTCATGGGATGTAATTTTGTAGTGATTAACTGAAATGCAGAAAAATCCCAGGAAGGAATTTTAAATAAAACATTCTTCATTTATATCTTTCCAAGTTTACTTAGGCACACTAAAAAAAGTAATGTTGTCTTTATGTAAACTTAGAAAGGAATAAATAACGATGAATCACTGATCATCATTGCCAAAAAAAAACCCCTTATCATTCTTTTGCACAATAGATACTTCAGTTCTCCTTTTCAGTATGTCATTACACAGTTAGAAGACCTTCCTTTTATATCTTCAACAGATTCTAGTTTGAACTAGACACTACAAATAAATGTATTTAACAATCATTTGCTAATATTTAGTTGGGGGAAAGCAAGAAGCAAATGGGGCAATGAACACTGTCCAGAGATGGAAAGGCAGGATACCAAGTGATTAGTTAACAACAACAATAACTTTATTTTTATACTTTGCCTCCATCTCCTCGAAGGGACTTGGGGTGGCTTACAAAGGGACATGCCCAATAAAAAAGGTTAAAATAAGCATCCAAAACCAAGCAATATCAAACATCAATAAACATAATATCAGGCAACATTGTAAAAACAATTAAAAGCAATATCATGGCCGAGCATGTTCGGTTCATAATTATTAAGTGCAATAAATCCTAAGTAGAGCCAGGGAAAGTGCAACAATCCGAGGGCTGGGCCAGGAGGCAATGTCCTTAGGCTATTAAAGTGTTAGAAGTACCACAAGGGGACCATGTTAAAGTGCAGGAGCTGGATAGGTCGGGAAATTCTGTGGTGAACTGCCTAATCAAAGGCACAACGAAACAGCCAAGTTTTTAATTCCTTGTGGAAAATGGACTGAGTGGGAACCTGTCTGATCTCCCTGGTGATGGAGTTTATTTATTTATTTATTTATTTATTTACAATATTTATATTCCACCCTTCTCACCCTGCAGGGTACTCAGGGCGGATTACAATGTACATATACAGTACATGACAAACATTCAATACCATAGACACACAACATATATAGACAGACACTCAGAAGCTATTTAACATTCCAGCCTCTGGCCACCAGGGGAGCTGTTGCTTTCTCATTCTTTGCATACTTCCCGGATATTTTTATGGCCTAGTAAATCAGTTAAATTAGCCTCCCCACAAAATAGTACCTAAATTTCCTACTTGACAGATGCAACTGTCTTTCAGGCTGTAAAGGTCGACAACAAGGTACACAATTTTGGTTGGGAACTCACTCCAACCCTAGCTGGCTTTGAACTCATGACCTTTTGGTCAGTAGTGATCTTAATGCAGCTGACTCCCAGCCAGCTATCAGAATCTTGTCCCCTTGCTGCTGTCCAGTACTGACCAGGTTTAATAGGGCCCTCAGAAAGCGACCTCCCCCCCCCCCCCCGCCACGAGAAATCGATTAACCAATGGATTCTGTTCTGGTTACAATCGTACTTTAATGAGCGCTACAATGTAAATTTTCTTCTGATGTAGTGAGACCCTGGGTCATTTGGAGAAATAAAAATGTGCACCCCATAAGAGGTATAATATGCCCAAGTGCTTGAGACATTGTGTGAAATTTACACAGAAGGCACTTAGTAGAACTGAATAAGCGGCAAAGCAGGGTAGTTTTCAGTAGGAAACCATGATGGTACTGAGCCCACAGTAACTGCATGAGGGGTGCTATATGACCATACCAGCCTCACTTTTCATCATACACTAGTTCTGTATTATTTGACAGTTATTATTTTTTCTGGATGGCCTTTAATTGAATAAACAAATAAGGATAAACAAAATACAAGTTGAGTATCCCTTATGGGAATTCTGAAATCCGAAATACTACAGAATCCAACATTGTCCATGTGATTGGCTGCGCTACTGCCCTCTGATGGTTTAATGCACACACATTTTGTTTCACTCACAAAATTATTCAAAATAAATTTAATTCCAGGATATGTGTATATGAAAGATAAATCCATTTTGTGGCCCTGGCATGCTGAGCTCTGTGAACACCACCGGACTATGCCTGACTGCTTTGACATGCAACAAGTCAAGCTGAAACAAGCATAAATAGCAGCTGCCACCCAGCCAGACTTTGTGAAAACCAGCCCTTACATTCTGTAATCCCCATTCTCATGCCCTTTCCCTTGCAGATAAGCTTAATAATTATTTTTAGTGTCCTGGTTTTCCTCCAGAAATCCTATTTTAAGCCTTGTACCAAAGCTGCATCTGCTCTCCCAACCTGCTGAGAAAACTACTACAATCAAAGTTTTATAACTGAAAATTGACATTGGCATAAGGAATACATATATGTTATCTGCTATGACAGTAGATAGGAAAGAAATTGCTAGACTAGATAATGGAAGTGCTGTCCAACCTTTTAATCTCCATCACACCCTGAGGGGTCAGAAGAGATCTAGTCAAACAAAATCTACAGGCTCCCTACTTCAATTTTTGTACATTTAAAAATGAAATATTATAGAAAGAGATGGTGCCTTTTCTGGAAGGGATTGCATTCTGACTCAAGAATGAAACTTACAGTTTGAGAATGTCCCTGAGTTCCCAAATAACTGTGGCCAGGTGTGATTCTGCTCAAGCTGTTGTATTAACTGCATCAGTCTGGAATAAGTAGACATTTATAACGCATGCTCTTTATATCACAATCGGATTATTATTGAAAAGGCAGTGTTGCTTTTAAAAGGGATTTAGAAATGTCTGCTGGTTCAAAATGCTATGACTGACATTTTTAGTAGAACCATATTTTCTGAAGCACATTATTCCTCTTTCTGAAAATCAGTTTGACTGGCTTCTACTCCAGACCATTTTCGCACTCACTAAAAATACAGAAGATTGCCTTTAAATGACAGCCTATGCAACCAGGAGCCAACCCCTCCCCCCCTCCCAAATAATCCTGTTTCTATGGTTTGATTAACTAGTGAAATTGTCTTGAAGGTCCCTCATCTCAAAATATATGAAAAGACCTTCACTGTTGCTGCCCCAAGGTGATGGAACTCGGGGAAATCTACCCACCTCGCTCCTTCATCATGTTCCACTGACTTCTGATGGCATTTGGTTCTTGCTTGAATTTCATTGGCAGCATGTTTGATTCATTTTCTTGATTTAGTTCTTTAATTCTATTTTCAATAATATCGATCACTTTCACTTTCCACCTGATTTGTTTGTTTTTATACCGATGTCTAGATATTGTTTTCTAAACTTTTAACGTAAGCTACCCTCAAATCTTTAGTCTGAATCAGAATGCAAAGATCTCTCTCTCTCTCTCTCTCTCTCTCTCTCTCTCTCTCTGGCATTACTTCGCGAATGAAGATACTTAGGAAGGACTCATCCCAGACTTTCTACAAGCACGTTGATGACTATTCGGAGGTTGGATGTATCCTTTGAGCCTGTGCAATGGATTTTTCTGATGGAGCGCAGTGTGCACAGAACTGGCCTCACCCTTTAAACTAAAGGTTCGTCTGCCAGGGCCTAGCAAGCTTGGACGGTGGCAGCGAGTTCCTCAGGTCGTAGGTTTGATTTGAGTTTCCTTCTCTAGATGGTTGACCTTATAGGGTTAGACGAGCACCATCTGCCCGGGTTTGAAATTAGAGTTTTCCTTCTCTTAGGATGGTTACCAAAAGGCTAGAGAGTCCATCCTGCCCATGGACGCTCTTTGTCAGACCCTTTGGTTGTGACCTGCCTGGCATGGGAGGCCCTACCCGTGACTATTATGCCACCGCCAACATAGCTCACAACTTCATTAGGGTACGCAAGCCTCTCCCCCACAACAAGGGGGCGCCAATTGAGAGGCAAAGATATACATATTTATAATATTTTGATTTCAGTTTACTAAATGTTGCTGGCAAGCATTTTGGACCATCAATGATTTGAATTCTAACCTAGAATATAGGAATCAATGAAGTATTACAGGAAAACATGGTAGGTTCCAAGTTTTGTTCCTGTTCGTAATTGTGCTTTGCTGTTGTTGTCATTATGTCAATTTTTACTTATGGCAACACTATGAATGAGAGATTTCCAAGTCACCCTATCATCAACAGTCCTGCTCAGGTCTTACTGATTTGGGGCTATGGCTTTTTAAATTGATTGACTGAGCCCTTCCTTGATCCAGTAATGCAAGGATTGACTCCTTTTCCTACTGTCTTCTACCTTACTGAACACTTTTGTCTTTTCTTGTGAGTCACATATTCTTAAGATATGTCCAAAGATTGACAATTGGAGTTTAGTCATCACAGCTTCTCGGGCAGTGGTTCTCAACCTTTGGCTGTTTTGGCCTGCAACTCCCTGAAATCCCACCCAGTTTACCAGCTGTTAGGACTTCTGGGAGTTGAAGACCAAAACATCTGGGGACCCACAAATTGAGAACCACTTTTCTAGGGGGAGTTAATGCTTGATTTGCTCTAGGAACCATTTCTTGTTCTTTTAGCAATACATTTTGAAAAAGTTTATTTTCTCCCTATAGCTTTCTTCATCATCAAGCTTTCACAGCCAAACTTAGAGATTGGAAATACAAAGCATGGAGCATATTAACTGATATGTCTTGATGTGTTAGAATCTTGTTCAGTTCCTTCACAGATACCCTTCCAAGTCCTAGTCTTTTTCAGATTTCTTGACTGTAGCAATTGTGTTATGGTCATATATATGGCAATTTCATTCAGACATTTGGTCAGTCCAATTGGAATTGTTCCCTGAGCACCCAAAACCACTGGAACTGCCATTAGAATTCACAAGATTCACAAGCAGTGAATTGGCTTAGGGAGCTGCAAGAAACCTCCACATAGTACACCTGCAGGAAAAAAAAGCCCAAGCTCTATGTTTGGAAAGAATTAAATTACACCAATTACAGTGTAAATAATTATAAGACTTACAAGAAAAAATGCAAATAAATGTCTGTGAAGAGTGCCTTAGGGATACCACGTTTTCATAACACCAGAAAAGGAAAATCCTTGATATACAGTAGCAAAGAGTAAATATTTAGGAAGTGGCTAATAGCAATATAAAATGTATTGTATATTTTTCACTCACTACACAGAATCTTGTCTGTACTTATAATCCTTGGTCCAGCCTTATGTAAATATATATGCTTAAATATAGATCTGTCTAGTACAATTGACTAGACATGAGGCCGTTGTTCTTCAGGTATTAACCCTCAAAATAAGGTTTTCCGCTTTTTTTCCTGGTGTAAGCATCTAAATAATTAAAGTATTTCCAAAGAGTTAGAATACTTCCCCAATGTTTCAAGCTGATCTTAGTTGATTTTCCTAGATGGAAGTCCAACCACTTAAAATCAATTTTTCAATTTGCTTTCATTTGCCATTGGATGTTTCCCCCCCAGCACTATAGAACAGACACTATTGTTTGCCGATTGTCCGAGTTACTCCTGCAGAATTCTGGGAAATGTAGTTTAGCACAGAGCTTTTGGAATTCTCAGCTAGAGAGCTCCTTGGCTTCCCTAAACTACATTTCCCAGAATTCTGCAGGAGCAGATCAGGCTGCAGGGAAAACATTTTTAGAATAAATTTATCTATTGAAATTAACTAGCCTTACACAGTTACTTTAATTTCTCCTAAATATATACAAAATTAGTTCACCTGGCCCTATAACATAAATCTATGCTACCCACCTATGTTGTTACTGTCATTGCTGCTGTTGTATCCCTTCCAGGTCATTTCCAATTTATCCAGCTCTAAGTCGAACCTAACACTGGGCTTTCTTGGCAAGATTCTGGGAGGATTTACCTTTGTCAGCCTTTGGGGGAGGGAGAGAGTGACACTTGGCCAAGGTCATCCGGTGGCATTCCATGGCTGAGCAGAGATTTGCTACCTCATCAGATGGGCAAAATTGCCCGTTGTATGACCTTCCCTCTTCACTTACAGAACAGAGCCTGCCTGCTCCCATTCCATGATGTAGATCTACTTCTAGTGAGGCTCCATGGTGCGAGTGAAGAGGGAGAGGCATAAGCCACTGTGGTAGTAACACGGAAAGCTTTACGTGTTGCATAGACGACAAAGGGGGAAGCCGGGCAATGAAAGCTTCCCCCTATGGGATGGGATGAAAAGGCAGTGTAATTGACATATGAACCATTCGACTGCGAGATTGGATTATGTTTTATCAATGGAGACGTAATGTTGCTTTTATCATTGTCATGGTTTAAATTTATTGCCAATGTTTATCTGTTTTAAATGCTGTTTTTATGATGCTATTGGCATTCAATTTGTTGCCTTATGAACTGCCCCGAGTTGCCTTCGGGCTGAGAGGGAGCGGTATACAAATGTGCTAAATAAATAAATAAGCCGGGTGATGGGCGATGGGTTTCCCCTTCCCCCACTGGGCCCTGCTGGATTTTCCACGATGCATAGCGAATCCCAATCTAATGTGATGAACTCCTTGAACCTTGGTCTCCAGAGTCCTAATCCAATGTTCAAACCACAACACCATACTGCCTTCTATCAGCCCATGATCCATTCTAGTAAAATACAAATATGCCTAAACATAAGGATACCTCATGTACTTGCTCAGAGTTCTTGAAATGATTCCCTGATTTCGCCTAAATATGTAAAATGTGGTATATTATTATTCTAGCCCTAATTTAATTTTGCCTCCTTTTTTGCTACATATTAATCTTTGTCTCCTTGGTCACCCTGATTGAGAAAAGCCCTGATTGAGACAAGTTATGAAAGAGTACCCCTGTTTTGCCACTCAACACAACACTGGCCAGTGATATATGAATCAGGCATAAAGTCCGCTTATTCCCCAAGTCTTGTGAGGGGATAGTCTCTTTCCAGTTTGGCTGAATAGTCATGCCTACATCTTTGCTCTACTACTTTTTCAGCTCCTTTGAAAATGTTTCAGTTTTTGCTTCAGTTGCAGGAATTTGATTTGACTCCATGTGAGGCTGTGCAGACCAGAGTACAGACAAAAGGAAGAGTCCTGAATGCACTTTGTACTTTGCATTCAGTTAACTCAGCAGGAGCCAGCTTGAGCTGAGGAGGTGAGAGGGCAGAGTCTTGCCCTTCTTAATCAAAAGCAGAAATTGCATTTACAGCCATTTTGGAATGGAACAGCCTGTGTTGTGTGACCTCAAATTGCTCTTCATGGTAAAGAAAAGAAATACAACTTTTTAAAAGCAGGAGAAGGAAGGGAGTCCTTCAAACTGAAAGAGGCTTTCCTTGAGAAAATGCACTTTGAATTACACACACACAGAGCCGTTATTAGTATACAACAACAAAACTGGCATACAACACAGGTATATACAACAAAAGAAAGTCACAGATAAAAAGAAAACATACTTACAAGTTACTTATCTCAAGGATAAAATTTGCAGCAGTCTCACATAATAATGCACCACAGTTGTTCAGAAGATATGGAATTTGATAACACTCTTGCCATTGAAAACACGGTCTTTCATCCTTATACTATCATATTTGGGGCAAACAAACAAAGAATGATAAAGTGTTTCAACAGAGACCAAGTCATAAGAACAAATCCTTTTGGAATGTTCTACTTTTTTATATCTCCCATCCAAAAGAGCTGATGGCAACACAACACACCTTGCAGTCACCAAAGCTCTCCTCTGGGTCGGATTAATCAAAATGAAAAGATATGCTGCTATGGGTTGTTGTGAGTTTTTAGGGCTGTATGGCCATGTTCCAGAAGCATTCTCGTATGATGTCCTGAGTTTGTTTCCATTACTCCATGCTCACATAAAATTCATGATGTGGTAGGGGAACAAGTTGCCTTTGCTGCAAGAGTCAGATTATTGAAGTCAAGATCCAAAAGTCTGCTCTTGACTGACATGCAGGCTTCCACATTTGTGAGCATGAAGAATGCTTCCAAAGACAGGCCAATTGCTTTGATCTTTCTGAGAATCAAGGAATACAATTCTGATCTAAAATGATCTGATAACAGTGAGGGAATTTAGCTACCGGAGTCTGCTTGAAAATGTATATGCAGCTAGATTTTATAGCTCTCGTTATGTCAAAGTTTCAAGAGTGGTTTGACCTGTTTCAATGCATAGGACGGCATGAGGCACACATCTAGGGAGTCCTATTCATTTCCAGAGAAACCTGGAATGTGATGTATTAAATGATTTATTGATTGTAGAAATCCAAATAGGGGAGCCATACAGTAACAGAGAACCAATCCTAGCCTCAAAAACCCTCTTTCCACCTCTGAGTGCCTTAAAATAGGATTAGTATGCAGAGAGGTGTTTCTGATTTGCAAATACAGTGCTGTTGTTTGTTTTGTTTTTCTTGGTTTTATGAAAAATGAAATCATATACTTCTCCACTCAAAAGTAAGCTCCAATGAGAGACTTTCTCCTAAGTAAATGTAAAAGTAAAAGAGCCTTCTGAATCCTACCATTTTATCTGTACAGGATTCATCTGTACATGATTATGATCTAAGCATAGCTTTCTAAAAGAGCATTGGAATACGTTGTTGTCTTGACAATCATTTTGTTTGCAAGCATGTATTTCATAACTACATTTCATTTATCTCTTGGAACTAATAGTACGATACATTTTCCTCCCTCAAATATCTATCCTAATAATTAGATAAGGGTAGGAGTTCTGACTGGACCAAAATGAGCGCAAGAATATTATGAGACAGTTGGAATTTGATTTGATCTATATTGTGCTTTGGGCAGAGGGACTGGGAGTTCATGTAATAACCAAGGATAGGAGAGAAAGCTGTATAATTCATCATTTATATCTACAGATTCAACCATTCATAGCTTGAAAATGTTGCAAAAGATATATATATATATATATATATATATATATATATATATATATATATATATATATATCAAACCTTGATTTACCATTTTAAATGAGGGACACCACTTTACTACACAATTGTATTTAACTGGAATTGTGGTAATCGCAAGAGGTTCTGGAATTAAACCCCAGTGGATAGCAAGGGCCACTGTAATTTTGAGAGGGGACTGAGGCCCCTTCCACACAGCTGTATAAAATTAAAATTGAATTACATTATAAGCCAGTGTGGACTCAGATAATACAGTACAAAGTAGATATTGTGGATTATCTGCCTCGATATTCTGGGTTACATGGCTATGTGAAAGGGCCCAGAGAAAGGTATTTTGTTTTTACAGCCTGACTCATCTGTCCACATCATCAGAACACCAGGAAAACTTTGAAACTTCCCAGTTGCTCTGGATTAACTGATAGAAGCAGCACTTCTGCTGGAAATCCAGCCATATTTCATGACTCCCTGCAGTAGTTGCAAGATGAGTCCACTTCATTTGGCTCACATAAACAAGACCCTGATCTGAATACCTGTTATATAAAAAGTACATACTGCAACTCTTCTGACCTTGCCAGCATTGCTATGTGTGGAAGTAGCTACAAGTTTCCCCCTATTATTAGACATTCTAATGCAATTCCTCTGCAAATTTACTCTAAGGAGGTAGAACTGTCCTCAATAACACTTTCTGTATTATCTTGGGTATATCTAATAATGCAGCCTAGATAATGTTATTGCGGTGTTCTGCAGTTAAATCTTGCTCAGCCTTGCCAGTCCATAATGAGAAGACCAAGTGGGAGTCAGGTGTATTCACTTCTAAGGAGCAAGTAATACTGTTAAAAAGATTCATGGCTTTCATTTAAGCTGGGGTTTTTTTTGGCAGTGGTACGCATTGTTGATAATGACCTCATTAATGGATTCCTCCGAGTAAATTACAAGTATGATTTCTGGAGCAAAAACAATTTTTGTACAATTGCACCTGGCTTCTCCTGTACTGCAGTATATAATTTTTAAAGTCTTTGTAAAACTGTTTTTACTACTATATCAAAAGTTTATATTCCTCATATTATTAAAATACCAGCACACCAGTCATTTAGTTATGCTTAGAATAAACACAGTGATATAACAGAAACAAGCCATGCATGTCAGGTATAACAGCGCATGGATCCAATGGGATATGAAGTATGGGCTATAAACAGGAAAACTGATTTTGTGTGATTGACCTTGCAAGCCTAAAAAACATTGACCTGCATTATTTAAAAAATGCTTGTAAAACAATATGCTGCTCAAAGCCTGCATGCCAAGCAATGGTCTGTGCTGATTAAAACACACATTTAATTATGAATTAGGATCCTGACAAGATGGGACAGGAGAGTGTACAATGATGCTAGCCCAGGATCAGTTTACCACCTCTGGCCTGAAAATAGTGTCCTGATTGCAGCTTTGAAATATACAGACAGTCCCTGATTTACAAACATCCAACTTACAAACAACCCATAGTTAATAATGGGAGTAGGGTTTTTTTGGTCGTGTCAGAAGCAACTTGAGAAACTGAAAGTCGCTTCTGGTGTGAGAGAATTGGCCGTCTGCAAGGACATTGCCTAGGGGACGCCCGGATGTTTTGATGTTTTACCACCCTTTTGGGAGACTTCTCTCATGTCCCTGCATGGAGAGCTGGAGCTGATAGAAGGAGCTCATCTGCGATCTCCCCGGATTCGAACCTGCAACGTGTTGGTCTTCAGTCCTGCCAGCACAGGGGTTCAACCCACTGCACCACCCGGGGGCTTTGATAATAATGGGAATGAGAAAACAGGAAGTGAGAGAAATCTACCCCTAGGAAGGAAAATTCACTCTTGAAAAAGTTATCTTGGAGAAAAAATGTCTCCACTAAAGCTTTCTCACCAATCCTTGTTTCTACAACAAGGCACATTTTTCAAAATCCAATTATCACAGGAACAGAAAGTGAGAGGAATATTTTTTGAATAGGATCGCAGACAGCAAAACAAACACCATAGGGGTGTTAATCTTATTCTATGCCATCCAAAGCTAATATATACATATTTTGACTGGAGTTTCACTTTAGAAAATGTACTTATTCCAACTTACATACAAACTCAATTTAAGAATAAACCTACAGAACCTATCTTGTTCATAACTTGGGGACTGTCTGTACTTAAAAAAATTAGATACATTCCAACTACAAAGCTACCACTGATCCCAAACTAGTATTTAGTTGACATTATGTTTATAATTCCTGGATGATGATTAAGTTGAAATAGCTAAAATAGCTGCTTAAAACACACAAATATTGGTGTGCTACAAGTCACTGGCCTCTGGGAAAAACACACCTAGATAGTGAAACCATGTGTGGTAAAGAGTTTTTTTATTTCACTTTCATAGTTATGGCTGGATCCTGTTACATCTTGGGAATTGTAATTTGAAGAGATACTAGAGCTATCTGACCACATGGGGAAGGGGCTAGAAAAGGTGCCCTAAATATAGCCTGCCTCTCTTATCCCTGACTGGACTGCTGCCTCCAGTGGGGTTACCACCCTGCGGCGAAAAAAGAGAAATGAACTTCGGAACATGGAACATACAGACACTGATGGACAACACCGACAGTAAATGCCCTGAATGCAGAGCTGCTATCATTGCAAGGGAGCTGGGACATGTTAACATCAACCTAGCAGCACTTCAGAAGATCTGGAGAGCAGGAGAGGGACAGCTGAAGGAAGAAAAAGGAGGTTACATCTTCTTCTGGAAGGGACTGCCTGAAGAAGACCAAAGAATGCACGGAGTTGGCTTTGCTACCAGAAATGATCTGATGTTACTTAGTGATGCTGCCTGTACTTTATTGGTCTATATTTCCAGATCACAGTTGGCAATCTAAAATGCCTGGCCTGTAACACCAGGATATTTGATAGTGTTTTGGAATGCTATCTGCAATATTTGGTCCTTTTACTCAGGTAGCAAAATGTCATGAGCTGCTTGATGCAAACCAGCTTGCCACTTTCATGTGAGATGGTAAATTGCTGTTAGATACAATTAGGGAGCATTTGTCTCTTCCTTTCAATAGCAGGGAAAAGGAAGAGGAGAACACCACACAATGTAAATATACTGCTAGTCATTCCCAATCTTTTAAACCAATGCTATGCAAAATGTTGGTCTATGGACTACTGCTGGTCTTTTATTTATTTATTTTTATGTATTTTGTTTTATATCCCACTTCTCTCCTTCGTACAGCAGCCATTCAATGCCATCCAACATGATCCACATCCTATTCAAAATACATATCAATAAATATCAATAAATACATATAAATGTATATAATTAGTCTAAAAATACAAGATGAGACAATTGTTAAAACTTCTTAAAGTTAATTTATTCAAGTCCGGTGGGCTCTGAAGAGCTACCAAGAAAGAAAGAGCCAATTGCAGCCTAATAAAACAAATATCATCCTGGTCCTCTATACATTGGGGAAAATGTGAACGCCTTATATTAGTTGGTTAAGAAGCACTGTCCTAAACTATACAGGATTAGGTATCATAATATGTCGATTTCAGGTTGCTGTATAGGTGTATATTCTTCTGCTGTTCCAGTGCCTCAAACTGGCATTGTATATTCTTTAATCTTGTTTTCTTGACTTGATTTAATTATGATAATGGTTTGTGAATGACAACTTGCTTCAAACAATGTAGATTGACACATTTCTGTTTCTGGCTGGCCTATTTAATACTAAATGTAATATATCACAGAAAATTAATTACATGCTGACAATAGCATATAATGTATTAAAGTTAAATTAGTTCCAAAAAGCACATGGCAAAACTCCAAGTTCTGCTAGGTGAGCAAATAAGTGTTTAGTTGTATTAACATTGTTCAGGCAGAACACCTCAAACTGTGACCTAATGCTTGAATTGCAATTAAAGTATGCTAGGGTTGCAAACAGGTACAATTCCTGACTGATTCAAATGTTCACGAAGAAGCATGATATACAAGTTGTTATAACTAAGCTGAAAAAGCTAGTGCTTAAAAAAATTCTGATGATGTGTTTGCACAGTCTATTGACATTGAGTCTGTTACATTTGAAAAAGCATGTAAAACAAATTGGTAAGTCAAGCTGCAATTCTAAGACCATTTATTTTAAATGTAACTCTTAAATCAACACTTACTTTGGAGTGATTTAATCAAAATTACTTAGAATCATAGAATGACATAGCTGAAAAAGAACCACAAAGATATCTGATCCAAAACAGGCCAGAAACACTCAGCTAAAATATATCTGAAACGACCTTGTCACACAGACACCGGAGGTGCTCCGTTTTGTCGATGCGGGCCATGGTGCCCCATGGCCAGCATCGGTCAGCTCCACAGGAGCGCAATCGGATTGGGGGGGGGGGATGTATGAAGCATGTATGGAATGCGCAGCTTCCCCCCATGGATTCTAATGGTGGGAGCTCTCTCTTGTTGCCATGGTGGTGGCATGTGTTTGATAGGAGCCGGCGGGCTCTGTGGGTGACCTGGGCTAAACCAGCACATGCTACTGATTTTAGCCCCATGTGATGAGGTCAAAAAACAGCCATCCAACCATTATTTAAAGTACTCTCAACAAAAGAGGGCATACCATTTTCTAATGTAAGTTATTCCACTGTCAGATTACTCCTACCATCATGAAGTTCTTCCCAATATTTATTCAGACTGTCTGGAAGGCCATAGGCTTTCAATTTCTGACCTATAACATCAAATTTATTATCAATGTTGTAAACATTTTCTATATGGTGAGAACAGATGTGATGTAGTGGTTTAGTGATGTTATCACACCAGAGTTTTAAAGCAGGCAGGCCTGCATTTCTGCCATGTGCAGAATTCTGGGAAATGTAGTTTAGGGTGGGGCATTTTGAATTCTTAGCTACGGAGGTCTTCGCCTTCCCAAACTATATTTCCCAGAATTCTGCAGTCAGCAGGAATGCAGGACTGCCTACTTTAAAATTCCTCAGAGACAAATGTGGAGAGATTACTGGACAGAGAGGAGAAAGGAAGAGTAATTATTTATCTTCACATCCCTATTATGAGAATTTACAAAATCACACTATCTATCTATCTATCATCTATCTATATAAAGTCAAGCACATTTGATAATATATATAAACTATTTTTCTATTATAATCAAGCCAAAATTTCATCAAAATTAAGTAGAACTTTTTATGGAGTGTGTGAGACTAGGCTAAAGAGAAGATGGCAACAGGGCTGCAAGTTTTCCAGTCCTGTTTCATAGGCTAGATAAAAAGATGAAGGCCTAAATACAGTTATCCTCAACTAAAAGAAATACTGAATCATTTGAAAATGTATAAGTGTTCTCAGTGATCCAATACTTATTCCTAGCAAAATAAAAGTTAACTGCAAAGAGTGCAGAATAGCTCACATATTTCATTATCTCCTGGAATATGAAAGTTAAATTCATGCCTGATCCCCATGAGCACATGCACTGGTTTCTCAATATTTCATCAAGATGCACATTCCTCCACATTTATTCTGGAAAAGTTGCTATTTCAGATTGTTTTGAACTCCAACTTGCAAGCTCAGAGTGAAAGCCAATGCTGATGCATGGAGACACACTTCCAAAGCAAGATGAAAGGAATCACTAAAGCATACTGACGTCAAACAAACAAACAATACTTGTCCGTGTTTCTACCCCGAATACTTTCAACAAGGCTATCAGTCAGTGCAGTTTAAATAAAATAAATGAGCCTGTTTAAACCCCAAACCACAAAATCAATGCTGTTTCTAGAACAAGACCAGGGTGAACAAATTCTTGCCTTTGTTCTTTTATTGTTCAGCTTTTGTGTGAACAGCAGGACACATACTTTGTGTAAATGGCATAACCAAGGTGACCACAACATGTAACTAAGTGGTTCCAAGAAGAATTCTTTTTATGTATGTCTAAACTCAAGGAACAGGAAACACATTAGAATCTGCAGTTTCAGCATCATAGAACAATAAACCAGATGTGAAAAATGCTGGATGAATATACTCACACAGATATATACTTCCTAGGGTCGTGAATGCTTCAGCAATCCTTTTTCTTTTCTCTGTTTGATGTTAAATCAATGTAGCTATTCACATCACTTCTCAGAAAAGTTCCCTTTGTTTACACAACAATAGCTTTTGTTCTTTCACATACTCATGCAATTGTTTTGGTATGTCAAGGTGGGAGTGGTTAGGAGAGTAAATGAGCTGTATGATGAGCCTGCGGATGTGCCAATATTGATGTTGTTTGCTCCTTCCTCTCCAATCATCATGATGCCCAAGCTGTATGTTGCTTTACTAGCCTGAAGTAATGCATCTTTACATGCCTTTGTTTGAAACCTCATTTGTACTTTGACATCTTGGGGACACAGGACACTTTCCTGCAGTTGAGCAGAGATGGAAAGTGAGTTTACTTCATCATAGTCATCTCTCTAGTACCCAAAGGGAATGAGGAAATATGTGCATACATAGCACCCACATGTGCTTGTTATTTATACAATCTTTCATGTTATCCTAGAAAAGCTAAGGGAAATGGTCCCATCTGACTAAACAACAACATATACCAAACCGGAGGTGTAGGTAAATCATTAGGCTTAAGCACATTGGCCTAACTATTTCCAGTTTCCTCTACAGTGGTGTTATCTGGAGCAATCTCTCTCCTACCTCTTAAAAGCATCCAGAAGTAATCTAATAGTAAATGAAATAAAACTTGTTATGGGTTTCAGGTGTATCATTGCATAGCTAAACTGAAAAAAAGCTTAATTGTTGTGTACAACCCTTTTGTTCACCTTGCAGACAACAAAGAAAGGGCAAAGAGAAAATTCCAGGAGAAAGGAATTTTGGCAAATACATATTCTCTTATTATGCATAAAGGAAGAGGAAATAACACCCTTCCCTTCTTTTCCATGGTTACTTGCATCTGCATGTCATACATACATATTTTGGTGGTAGGGGAAGTGATCTCATCTAACAAAGCAATAACAGAAAGCTTTCCTAATAACAACATGCAAAGATCCATCATGTCAGGACTGGCTATGTCCTTGAGGGCAGAAAAAAGTGGAGATAGTGTGCTAAGGGGTTACAGTAGGAAGAGCTAGGAGGTGTTGCTGCTGTGCTTCCACACTATGGCTTACATGACATGATGGTCTCCATATGGATAGATACCAAGGATAAGAGAAGTCAGCCAGAAAATCTGGCTGAAATGTGGCCAAAGGAACGAGGACAGTCAGATATTTAGTATTTAGGACAGAATGTTACCCGCATGAAAATGAACAAACAGAACAAGGGACGGCAGGACAACAAAATGCTCATCCTTAAGTGTTGGCAATGCCACAAGACTGTGGGAATACTAGTATTCTAGTGGATACAGCTAATATAACTTTAACATTGTTTGGGCATTAGAATTCTCTAGTGAGACAAAATGAATGAAATACTTCCCACCCCCACCCCTACTATGAGAAGATAGCAGATTAGAAACCAGAAAGCTCCATCAAAATATTTGTGAGCAAAGCCTTTTCACAAGACAGACCAGCTGGTGTGCAATTTTTACGAACTCTCCTTTCTCATGTAGGCCCTTGTACCACCTGAAAAACTGTGTCATAGGATGTTGCATGATACTGTAAAATCAGCACTTTTGGAATGGGGTCTAGTGGATCTCAATAAAAGTTGCATTGGTGAAACCCAGTGAATTTCCTCCTTAATACTGAAAAAGGATTACACACACACACACACACACACACCCACCTTCATTCTGAAGATACTGGCTAGAATATCAAACTAATTCAAAATCCACATAAGAGCCAAGGGGGTTGCACTCGTGTATTGTTCCATCTTCCATTATAAAGCAAAACAGCATGTTTCTAAAAAAATATTAAATACTTAACAGGACCAATCCTGTTTGAATCTTCCAAGGAAGCCTTTCCATGAATGAAGGGGTTTCTTCTGTTCACTGGAAGGAACCCAGTCCAATGGAGACTGTTGCTGGCAGAAGGGACCACCATACCCATTCTTAGTGGCATAGGGACTGCTGGAGGAAGGGACTTGTTTCCCTCCTCTGTCTTATAATAATAATAATAATAATAATAATGATGATGATGAAGAAGAAGAAGAAGAAGAAGAGAACTGGTGGGATCATAAACTTGCAAAGGCAGTGGAAAATGAGCATGAAAAAATAATGTGGGACTTTCAAATCCAGACTGACAAAGTTTTGGAACACAATACACCAGACATCATGATTATGAAAAAGAAAAATGTTTGGATTATTGATGTTGCCATATTGCCAAATTGATGAAAAAAAACCAGGGAAAACTCAGCCGTTATCAGGACCTCAAAATCAAACTGCAAAGGCTCTGGCATAAACCAGTACAGGTGATCCCAGTGGTAATGGGCACACTGGGTGCCGTGCCAAAAGAACTCAGCCAGAATTGGAAACAGTAAACATTGACAAAATCACGATCTGTCAACTGCAAAAGGCCACCTTACTTGGATCTGCATGCTTTATTTGAAAATACATCACACAGTCCTAAATGCTTGGGAAGTGTTCAACTTATGATTTTATGATACGAAATCCAGCATATAGATCTCATTTGCTATGACATACTGTGTAACAGTATAATGATAATAATAATAATTTATTTCTAGACCGCTCTTTCTCCCCAAATGTCTTCAGTGGTAATGTTCATTGAGCAGAATTCCTTCCAGAGTAACTTAAAATCTAACCATAGACTGCAACTGAATTTTACATTAGTTTGAGTTTCTGATATTGTAACAAATAGCATCCAGATTTGTCTTAAGACTATGGAGAAGCACTTGTTGTTTTATTCTTTGATAATTTCCAATTGGACCAAACTCTAAAATTTATTGCAATGAAGTAATTTAGTGACTTAGTGGTTTTTCCCCCAGTCAATAGATAAAAACACTGTGATGTATCACTTTTCCTAGTAACTGATCTTCAAGCAATGCTACAGCTTAATAACTAATGGCTCGTAGAGTTGAAAGTGTGTGCCTAAGCACTGTAGATCAACTGTTTCTTGCTGCCGGACAGTGATTCATTAAGCACTTACAGTGGTGTATGTCTCCATGAGTTCACAGTATCAAGATTAAATCTGATAATTATCCTATAGCTAAGAATACTGTGGCCTAAATCCTAGGGCTAGTCCTTCACAGATTAGATTCATTGCCTCAATAGGAACATGGTTAAGTCAGCATTTATGTAATTTCCACTAATTTAGTGGATTTATTCTTGTTGAAAATAGCAAATGGACTTAGATTATGTTGCCTCAAAAATGGCTCATAGTACAATACTCTAATAAATCCAAACTGAGCTACTTTAAATAGTTTAAACATAAAATAAAACTCTCATACCATAAAGGCCATTATCTAAAGATTTTCATATTAATTATTTAAATCAATAGATTAATTTAATGATCGATTAATTACTTGATTATTGATTAATCTAAATTAATCTATTTTATTAATCTATTCAACTAAAATGATTTGCCTTATAAATCAATAACCCATTTTTAGATAATATACCATAAGATAATTTACAGCAAACAAACACTATGACTAAGGAAAGACTACATAATGCATTTTCATTCTTTTGCTGTTCACCAAACCCTTATAGTTCTATACTGGACATAACACATACACACCCACGCCCAGATTCGTTGGTCAAAATAGCCATTACAATGCAGCCAAGTCAACAGCTGCCAAAATTATTTACAGCTACAAAAAATAAATATTGCAATCAACTGAATTGCTTCCAAAGTTGCAAATAAGAAGCATTTTTAAAAAGAACAATCAGTAATTATCCAATTTCGAATAGCTGGAAAATGCATTGATGAGTTGATCTATATTTTTTTATTTATATCATCTCTTATCTACTGTAAAGACTACCTAAACTAAATATGCCAATTTAGAAAATGTATCTATAATACCCAAATCATATATTCTCAAGATGTGCATATGTTACAAGAAAGAAGACCTCATTTTTTCAGCATTTCTAGTTACTGATTTAATCCTGAAATATGGTTAGATAAAACAAGATTCAGTTTTGTGAAGATTCTGTTACAGGATAATGTTTGAAACTTAAGAGATGTACTTAAGTTTCAAACATTTTGTTGTGAACTACTAAATTTCAAGCCAATGTTGAAAAAAGTGACACAAAGATTTACTTTGTAGGGACTCTTCACTCATTAATGGAAGCAATGTAAATGAATTAAATAAACATTTCCTTAATGTTAAACAAATCAAATATATTTGATGTCTATATATATATGATTTGTCAGGGGAAACCAGCCAACCAACCATGGGTTCAAAAGTGAGTGCCAAAAAAAAATATACAACTAGGTTTTCTTGAGATGGGGAAACAAAGGGTCATTGATAGCCTTTGAACTTATTGGACCATGTGCATCAATTGATTATATCCTGGGCCTAGTCTTGTTGAAACTTCTATAGAATCAGAGAGTTGGGAGAGACCACAAAAGCTATATTTAAATGGCTGATTTCCCAGGATGATAAAGCATGTGCACTCTTCTCTTCTGAAGGACCAGACAAGACCACCACTGAAAGTTAGTACAAGGTTGGAAATCTGAGTAGAACTGGTCATTGCTAGATCGAGGACTTGATCAAGAGACTACCCGAGGACATTTGTTTTGTATTGGTTTATCTGATTAGCATGTAATTCTCTTGCATTACAATGAGATACATTTCCTCTTCCAATGTCACCTTTTGTATAGACTCCATAAAGATGTAGACGTACAATGCAGCTACTGTGTCCCTATTCTACTTGCTATGCAGTCTTTTTCTTTATAAGAATAAAAAACAAAACCCAAATATGAGAGGAAAAAAATCCCCAGCAATTTTTGCCAGTTAAATAATTTTTTGTCTCATCTGATATAATATGGGGGCCATTATATGCCCAGTGTTATTTTTAAGCAAACCATAAGACAGAAAAGTTCTAGTTTTTAGGAGGTTGACTCTAATTAAGGGGAATAAAAAATTGTTGCAAGTGGCATCGGAATGTACCGGTTTCAGGAAAACACCGTAATATACTTACCTTACTTCAACTAATCTTCACTGAGCCTTTAATTCAATTTCACACTAGTACTGAAAAAAGTGGTTTATATAGAAAATCTTGGAACCAATTTGAGGGCCATATGATAATTACCTAAACCACAGAGCACTGATGCACAACAATGACTTTCCTTTGTGAAGTTTTATTGTCTGTGCTTCTACTGCAGCAAAAGCTTTGGAAGAAATTGATTAATTGCTGTTGTTTTTTTATTAGTAAAGAAGAAAGTGAAATAGTGGGGCTGGGCACTGGGATGTGTGGTGTGTTGTATATTTCACATTTGGCAGGAAGGAATGGTGCCCTGCCCTCCCTTCCTCCTGCTGCTGCTCATCTACCACCAGTGGTAGATGTGCTCTCCAAGTGTGGCGATTTTCATCTCTCTAGCCCTAAAACTGAAGGGAACGGGAGCCTGGGGAAGCCTTCCCATTGCCACCAATGGGACAAAAATATTTGTTTTTTCATACAACTAACAAAAATGTCCATTTGGGATTGCGCCCGTTTTCAGGAACCGTGCAAAAACTGAAACAAGAGGCTTCCAGTTTCAGCGAGCAGAAACAGCGATTCTCTCGAAATGCACAACCTATTGTCACTGTCTGGCTACCACAGTTTGAAGTTAGATTCAAACAGCATTAAATGGTCAGCGTAGATGGGGCTTTAACCATTGAATCAATGGTTAAATAAGGAGTCAGCATTTAATTGGGATTCCCAATAGAAATAGGCTATAATTTTAATGTCTCTGGTTTAATTTTTCCTGTGTACTTTTTGGCTCTAGGTGTTTCTGTGCAAAATACTTAATACTGAGTACTCAAATCTTCCTTTGTATGAGAACCATTTTTATACCCTGAAGTATGCTGGAATTATTATCGTGGCTAGAAAATGGCCAACATGTTTATTTTATTTTTCTTAATGAAAGTGGCTGAATTGATCATAACTGCATTCTAATTATTAGCCAAAGAAACCAGATACTAAAGATCATATTTTCCTGCAAACAAGCATTCAAAATTATGTCCTATACCTATCACACTTGACACTATCAGAAAAAAGAATAAACAGCAGAGGAAACCCAGAAGCAATAACCTACAATAATTTGCAGTCCAAGCCATACTAGTATCCAAAAGTTCAGCCATGATGTGGTCATTCAGTATTTATATGGTGAAAGGAAGCATTAACATTTCCACCATAAGATTTAGGACAAGGATGCAGAAAGACTGAATTGTTGGTAGGTTGTGAGCATCTGTGTCTGGAGAACTTTATTAGTTCTCCAAACACAGATGGAGTTACTTAGAACATCACATTGAGTAATAATGTTCTCAGATGGCTCACTAGCTAGATTAGCATCCAAGCATCCCAATAATATTTGTCATTTAAAAATGATTTAAAAGCATTCTTTTCTTTGAGCCATGCTACTGGGATACGGTTTCAAAATTGTATATTTGGTAGATGAAATCTTAATAAGAACAGACTTTGATCTGATTTGGAATTGGAATATGCAAGCTGTCTTCTAGAAAACCAGAAACAACTTGTTTTCCCACCATCTCTACCTCATTTGTTAAGTTCTGAAATATGCACTCGGGCAGACTCTCAATGCCTTTCCGTGAAGTCTGTTCACCATGCATTCTCCGATACAAAAGGAAGGCTGAGAATTTTACGTAGTTGCAGTACTTAAAATTCCCATGAAGAAAGTCAATAGAAATAAAAATGCCAAAGGATGGAGCAGGATGGATGGGATACAATAGCTCAGATACATATGTATTTTAGCTGGTGAAAACAGTACTCAGTAATACTTTTAAGCATTATGAGCAGGAGAAGATTGTATAATCTGAGACAGATGCTACCAAATGTGGTAGTATCACACTGCTGTTCATGTTATTACATAATACCATGAGTTACTGTTTTCTGCGCGTCTGTTTTTGTCACTTGAGTTACAGCAGGAGTACTTTTTACTTTATAATCCAGAATAGGCTATGGTTATAAAAGAAGGTCTTAATCACACTGCACCCAAGAACATATTTTTCTCATACTGTCAACACTTTCATTTACAGAAACCTTAAAATACAGTAATGAACATAAGGAAGAATTGCAAATCATCAGACTCGATGAGATAGTGAGAGTAAGGATCTTGTTGGGAAAACATTATCTCCACTGTATAAGCCTTAAATTAAATGGATAACTAGCCTTAGAAGATTTTTTTCCTACACATGTATGGTTTATCATATGTCTTTAAAAGCTGTCTGCTAACCTCTCTATCTGTATTAGCACAGCCTCTGACGAAACAGTAGTCTGAAAGGACAAGGGATCGCGAAAGTATATTTACACATATGTATATCCGTCTCTATTATCTGAGTTAGCATTGTCAGCTTCCTGAAGAGACGCTAATAGAGGAGGTATATTTTGAAACATACTTTTCTGACTTATTTGGCATATTAATTCATTTCATCTATAATGTACAATGAATTAGTTGACTTCCCGTTGTATGAGTGCTGACCTATTTGACACATCACTTCCATTTTAAGCAGCTGTCTAGTTTGCAACAGAGTCTATGCCATTGGCCTGAGGTTACTCACAGCCCTCAGCTTCCTCATTTCAAAAGTACTGTACAGGGTGTGTGTGTGATAACAATGGCGATAAAGAGATGACTCCATCTTTGGCTCTGGTTGGACACACTACTATCTTCAGCCTCTCCTACTGACAGAATGCTGCCTGTGATACATTACCTCTAAAGAACTTTGGTTAACAAGCAAAGAAAGATACCACATATGGAAAACTTTTTAAATTTTTTGCCATGGATTTAGTTTTGATTTACTTTGAGTAAGAACCTTTAAACCTTTTGTTCTGCAAATTCATAACTCTTTAGAAACTTGTATTTGTCTTTTGTTCCCATTATGAAACTATTGATAACTGTCACACCTCCATAATCACAGTTTTTAAGAAAATTAGCCTAGTGTTTATAAATAAAAACAGTGCTAAAGTTAAATTGTCTGTAAAATGGGCTTTTCTTCCCCAACTTGAGTTCTTAACAAAATAAATATTATAAAATGTATATTGTTGCACACTTATTTTATTTAAAGCCAATAGTATAGATTTTGCACAATTGAAACCATAATCAAGATTGTTGACCCAACTGAGAGGTGTTAATCCCTGTCAAATTGATATTTAGTACTTGGGTTGAAGTTCAAGAACAATTCTTGAAACTATACAAAACACCATTTGTATGCACCGTTCCCTATAAACCAGCACACACATGAAAACATGTCATGGACATTTGGGCTGCTCTTACTGAATTAGGACAAATAGACAGACATACAAGAAGAGCTTTGGAATAGGAAAGAAAAAAAAGAAGCAAGCAAAATGTTCTGACTGACTTACTTTTTGTCACAACTCCTTCAAGGCGGATAATATTTGGATGGTCAAACTGTCCCATGATGCTAGCTTCTCGAAGGAAATCCCGTCGCTGCCTATCCACATATCCACCTTTCAAAGTTTTTATGGCTACAGGAATCTCCCTTTTTCCAGGTGTTTTCAAGCGACCACTGCATACTTCTCCGAATTCACCTCAAATTGAAAACAGGATTGTTAGCACACTATATAGCTATGAGAATGTAAACATTTTATGATAGATGTTCCTGTACTAATATCTGTATAGGCAATCATACTTCTGGCCAAATGATTCCTCTCACTATCCCACAAAATCTTTCTGTCTGCTCTTAAATTCTACCAATTATAACATGGGAATTGATAGGAATGAAGGCTTCCGATCAGTGACATAAGAAGACAAGAGGACAAACCACACATATACAATTTAAATCAGTGTGGTGGATTTCTCTCTCTCAAGGTTACCTAACACTTGCTGTTCAAAGTCTAATTGAGTATGAAACCATTCCACTTGAAGACTAATCCAAAAACAGTAAAGACACAATTGCCATAATGATGCATTTACATAGTTTTGGAGTGATATGATAAAAACAGTTTAGACAAGGTATTATCTGAGTAGATCTAGTTTGATTTGGGATATTTATTTTATTATTTATTTATTATTTGAACTTATATACCACCACTCCCCAACACACAACAAAACAATGCACAAGTAACAGTATAAACAAGATTAAAAATTTAACAGAGATCAAATGCTTGCCGAAATAAATACGTCTTACAGGCTCTACGGAAAGATTGTAAATCCCGTAGGGCGCGAATTTCAACAGGTAGAGCATTCCACAGAGATGGAGCCACAATCGTCAAGGCCCTGTGCCTAGTTGCCGTCAGGCGGTAGGTCTTAAAACTGGGGATTTCCAGCAAATCCTGCTCTTGTGAACGAAGTGATCTCTGATTGGTAGGGGGTAAAGCGGTCTCTCAGGTACACTGGCCCTGGATCATATAAGGCCTTGAAGGTGATCTGGTGCCCAGTCGGCAGCCAGTGCAATTGCTGCAGAATTGGTGTTATATGACATCTCGTTGGCACCCCGGTGAGAAGTCGGGCAGCAGCATTCTGCACCAGCCTGAGCTTCCGGACCACCAACACAGATAGGCCCTTGTAGAGGGTGTTACAGTAGTCTAGCCTACTATCCACACAAATAGTCTAGTATCCACACAAATAGTCTAGTAGTCTATTTGTGTGGATGACTTTAGGAAAAATAATCAGAATGCTGCAAAAAGTGTGCAGTAGGTTGGATTCAAATAACTAATGGTCATAAAATTTTGATTATAGTTTCCTCAACTGCAAGGAGACATCTGATCTTATGGAACATAGGGTATTTAAAACATATAATAGTCAAACTAGCATTCTACAGTGATACAGGGATTTATCATGTTTCACAGTGATAAATTCTCAAAGTCACATTATAGTCAGCACAGGTAAATAAAATAGCTTTTATCAAAATTGAAAGAGTGAATCAATGACTGAATCAACAAGGATATTTTTAGCTTAGAGAAGAGGTAGACAATGCATGGGCTCCAGATTTTATTGGATTGCAACTCATGGCATCCTTTCAAATGGATATATTGACAAGGACTGCTTATAGTTAAAATCCAACAACATCTTCCTAATGTTGCGACCCCTTAATACAGTTCCTCATGTTGTGGTGACCCCAACCATAAAATTATTTTTGTTGCTACTTCATAACTGTAATTTTGCTACTGTTATGAATTGTAATGTAACTACATGATATGTAGGATGTATTTTCATTCACTGCACCAATTTTGGCACAAATACTTGATATGCCCAAATTTGAATAATGATGGGGTGGAGGGGGTAGATTTTGTCATTTGGGAATTGTAGTTGCTGGGATTTATAATTTACCTGCAATCAAAGAGCATTCTGAATTCCACCAACGATGGAATTGAACCAAACTTGGCACACAGAACTCCCACAACCAACAGAAAATATTGGCAGGGTTTGGTGGGCATTGACCTTGAGTTTTGAGTTGTAGTTCACCTACATCCAGAGATCACTGTAGACTCAAATAATGATGGATCTGGACCAAACTTGGCACGAATACTCAATATGCTAAAACGTGAACACTGGTGGAGTTTAGGAAAAATAGACCTTGACATTTGGGAGTTGTAGTTGCTGGGATTTATAGTTCACCTACAATCAAAGAGCATTCTGAACCTCACTAATAAAACTGGACCCAACTTCCCACATAGAACCCCCATTATCAACAGAAAATACTGTGCTTTTGATGGTCTTTGGTGATCCCTCTGACACCCCCTCATGATCCCCCCAGGTATTTCGACTTCCAGATTGAGAAACACTGCTCTAGAGCAGGGGTGGGCAACCTACACCCCGTGGGCCGAATCCGGCCCGGCAGCCAGTTCTGTCCAGCCCGGGAAGAAGGGCGTTGGGGGCGGGGCCAAGAGGAAGGGGTGTTGCTGCCGCCATCCCATCGCGGGCTCCGTGGGGCATGTGTCAGCAGACAGGCTGGAGGAGCGGCGGCTTTGGAGTGCCTGCCATCCCTTGAGGGGATCTGGGCCTGCAGCGGGAGCACTCCGCAACCTGCAGGGGCTTATCGCCCTGGCGACCCAGAAGACTTGATCATCTTCTGGGTCGCCAGGGTGAACAGCCGCCTTAGATCGCAGAGTGCTCCCCCTGCAGGCCTGGATCCCCTCCAGGGATGGCAGGCACTCCAAAGCCGCCACTCCTCCGGCCTGTCTGCTGACACAGGCCCCACAGAGCCCACGATGGGATGGCGGCAGCAGCACTCCATAGCAGGGCGATCAGCTGGGGAACGGCTGGGGGTGAGAGCGGGCGGAGGCCTGCAGCCTCCAATCGCCTGCTGCTCTGCTCTGCTGCAGCGGCGGCGGCTGGGTCCGCTTTGCCATCCTCTGGGCTGGGGTCATTGGGCCATTCCATCTTGGGATCCTTCCTCTCTTCAGGATGTCAGCCTTCATCTTGGTTCGCACCTTGTCTTCTTGAATTTTATTTTATTTTATTTTAGTGGTTTTTATTATTATTTTATAATAATATTTATAATAATATAATAAATAATATAATATAATAATGTTATATTATAATTTCAATATATTATAATGTCTATATATACACTATAATATAATAATTATCATATTAATACTAATAATATATGAATATTTAGTGATATATTAATTTGTTAATATAAATGATGTGTAAATTTAGTAAATAAATATATAAATAAATAAATAATGTAGATTAGAATGTAGTTCAGCCTTTAGGTGTGGCCCTCCATAATATTTTTTTGGCTCTTGTGTGGCCCCTTGGGAAAAAATAATTGCCCACCCCTGCTCTAGAGGATCACTATGTGCCCTCTTCTGTCCTAGACTCAAAAAGCTATGGCTTCAGACATTTGTATACAGAAGACTTGTACAAATAATAAGTGATTGTTCTTTTGAGGTTAAGATTGAAGAATTATTTAATTAAAAAGGACCCAAGTCTACACAACTGTGAGGATTATCCAACCATAGAAATTTTCAGGTCCTATCCCAAGGAAGATCTCTGATGCTGAGTGACTGCTTCTCTGAGTCTAGCCTTTATTCAATAGAATCCTCCCATAGGTTTAATCATCCTTTACTTGGAATATTCTAGCCCTCCCTACAAATAGGTGAGAAGGAAGAGAAATTACAAGGAGCAAAGCAGGATTATTGGGAGACATGCACAGCAGTTGATGCAAGGAATAATTGGAAAAAATCAAGGAGGGGTCGATGTGCTATGGTCGACACAGTGAAAGCTATCAAAAGTTTAGTAGTCTAAAATGTGTTATTTTTCTCCTTTTATAATCACAACAGATTTTAGTAGCAAAAGTGCCAAAAAAACCCTCTTTCCAAACAGCAAACAATATAACTGATTTCACCTTTAGCCATCACTGATATTTAACTACCACTTATCGACTCCACATTTTGTTGTGGTTGTTAAAAAGATATAAAAGATAATCCTGATATTTCACCAAGTGAGTCATCATGAATTATTTTCATTATAAGTTTTCTCCCTGCCGCCACTTCACTTTAATCGGTTTTTCTGCCCACAAGGAGCAAAAGGTTTCACATTATCAGCAGCATATTTAGCTGATACAGCTATAAAATATCACTGTATTAATTCCTGAGGTAAATAACATCTCCGGTGGCAGGCATTTTATCCTAAAGTGCAATTATTAATTCCCTTTGCTAAAGGTAAGTTGTGTTTAAATGTATGAATAAAACTTCACCACAGAAATTTATCTCATGGCATATAATGGATGCAGAAGATAAAATACTTTGTTGATCCCTAAAGCAAGATTTCCTTATTTTAGAATAATCTCTCTTAATTTAATAATCTTGGCTTCTCTTCGAAAAATGATGACTGAGGAAGGACTCATCCCACGCTTTCTACAAGCGCGTTGATGACTAAAAAGGCCAATCCGATATAGGCAAGTCCAATTGCAAAAAGCACAGCAGAAAGTCTCCTTGGTTGATGCTGTTTCCAAGTTGCAGTTCTTTTTTGCGTTTCTCTTCGAGACTCATTCGACGTGACTTCTCGAAAGAGGCCACAACATTGTGGATAGTGCGTCTCCATGCCCCCTGATGTGAGGCCAGGGTGGACCATTGTTGGTGATCAATCTGGCCGAGCCTGAGATGCTGTTTCAGGGAGTCCTTTTATCTCTTTTTTGGGGGCCCTCTCTTGCGCTGACTCATGGTGAGTTCACCATAGAGTAGTATCTTTGGGAGGCGGTGGTCCTCCATCCTAGAGATGTGCCATGCCCAGCACAGCTGTGTTCTCAATAGCATGGCCTCAATGCTGATGACCCCTGCTTGCTCAAGGACAGCAACATTCGTCACATAGTCAGTCCAGTGTATATATAGGATTGTGCAAAGACAGCACTGATGAAAGCGTTTGAGGAGTCATAGGTGTTGGCGATAGGTGACCCATGTTTCAGACCCATATAGGAGAATAGACAGTACAATAGCTCTGTACACACTGATTTTTGTGCTTTGCCTCAGGTGTTTGTTACTCCAGACTCTTTTGTGAAGCCTTCCAAATGCACTATATGCCTTTGCTAATCTGTGATCTATCTCTTTATTAATCTTGGAGTCTGAAGCGATGATGCTTCCCAGATAGGTGAACTGCTGAACGGACTGAAGCACAGATTGCCTATGCTAATGTGGGGATGATGGTGTTCTTCCTGCGGTGCGGGCTGGTAGAGAACTTCCATTTTCTTCAGGCTGACTTCCAGCCCAAACAGCCCTGCAGCTGTCGCAAAGCAGGATGTTAGGCACTGCAGAGCTGCTTCTCTATGGGCGACAAGGGCAGCATCGTCAGTAAAAGGCAGCTCACGAACTAGATAGTTTAGAGCAGGGGTGCTCACAATTTTTCAGCATGTGAGCTACTCTTAAAGCAACCAAGTCCAAAAGATCTACCTGCCCCCGCCGCCGCGCGCTCCTGCCGCCGCGTGCTCTTGCCATCGTGCGTGCTCCTTCTGCTGTTTTCTGCCCACGCAGCGCTTCTTCTGCGGAGCATTGCAGGAAGGAGAAAGCATGAGGCGGGGAATCCAGAGGGAGCGCTCCGCCCTGCCTGTCTCGCCGGCAACGGAGGCTGCACAGCTGCTTCTGGATGAGAGAGAGGCAGGGCGCTCCCTCCTGAGGCCCCGTCTCGTGCTTCCTTCTTCCTGCAATGCCCCGCAGGCGAAAGAGGCACTGCAAGAGCGGAAGCCAGCAGCAGGAGCACGCGTGTGCGCAGGGTGTGCGCGTGCATGGCAGGGGCGCCCCATCCAGTTGGTGAGGCCCGAAGATCACCTGGAAGAGGGCCGAAGATCTACTAGTAGCTCCCAAGCTACCTAATGAGCACCCCTGGTTTAGAGTCTTAGTGCGAGCGTATATATAAGCCGTCTTCTTAGAGATCTGCCGTAGCCCTTTTGAGCATCATGCTGAAGAAGATTGTAAATAGGGTTGGTGCAAGAACACAACCTTGTTTCACTCCATTAGTTATAAGAAAGGGCTCTGAGAGAGAATCATCTGGTAAATCATCTGGTAAATCTAGTAATCTAGTAAAGGTAGACATTAATAGTGCTTAGCACTACCCAATTTGTCTTCATACTTGGAAATGGTGATAATATAGAAGCATAAAATAGAAACAGTGTGGTGTAAGATTTTAGCATTAGACTATAACCCCGAGGATCATGGTTCAAATCCTTAGCATAGTCTATCATCATAGGCTATCCCTCATGGCCAAGTATGATTGCCTTCCAAGTGTGGGGTCTTGGTGGTGGGTCTGTAGATGACTATAGAGACCTATTATTGATCCGTATGTTCTTTCGCAATGAGAACATTGAATTCCAGATGAAAGGCAGTCCCGACAAGTGTTGGCTTGATGTGCCTTCTTCTTGGCACATTTCTCCCTTTCACCCTTCATCCATGCCTCTTTGGATTCCACAGCACTGTTGCTAACAGCTGACCTCCAGTTAGAACACTCAAGGGCCAGGGCTTCCCAGTTCTCAGAGTCTATGCCACAGTTTTTAAGGTTTTAAGGTTAGCTTTAAGCACATCTTCAAATCTCTTTTGCTGTCCACCAACATTCCCTACATGTCCATGGAAACCCACTGGGTGATGTTGGGCACATCACATTCTCAGCCTCAGAGGAAGGCAATAACAACCCTAATTTGAACAAAGCTTGCTATAAAATCCTAGGATAAGTTCATCTTACATTATCCTTAAGTTGGAAACAACTTAAAGACACAGATCAAAAACTTATTCTTGCCTTTCCCCCTTAATTTGTGTTCATATAATTTTTACTTCATTTCTTTATGTCCAGTTCAGTGCATATCCCTAATTCTTTCACTCACTACCAGCACACAGAAAAGGTTGGAAGACAGCTATATTGTAATCTGGGGAAATTCTTTTATTTCTTCTGCATACAGTGGGAAATAAAAAATCAAAGTAGTTAAGTTTTTTTAATTTGAAGATATAGATATATACCTTCGTTTTACTGTGGTCATACATAACCTTCATCTGATGGCAATACATTACTTCCTTTAGAAAAGAGAACTAACATCTAATTAGCCAGAATTTTGGTCGGGGGGGGTGAGTTTGGTCGGGGCTGAGACTGGGTGGAAGAGGGTCTACCCTAGCAAACCTTTTGTATTGTTATCCCAATAACCCCATTAATGTGGGATATAATGAGCATGGTGATCAGATCATGATATGAATAAACATAACAGTTTAAATAATGTACCAGTAAGGACCACCCTGAGAAACTTAGCCTCCCCGGCTACATGCCTGCCACAGGGTAACTAAAGATGCAAATGGAAATGGCACAGGAGGTATTTGGGATTAGAAAATCAAAAGTGTAGAACAGGCTTTTAAAGTTCCACCAAACTGTAACAAATATCTTTCGTATCAAAGTCTTTAAATCATGTGAACATGAACATGATACAAATATTCAATGTGTGGGAACTGGGTGGTTTCCAAGACCGATCTGAATTTGGATTAAAATGGTGAGTGTAAAATTGGGGTGGTTCTACACATACACTTTATCCTGGGGGTAATCAAATTGTCGAATTCTGGATTGGCCCTGTAATGTTTTTGCCTTTTAGCTCCCAGGACACTACAGAGGTGGTAAACCCAGTTTAGAGCGGATGGAAGGCCATCTTACGGTACCCCCACCATTCTTTTTCATTATAATTTTTATTGTAAATATATGAGGAATGGGGAAGGGTACAAGAGTAGATATTGATTGGGTATTTTTAACATCTTACATCTTCTTCCCTTTGTTATCTAATGCAACTGTTTTCTATGATGTTAAAAAAAAGGGGGAGAACATTTCTTTGCTAATCGAAAACAGGTGGATTAAAAAAAATAGGTGTGCAGTGTTTTGAAGCAAAGGAGATAAAAAAGTTGAGAAATAGAAAATAGAAAGTCTGAACTAATGCTTCCTACCCTATTTCTGCTGTCTTCTTCATAATCAAAAAATCCATTATTTTTGTCATCAAACTCCTCTCTGGTAAATAAAGTTTCCAGGATCCCTTGTATATCATTGGAGATCTTATTATTCTTGTCACTAATGTCTCTATTTTTTCCTTGTTATACCTACATCCCTGTACTACTAATTCTCCCTTGATAATATAGAAAACCCAAAATTTTCATTTTCTTTTCTTCTTTTAAATAGTCAATATAAGGTTGGCATTCTTGTTGAGTGACAGCTTGCAGGCGTGATAGGCTAGTGTCTGTGGCCTGGAGTGGCATCAGTCAGAGCACAAGAGGAATATGAGAAGTGGGGAAGGAGAGGTGAATCCACCTCTCCTCCCTCTGATGTTGCTTGGGTGCCTGACCTATGCCACTCCAGACTTCAAGTGATGGATACTAGCCATGTCCGTGTGAAGTTTTTCTAGATATTTCTGACTGTATAACTGCAGGAATGTACAGTGGCAATTATATGTCATCTAGTTCCAGAAATCAAGTATACACTTAAAGGTTCTCCAGCTTATGCAATCTTCTGAGTTAAAAAAAAGATTTCTTCATGTGTATGTAAACTTTCCTCCCTGTTTGGTAACGAACCAGTAAATGAATAGTCACTACAATGCAAAATGTAATTTGTTTTGAGATATAATACTGGATGAGAAATATTCTACAGAATATGAATTTACATATGAAAAGGAAATGAAGAACTGATCTGTTTTCAAGTTCTTCTTTATCCCATGGAATAACTTTAACTCAATTCAATAAAACAATGTAAGGTAAGTTCCTTAAAACAATGTAAGACTTATGTGTGTTTTCTCTTTTAATTTTTTATGCTCTCTAGACCAGTGAGAGGAAATAGCATACATTTTTTATGGTACTCAATTCTGTTATGTACTTTAAGTGTATTTTAGATCAAGATCTAGATCTAGTATTTAAGCTTCATATCTCAGCATGGTTTTCATGATGTTTCTAGGAGATTAGGTTACCCTGTTGGCAATGAAATTATTGTAATATAGATAAGGCATGACTGTCCTAACAGTTAGGGAAAAAATGGTCATTATGGAAGCTTTTCCCATGTGAACCATTCTTCTTCATCTTATATTTATGAGAGAAAAACAATCCCTTTCCACAAGTCCACAAGAGTTAATGATGTTCAGATTGTATTAATACCAACTGGAATTAAGAGCAGTGTCTTATGAAAAATGTAAAGACACCTTTATGGAGGAAAGACAGGTTACTAATATAACACAACATTATGTTGTTAGTTGTGTGTCTTCATGCTGTTTACAACTTACGGTAAGCCTATGACATGCCTAAATGTTGTTGTTTTCCTTCAATATTTGTTCCGAATAAATATGCCTTTGCTTTCCTCTGAGGCTGAGAGAGTGTGACTTGCTCCAGGTCACCTGTCCCAGTGGGTCTTCATGGCCACATGGGCATTTGAACCCTGGCCTCAAAAACTGTAGTTCAATGTTCTAAGCACTGGAACAATGGACTACAGTTTTATAATATTATAATGGCAAAACACCAAGGAAAGAAAATAATGAAAATGTGGTGCAGTGGATTAAACTTTTGAGTTGCTGAACTTGCTGACCAAAATGTTGGCAGTTTGAATCCGGGGAGCAGGGTGAGCTCCTGCTGTTAGGCCCAGCTTCTGCCAACTTAGCAGTTTGAAAACATGCAAATGTGAGTAGATCAATAGGTACCACTTCTGTGGGAAGGTAACGGCGTAGAAATGGAGATGAGCATCCCCCCCTCCCCCCAGAGTCAGACAAAACTAGACTTAATGGCAGGGGAAACCTTTACTTTACTAATGGCCAAACCCCAAGGAAAGATAATAATGAAATTGTTGCTTAAGAATACATTCTATCCTACTTTTATCACTGAAAAATTTGTTTTGTTCACCTTTTATGGTGTGACGATCTCGGTCACCTAAATTGACTAATTTGACACTCCTGGTAGTCTGCCACCAACCTAATGGGTCATTAGGATTTACTCTTAATTAAAATTCTAATTAAATGAAGTGTCTGTAGCGTTTGGCCCTTAAAACAACCCACCACCAAGAATGTACACTGAGGAGATCGAAAGATGACTGAGGCTTCTTTTAAAAGTTAATAATAACAAGATTTATTAACTACAAACGAGGCTATTAAATAGGCACAGATCGTATTGGTTCTACTAAGAGGCAACTAGCGTACGGTTACAGCAATGATATACTTAGGACAGTGTGATGGTTACTAAAACAATATATGTGCTAGAGCGTAGAGGTTACTTATTAGAAAGGCTATTAATTCTTCTTCAGATGGTACGTTCAGTTCCACAGACAGTACTACGACTTGTCTCCCAACTCCCAACTAATAGTTCCACTAGATGGTTGTTGTACTAAACTTCTGGAACATCTAATCACATAGATTGTTCCCTGAGTCTGGCTACTCCTGGGTTACTCGTAACCCACACAGTCTAAGTGTCCAACTACCTGTCACTCTATCTCCAGAGATGACCAGGTAAACCCAACTGCCTATCACAAGAACAGTCCTAATTGGCACTCTTCCACAAGCGTTCCCACTAGAATGACTACTGGCCCTAAGGGTGGTCAGAACTGAGTCGTGACTCCCACTAGTCCAGCCTATTCCTACGTGGTGAATTGCTTGACAGACTGTCAGTCTCTGTTGCCAAGGCTCTGGTGATACTCCCCCAGAAACCTTGCTCAAGACTGCCTCAGGCGTAGATGCTGAATCTACAGCCTGACTCTAAACAGCAGAGGCTGGAGATGTGCGTCTGCACAGCCTCGCTCCAAACTCCAGACTCCCAGACTTTCTCTGACAGGACTTTCTACTCTGCCAGCTCCAACTCCTCCCCTTCTACTCTAGCCAATCACAGCCTCTACACTGTAGCTAGGCACAAGCCTGCAAGGCCACGCCCCCTTGCTCTGGCTTCCCTTCCCTTAATGGTTGCTAGCTGCAGCCACCTCTCCAAGATGGATGCCAGCCCAACCAAAACAGGATTTCTAAACCCCTTCTAAGCAGGCCTCCGCTCTGCTTAAGGCAGGTGAGTCCTTACATATGGGTTTCATTCAGAACCCATACACAGAGTTACATTTAATCAATTAATTAGAAGATGTGACCTATTGCAGCAACTTAGCATAAATGAAAATAACTATTCTTACTGTATTAACATGGCCTTATTAACAACAAATTAATAAATCCATGGTCTTATAGATATAGATATGTACAGAAGTATGTAAAGACTCAAAAGTCTTTAAAATATTAGAAAGCTATAATAAAATATTAGACTTTCATGCAGTTTTTCAAAAAATAGTCATACTTGCAAAACAAAGGTGATGTAATTTTTACCTGCTCCAATAACTCTTTCAATACGTATTCGTGATGGATCTATCTCCTTAGCAAATTCATGAACAGCAAGCGACGGATCTTCATATGTGTCTGGATCAATGTATGTTTTGGTTCCTGGGTATCGCACTGTAATATAGAAAGATAATTTCCCCATTTGGCAAAAATGATTGATGAAAAACAATAAGATAAAATAAAATTAGAAAATCCTACTGTTATGACTGTTATAATGATTGTTCAACAAACTTTCTTCAAAAAGAGGATTTTGTGCCAGGTACCCTGGCAACATCACTTTTGGAGAAAGAGTGCATTTAGTATTAGTTTATAAATAGCTGCAGTTAACTAATTATCACAGTTTGTTTGTATTTCATAATGAAGAGTGTATGGTCAGCCTCTTTCCTTACTCAGGCAATAATTTAAGGGTAGTAAAAATACTACTGGTTTCACTAATCTGAGCCATCCAGGATAGGAAAGAACAGTTTAAACATATCATGTCTATAAGGCAGGGGTAGGGAACCCATGGCTCAGGAGCCAAATGCGGCTCTTTTCATGATTGCACCTGGATCTCTAGAGCATCGCAGGCCTCGGTTTCCCAGCATGCAGCAGGAAGGAGTGCCTTTTGCAGAGCCAGGTCTGAAGTGTCCCGTCATTCTGCCGGGGGAATCTTTTACTCATAGTATGTACTAGGCATGAGAAAAAAGTTATGAAAATGATTCGTTTCGTCAGAAATTCGTAAGAAATGCTACTTTCGAGCGTTTCCGCACCTGGAACGCCAACCAGGAAGTGGACTTTCTTTTTAGAACCTCGGGGCCAGGATTTTCTTAAGTGTCGTTATTAGGTCGTAAGGGGGCATAAGGGGGCACCCTCCTTCTCTCTCACCACCCTCCCGCCTCCCTTGCCAATATTATGGCAAGGCAAGCCCTAAACTTGCTCCTTCCTCGGCTGGAAGGAAGCCTGGAAAAAATGTAAACAGAGAGGATTACTCAGAGTAAATCTGCAAAGGAGGGCACTTTGGATGAAGGGCCCTCCTTGCAGATTTACTCTGAGTAATCCTCTCTGTTTACATTTTTCCAGGCTTCCTGCCTCTCCTGCCTGCCAGCCAGGATCTAAGGCATCAAAGAGTATTGGGGTGAGAAACCAACCTAATGTATAATAGAATGAATGCTACTGTAAGTGCCACTGCCTAATATTATAAGTAATCCAACTGGTCATACCTAATTCCATGCACATGCAATAATACAACAGTAATAACAATAACAAGAGGTAAAATTCAAACCGAAGTATTCTGAGTGGTCCCTGCCTCATGCAAACGGGCTCATGCGGTGCAACGGTGCAAACGGAAATTAGCCCGGGAAAAGCCTGCTTGGGAGCACACACATACATATTCTTGGGAGGGGGTTTGTTGCAGAATCCCGGCCTCATAGAGAAGATTCTGCAGCACCCCCAAAGAATATGTATGTGTGTGCACCCAAGCAGAAAACGCTGTCTTTTCCCCGGGCTAATTTCCCGGGCTCACAAAGAAGAGCCCGTTTGCACCGCATGAGGCAGGGACCACTCAGAACACTTCGGTTTGAATTTTACCTCTTCTTATTCCCATTGTTATTATTGCTGTATTATTGCATGTGCATAGAATGTAGGTATATGACCAGCCTGGGCAAACTTGGGCCCTCGCTTCCTCGGGATCGGGGTGAGAGAGAGGCAGCGAGGAGCGAGGGGGTGGGGCTCCTCCTCCTTTTCTTTTGCTGCTTCCAAGAATAGAATACCCCCTCCCTCCCTCCTTCCCTCCCTCCTTCCTATTTGGAGAGTCCCATCTAGAATTCAGTGTGATTGATTCAAGTTTTGGTCACAACTCCCAGAAATCCCAGCCAATTTACCAGCTGTTAGATTTCTGGGAGTTGTAGGCCAAAACCATCTGAATGCGCATGCTCTGGCATACGAATTACTAACGGATTTCGTTAGTACTTAAGTTACATTTCCGAAATTTTTGGGAAATTTTTTTGTAAGTCTTTCTTTTACTAATAAAAAAAAATCCCCCCCCCCCCCCCATTTGATTTACGATTCACCATTTTAGGATTCTAAACCATGCCTAGTATGTACGTATATACTCACATTTAGTTGAATTCAGTCTTAAAATATATATTATATATATTATATGGCTCTCACTGAAATAAATTTCCAAATATTTTGCTTTCATGGCTCTCTGAGTCAAAAAGGTTCCCAACCCCTGCTATAAGGTATCACTTGTTGTGAAGTTGAGTACTATTCTATTAGTGATCATGTTGTAAGTTTTGAAATATGCTGTGGATCCGGCTCCTAGCTTGAACATAATTGGTGAAGAGGTCAATCTTGAAATCTCCTTCTATGAAGTAATGAGGAAAATGTGGACAACAGGTTATATGAAGACCCCTAGTGTTTTAAGCATATTTTAATTGGGTTGTTTTTAGAAGGAGCTGACCTATGTGTCATTTTCTGTTGAAAGTGATTGTTCCGAGTCTCATGTGACTTTGGAAGGTCCCAGGAAAGGCCCAAAATAAGTTGAAATTGTCCCACCTCTTTGATAATGTTGGGATACATTTTTATGTTTTAAAAAAACATGGGTGGAGTAGTGGCAGTGGGTGCCCCTCCAAGATCACTTGAAAGGCCCATGGAAGCCCATAGCTCATCTCTGATCACACAACCTACTCATGCTATCACATATAGCATTTCTTTTTCTAATCTTAAGAAGAGGCAAACAGTGCTCCTGTTTTTTGTTAATGAATTGTCTAGCTAGTTAAAAAGTGTATGCAAATTTTATAACTTTCCAAAAAAGTAGGTAAAAAGGAAAAAGGGAGGGGGAGAAAAAAACATGGCAGCACCTTTATAAGACTAACTGGTTTTGAATTCCCACCATGAAATAAAGTGACCAGACACAGGAAAATGGATCTAAAGGGCCAGTTCCTGACCTATTTATTACTAAGAACTTCTAGACTAACCTGTGAACAAAAACACTGTTAAGGGGAATTAATCTGTAAGACATGACTTTTGGTATATTAGCCAGCCACCTAGTGAGAACTATTCCTTTGGGCACCAAAGATCCTGAAGGCCACCCAAAATTATTTGGCTGCACCTCTCAGCTGAACATAACTGGAAGCCCACCCTGAGGATGCTCCCTCCCATTGTTTTGAAGAGTGAGAACCCCATCCCAGCCCCAAGTGTACTCCTTTTTCAGGCCACTGCCCCTCCAAACATATAGGAACTGTTATGGAACTCAACCCTTCACTTCCTAAAAGTGGGGGGGGATGGGACGGACGGACGGACACACAACAGTGCCTACAGGACTATTTCACATTTACCATGCCATGGAACCTGTTTAAATGACTCAAGGAAATCTATTTAAATGACTCTACCCTTAGCCAATTACCACACCGACCTGAAACAGTGTGGGGTTGCTTTCACTTTTACCTGAAGCATCCTCAGTTTATACTGAACCTTCTTCCTTATTTCCAAACTGCCCCACATCTCTGTTCTATGGATGGGCTGGAATGTTTGCTGCTAGGGAAAATTATAAATTGCTTCATCTGCTGAAGTCTAGATTCTAAGTTCGCTGATATGTGTTTTAAATCTCTGGAAGAGCTGACACTGAATACATTTTCTTTGTGGAAACAATTCCACTATGAAAATGAAAAGGATTTTTTTTAAAAAAAATAAACAAGTGTGATAGGATTGTCAGCAGGCAGAAGTTGGAACTTCAGAGAAAATCACATAATGAGGAACAGGTGGAAATGTACAAAAATATCATCAGAGTTGATAAAAAGACAAACACTTTCATTTTGAAGTCTACAAAGATGTTCAAAATTGTTTTCTTTCCTAAGATAAACATATTGGAATAAACATAGATTAAAAAATAAAACCTGACAAAAGTTCTTAGATCTTTGGAATGCTTTTCGGTGTATGTATATAGAAAAGTTGCTATGTTTGTTTACTTGATATATTATACGTGCATACTTGTCTGAGCAGAAGGTGCCCCAGTTCTTCAGTGCTGGAGAAAATTGTGTAGAGTTTATGGCACTTCTCTCAACTTTAGGTGGAGGTAACTGCTCTTGTTCATAAGCTTCTGTAAACAAGTCTAAGGACTTGTTTAAATCAACCCAGAACCCGACTTGGACCAGAAATTGAACCTGGATGTACAGAAATGTCCAAGGACTTCTGGTCCTTAAGCCCAGGTAACCTAGGCTGAACTAGTTTAGCCCCACAGTAAACAAAGTTGAGGAATGGTCCAGAGTTTTGCAAGGCCAAATCAGTTTCAGCCCAACTGGACAATCTGGATTCCACCTCTGGCATGGCCATGTGTTGGGGATGGAGCATCTAAGCAACATCTAAGCAGCATTCTTGTTCCAGATTGGCCCTGAGGTTTTTTTTTGGTATTTGTAGATGAGTGTTCAAAACTTTATTACGGTCACAGACCAGCACAAAGCGGGCACAAGCGCCCTAAGAGGAGAAGGACAACTCCCCAGTAAACAGTTATTTAAAATCAGACTAGAAATCAGTATCATATGCACACTAATTTAGTTCATGCTAGATATTATTAAAATACAGCAAGTCCCTTCTATCAGCCAAAAATCAGGAAATATACCAAAGTTAATCTTCAGTTACTCTAGAATGTTTAGTCAAAATCTACCTCAAAAACATGGATCAATCTATCCACAGGTCAGTGTGAGTGTACTATCTTAACTCTTAAGAATTATTGTCTTCTCTGATGAGAGTGGAAAAAGGTAAAAGCTTAGACCATCTTGGAAGAACCTAAAAGAAGCACCAACACCCTCTACTCTCTCCATTATGGCAGGATTTTTGACTGCGGATTGTGTGGTTTCATACTAATAATGTTTTATAATGTTTTAATGTATTTAATTTTGATTTTAATTTTAATGTATTTTAACTGTACTGTGAAGGCATTGAATTATTCCTTATCTGTAAGCTACCTTGAATCCCCTCCAGGGAAGAGAAAGGTGGAATATAAATATAATCTATTATATAAAGGGGTTCCCATCATGGAAAGACCGTCCCAAACAGAGAAACCTTACAACGCAGAAACACCAAACTTGCCAACAGAAATAGGCCTCAAGCAAGGTACGTTTGTAGGAAAGAAACTTTCCCCCCCAAAACCTAAAAGGCTCCCAAAACAACGAGTAAAAAAACTACATTTCCCAGCATCCTCCAGGGCTACCAACGACTCTCCCAGCCTCTACATTCTGACAACATGATTGGCTGCCAATAAGGGTGGATTTGCATAACTCCTGTACTGGCCAGCCAACACGAACATTCTGACTCATAATAAACTGTCAGAGGAGGATAAGGCAAAGGGCTGAGGCACAAACACAAACACCCAATTCACGTCCCACAGAAAATTTACACCCCTACAAATCACAGACCACGCCCAAAATTGACAGTAAGGCTTCATTAACTTAATTTCCCTGACTAGGCCTCACTTAATGGAATGCTGTTTACGCTCTGAATTGACAGTAAGGCTTCATTAACTAGATTCTCCCAACTACGCCTCAGCTCATGGGACATTGTGTATGGCCTGAATTTACAGTAACCTACCTTGGCACACAGAGCCCCTATGACCCACGCTACATTTTACTACAGTTTGGAGGAGGGTGGACCATGGATTATGGGACTTGAAGTACCTCCATGGATAATGGGATTTGTACTACTTCACAACCCATCATTCCCCATAGACCACTGTGGCCCAGAACCAAGACCGATAAAGACCAAACTTGGCACACAATGCCCCCCATGACCCACACTCCATCCGACTGCAGTTCAGAGGAGGACACACCATGGATAATGGGATTTCAAGTACCTCCACTCACTTCCAAAGCACCCCACCCACACAAGCATCAACCTCTACATCAACACAGCAGATGGAAAGACAAAAAATATTGTATATCCACAAGCTATGCAGAACGCCAGCAACACCACACACCAACAACTCCCCAGGACATAAACATCCCACCCACCAAAACAACCCACAACGACACAGCCATGGCCCCAACAACACCATAACTAACAACAATTCCAACCCTTACATACTCAGACTTTCTCGCATCTCCTATATAGGGCACAGCAACGCGTGCCGGGTACAGCTAGTAAATAAATAATACATTTTCTGAATGCCTGGGAGAGGCCATGGTGATGGAGGTGCCTGACCCTAAGGTGGCTTTGGTGCTTTCCCCATTTTGTGGAATGACCCTCAGCTTATCCATGAGTCATAACAAAATTCATAACTTTGTCCCCCAAACTTGCTTTTGACTTATATATGAGGTTGACACATACATGAGTATATATATGAAACAGGTAGATATAAAATGAGATAACATATAAATATGGCAGCATTCTATACAATTGAAAATATATACAAATACAAGGGTTAATTCTCAGTTAAGTATGAATATCACATATTGCTTTACTTACAGTGTCCATTCTGCAAATGAGCTCTTCGTTTTTCTTCAGATTTCATTTTTGCCTTTATATACCATTGGCACCTTGAAAAAAAGAACACCATTTCACCTTTTCAAATGCCACAGAATTAATGATAGTGAATCTATATGATTATTGCTTTTGGTCCAACATTTAAATTTAGATACGTTTCAGATCACAGAAAAGGGCAGCGAGAAAACCAGCAAGCCATAAGGACTATAATCATGTTAGTTAGTCTCAACTAGTGTAGACTTACATAGGTTTTGAATAGTGAGTGGACACATAGATACATTCCACTTATTTAGTAGGCCTACTTTAGTCAGGACTAAAAACAGGTTTCATTTTAAGACGTTTGTTAGCAATATAACTAATAACACAAAAAAGGATCTTCAGGTGCTTTGTACTAATGAGCACCAAATGTTTAAATGATGTTCTGAAACTATTCAGCTAACTATTTCCAGAGATGGCAGTTTCCAAACTTGCTCTAACTCCCAAAATGGAATAAAAAAACATTTTAAAGAACAAATAAATAATCAAAATTTCTTTCTAGTTTAGTGCAAGCTGCCTATGTGAAATTCAGCACTTCTGCTCACCCTATCTATAGAAGCTTGCTGGAAAAAAGAGTATGCTTCATTCAAACTTGTGTGAAATGTAGACCACCCATATCCATTGCCTCTTACTTCCTTATGGTTGCTGTACTGCTCTGGAGAAAATTGACATTTCCGTTTCATGTAAATTCTAAAGAAGCAGGAATCTTCCCAAGATGCGGATTTATAAGCTCCATGGCAGCTTAGAGACATGTCCACAGACTCTCGGCATCTAAAACTCTGATTCTCCATCTGTTTAATTCATCCCTGCCAATGACATACCCTACTTTTTTCTTCTTACATACACAATATTTTTCAATTATTTATTACACTGACAGTTGGCCCTTAGTATTTGCTGGGATTTGGTTCCAGGGCTGCTTGTGGATACCAAAATCTATGCATTCTCAAGTCCCATTATATACAATTGCATTTATAAAATGGCTAAATCAAGGCTTTCTTTTTGTAATTTTTTGGGAGGGGGGAAATTTTCAAACCTTGGAAGCTTGAATTTCTAACTTATGGTGACCCTATCATGGGTTTTCTTGACAAAATGTGTTCAGAAAGATTTGGCATTGTCTTTATCTGAGAATGAGTAAATGGGCCTTTTCAGAATCATCCAGTGAGTTTCCAGTGTGGTGTTGAACTCCAGGTCAGGAAACACCTCTGTACTTAACCACCACACTTCAATCCAAGTTAAATCAGTAAAGTAATTTATTAAAGATTATATAAAAAGCACTGTAGCAAAAATAGTAAAAACTTCAAAGTCAATATGTATAAAATAGTCCACAAGGTTCAAGGTACAAGAGTAATCTACAATCCCAAAGCAATAGAACATCCAACACAGGAATACAAGAAAACGAGGAAGTTCAAGGCAGCATAGAATCCAATACAAAAATCCAGGAACAATCTTTCAAACTTGAAAGCATGGAACAGGAGCAAAGATATGGAACTAGAATTCCCTCAAAAAGTTTGACTAGGACTTGGCAAGAACTGTTGCCTCAATTATCAACATTGACCAGACTAGCTGGAAAATTCCCCCAGCCTCTCTAATATACACATAAAATCATGCCTTCTTCCGTGATACAGGTCTCTTCTCTAACAAGTGGTGTGACCTTCTGAGATTCGGTTGAGCAGCACGAAGTTTACGAAAACCAAGTCTCCTATCATTATCTTTCAACTCATTATTTAATCCACTGGGATTTCAGCCTCTAAACATGTTTCCCTAGAGAACGAGTCTTCTGCACCGTCTCGGCACCTCTCTGGAATGTGACCTTCACTAACTGCTGAAGACACTGACCAATCATTTTTAGGACTTAAAATACCATGTCAGCTTACAGGCCCAGAGTTCCCATGATCCACTTCCCCATTTACATTGGTATCAGCCACAACCATGGGCTGAACTACAACAGATGGGGATTTGAACACTGGTGACCAAGAGTCCTAGACCAATACTCATACCACTAAACCACTGTGGCTTGACCATAGAATATCACCTTACTTTCATGTATTTTTTCCAAGTGCCATAGTGTTTGTTGGATATTTCTTGTACATGTCTGCACACTTTCAGTGTTGGGAATTTTTTCACTCCTCCCACATCATTCTGTCCCCACTCCCATATTTTCCTGAGTGCAGCCAGGCCTGGATTAAGACTTTGGGCTGCCCGAGGCCAGACCCGGTAAGTGCCGCCCCCGGGGGGAGCGCCTGAGGGGGGCGGGGCCACCTGAGGGGCGGGGCTGGCACGAGCGAGGAGGCATCGGGGGAAGCCCCATCAAATGCCTATAGGGGCGGGACTTTCCCCCGGCTCCTTCTCTCACGCGGGCGGGCGGGCGGTGCGCTCCTTCCTTCACTGAAAGGCGCACGCAAGAGAAGGAGCCGGGAGGAAGTCCCGCCCCTAGGCGCGTCTGATGGGGCTTCCCCCCGCCGCCTCCTCGCTCGTGCGCTGCTCCTTCTTCCAGTGAAGGAGGGAGGCGTGCCTGTGCATGCGAGCGAGGAGGCGTCAGGACTTCCCCCCGACTCCATCTCTCTCGTGCGGGCGGCACTGCACTCCTTCTTTCAGTGAAAGATGGAGCGCGGCGCCCACCCGCACGCGAGAGAAGGAGCCGGGAGGATGTCCTGACGCCTCCTCGCTCACATGCACGGGTGTGCCTCCCTCCTTCACTGGAAGAAGGAGCGGCGCGCGAGCGAGGAGGTGGTGGGGAGCCTCATCAGACGCGCCTAGGGGTGGGACTTCCTCCCGGCTCCTTCTTTTGCGCGCGAGCGGGCGCCGCACTCCTTTCAGTGAAGGAAGGAGCGCGCCGCCCGCCCACGTACGAGAGAAGGAGCCGGGGGAAAGTCCCGCCCCTAGGCGCGTCTGACGGGGCTCTCCCCGCTGCCTCCTCGCTCGCGCGCCGCTCCTTCTTCCAGTGAAAGAGGGAGGGGCAGCGCCCATGCATGCGAGCGAGGAGGCGTCGAGGGAAAGCCACGTCAGGCATGCCTAGGGGTGGGACTTTCCCCTGGCTCCTCCTCCCTCGCACGGGAAAAGGGAGGGAGGGAAAAGGCCGGCCTGGAACCCGCCCCCCCACTCTCCTGGCTCCTCACCTCGGCTCTTCCTCCCGCTCGCTCGCTCGCTCCCTCCCTCTCTCCCTCAACAACTGCTACAGATGCCGTGGCGACCCAAAGGTCCGGTCGCCATTTTAGCGCCCCCCATGGCCGCCGCCCGAGGCCATGGCCTCGTCTGGCCTTATGGGTAATCCGGCCCTGAGTGCAGCATATATTTCCACCTGTTTGTAAGATTGAGTAAGCATTGTGGGTGACAGCACTCTTGGCTTCATGGATATTTTCTTTCCTCCTCTTTCCAGAAGTATGCTAAAGCACTGCTGTGGCACTGTTTTGTTTTGTGATATTCTGCAATGCCACAGTAATGCAGTTCAGAGAAAAATGAAGACCCCAAAGGAGAACACACAATGGCAAGGAGTTAGCACACACAGTGCCTGAGTATTTTGAGGTTTTTCTTTTGATTTTCTTCTTTTCCTTTTCTTTCATGGAGAGAATTACCTTAGAACTGCATTGTGGGATGTCACAAATCAAGCAAATAAAAAACAGAAGTCAACTGGTTTAATATGTCATAAGCTCCCCTCCCTGCAAATATTGAAGATGGAATAAGGCAGTTTTGAAGGGGTGTGTGTGTGTGAATTATTGCCATATGATGAAGATACTGCTGCACAAAAACACTTGCTGGCTTGTGAAATCCAAGTGCCTCAATTTCAGGTTTAAATCCCCCAAATGAAAAATACCTCAGAACAAAATTATGAACACTGTTCATTAAACAGCAACATACAGTAAAAGGCTAAATGTAAATCTTGACAGCTAGAACATTTGTATCCAGTGCTGTCACTTGGTTCTATAATTTCATGCCTTGATTTTGTATTTTTTCCTCTTCGCCTCTGCTTTGCAGCCCACTCTGTCTGACTTTTTAAAAGCAATCAAGTGTAAGACTTGCTCTCAGATGTATGCATTTGAGTGTACCGGATCCAATCTTTAACACCTTGAGAGGATTAATGCTGGGTATTAAGACTATTTTACCTCATTTCTCAACAATCTCCTTAGAGCTTTAATTACTACCTATGCTTGTTCATTGATTGCTTCTTTCTTCTACTTCTGATCTCGTCTTTTCATTTCACCTTCAGCTTCTTATTTCTCCACTATTTCCCTCTGGATTCCTGACTTTTGACCACGTAGACCTCTCTTTACAGAGACTTTTGTTTCTGGGCTCAGCTCCGCTTTGCCTTTGTACCTTGCTGTCATCAAGGGTCAGAAAGGGGACGGAAGGGGCAAAATAAAACCTTCCTTTAGTCTCTAAATTTCCAAAATTGCAGTAACTTAAAATATAAGTTGAGCATTTATAAATATTGGTTAGAATCTAACCAATCTAAGAGATATCCATAGAAAAGGGGCAGGTAAAATTACCAAGATAATGTGAACATGGCAGGTTTAGTATAAACAATTTTCAGTTTTTTGCTCTGTTCAATGAAGGAAGTTTGAGGAATAAATGAAAATTTCCTGGGGATGGATTCTTATTTGGAAGGATAAAGTTCTCATTTTGTCTCTTCCATCTGGCTTTCATTGAGCTTTTCAGTCCTTTCAACTTTCCTCTCTATCCAAATATTGGCCCCTCTGGACTTATTCGAAGGGCATCCTTGGCAATATTAAACTTTAGTTTTCTTTAAAGAAAGTGTGTTGATTTCCCAGCTTTGTTTTTTTTTTTGCACTGAGCTTGAATGTTTATGAACCTCCTGAGACATCATAGGATGTTGTACTGATTCTCTAACCTCCGCAAACTCTGACTATTGTCACAACACAGACTGATCACACGAGAATGAAACTGTTAAATTCTTTGCCATTTATCCTCCACCTGCCCACGCAATGTGCTCTGGTTTTTATCCTTCCATTTTATTCAAAACCTGGCAGAAGTGTTCAGTGTTCGCAGATAATCATTCAGTCAAGTGCAGATGCAGGTGTTTATCTCCTCACGGCTCTTCAATATGAATAGACTCATTAGCAGCCTTGTGATTCAGCACGGCATCAAATTGCTGATTCTAAAGAGCGAAGCAGAACCCATTTGTAGGACACCAGCCTGATCTTATATTTTTAACATTTTTACTTCTATCTCTACCCCACATTATCTGTTCTTCATTCTTCTAACAGAGCTCCTTATGCTGGTGTTTAAGCAACTTCAAGAGATAAATTTGTACCTTATGTAACCGTAAGAGCTCATTCAATGTGCAAACATTAAAAAAGTTAAAATAGTTTCCAAAGCCCTTAAAGGAAACACTTAAAGGCTCTTAAAGTAACAGCACAATGGGATATTTTTACTGAACATCATCATTTATTTCAAAGGTTGGCAACATCGATTATTGCATTTATCCTGTAAGTCTAGATCTGATATCTAATCAGTAAAGATATTTTCATGCAACTGTAGGATTTACTGGACTTTTAAATAACGAATGCCCATAACCATTTCAGTTTGATTTTGGGTCATTGCTGATAGGAGAGAGAGAGAGAGAGAGAGAGAGAGAGAGAGAGAGAGAGAGAGAGTTTCCTTGTTGAAATTCCTGGATCTTTCAGCAGCTTAAGATAATTTTCACTACAGTATCTTGCTGAATATGCTGCATTGGACATGGGTTGCTGTGGTCCATCTGTAGGGCCCATTCCAGTGAACAGCATTGGGCCATTAAGCTGTGGGCATGCCATGGAGTTCCATTTTGTCTTCTATTTGTTCAACATCTATATGAAGCTTTCAAGTCTGTGAGATCATATTTGGGGTGGGCTGCCATCACTATAAAGTTGGAACCTAGCCATAATTCTCTTTACTGTCTGAGTCAGCTAAGGCTGTGTAGGTGCTGGAACAAAACCCTAATGTTGTACCAAATCAAGGCACATAAACTGAGGATGAATCCTGATAAGACAAGATTGGAGATTTTGTAAACGGTGGTTCTTAAACCCAGGAACTGAGTAAGCAACTTGATCTGGATGGGTTGCACTTTCCCTTTAGGTGTTGGGAATTCCTTGAGAGTACTCCCTGCCACTGGTCTGCCTCTGCCACTGGCAGATAAGTGGACTAGGTGCCTCAGAGTGTCTGGTGCCAACTAATGCACCACCTTTGGCTTTGATTAATAACCTAGACACAATTATTCAAGCACTGGTAATCTTCTAATGCAATGAATTGTACATAAGATTGCCCTTGAACAAAATTTTGAAGTGATAGCTAGTGCAAAATGGAGTAGCAAGATTGCTGAGTGGCACATCATAGAGGCCAGTACTACTCAAAGTGGTCATTCCTGGACCAGTGCCAGTCTCCTATCTCACATTCCCTGGCGAGTTAATTGGAAAGAAGGAAACAATTGTAACCAGTGGGAACAAATATGTGCCAATTTCTGTCAACCTTGGGAAAATGTATGTTTGTATTTATTTACCATAGTTATACCCCACCCTTATCACCCCGAGGGGGGCTCAGAGTGGCCTTACACGCAGGCAACAATTCCATGCTATAAAAATAACATACAATTCAAATAAACATTTACATTAAAACCAAAGAATTAAAACATCTAAACATTACACCAATTATTAAAACCACACAGTTCAAGGTCATAATCTGGAGCCATTCCAGTTGCCATTGCGCATATTCTGTATCCATTTATTGGCACTACATTTCTATCCAAAGGCTTGGTCCCCTAGCCATGTTTTTTTACTTTCTTTCTGAAGACCTTGAGGGAGGGAGCTGATCTAATATCACTGGGGAGAGAGTTCCATAGCCAAGGGGCCACCACTGAGAAGACCCTTTCTTTCTTCTCCACCAACCACCCCCGCAAAGAAGATGGGACCAAGGGCAGGGCCTCCTCAGAAGATCTTAATCTCCAAGATGGTTCATAGAAGGAGATGCATTCAGACAGGTAAGCTTATATGGGAACTGTCAGTTTCCATATAAGAAGAACAATACTACTACTACTACTACTACTACTATTACTATTATTATTTACTTTATACCCTGCCTTTCTCCCCATAGGGACTCAAGGTGGTTAACAATCCCACAGTTTGGTCAAAATTTTAAAAAGTGCAATCCAAACATTAATTAATAAATAAATATACTAATACCATATGACAGATTAAACAGATTAAACAGATTAAAATAGAACAGATACACTTAAAATAGCATTTAAAACAGGCATGGACAAACCTTGATCCTCCAGATGTTTGGGACTTTAACTCCCACAATTCCAAAGTTGGCTGGGATATCTGGAAGCTGAAGTCCAAAACATCTGGAGGGCCGAAGTTTGCTCATATCTACTTTAAAAAATATACAACACTGATTTGAAAGGGCTTGCACCAGCTACAGTTCACTTCTGATCTGAATTCTTGATGCTAGTAATAACTAGGCAAAGAGCCTTTTCTGTGGTAGCCCCGGTGCTCTGGAACTCCCTCCCGGAGGAAACCCGAACCATCTCAGAACTGATTTCCTTTCGGAGGGCCTGTAAAACTGCCCTATTTAGATCAGCCTTTGACTAGGCCCCTCGGCCTGCTGATGCTGACAAAATTGCCTCCCCTATTGGGGTCCTGGACCTAAGGCACTTTCTGTATTTCCGCCTTACTGCGTTGTGACATGTAATTTTAAATGTTTTAATGTTTTATTGTAGGGCTGCATGGCTGTTGCATGCTGCCCGTTTTATATGTTGTAATCCGCCCCGAGCCTGCAGGGAGGGGCAGAATATAAAACCAAATAATAAAATAAATAAATAAATAAACATTAAAAGCCTAAATGGCTTGAGGCATTTACTTAAAGGAGTGTCATTCTCTATACCTGCCCTAGAACTGCTGTAAAGGACCTCTTCTGTACACCACTACTGTGAGAGATTCTTTGTATGGTACATGAGTAAGAACCTTTTCTGGTGTGGTGCTCAATTTATAGAATGTCCTCCCTTGGAAACCAACTGGTGGCATTGTTGGTTTCTTTTCAATATCAAGTAAAATATGGAAGTCTGGGAGCATATTTTCTTTTCCAAGTATACTTGAACACAGTTTTAACTATACTTCAACACAGTGTTAACAGTATTCTCTGCTGCTTCAACTTGGACATTTCTAACATGCATCATGTTTACATAGTTTTAACTGAATTCTGTCCTGAGATCCTATGATGGAGGTGGATGAGTTTAAAAATATATAAACGAAAAGTCAATAATTTAAAACTAGAAGTCAATAGATATGTGTTATATAATATTCTTCACAAGAAAATTGCACAATTGTTCTCAGAGTGAGCAATTTATCCTAATCTAGAGAAGTGAAAACTTTGTAGTTCTGTTTCTGGAAGAAGCAGATCATGGGTATTGATTTCAGGAGCCAGTTAGAGATGTGAGAGCCAGGGAAAATAATGGCCACAAACTCCTCTTCTAAGGATTGTGATTTTTTTCTCTAAGAACTATAGTGTTTGCAGTCTCTTCCTATGCGTATTCTCTCTGATCAGATTGTACCAAGTGTCTTTTCTGAGCCTCTGCTTCATTATAAACATAGTATTTCTTGCTTTTTTGCTGGATTTTATGGAGGCTTACACACAGTTTCTAAGATCAGTTAATACATTTTGCCAATATTAATATATATGGTTAATTTTCATTTTATTCTTTTCCTATCATTTTAACAGGGGGAAAAAGACATGCTTGTGTATCTCAAGTATAACAAATTGTATATCAATCCTTGACTCTGGGTATGTGTTTGTAATTATTAATTGAATAACACATAGGCATTTATGTACAATTAAAAATGCCACAGATTTAGCAAGTTGCAATAGTCTAAAGTGCAACGTTATGTTATTCATGTCAATTTTTTTTCATGTCAGGAGCAAGACATTTTGAGATTTGCCATCTGCAAGGATGTTGCCCAGGGGATGACCAGATGTTTTACCATCTTGTGCGTGGCTTCTCTCATACCGCAACATGAGAAGCTGGAGCTGACAGACAGGAGCTCTCCCTGTTCCCCAGATTTGAACCTTTCAGTCAGCAGTCCTGCTGGCACAAGAGTTTAACTCATTGTGCCACTGGGGGCTCTATTTCATTTTATGTGAAGTTTAGATTTGATTTGAAGGTAAGTATACCTTTATTTACATTCACTGAGAAACATGTATGTGTATGAATTACTGAATATGCATGTTATTTAACTTTGCCAATGAGATGGCAGCACTCGTGTACCTGCAGGATTCCTCAGTTCCAATTGTAAAGTAATCAATGCTTTGCACAACATCAGTTACAATGTCAGTGTTACCTTCCAGTGATGAGGAAGAACAGAGTGAGAATGACAAGGAGAGTGAATCCACCAACAGCAGCTGTGGCGATGACCAGGATTTGTCCTTGTTCTGCTGCTATATCTGAAGCTGAAACAAAAACACAAAGTGGTCAATGTATGTGCAGTTGTTTTAGATGCAAAATATGCACATATTCTACTAGAAGAATGCATCTATTACAGCCATTAAAGAGGAAATGACATGAGAAAAGGAAACTACTAGGAAAATGCATCTATTACAGCCATTAAAGAGGAAATGACATAAGAAAAGGAAACATTTAGTACTATTGTTTGGTTGTTTTGTTTTACTGACTTCTAACAACATATAGGAATACCTGCCTCCCACTATTGTGACTAATATATTGGGGCAAGAGACCTATAGCCATAATCTGTAGCTATTGAAAGTTGTATCTTTCATAGTGACTAGAGGCCACTGTTATCTGCAGGGCTGTTTCCGTCATCTTATTTAATCTTCTTTTAAAGACATCCAGGTTGGTGGCATCAGTTCACTGTGAGGCAGTCAACCGCATAGTTCGTGATATAGTACAGTATGTGCTGACATACATCCTTTTGTCTATCCTGCACTTTCTGCTCTTCAGTTACATTGGATGTTGTCTGATTCTGGTATTCTGAGAGAAAAAGGACCTCTGTCTAGCCTATTTGTTTACATATATACATTATTCACTTATTCCATATTACTCCCTAAGTAAACACCATAGGTTGTCATCATAAGGTAGTTGTTCATAAGAAAAAACCAATAAAGATAAACATTTTGCATTGCTCAGAACTCAACCCTGAATTTCTAGAATGTGCACAGCAGTATATTTTATTCAACACATTTTAAAATTGCCCTCCACCCTTACAAATACCATGGCAAATAGAGATATTGTTAAAACTATGAATAACTGTATAAATAAACAAGAGATAAAATAACTCCAAGATCAATCATCCAACAAAAGAAAGTAGCACATATTATGGAATAAACAGAACCACGAAACATGATGCCAGGGCAAAGAAAAAGCTGACAAGGAAACAGTACCCGGTAGGTTACACCTGCATGGAGAATTTAGTCATTCTGGTACTCAAAAAATGAGGCAACTCTTGACCTTGTTGACACATTGTGTACTGTAAATAATTGGTAAGTAACAGGAGCCACTACTGATAATTTGTTACATAAGGATTTCCCTTTCTCTAACCCAAGTGACCTGTGGACAGTGAGTGGTAAGCTGCTTCGCGTAGGAGCCTTGGGCATAAGTCGCACACTGCATAGAAGTCTAAGCTTTATGAGAGGCATTCTGATTATTCCATGTTGCCAAAAATAAGATAAGAGGAAACGGATTTGGAGGTAATTATGGGACAGCATCTGACATAAACTACTATTTAACATGTTCTAGTGGTTGCAGGCAATTAGGTTGATTATTATCACAAGCTGCAAAACCTTTTATCCAAAATGCTTCAAGAATCCTGGATGCAATTTTTGAACTTCACTGGATTTAGCAGGATCAAATTATAATTTCAGAAATGAGGTGTTCAGGCTGCGTGGGAAAGTTGTAAATGCATAAAGGTAAAGGTTTTCCCTCAACATTTAGTCTAGTTGATTCTGACTCTGGGGAGTGGTGCTCATCTCCATTTCTAAGCCGAAGAGCCGATGTTGTCCATAGACACGTCCTAGATCATGTGTCTGGCGTGACTGCATAAAGTGCCATTGCTGCATAGAGCGCTGGCATGACTGCATACAAAATGCATACAAAAGCAGTAATCATGTTCAAGTTACAGTGCAAATTATTGTTGTATGGCTGGCATTAGTTTCTTAGCTGGTATGTGATGTCAGCAACTTTGGATAACACATGTCATGTTCTTTCTCAAAAACTATTCACAGACAAGTCAAGCTTGTGGAGTGACCACACTGGAAGTGAAGAACTGAAGCCTTTAATGACTAATCTCTCAAATAGCAAATAGCTAATTATGTTGAGGCAATGAATTTCACACTTGACATTATGTTCTGCTCTTTAGTATTCCAGCTGCTTGGAAAAATTCAACATAGGGAAATACAACACAACCTGAGTTAATATCCATACCATACAGTTTTCAGGAATTCTTTAAAAAGAACTGCAAAGAACTGCAAAGTAACTGCATCAGAGATCAGTAAGGGGGGGGGGGGGATAAAGTAGGAAAGAGGTCCATAGTCCAAAAAAGAGAGTTAAGAATCACTATAATACAGCAATAAAAAGACAAGGAAAAAACAACTGGAGGGATGTGTAAATTGCTTGCTATAGACCCCCAATGTGGTATGGTGTTTTGGGTATGGACTAGAACCTGGGGTTCAAGGTTGAATCTTAGTTCAACCATAAAGCCTGCTGGATGACCTTGGGCAGGTCATTCCCAGCCTCAGAAAAAGGCAATGGCAGCCACTGAGTACAAGAAGAGGAGTACCTGGTGGCGCAATGAGTTAAAATCTTGTGCCAGCAGGACTGCTGACCGATAGGTCACCGGTTCAAATCTGAGGAGAGCAGGTTGAGCTCTCTCTGTCAACTCCAGCTACCCATGCGGGGACATGAGAGAAGCCTCCCATAAGGATGGTAAAACATCCGGGCGTCCCCTGGGCGACGTCCTTGCAGATGGCCAGTTCTGCAAGTCACTCCTCACATGAAAAAAAGTACAAGAAGCATTGAAAGAGGGCTTGAAGGTGATGGAAGGTGAGGCAAAGGTAGCGCAAAGAGGGAAAGGAGGATGGGATTCAAGAAGCCAAGGAAGAGATCAAATGGTTATGTGAATGCAAAAAAGGGAAGCAAAAGGATGGAGAGAAGAAGACAGGTATAGTGAAAGTGTGCAAAGAACAAATGTAAGAAGACTTGAGATGTTGAAACACAAGGCAAAGGAAGGAAAAACAAGGAAGATGACTGTTGCAGTGGCAGGCTATAAGGAGCAAGACAGGTGAGCATGAAGTGAGACAACATACAAAGCAAAAAGGAAGGTTCAATAGTGGACTGCAAGAGTGAGGAAGACATTTTTAGTGGTTTTGTCAAGATGGTACCAAGCTGAAACAAAGTGGTAGAAAGAAATGCAGCAAAGGATGTGTTAGAGTTGCACAATTAGAATGCAAATGAATAATATGCATAATTATAATGATATATAATGATATATAAATTAGATGCCAGGTTTTGAGGAGCTCAAAAATATCAATGCTATCTGTACCTATATATAGTATAGACTTTAGCTGTCTTTATCACTACATGAAGAGGTTTGGCTTAAAAACAACTGGTACAGAAGGAATATGATTAAAAGCCTGATTGGAGACAGGTAGACATCAAATAGCTTTATAAGGCCAGCAGAGCGATTATCTTCTGTTTCTCACATGGCAGACTGCTAGATCAACACAACAGAACTGTGGCAATTTCCAAAAGGCATTGTGACAAAATTGTGACAAGGCATGGGGTGGGGGATTTCTGTTACATTGAAATTACATTTTCAGGAGATTCTTTGCTTCTGATCCCATTTTTTTCTGTTGAAATCAGCAAAGTCCCCACCTTCTTATAAAAGTTATATAAATAAATTATCACAGCATAGAACCATGTTTCCAAAGCATTTTATTCTTCAGAAACAGATGATGACACTAGTTTGGTGACAGAATAAAGCAATTTTTGCTGCAAGCTGTCAAGAAGAGACAGGAATATTTATAATTCCTCACACCAAGGTGTTGCCTTTAATATTTGTAATTCACTTGTACAGGGAGTTCTCGCAAAGACTACTAAAATGCATTATTTGACTGAGGAATGAGCAAATGGTGCACATGATCTACAGGACACATTCCTGAGATTCTTATAAATTATCAAGAATCTAAAAATGGATCTCAAGCTAAAAGTGAATTAATAGTGTGATGTGGTGGCCAAAAAACCCTCCAAATTTGATCCCAAGCTGAATTTGCTGGCATTTAATGTCCAGATTAATCACAGTAGCAGTGTCACTCTATTCTGCTTTGATGTGACCTAACCTAGAATACTATGTCCAATTTGGCCACCACAATTCAAAAAGAATATTGACAAACTGAAACATATTCAGAGGAGCGTGACCAAAAATAATGATATCAAAACCACACTCTATGAAGGGGAGCTGCATAGGCATGAAGAAGAGAAGACTAAGTCTTCTTTAAATTACTGAAATGATGTTGTGTACAGGGTCAAGCATGTTTGTTTTCTGCTGGTCTAGAGATTAAAGCATGAACCAGTGGATTCAAATTGCAAGACAAAATGTAACTAAAATATTAGGAAGACCTTCTTGATTGTAGGAGCTGTTCAATGGTGGAATAGTCTATCTCAGAGAATGGTGGGCTCTGTCTTTGGAGGTCTTTAAACAGGTGTTAGATGGCCATCTTTCGGCGGTCCGGCAGAGCTATCATCTGGTTTGGGAGTGATTTAGTTGTGTAATTTTTGCATGGTAGACAATTTGACTAGATGGTTCTCACACTCAGTACTATGATTCCTCTAGAGCTCAAATGCCTTTCAAAAGTGAAGTTATAATGAGCCTATTCTGGTTTGATGAAAACAACCAAGAGATCCAGGAGCTGTTGGCAAAGAACTGCTCACCAGGCACACCTTGCCCAGCCATCTTGCCATGTAAGAAAAGCAGCCTTTCGTCTTGCATGTAGTAAACTCCAAAAAAAACCTCAGAGACATTCAGAACAAGTGGTGGATTGATTTAGCAGAAATGACACAACGTTGTGCAGATCTCGGTGATCACAGAGGTTTTTATGAAGCTCTCAAAGCAGTTTTTGGACCTACTTATCAGGTCCAAAGCCCCTTATACAGTATAGATGGTCAAACACTAATTACTGATAAAGCCTCCATCCTGAACCGATGGGCTGAACATTTTCAGAGTCTCTTCAATGCCAACCGAGTAGTCCGAGGTTCAGCTATCCAACACATAATACAACAACCAATGAAAAATGAACTGGACACAGCTCCCACTCTGAAGAGATCCTTGAGGCCATACAGCAGATGAAAAATGGCAAGGCAGCCGGGATTGATGGAATCCCACCTGAAGCTTGGAAACAGGGAGGTCATGTACTTCATGCTAAATTCCACGAGCTCCTTGTGAGTTGCTGGGAAAAAGGTGAACTGTCATCAGATCTCAGAGATGCAGTTATCACCCTGTATAAGAAAAAAGGAACAAAATCCGATTGCTCAAACTATCGAGGTATAACACTGCTCTCCATTGCTGGAAAAATCCTTGCAAGGATACTCCTGAACAGATTAGTTCCTGCTATTGCAGAAGAACTTCTCCCGGAAAGCCAATGCGGCTTCAGAGCTAATAGGAGCACCACAGGTATGGTTTTTGCTCTTAGACAACTGCAAGAGAAATGTTGAGAGCAGAACAAAGGACTCTATGTAACATTTGTCGATCTCACCAAAGCCTTCGACACTGTGAGCAGAAAAGGTCTGTGGCAGATCCGGGAACGTCTAGGATGTCCCCCCAAATTCCTCAAAATGATTATCCTGTTACATGAAGGCCAGCGCGGTCAAGTCAGATATGGCGATGCTCTCTCAGAGCCCTTTCTAATAACTAATGGAGTGAAACAAGGTTGTGTTCTTGCACCAACCCTATTTACAATCTTCTTCAGCATGATGCTCCAAAGGGCTACGGCAGACCTACAAGAAGAAGACGGCATATATATACGTTATCGTACTGATGGTAGCTTGTTCAACTTAAGCCATCTGAGGGCTTGCACTAAGACTCTAAACTATCTAGTCCGTGAGCTGCTTTTTGCTGACGATGCTGCCCTTGTCGCCCATTCAGAAGCAGCCCTGCAGCACCTCACATCCTGCTTTGCAACAGCCGCAGAGCTGTTTGGGCTGGAAGTCAGCCTGAAGAAAACGGAAGTCCTCTACCAGCCCGCACCACAGTAAGAACACCATCATCCTCACGTCAGCATAGGCACATCTGTGCTTAAGTCCATTCAGCAGTTCACCTACCTGGGAAGCATCATCTCTTCAGACACCAAGATTGACAAAGAGATAGATCACAGATTATCAAAGGCATATAGTGCATTCGGAAGGCTTCACAAAAGAGTCTGGAGCAACAAACACCTGAGGCAAAGCACCAAAATCAGTGTGTACAGAGCTATCATACTGTCTATTCTCCTCTATGGGTCTGAAACATGGGTCACCTATCGCCAACACCTGCGACTCCTCGAACGCTTTCATCAGCGCTGTCTTCGCACAATCCTAAATACACACTGGACCGTCTATGTGACAAATGTTGCTGTCCATGAGCAAGCAGGGATCACCAGCATTGAGGCCATGCTATTGAGAACACAGCTGCGCTGGGCAGGGCACGTCTCTAGAATGGAGGACCACCGCCTCCCAAAGATACTACTGTACGGTGAACCCGCCACGGGTCAGCGCAAGAGAGGTGCCCCCAAAAAGAGATATAAGGACTCCATGAAACAACATCTCAGGCTTGGCCAGATTGATCACCAACAATGGTCCACCCTGGCCTCACATCGGGAGGCATGGAGATGTTGCGGCCTCTTTCGAGAAGACACGCCGAATGGGTCTCGAAGAGAAACGACAATGCAGAAAGAATCGCAACTTGGAAACAACATCACCCAAGGAGACTTTCTGCTGTGCTTTCTGCAACCGAACTTGCCTATCTCAGATTGGCCTTTTTAGTCAACAACGCGCTTGTAAAAAGCGTGGGATGAGTCCTTCCTGAATCTTTGTTCACGAAGTAATGCCGAGAGATTCGAAAACTGTATACACACCAAGCTTGAAGGGAGGCCAAGATAAAAATGAACCCCAAGGAAGGTGTCCTAGTGTAGAATGTCATAAATAGGATTTCTTTCTCCCTCCGTCTAGGAAATACTAATTATTTAATTAACTGATAACAAATATTTGGCTGGCATTCTGTTCATGACTTGACCTCTAAGTCAAATCGCCACAATTTATCACTGCTCACTTGTATGGATGTTGCACAAGTTGATGGTCTCTTGTAACCACAGAATGCTCAAAAATCCTCTTTATTACGCAGTGTACCCCTCCACACAAGATGGTCTTTTCTGTGTCATCAGTTACAAAAACCATACTACACTGTTGTAAAAGGTCATTACACTGGCATAAAGAATCAACCACATTCAAGCCTCAAAACTAAAAACATTCTATAGGGATAGACACATTTCTCAGTATTGTTTCCACTCATGTTCATGTTTTTTAAAATATTGCATTCTTTCAGTCTGCTTTATTTAGAAAACTTTTATCAATCCCTAACTCTAGATTTAAAATCCTGTTTATTATATTACAGACATGAACAAACAAAATGTTGCTCCAATTATGTGAAAAGACAGTAGAATCAATGTAGGCCAACATCCCTGGAGACAGCAGTCCACAACCCAGACACGAAGTATAAAAATAAAAGACCTTGTTTGAGGTCATGGCCTGCCTATTTTAAAGACTGCAGACTTTGGGAAAAGTCTCCAAGGGTCTCCTGGTGTTCTATTATGTTCATGTGGGAAAATATAATCCCTGAGGCAATTACAAATAAAGTGCTACACCTCCACTTGCTATTACAATACTAGTTTAATTTCATCAATTTGTTTGCATTCTATGTGGATACAAGTAGGTATTAATATTTGTTGACCTAAGAACAAACACTTCAATCAAAAGTTTAAAACCAGCATTGAACATTTCTCCCCTGAAAAAGTGTGTTTTCTGTTTCAAAGAACTATAGGTTTGCCTGTTGATTCTTGGTCTTCATGGTTTTATTGAGAAAAATTGTAGAGACTCTGAGAAGTTTATCTTTATTCAATATCTTGCTTTCCATAACAATACAAAAATACTTCAAAGCTGAAAGCAAGCAGAACTCTACCTGCAAGTTGTGTGGTAGGTCTTTATAGGTAGCAAGCAACCCACTTAGCCAGAGAGAGACAACCAGTAGTGAATAGTACCACTCCATTAAACTTCCTGTTTAAGAGTGGGAAACAAGATCACGTAAAGCAGTAAAATAAGGAAATGGATATTGATCATTCAAAGGTAGCTTAGATTGAAGGGCCAGGGAAGTCTGAAGGGGTAGTTTTATTTATATCCCGCCACCATCTCCCCGAAGGGACTCGAGGCAGCTTACAAGGCATTCCAGGGTGCACATATAATATAGGTAAAGGTAAAGGTTTTCCCCTGACATTAAGTCTAGTTGTGTCCAACTCTGGAGGTTGGTGCTCACCTCCATTTGTAAGCTGAAGAGCCCACATTGTCCATAGACTCCTCCAAGGTCATGTGGCCAGCATGACTGCATGGAGCGCTGTTACCTTCCTGCTGGAGCAGTACCTGTGACCTTTAGGTCAACAAGTTTAGCAACTCAGCTGTTTAATCCACTGCACTACCGGGAGCTCCCACATATAACATACAACAGGTAAAAATGGTACAAAAGTATAAAACAAGTCACATAAAATTATAACAACAACCCCCCATCAACACATGTGACATAAAATCTAAACAATTTTAAAACAACAGGAGATAAAACTAACTGCCATTAATACACAGGTGTCAAGTGTCATCTTCATATGGGACCATTCAGCCTACTCAACATCAAAGGTCTGTCTGAACATCCATGTTTTCAGGTTGGTATGATGGTGTATTGCAACAGAGAGCAAACTGGTAGCTCTTTTCACAAGTGACCATGGATAAATTTAGGATCCTATTGCTAGATCTCCAGAATCCTGTCCTGATGCATTTGTTGTTTGCCATAGAGGATCAAACCATAAAGTATTTGTCTTTAAACTACAAACAGTCTTTTCAATCTGGCCTCTTTTAACATCAGAAGTAAGATGACTGAGCTTCATTTAACATTAAAGCTCAGAATAAAAATCCAAAAACATCAAATACATCTGTGACAGTGAGAAAATATATGTAACTAAGCTGCCATGCTATTCAGTTTACATGCATCCAGGAGGCAGCAGTCCCTTTTCCTTTTTAGAAGCTTTGGATATCGCCCACGGTTACTATTCAGCATGTGTGTGTGTGAGACTTGAACTTAATTTAAAGGGTGCAAGGATTTTTCTTTAACAGTTTGAGCATTCAGCCATCTGTGAGCTGGCACCCTATTACCAGCTCAATTTTGTCTGTTAGCAACATGCTTTAGTTATTGCAATTTGACATCTATCAGCCAACAGGCCCTCCAACAGAGTGAAAGATAGGAAAGTGACAGAAAGACAGCTGGGCAGATAAAACAGAGCAGCTGCAAGACATAGAACTAGAAGCTAGGACTGGAACTCTAATGGATGGGAATCAATGACAACAGCTTCAACCAGGGGTGCACAACTTTTCCCAACCTAAGGACACCTACATACATGAAGAAATACACACATATACACACTATGTTCTGTCCCCAAATCAACACACATACAGAATTTCCACTGAGATTGATGGTTCGCCATTGCTACTAACAGCAAGAAAACCATGATCACAAAAGTTAAGGGAGGAGTGGTTTTGAGCTTGTAGTCCAGTTGATCAGTGCTATGCAGTCACCCAAGAAGTGGTTGGGATCTTGAAATTGTGTGTCTCTGGTTTAGAAAAAGGCAAAGGTGTAATTAAAAAGCAAAATAGAAGTAGCAATGTTGTTATTACGATCATGTGGCTAAGATCTGTTTTAATGGCCTTTATGTTTCATTTGAAATATAAAACCCCGTTGAATTTAAGAAAGAATCAATGTTAGTATTTGGATTTCTGAAATGGACAGCTTGTGGGAAAATACCACAATAATTTGTGAGCTGACCATTTCAGAAATCAAAATATTTTCTGAACATGGCAAGCAACGAATGCTTCATATCAATGACATTCCAGGCCACTCTCTTCACATTTGAAGTATTTTTATGATGGAACAACTTCATCATTTTCAAATACAAGAGGCATTAATGTGCTGTTCATTTTAAGCACAATGTTTGTCTTCATCAAGCTTGTCACAGAATATAGGGCATAGCTCTATTGAATTAAACAAGCCAGGCTTTTTGAACCTCATCCATTTTAGGAGAAAACAGAACGTTCTTAATCTAGGTTAGGTTGAACTGAGCACTTTTCCTAGTTCAGTTCTGCAAATCCATGTGCTGTAACTTGAGAGAGAGGCTTATCCCATTGGATTTATTCATGTAGCACCTGCAGGGGCAAGATTGGTCATTTAGCTACTAATCAAAAGCTAGGTAGGGAGGGAAACACATGGAGAATAGGTAGCGAGCATCTCGCTGTATCAAACAATAATGATTTTCGAAGGGTATTTTTTAATGCAAACTTGCTGATTCTGTACAGTTCCTGTTGGTGCTCTCTGTTCCCTGGCCAGCTAGAAAAATAAAAACAAAAGTATGTTGCTACACATATGGTCTTTAGCTGAATCCAGTTGATTAATAAGCTGAATGGAAACGGTAGACCTTCTGTTCACCGCCGTGCTCAGTAGAAAAGAAATATAACATCTTGGCACCAAATCTCCAGTCTTACATTATCTATTTGTAACAATTTATCATCTTGCGTACCTTACATGCTCTCTTCAAAAGATGCCATGGCTGATCTTTATCTTCAATTATACCTTTCCTACTTTTTTGCTGATTCAAAAACTGTAGTGATCTTACAGCTCTTTTTCCAAGGCAACAGAACCATCTGAATAGCAATGTCCCCGTTATATTTCAATACTATATCATATGGCTAATAGCATAACAGTAAAGTTGCAGTGCTTAAAATAGCCACAGGGAAGTTAATTGCATTCAACTCAGATTTCTAAATAAATCTGATCATTTACAGTTCTAAAACTGACTCTTGTTTTTCAATCTTCTAGTCAAATTGCTCAACTTTCTTTTTTTTATACCTCATGCCTTGTTTTACTGCCTTATACTTTGTCCCTAATAATAATAATAATAACAATAATTTTGTACCCTGCCACTATCTCCCTGAAGGGACTGGGAGAGGCTTACAAGGGGACCAAGCCCGGTCAAACCGAGTTAAAAGATAACACAATAAATTACATATACATATCACTTGCAGGTACTTTGCTGTGTCATTCAAGCTTTTTTCATTTAGCCACACCAATTGTTTTAACCCATTATCTATTTTAAATGTTGTAACAGGATAATACTGGATTTGTGACATATGGTTAAGCTTCTAAAACTGCCAATTCCTTCTGATACAATGATGGATTTGGTTTGATGCAATCAATGTAATCACCAATTATTAACATAGAAAATATTGAAAATGGTAATATAAGGAGAGAAAGTTACGAGAATACAGAAAAAATGTATTGGAAATGTTTGGTTAGATCTAGAAAGAGGAACATTTCCACAAACTCATTCATTCCTTCTGTCATATAACTGAAAGCAAAAACAGAATTACTATGTCCTTAAGAAGGAACCACAGAGCCATGATAAGAAATTTGACAATGAGTTAAAGATAATAGACTGGATTAGGGAAACTATCACCTTTCAACTGGAAAAGAATCCATTGATCTCCAGAACTATATGCAAACGCTTTGGTATATTTGGTAATTGCAGACCCCAAAACTAAGGATGAACTTGTGTTCTGTTCTTTTATTGATCCAGAAGTTCACTCTTTGCAACACTTTGCTCTCCAAATTCCATAGCAAAAATAACAACAACAACATACACATGACTGTTAACATGCAACTAAAACATTTGTGGTGTGCGGAAATTACAATTGCATCAGTAGTCTTTCTATGCAGTGTTTCATTGTTACTCTAATGTTGTATTAGAGTAACAATACAATGCATGAACTTGTCCGTGAGGTCACAACAAGTCTGAAACAACTGAATGAATAAACAACAACAATGTTGTATTATTTACATGTATTAATATTTAATAAACACTAATTTAGACTCTATCCCACCTAATTCACACATATGTGTTTGATAGTCCTTAGCTACTGGAACTTCACTGAGGGGAACTTCATAATGCTAACCATTCTTCTAACAACAGTCCTTTTGATCCAGCAATTGATACTATGGATCCAGCCCTATTTTAACTTGTGGATTTTCAGCTCTTTGGAAAGCTACTACTAATGGAGTAGGGATAGAAAAAATATTTGTAAATATTTGAAAAATTGTTTAAAAAACAAAGCGTGTATTTCAAGTGTTGAGAAACCCTGATGAGAAGAGTTCTGGACTATCAAGAATGTTTATTGGCAGGATTTAGTCTGTGCAAAATTTTTATGTGGTTGTTTTTCATTTTTTGAAGAGAAAATAATATTTCAATGTAGACATAGTAATGCACACATAGAAAATACTGTTTTATGTGTAGAAAACACTGATTTATTCTCTATAAAATTTGCACATGTGAAAATCACATAGAAAACAGCAAATTCCACAAAAGGATTAATATCTTTGCATTGAAATATATGCCGGGATGCTTCCCAAACTGCATTGAAATATTTCCTGCGGAGAAAATGCTATTTTATGCATAAAATAACCATGAATGAATTTTGTGTGCAGTTAATCCTGAAGAGGAAAAAGCCTTTAAAAAACCCCACATGATTTCTAATACTTTTTAGTAATGAGAAGAAATTGCTAAAATAATTTGTTGCTACCTTTTTGAAGGAACTTAATAAAGAATTACAGCTGCTGTTTGGTATTGCTGCTGTTTGCTTCCCACTGCCACCCTAAATTCAGTTTCCTTTTCTCTTGTTGGCTATTTCCAAGCCCATCTCTCATTCAGCTTTTAACATCTTACATCCCAGCTGTTTTCTTACATCTTTGGCTTTAGACAGCAAATTGTATGTCTCTTGGAACACCCCCCCCCCCCTTTCAATGTAACTGGGGGAAAATTGCAATTCATGTCCTTTGCTCATCAGTCAGCCTTCATAGATGTTGGCAATTCTCGAATCAGAGCTTGACAGTTTTATAAACAATCAAAACCAGGCTGAAATAACACATTTTGTCCCACACCAAGGCTGATTTGAAACAGGTTGTAACAATACAATGCAACACAATACAATACAAAATTGTATTACGGTCACTAACCAGCACAAAGCGGGCACAAACGCCCTGGGAAGGGGAAACACAGCTCCCCAGTGAAGCACTTATTAAAAAGCAGATTAGAAAACAGTTTAAAAACACAGTTTAAAACACAGGTTAATGCGACAGGTATGTAACCGAGGGAAGACTGATAGGAGGGGTCAAAGCACTGGGGGGCACTAAAGGGGATGGGGGCTACTCTAGTAGCATTTCAGCTGTAACAGGTTGCTCTATCTACATTCCCAGCAGTAGGTTGTAACAACCCCATAGAAATAAATATAAAATAACCCGTTCTTATGTGAGTGGACTAAAATGACAGTCAATATGAAGTTTAAAATGAAATGTAGCTGAATAATAGCAAACATATTTTATGAAAACCGTGGTGAACAAATAACAATTTTACTGGCTTGCTATGAGTTTTCAGGGTTGTATGGCCATGTTCCAGAAGCATTCTCTCCTGATGTTTCACCCACATCTATGGCAGGCATCTTCAGAGGTTGTGAGGTCTCTTGGAAACTAGGCAAGTGAGTTTTTTTAAATATCTGTGGAATGTCCAGAGTGGGAGACAAGAAACAATCAGGGCCAGCTTACATCTCCCAACAAAGGATTTCCCCTGACAGGAAAAAGCTAGTCTTTGAAGCTGCAAGGTCATTCAATGCTAATCAAGGTGGCCAATTGTAACATTCACACTTGCCTCAAACAGACAAGAGTTCTTTTTCCCATGCTGGACATCCCACAGATATATAAACCTCTCTTGCCTAGTTTCTAACAGACCTCACAATCTCTGAGGGTGTCTGTCATAGATGTGGGTGAAACAGCAGGAAAGAATGCATCCGCACCATGGCCATACAGCTCGGAATACTCGCAGCAACTTAGTGGTTCCAGTCATGAAAGCCTTTGATCACACAACAATTTTACTTAAAGGCACTATATTGGTATTGCTATTCCAAGAAATCCACATCCAGAAGGACATTTTGCTTTTTATCTCTTCTATCTAAACCTCAGATGGAAAATATACTTAAAGAAGTGCTCTAGTTCAAAATGATGCCCATATAGCCATAAACATAATCACATTAAGCTTGCTATTTTCCTTAATTTTTTATTAACTCACACTTATATTTTGGTTATGTTAGCAAAGGGAAAGATCGAGATGAACTAAAGGTAATAAAAGCTATAGCACACTGTACATGCAGTTGGCGTAAAAATTCTGAAATAAAATTGAACGCAGCAATGAAGATTCCTCAGGTCTCCGTTCCACTTAAATTTTTAATTTGTAAATTATTAAGATCTGGGGAGTTCTTTAGCTGGGAGACAAAATGGATGGAATTTGGGAAAGTAAGAAAAGAAGCAAAGAGAAGAAGCACAATATCTAAGGAATTGTGTGTAGACAGAGAGGAATATTGAGCCAAATGAGGGAAACATGCTCCAAACCCAGCCAGGAACAGAAACTTGGCACTTTGTTTGCCTGCCTATTCTATTATAATCCACATATGTGGCCATTTTTGGTAGACATTTCACTGGATAGTGTACATCACAATAATTTAGTTACAATATGATTACATTATGAGTCAAATTTTAGTCAGCTTTGGTAAGTCTATAATTGATTAGAGAGAATTCCAGAAAATATTTTATACATTACTACGTCTCTGACCAGTCACATTTTATATAAAACTACGTCCCCTTTGATTAATGGACTTTTCTTTATTACTCCTGCAGGGTCAGACAGTCCTCTTTCTGCTTGATGCACCACCATTAATAACCATTCCAAAGGTTTCTGCCTGCTCCTCGTAATGATGTATCTAATTTCATCCTGAATAATTGAAGCAGCACAGATTGCATTCCATCCAGCAACTGAGAAAAACGTATCACAGAAGTCAGCCATGAAGGGCCAAAGTGCCTTTAATAAATAATAAAGACCCCCCCCCGAAAACATATTACATTTCCTTTTACCTTCCTTACTTTTGCACATATTCATATAATAGTGCAAATATGATTATAAATCAAAATTTAAACTAATATTTTGTCACAAAATAAATCAGAATGCTTCTATAATAAGAATTATCCCAAACGTTTGGCTGTCTTTTGCAGAAGAATCATAGAGATTTGCTGGAGATACAAGTCACTAACAACCTAATCTTATATGCCTTTTACCTTGAAGTAAATCCCATTCAGTTATATAGGGTTTATTGGTATGTATGCTTGTACAAAATTGTATGAATACTTCCAAATAAGTAACCGTTTATAACAATGGTTCCCAGCCTTTTTTTGACTAGGGACCACTTGACCAGGGACCACTCTCCAACATTAGTTGGTTCAAAGATCAGCGGCCAAGTTAATAATGGGAACTGGTTGCAGGGAGAGGTCAACCCCCTTGTTTAAACAGCTCTATTGGCTGCCAATAATTTTCCAGTCCCAATTCAAGGTGCAGGTGATCACCCTAAATGGTCAGGACCTTCCTAGCTTCGAGATCGCAGATTTCCCTACAAACCAGCACATATTTTAATATCATCCGGGGAGGCTCTGCTCTCTCTTCCACTGCTGTCTCAAGCACAGCTGGTGGGAATGAGAGAGAAGGACTTCTTGGTGGAGGTCCCCCTGTCTCTGGAACTCGCTACCCAAAGAGATCAGATTGGCGCCCTTTCCATTTTCCATAAGGAGTTAAAAATCTGGTTGTTCCACTGTGCATTTGATTAGGCAGTTCGCCAGAGAATTGGATTGATCTAGACTTAGCCCTTGCACTTTCGTTGGCCCTCCCACTAGTAATCCCATTACTGTAAATGCCCAAAGATGTTACCTGCCCAGCTGTGACTTGTACTAAATTGTATTGGGTTTTTTTTGCACTTTCCCTGGACCTTATCTAGGAACGATGGCACATTGCCTGATCTTTCCGCACTCACCACCTAATCTTTCAGCTATTATGCTGTTTTTAAAATGTGCACTTGTGATTGTATCTATTTTTCGGATGTTGTTGTTGATTTTAATATTGTTTTTATTTTATTTTATGGTGTATGTTTTACTTTGTATTTTCGGGCTTGTCTTCTTGTAAGCCACCCCGAGTCCCTTCGGGGAGATGGTGGTGGGGGTATAAAATAAAATTATATTATTATTATTAGTAGTACCAAAAGGGTTACAAATCAGTTTTTGGTCAACTTTAGATTCGGTTTGGGGTGCTGATTCAGAAAATTGCACTGGGTATAGATAGACCACATCAGCTCTAGTTTCTGAAAAAGAACATATGCCATGATCAGCGACAGAGAAGGAGTGGCAGGCGGCGTGAAAGGAGCAGAAATAAAATAAAATAAATAAAGAGGAAGAAGCCTTGCGAACCAGATTTTTGTCCTCATGGCCCACTGGTGGTCCGCAGCCTATAGGTTAAGAACCATTGTTTTATAAGATTAGATGGTGTTTACACATTATGCTTTAGATGCTGTTGTTAATACCAACTAGAATACAGGCACTGAATCAATAGCATTTGTCTATTCGATGTCTCACATGTAATAGTTGTATTCCAATTGAGATTAACCAATTAGATAAATACCTTTGTTTATTTGGTCTACTACAACTATCAGAATGATATTATGGAGTATGGGATTGTGCATGCTCAGAAGAGTTGCTAAAGTCAAATCTGGCATGGATGCTAAGACATTTCCCACAGTGCAAAGGTTAGTATTAATATCAAAAGACATTTTCCCCATACATCAAATCTTAATATATTTATGCTCCCACATGTGTGCTCACTCTTCTATCTATGTACTTGACAGAAACACATAATATGCTATAATAAAATATGGATATGTGCATTTGTCTCAAAGAACAAGACAGATGTGATGTAATTGCACACAGAGATCTTATTGTAATAAAGATAAAAGTCTATGTCCCTATATATAAATGTAAAAGACTATGTCCCTATATATGGCTTAAAAAATTCATAGAGGTACTATCACTAGTCATTGTTGAGGAGTCAGCACTGGATTAACCTGCCTTTGAAGCAAAACAATTCTCAGGTTCTTCTAACCACTCCAAATACTCTATGTCCGGTATTTGGATTTGCAACCCAGTATGAACAATCTTTAAGTTTTAAAGACATATGGATTTATTTTAGCAGCATGAGAACAAGACATTTGTATTGGAAATCATTCAAAAGCCCAAAGTTTAGACACATCTGTTTTACTGCATGATTTTACTAAAACTGCTTAATTAATATAACCAAAAGAAAGTTACATCATTTCATTGCTACTTCAGGCCTTAATTCCACATTCTGTTTTATATGCCTTGATTGCGCTTATACTTTATATGAATGTGTCATCAGTTCTTTATTCAGTAAGAAACTCATATGTACCTAATATAGTCTTTCATGGGATGGCATTGGTTTCCTAGTATTGCCTCTTAGGTCTGGAATTATCTCCTCATCTCTCTTCTAAAGTTCACAGAAGTTTTAAACAAATTTATCAATTGCTCAGTTTTGTTTGAACTGTTCATAACTTCATCATTGGATTTCCCTTATAATTCGTAAGGAAGAAAAAATACAGAAAACTACAATTCAAAGGTAGTTCTTGAATACAATCTAACAGTATCAGTGTCTATTTCAACTTTAAATAAAGAAACGATCTACTTATTTTAAATGCACATTAATTAACAGTGAATCCTATTGTTAATATATATACACATCCAGCCCATTGATTTCGACATGGTTCACTCCCAAAGACTGCAAATTAAATAAAAGGTATAATGAAAATGTTGTAAATAGGTTTTCACAGTGATTTGCATTAAATGAAGCTAATCACACTTGTTTATATTTGCTTGCCCACAGTCTTGAAAATGATGATACAAATACACACAATCTTTAACCACAGAGGTTGCCATATACAACTGTCACCAAGTACAAAGTGCTATTACATGAATAGCCTACTTCCAAACTTTGTCTCTGAGAGAATTAATCATAAAATGTAGACTCTTTGAGTTCTAGAGACATATCAACTATAAAAGGAGTAGACTGTTATCCATAGAACATGACATTCCCATCATATCTTCTTGTGCAGACTCCAGAGCGCCTACAAATCTGCTCCAGAGAATTCTGATTCAGGGAGGGAATTTGGTTTGTCATGCTCCATGAAGATCCTCACTGTTTACCCCTAGTTAGACTCTTTTTAGTTAGAGGGATTTGAAGCCTCTGTTACCCTATCCCTTTAAGAATCCCCTCAGGGGTGGAACCTCAGGCAAGGCACTTCTGGTTCTTGGAAGAGTCAGCCTTTTCATGACTGGAAGGTGAAAAGAGAGTGAGGTTGGAAAGTCTACAAAATAGGATGTCTAGTCAGAGCTGTATTCAAGTCCAGTTAGAGCTGTATCCAAGTTCAGATGGATCTATATTAAAGTCCAGTCAAAGCTAAATATTGAGACCATCTTAGAGACAGTTGAACATCATACAAGAAAGAGACAATAAGAAGAAATAAAGATCCAAGAGTCTTCTTAGTTCGTCCAGACCTGGGTCTATCTCTGAAATACTTTATCTCTCCTTATTAAGTCTATGTAGTGAGACTCAGGAGGAGAGAAAATCTAAAATTCTTGTCAGTTAATAAATTCTTGTTTGATTCAACTATATAGTCTCTGATCTGTTTCCTGCGCAGCCAGTTCACCTTCCAAGTAATTAAGATAGCGTGAGGGCAGAACAGGAGTCCTTCTTGAGGAGAAAGCATTATTAGATGCAACAATTAAGATGTTGCCTACTAGTCCTAACCACTGTTTTGGTTTCAATTTTATATGTGAACCATTGTCTGGTTGAAATCTTTTTTCAAGAGTATACTTTTAAGGTAATGTTGAGCAAACAGTTTCTTTTGGTATTACCCAGCACTACGGTTTTAAGGGCAAGGTCTGATTAACTGCAGTTTGCTATTGAATTGCATTGAACCAGAAGTTTGCAGATTTGTACTTTAACATGGTTGAAGTTTCATTTGAGCTGTTTGTAGATTTGGACACAGAATATTCTAAAACAATGTGATTCTGTTTTGTTGAATTATCTGAAATGATCCAAACTGAACTAATTTCATATTAGGGTGTCTTTAAGAAAATGCTCACAAGTACTGTTTGCTCACAGAACTTTCAGCCCTTGGGACCAATCTGTCATTTGTTGATCCTTAATTGAAATAAAGGGAGGGAAAGGAGCCAGGGGCGTGGTGAGGATCGCCGCGGGGTACGGCTTATATAAGCCGACCCCCCCGACACCCCCGATACGTCTTACAATCGGGGGTGTCTTACTTTCGGGGAAACACGGTAGTCCTAACCACTGTTTTGGTTTCAATTTTATATGTGAACCATTGTCTGGTTGAAATCTTTTTTCAAGAGTATACTTTTAAGGTAATGTTGAGCAAACAGTTTCTTTTGGTATTACCCAGCACTATGGTTTTAAGGGCAAGGTCTGATTAACTGCAGTTTGCTATTGAATTGCATTGAACCAGAAGTTTGCAGATTTGTACTTTAACATGGTTGAAGTTTCATTTGAGCTGTTTGTAGATTTGGACACAGAATATTCTAAAACAATGTGATTCTGTTTTGTTGAATTATCTGAAATGATCCAAACTGAACTAATTTCGTATTAGGGTGTCTTTAAGAAAATGCTCACAAGTACTGTTTGCTCACAGAACATTCAGCCCTTGGGACCAACCTGTCATTTGTTGATTCTTAATACGAAATAAAGGCCTAGTTCCAGTAGAGTCAAGGTGAGAACAACATTCATTTATCATCAGGCACTCTGACTTGTGATAACCTTGCAGTAGAGAGAGATGGTAGCAACCTGTCTTCACATGACTTAGGCAATATAAGTTACTAGGTTCACAGTGCAAGAGGCGCAAAGGGGCAGCATGACAGTGGCGATTTATGTGTGTCCTCCAAAGCTTTTTACAAATCAAAAGCTCACAAAGAAGCTTGGGTCTTTGGAAGCAGGTGATTTGAAAAATCCCAAAGGCACGACCCCTTTCAGAGCAAGGAACACAATGTCTGTACATTCTTATCTAAGGGATAAAAATTTAGATTTTTTGGAGCACAGCATGAGCTGGTTTGGAATGTCTGGGAAAGTGGTAAGACTGAGGGATATTAAAAATAATAGCAGAAGAAAAAGTCCAGGAACAGTTTAGGCTATTGAGAAGTCAGATTGTTTTGAACCAACTCACCTATAAAGTGCATCTAAAATTCCATGTAGATTTTGTGTCAATAATGGAATTAATTACACCTATTACTTCCAATGTCTAGCTGCTTAGATGCTACCTTTCTATGCCTTTAGTTAAGACTTACTTTCATCTCCAGTTTCAAATTCAAACTTCTGGCTATAGCCACTGTATCCTGTTGCAGTCCTGACTCTGATATGAAATATGTACTTGGTGGCTGGCTTGAGGCCTGTGACGATAACACTGGGAGCCTTCGACCTTGTGGAGGAATAGCTCAGCTGCTCATGCTCCTGAGAGACAAAAAAGGGGGAAAGGGGGAAATGATGTCAAGCTGAGTTGTGAAAGCTGCATAATAATAATCTTTCAGAACTAAATTTCTTATGAATGTCAAAGAGTGTTCATTAAAGGGGTGAAAGCTGTCACGAAGATGTATAACACAACCTAGCCTTGGATATACGTCTCTTAAATGTGTTATCATTTATAAAGTGAGAACTGTGTCCTTGTGAATTGGGTTAGTAATTAACTGGAGTCAAAATAATATGAAATTAGACTACATCCAAAGGAAATGGCAGCTAAAATGGCAGCTTTATATGTTGAAAAATGGACCAATTAGGATTTTAAAAACTATTAAGAAAATGTAACATGTAGATGTGGGAGTATTCAAATGTCCACTACTCACTTCTACCCGCAGGTAGTGCCAAAATGCCGGCGCTATCCGTGGGTAGACCTGTGGGTAAAAAGAAAAGAAAATTAACTCTTAGTGTTTAGTTTTGCAAATTTGACATAGGGTTTTATAGTCTCACTGATTTGGGAAGTTATATCTATATCAATGTAAGTATATATGTATGCATTTATTTGGTTAATCTCACAAAATAAAGTTTGGGAGAAAACTTTATATACTTGACTGTTTGTCAAATATATGTGTTTAGGAACTGCTTCTCATATTTCATAGGAATACAATACAAGGATATACATGTATGTATAACTGTACATAACATGTCATGTCAACCTCCACAAAGTCCTGCTCAGATGCCTCATCATAATGTGGAAGTATCCCTGGGAATTTGAAATATATGCCAACCAAGTACAAAATTTTAGTTAGGCCGATCAAGCTGGTAAAACTCAAAAGCACTGGCACTGTAGAACCATCTAAGAACTGTCCTAGATAAGTACAAAGGGTTGGCCACCCTGTGAAGAAGTCATCATAAGAACTATGGATGCAAGGATAATACAGAATAGCTGTACTCTATCCTGACTATCCGTCTGGATAAAATCACAGATCTTCAAGGTATGACATATAAAGAACAGAACACAGTCAAACGACACAGTATACCAATAAGAGGGTTGGGAACTGACAGTGATTATAACAGGCCTCTTTATTTGTTAATTACGGTTCCCTAATTGCTTATGAAAGTTACAGCTTTTTAGTAAGCAGTGCAATGAGGTCATGTGCTGCCAATCCTCCAGGAGTTCATCATAATCATGCCTATTTCATTTTGCATGTAACTGCTGATGAAATTAGTCAAAGTGCTCATCTTGCTAGGGCAACAGCTCAAGGTCTACAAAGGTCGTGATTTTTTAAAATAGAATTATTCAGAATATTGTTTGTCAGACACTCTTTGATACCCAGTGGCTTGAATGCAACACAGTTAAGCAAGAGTCACTATGTTAGAACTAATAGGAGATGTGTTGACTGTGGACACTCTATATATATATATATATATATATATATATATATATATATATATATATATGTGTGTGTGTGTGTGTGTGTGTGCGTGCGCGCACGCGCCTTTGGAGGGTTTGGAGAAATAACTTATGGAGCAACCAGTTCATATGCTTTTTATAGATTTAGAACAAGAAGCATATTTTGAGTTCATTAGTCAACTACGATCTCTGTCTCCCTGGATTTTCATAGCTTTCTACATTGCTGAATTTCTTGTCTATAATTCAAATATGAACAGAAATGTCCATAAGCATCCATATAACATATACCTTGGCACCTACAGGACACCATAAGAATATGCAATGCGGTTGTTTTTGAAAATGTGTCCATCAAGCTAACAGAAACCCTTCTTATCCTGTTAATCATATCTTGGTAAAAATAATTTGACTTAAAACATAAGCAGCAAGGAATGGGGAAGGAAAACAAAAGACTGGAGCTTTGGATAGTTTATTTTTGAAATAAAGCACTATGTTGTAAAACGGATAAATACAAACATAAATTCTTTGGCCTAGCTAACTCTAATCTAATGCAGCTGAAGTGAAGTGATTTATGACACAGCAAGCTTTTTAACACTGATCAGGAGAAACAGTGCATCACCACTACTATCTCAGCAGCAGAAAATGGATGTAACAATTGCTGTATGGTTAAGTTCTACTCTGCAGGGAAAATGAATCACCGGTGGGGGAAAATTAAATGATCTGTGATGCTCATAATTCAAAATAGGGTAGACTTAAAAAAAAAACCTATACTGTAGGGTGTCTTCAAGTTGCTATTTATTTTTTTAATGAAGCCTGGAGTATATTATTAGATTTTTCAATAGGAATCAACATGTAAACTGAACAAGAAAAATATAAAATATTTATATACATATAATTGGAATATGCAAAGGAAAACAACAGCAAACAGAATATTATAGGGCTATATTCCCTGAAACCCAATTAAATTTTGCCTGTTCAACAAGTGTTAAGATTATGGCAAGAGCAAGAAAGCAATCAGACTTTGTTAAAATTCATGTGTATTTGCAACAGAAGATACCATGGCAGAAATGCCCTTTCCCCTTACAGCTAGAATGTAATGTAATGAAAAATGTAATGAAAACATTCGCTTACATCCTAGAAAGCCTTAAACTGTAGGCAGATAACAACTTCCACATCTATTTTCCAAAACAAAGTTGAAGAAAAGTCTACAAAACACTTTAGTAGGAATGTAGAAAAATTCAGATCTACAACTTAAAACTTTTAGATATGAATCCTTATTTTAAAACCTCTATTTGATAAAAATGGCTCATGACAAGTCTACCCTCTTATTACAGGAACTCTGCAATATACAGTATTAATTTTGATGAAGTAATGTACATATAAATCATTCCTCCGATTTGATTCATGACAAAGGCCCCTTCCACACAGCTGAATAAAATCCCACATTTTCTGTTTTGAACTGGACTATTTATTTATTTATTTATTAGTCAATTTTATATTCCGCTCCTCCCAGCAGGCTCGGGGCGGATCAAAACAAGGATAAAATGCACAATACAAATGTACAGCGAAATTCGATAAAAACAATAAAAACACAGTCATAATCCATAGCCAACTGATTACAGGTCATCGATCTTAGATTGGAATATTGGTGAGCCTCTTCGTTCGAATCAGCCGAAGGCTGTTCTAAAGAGGACAGTCTTACAGGCTCTTCGAAAAGGACCAAGTTCATGTATTGCCCGGACATGATTGGGTAGCGAATTCCAAGTCATGGGAGCCACAAATGAAAAGGCCCGTTGCCTTGTGCTGGACAAGTGGCAGGAGCGGGGTGATGGAACAACCAACAGGTTCTGCTCTTCCGAGCGCAGTGGTCTCGGGGAACGTACGGGGTAAGGCGGTCCCTTAGGTACTCAGGCCCTAGACCGTGCAAGGCCTTGAAGGTTAACACCAACACCTTGAAGGCAATCCGGTACTCAATGGGAAGCCAGTGCAGTTGCCGCAGAATAGGTGTAATATGCTCCCTCACTGCTGCTCCCACCAGCAAGCGAGCAGCGGCATTCTGCACCAGCTTGAGTTTCCGGATTGTCGGCAGGGGAAGGCCCACGTAGAGGGCGTTACAGTAGTCCAGCCTCGAGATGACCGTCGCCTGGATCACCGTGGCCAGGTCGTCCCTGGACAGGTAGGGTGCCAATCGCCTAGCCTGGCGAAGATGGTAGAACGCCGTTTTGCTGACCATGGCGACCTGAGCCTCCATGGTCAGCAAAGGGTCCAATTGGATGCCTAAACTCTTTACGAGGGATGACGGGCTGAGCTGCTCGCCATCCAGGGTAGGCAACCGGCACTCATCCAGCCCAGGGCGACCGGGCCACAAGATTTCAGTCTTCGACGGATTCACCTTCAGCCGGCTGGCACGCAGCCAACCAGTCACGGCTTCAAGGCATAGATGGAAACAATCGGGTACGGTATCCTGCCTGCCGTCCATTCTCAGCAGAAGCTGGGTTTCATCCGCATACTGATAACACTCCAGACCAAAGTCGCGAACCAGCTGTGCCAGGGGGCGCATATAAATGTTGAATAATAAGGGGGAGAGGATGGCCCCCTGGGGACCCCACAACAATGGGAGTCTCCCGGAGACCTCCCTCTCCCTCTCCACACGTTGTCCCCGGTCCCGGAGGAAGGAGGCCACCCACTTAAGGGCAGTCCCCCTCACCCCGGTCACGGCTAAACGATGGGCCAACAATGCATGATCTACGGTGTCGAACGCTGCTGTTAGATCTAACAAAACAAGCAGGGCTGACCCACCCTGGTCCAGCTGGCGGCGAAGTTGGTCTGTAATGGCGGCAAGCACGGTCTCTGTCCCATGCCCAATACGGAAGCCGGACTGGAAGGGATCAAGTCCAGCTGTGTCTTCTAAGAACTGCTGCAGCTGATCCGCTGCTGCCCTCTCAATTACTTTGCCTAGAAAAGGCAAGTTGGAAACCGGCCTGTAATTGGAGGGAGCCGAAGGATCTAACTTTGGCTTCTTCAGCAGCGGTCTTACCATAGCCTATATGGCAATGTGGACTCAGATAACCCAGTCCAATGCAGATATTGTGGGATTTTCTGCCTTGGTATTCTGGGTGTTATGGCTGTGTGAAAGAGCCCTAAGAATGATTATTTTATCAGTTTCTCTAACTAACATCAACATTTATACTGGTTGTGGGACCAGGTCCAATGCACTTACCATATATTACGGAATACAAGGCGACTGGGGCTATAAGACAACCTTAACTTTTCAACACAAAATACAGAGTTAGGGATATGCTCACCGTTTAAGACGACTCTGCATTCAATGGAGACTGGCTGGGGGTGATGGCCCACTGGGCTGTCCCTGTGGCCCCCGCCCCTCACCTCCTCCAAAGGACACTGGGCTCGCCTTAGGCCCAAGGAAGCACCTCTGTAGTTTTCTGACTCCTTCGTTGGGTTTAGTGAGCAATGGCCATGCCTCGAAGCAGAGGCTGCCACCAGCTGAACTGAGGCAGCAAGGATTCCTGCCTTCTCAGGCAGCTCCAGAGTGCCCTCGCCATTGCACTGGTGATCCTGGGCTTTAGCCCTCTTGGATGGAGGGTGCACACATTGGCAGACTGAAGGTATGGCCTGAAGGTGGAGGAGGGGCCAGCACCAAGCTCTCTGCCTCTTCCTCACATGCCCCTGCTTCGAGGCATGACCATGGCTCGCTGAATCCAACAAAGGAGTCAGGAAAATACGGAGGTGCTTCCTTGGCCTAAGGCGAACCCAGTGGCCTTCAGAGGAGGTGAGCAGTGGGGGCTGTGGGGACAATGGCAATACGGCCTGCTGCTCCTCCTCCCTGTGCTCTCCCTCCTCCTGACTCCTCCTCCCTTCCTCCCAAGGTAGTTGTATTTTATTATTTTCTTTTAATTATTATTATTTTTATTTTATACCCAGCATACTAGACGACCCCCAACTTTTCTTAAGATTTTCCAGGCCTCATCTAGTACCCTGGAAAATACGGTAAGTAATGTAAAGTGTATTATTTAGATATAGGGCTCTTCCACACAGCCCTACATCCCAGTATAGCAAGGCAGAAAATCCCACATCATCTGAGTGTGGACTCAGGTAACAGTTCAAATAAGATATGTGGGATATTCTGCCTTGATATTCTGGGATATAGGGCTGTGTTGAAGGGCCTTTTGTTGTGTAAATTAGAAAGCCAACATGGTACAGTAATTCAAGTCAACCCCCCATTGTGCCATGCAAATCCATGGAGTGGCTGTGGGCAAGTCACTCAGCTGTACATAAGAACATAAGAAGAGCCATGCTGAATCGGACCTCAGCCCATCTAGTCCAGCATTCTGTATCACACAGTGGCCCACCAGTTGTACACTGGGATCTCGAGCAGAAGGGAGGGCAAAACCCTGACCTGCTCCCGACCCCCACAACCAGTACCCAGGGAAATCCTGCCTACCTCAACCAACTCCGAGGTGGCACTTGAATGTCCTTTTCAGTAACTACCGATACACTTGGTATCCATGAATCTGTCTAATCCTGCCTTGAAGTTGTTCAGGCTGACAGCTGTCACAACCTCCTCTGGAAGTGAGTTCCATAACCCAATGACCCTCTGGGTGAAGAAATATTTCCCTTTATTAGTCCTAATTTTCCTACCTTGGAGCTTCAGGAGTGCCCTCTAGTCCTAGTGTTTTGTGACAAAGAAAATAATTTTTCTTTATTCACCTTTTCTATCCCATGCATGATTTTATACACTTCGATCAAGTCACCTCTTAAACGCCGTCTTTCAAGGCTGAAAAGACCAAGGCGTTGCAACCTGATTTCATAAGGGAGCCGCTCCATCCCTTGGATCATTCTTGTTGCCCTTTTCTGTACCTTTTCCAGTTCCGTTATATCCTTCTTAAGGTGCGGAGACCAGAATTGTACACAGTACTCCAAATGTGGCCTTACCATCGATTTGTAGAGAGGTAATACAACATTTGCTGACCTATTTTCGATTCCCTTTCTGATCATGCCTAGCATAGAATTTGCTTTTTTCACTGCTGCTGCGCACTGGGTTGACATCTTCATTGAGCTGTCCACCAAGACCCCAAGATCCCTTTCCTGGTTTGTCTCGGAAAGCTTTGACCCCATCAATTTGTAGGTGTATTTGGGGTTCTTTGCCCCGATGTGCATGACTTTACACTTGTTTAGGTTAAAATGCATTTGCCACTTGGTTGCCCATTCACTCAATTTCGAGAGATCTTTCTGGAGCTCTTTACAATCAGTTTCATTTTTAACTACCCTGAACAATTTAGTGTCGTCTGCGAACCTCGCTACCTCAGAATTCACTCCTACATCCAGATCATTAATGAATAAATTAAAAAGTAACGGACCCAAAACTGAACCTTGGGGTACCCCACTTCTCACCTCTTTCCACCCAGAGAAATGTCTGTTTATTACCACCCTTTGTTTCCTACAGTTTAGCTGTAGAGGAAGGCAATGGCAAACCTGTGAATAAATTTTGCTAAGAAAAGTCAGTAATAGGATTTCCATAAGTCATAGATGACTTGAAGGTAAATAACATTTGACAAAATGATAAAAACTAATAAATGAATAAATAGAGCCTGAAATCAAATGCTGTAATGTGAAGCTCATATTCACAGCAGTCACTCATCTGTCAGGGCAGTCCATTCAATCCTGCCCCTGCCTCTTCTGTTTCTTCCCTCTCACACAATCAATAGTCAGTATCTTACAGCTACCAGGTGTGTTCTACTCTTATTGAGCTGAGCATAACTACTCACACAATGTATATGATATTCATTGCTATGATATTCATTGCTACAGGAAGCAGTTATGGGCATCAAGGGTGGAGAGTTTTTAAAACAGATTAGATAAATTATAGTGAAAATTTGTGTCATCCACAACCATAATTACAAAATTCATAGACTTACTCCTTCATCAGAGGTAGTATGCTTAAAAATAAATATTAATAAATACATCACTTCACAGGGAACTTGAAGTGTTGTCACACTTGCCCCCAGCTCTGGAACTTTCTCCCTAGGGAGATTAGACTGACATCCATCCACCCTGTCTACATTCCGTAAAGATCTAAAAATGTGAATGTTCCACTTTGCTTTTGATTAGACAGCCCCCCAGATAATTTTGGCACCCAAAACTAGTTCTTGCACATTTCTCTTGTTCCCTAACTAGAGACACAGTGTTCTTTTTTACATTGCCTCCCATTCCCTAACTTTGTCATCTGGCTTCAGCACTTTATCCACTAGCTCTGTCCTTGCAAATGATTTGCACCAGCCTGTCCACCCAATCTCAGAAACTGTTTAATACTCAGGGCATTGGTGTTTTGCTCGATAGTTATTTTATATGGTGTTATGTGTAGTTGTTTTATATTGTATATTAAATTGTTTTTACGAATGTCGTGGTTTAATACTTTAAACATGTTGAATTCGGGCTTGTCCACATGTAAGCTGCCTTGAGTTCCTTCGTGGAAATGGAGGCGGGGTACAAAAATAAAGTTATTATTATTATTGAGATGGCAGGTAAAATGGCACCTATATCCAGCTACAGGGTTTCCCACTGTTTGTCATTGAGTGAATGAAATGCTTTTGATGAAACCAAGCATAATTCTATTTCCTTTCTTCTTTCTTTGTGTATTTCTAAAAATGTTGAGATTCTTCTGAGGCTATTGTTTTGACTACATAACCAACTATACTTTCAACGTGGTTCACAAGTAGTCTATAGATCATCTGACTCACTGAATATATGACTGTTGAGATTTGATAACTAGTTGACATATGGGGTTTCCTCAGGGAAATTTTTTTAACCTGATAGATGTTCAAAAATTGCTAATGCTTTTCTGCTCTTGATTGAATATTAACTTTCATAAACAAGGCATCCATTCTAATGTAACAGATAGGGCCATCGTAACCAAATATTAAATATTGGCTTCCTTAATTAAAATTGCTTGCAATAGTTTTCCACAGCAAAGCTTATCAAAGTATATTGGGATAATAAATCACATGTTTGTGCTCCCCTCATTGTCTGTACTTTGGAAAAGAAGTTTGTTGCTTGAAATCCGGTTGAAATCATGAATATGCATTTCGCCCTTTGGAAGTTTTAGATTTAATTTCCAGCCAATGCCTTAGCAAAGCTGCCACAAATATGATAAAGAATACACAAAAATAATTGAGCAGGGTCAATTCCACTGAAATATCACTTTAATTGGATTATATTTCCAATAAAAAGAAAGAGAAATCTTGATGTGAACATAGAAATGGGGAACAACCAGAAACTGAAGAACGTATTTATAAACTTGTTACTCTTTCTAGCAGAATGGTAATTTATCATATATGATATATGTAAGTTATGATAGCAGATTATTAAATCTATTTCTGGTGGGACCTGAAACTAAGAATTCAAGAACAGGTGCTAAAGATGAAAGTAGATGTAATTTGTAAGGTTCAATAAAGCTGAAAGGTCAGGCTTATGCCTTAAATCAGCTTTAAAGCAAACTTCAACCAGAATTAGTAAGGTGGAAAGTCTATGCTGGGGGAAAAAACACACTGAAATGCTCAAATATTGATTGCTACTTTTTCATCTGCCATATAATGCTCCAACAATGCTTCTTTTCCTATATGAAAGCTTCAGAATCAATATGTCAAATGCTATGTTCTATATGCTTATGAATCTGCTCCAAAATAATACAGGTGATGGCATTAATCCCAATTCTCACTGACATGAACAAAAGGAGATAAAGCAATGCTGAAGATAATGGCAATCTCATTCTGCAACGTGCTTAAAATACCAGAAGTATTGATTTGAGAGTATTCATCTCCATTGTCTGTGTAATCTCTGGGATCTTATAAATTTGGGCTTCTATTTCTCGACTATAAAAAAATCTTTATTTCTATGACCTTAGTTCTTTAAATCTCATCTCTAATGGAAAACTATTAATATTTTTCACAGTTAAATATTTAGTACATTTGACATACTGAACCCTCCACAGTCCAGTGACTGAAGATATCTTCTAAATATTTTATCATAGAAAGGGACTCTATTATTTCAGTCCCAGTAAGAGCTTCACAATTAAATAAAAGTCTCACAAAAGTCGCTTTTGTGGATTAACATAATAGCCATGGGTTGAAGACGCATGATCTGCCATATTTTTTGTGTTATTTAAGTGAATTCCAGTGAAGTACAAAAGGAGATGATGTTATCATATGACACTTCAGTCCCAGGGTCTTACCACCTCATCACACTAGAGCATGGATCCACTTTAAATCCAGGTTTTTTCCCCTCCAGCAGACTTCTGTGGCTTGTAGTTTAGGAAGGGGCCTTTAAACTGTTCAGCCAGAAACTTCCTGGGCCTCACTAAACTACAAACCCCAGAATTCAGCAGGAGACAGAAACCAGATTTGAAGTGGATCCATGCTCTAGTGCAGTTGTTCTCAACCTGTGGGTCCTGGGTGTTTTGGCCTACAACTACAGCAATCCCAGCCAGTTTACCAGCTGTTAGGATTTCTGGGAGTTGAAAGCCAAAACATCTGGGGACCCACAGGTTGAGAAACATTGCTCTAGTGTGATGAGATTAACCATAATGGTCAATGGTATGGAATGCAAGGATTTGCAGTCTAACAACACAATTCCCAACTGAATGCAGTTCATCATTGATTTGCAAAATGTATAATGATGTAATATTTTAACAGTGCTCTTGTTTATAGTGTGTTGTAGTGGTTTGAGTGTTGGCCTAGAACTCTGGAGACTAGATTTCAAACCCCAGCCTGGCCTTAGGAACCCATTGGTTGGGCATGAGAAAGTCACATGTGCGGAAGAAAGCAAGGGCAAATGCCCTCTGAACAAATCCCTTCGAGAAACCTTTGTCATAGGTTCACCTTATAGTTGTCATATGTCAGAAATGACTTAAAGGCACACATCAGCAACAGTTTACACAAGGACGTTTCCATATATGTGCAGGCCTATGTCTTTGCAGGTATTACTGTAGGCAGGAATTTAATGACAATGTATGTGCATGTATGTATGAATGAATGGAGAGTTGTGTTATGTATAATTGCAGGACATTTTCAGAGATGGAACAGGAGAGAAAGGGGAGAGCAATAAGAAGCTGGGCCTCTAAAACTAATGCAGTTCTGTGCCAGCAAATTCCAGACTGTAATTCACATTAATGTTTTACAGAAAGAGGCTTGTTGTTTTAGTACCAGCAAGGAATACCTGAGGAGGAATCTTGCTGTATTTAAGCAGAAGGTTGGGCACTATTAGCACAACAGCCAGAGAACAATAGAAATCTGCTGTAATTCAGCACTACTAGAAAATACTCTAGTCCAAGTACATAGTATCTACGAAATCCCAAAAAGATTGTGAGGATTTAGTAAACACGTGTATATAGTTATGGAATGATAGATTTACTTTGAAATGTCTCCTTACTTTTAAGCACATCTCTGCTAATACGGTATACGGATATAAAAGTCTTGAACAGATTTTTGATGAAAAACTGAGAGCTATCATTAAGAAAATAACAGTTTGTACAAGGTCACTGCAAATACATGATGTATCAGTTGAGTAAAATATCTACTAAAACATAAAGGTTTTTATGAGTAGCAGGTGTATTCCTGCAAAAGACTATAAAGCTATTAAGTGCCCAGTAAGGAATACAAAATAATAGGTTGTTAACTGAACTGCTTTGACAAGAGCATGGAGAAAGGACACTTCAAAATCATTAGTAAAGCCTGCAGAAAATGAAGATGATCAATATACTATGACTGAGTCAAAAATAGATTTAAGTCAAAAAGACTCAATAGTTTGGATCCTCAGACAAATAAGTTCATAAAAAGGTAATTTCTTATTATCTCCAACCAGTGGTAGCCACATTCCCCCTTCCCTCGCAAGTCCATCTGGAATATTGAGAAAGGAACTCATGAACAGTGTGGATGGCGTAAGGTTCATAGGGTGACCAAGGGGGAAACTGAAAAAAAAACCTTATTAGAATTCCAACTGCTAAATTCCCACAAGATTATATCATCCTACATTGTTGGGAGGTCCTCTGATCCTTTGGAACAACTTTTCAGAGAAAAGGAGTTTTTCCTTCTGTTAATTTCCTAAATTAATTCAAAATGGGCTTAGACCAATAAAGTGCACTAATTTAATGTGTAATGCGTTTTTATTTTTTCAAACACAAACACACAAACGTACTGCAAGAGCCATTTGAATATGGATATGATTATGAACTAAAGTTGATTCCCTTCCACACCAAAGGGCTTTCTACTTTTCAGTTTCAGTTTCATTTGAATAATTCATTATGATCAACAGACTGGACAAAAACAAGGAGAACTGAACAAACAATCTCGATGACAGCATCCCTCCTGAGAGGCTTATAGTAAATAAGAGTTGGTGGGCCCCAGTCCTAGCAGCATTATTCACATGCATAGATCATTTTGCACGTATACTGAAAGACTGGGGCTCACTATTAGTTTGCTAAGTGTAATCGGCAAGCTGTATGCTCATCACCTCCTTGAAAACCTATCATTCTGGATGGAACAGGAAAACTTTCTGGAAGATGAGCAGGCAAATTTTAACTAGGATGCTCTAATGGAGATCATGGTATAGTTTTACACCATCTTATAGATAAATGTTCATTTAGGACCAAAGGAGCCCTTTATACAGCCGTCATTGCCTTTAAGTTTTTGTTTGATACAATGTCCTTTAAGTTTGTGTTTGATACAATGTCCTGAGACAGGTTGTGGCAGAAATTGGAGATAACTAATCTTAACAGGTGCCTGTTGATTTTAATTTGTAATCTTTATGCGAAAACATGTTTGAAAGTGAGATGTAACAGGGTAGGCCACTTGACCAAAGTCATCCTAACACATGCAGGTGTAAGATAAGGTTTTGTGCTAGTGTTTCCTTTGTTTAATATTTACACTAACTCTTTAGCTAGGAGTCTCTCTGGTTCAAATTTTAATTTTCCTAACCTAGCAGGTAGACCTTTGCCTACCCTCCTTTATGCAGATGATATAGTACTTCTCTCTTTAACTTGCATTGGCTTGCCGGTGATTACTAAATGCTCCAGCAGTCATTACAAAACTGAAAAGCTAATAATTTACTACAGTAAGCCCAAAATCCTAGTGTTTACTAGGAAACAGAATATATTTAAGTGGCAAATAAAATAACATCAAATTGAGCAGGTAAAATCTTATAAATATTTGGGAGTAATTTTTCAAACCTCAAGCTCCTGGAAAACTCAATCTACCAATGCCATTTCAAATGTTCAAAGAAATATCAAGTCACTTACATCCTTCTTTTTTTGTTAAAGGAGTACAACATGTTCCATCAGCCATACAAGTCTTCAGTGCTAAGGCATTGCCACAGATATTATATGGTACACAGTTCAATGCAGATTAATTGCACTGTAGTCACGCAACTTGGTTTATACAGCATTGGGTTATATGGCAGTGTAGACTCATATAATCCAGTTCAATGCAGTTAATGCGCAATATGAAACTGCATTATTTGGCAGTGTAGATCCACTTTCATAAATAAGACTGGTGTCAGGATTTGCAATCATATCAATGATTCTGCTGCTAACAGGACACTGGACTTCAGTTTTGTGATGTATGTCTCAGCCATTCTGACTATTATTTCACCAGTTTCTTTCAAGAGATCTACAACATGGAAATTGTCATTTTCTTTCAGGGGCAAAATCCAGTTTTTAAATATTGATGAATTAATGCTGGAGAATGCTTGCTTTAGCAATATGTAGATTATAATTTGGCACAAACTATCTCAACAGCATAACTAAAACTATATGCTTAGCATTCTCTGTACAAAAAGGCACTTTGCAGGCAGGTTATAAAGATTTATCAGTGTTCATTACTGTCACTGTTGAGATGTTGGGATTTTTTTGGGTTTTTTTTTTACTATTCTCCCATGAGTGACAGAATCAAGAGAAACTGGAAGCATGACTGATTCATATTACAACTTTCTCTCTGGCAGATATTATTGTTCCCTTCCAAACCACATGTGTTTATCTGTAATGAAGTAATTATATGAACTTTTCTCCAGATACTTAGATCTCATTTCATGTGCAACTATATAGAAAACTGGTTGAGACCACTTTACTCTGTGTGAAAGCCAGGCTTAAAATATTAACTGGCCAGATATAGTGAAAACAGCCATACACAATAAAGACCAATTATTTTAATAAATCACTAAATAAATAATGATTTATTAATATTTTAATAAACATGTATAGGATATATTACAATCTACAAAAGAGGGGAAATATAATAACATAGTGCTTTGATGGGTTTATTTCATTTTTGTCAAGACCTACTTTCTCATAGTACTTGATCTCGTAGTCCAGAATGGCTCCATTAGGAAAATCAGGCTCTTGCCATGAGAGGGCAATGCTGTTTTGGGAAGCCCAGTCCTTTCTGACCATACCTATCAAGGACGGAGCTGAAATGAAAAGGATAACTATAGGTTAAAGACAATGCAACATATTTAGAATATAAAAAGGAGGTAATTTGGGATGATGTCCAAAGTAGATCATCATGATCACACTGACAGATTTGAGATACTGGAACATGGAGGGAATTCACAGCTAAGCATTACTAAACTTGCCGTTAAAAAAATTATATAGATCTATTCCAGATATCTGTTGCCACGTAACTGAGCAAGTAGAATTGCAATTTGAGCACTACAATGCCCCATGTTTACTATACTTTATGCCTACATTATCAGTTTTTCTTTACAGACTGTCCATTCTATAAAGTTAAAAAAAGAAAAAAATAAGTATTTCCTCCTGGAATATCGTAAAATGGTGTGGAAGATTACAATTGTTCATATATATTTTAAAATCAAATTTAAAAGTATTTGGACTGCTTTAGAAAATTATTCAAAGAAGCCAAGGCTCCTACAAATTCTCAAAAAGTTACTTTAAAAAACGTTATTAGTTCTATGTTTAGTTGCAATCTCAACTAGGTATTAATTGCAATTATTTGTAATGGCTTCCACCCAAGCCTGGTTACAGATAAATGATGATACAGAAGTATATAATGATGTATGTGTGCAAAGACAGACCATTCAGTCAAATAGAACAGCTTCCTCCTCTGGAATGAATGGGAAGGAAAGGTCTTCCAACACACTGAGAATCCTGGGCCACTGTTAACATTTTCAAGTTAGGTGAATAAAACATTATTCCTTATTTAATTATTATGAATGTTTCAATTTTGTTATATAAGATTCAATGAATGAGGCGCTTTCAAGGTTTGTTCACATGTGTCATTTCTGAAGTGCTACTTACTGAAATTTGTTATAGTATCTGTAGAACACTTACTTTGTAAAGAGTTTCTTGAATGAAGCAACCTTGTGTTTATACGATAGCTGTTGAGTGCTCAAATCTCTTTACAGACTCCACTAGTGTAGAATTGTTGAGCTTGCCAAGGATGACAGCAAAATCTACACTGGTTAATCAGGCCACAACTGTTATTGATCACAGCTGAGAAGTTGGCTTGAGCAAGGGGCATAGATACTTTGATCAATCAACTGATTGCTAATCAAGCGGATTTTCATTCTGCAGCCTAATTGCCAGTTGGCATTCAGAGAGTGACAGCCTGGGATCACGCAAAGACATAAGCCACTATTTTTTATTGTGTCAGAGGCAAATTAAGAATACTGCAAGTGTGAGATAATTAGCTGTCTGCAAGGATGTTTCTCAGAGGATGCCTGGATGTGTTACCATCATGTGGGGGGCTTCTCTCATGTCCCCACATGGGAAGCTGGTTCTGACAGACGGGAGCTCATCCCATCTCACGGATTTGAACCGCCAACTTTCAGGTCTTCAGGTCAGCAGTTCAGCTGGCACAAGGGTTTAACCCACTGCACCACCATGGCTTCTTATAAGCCACTGTGAAGTTCCCTGATTACCGATATTGTGTTGGGCCATGCCTCCAAGCCATGCCAATTCCCTCCATTTTTATCTAGTCTCATGTCCAACCCACCAATGTTGTGACAAAGCTATGTGTGTAATCACAATCTGAATAACAGACGAGGAAGCCACTCCATTGCTGACTGAGAGATCATTCCCAGAGCAGCAATTTTATGGGAACAGGTGGCCCTGATGAACATTTCCACAATCAGGTTAGCCTGCCTAGCCTGTTTTTTTACTGATGGTCAAACTCAATCTTGAATGACTGGTTGTTTCAGCCACTTCCAGGAGTCCATAAACATTCCAATGGCTCACTGCTATCTGTGCCATTGCCCCTTGCTATGCCTACCAGTTTCCTCTACAGCCTAGGTGCAAATAGAGGCAGGTCTGGGCCCCCGAATTACAATAGTAATAAATGGATACAAAAGCTAAATACTTCTTTCATATGAGTAAATACAAATTTTTTTAGAAACAGTTTTTAAAAATACAAACTATCCATGTTTCAGACATTCAGATTCTACAAATAGTATCATTTTTACTATGGCAATATATAGAGGGCTTTTTAAAAATAAAAAATAAAATGAAGGATAGTGTTTTCAAAATTTTTAACTATTGTAAGTTATCTTTAGTGTTTTTGCACCAGAAGGCAATAGTATAAATCTTTAAACACTGAAGTGAGCCAACAAATTAATTGCTATAAGTAAATTCCAATTTTCAATACCAACTGTCAAGAGGAAGACAAATGTGAAATATAATTAGTCTGTCTAAATTAAATACATGGTGTTTTTTTAAAGTGTAGATTTATTTGTATTAAATTGCCCAGTGATTAGTGTTTTCTAATCATTTAGAAATTTTAATGCAAACCAAGTCAATATTGCCGTATTTACTCAAATGTAATTCACAGGGGTTTTTTTGTTTTGCTTAATTGCTTAGCCAAAATGGAGATGTACATTATATTCAATGGCACGTTAGAATTTCACTCCAAAAGATGCCTGTGGCCCTCCATCAGGGTAAGGCTGGTGAATTTGCCAGTGTTGGCCTGATGGAGAAGCGTAGCTAACCAAATGGGATCATTCAGGCCACGAATGAGACTAGTTGGGAAACCACATCCCTCAGCCAAGTCAGGGACACTGCTTCTCCTTGTCTCCCAGCTGATAGGCTAAGGAGAAGGGGATCCTTCTCCCATCCCAAGCCCAGTTCTCCTTAGCCTTCCAGCAGAGAGGCTGAGAAGCTGTCCCCTGCCCCCCTCCACAAAGCTTAGTAAAAGGGAGCCAATTCTTTTTTAATTTTTATATGTAGGAGGAAGGAGAAATAAAGGATAGTGCAGGGATTTTTTTTGGCAGGGGAGGCACATTTAAGTAAGTAGTATAAATGTTAATAATAGATTAGCTTTGTATTATTGCTATTTATAATATTGTAATATAATAATAATATAATATAATATAATTATAATATCATATAATAATAATAAATTTATAATATTATATATGTATTATATTGTAATAAACATTACAAGACATTTTAATACTTTAAATTAGAGAGAGAATAATATAGTCTTCCATTTTTTGTTGTACCGCAAGTCCTGGATCTTAAGTCAATATAGTCAGTGGTGAGGAATGCTGAGAGTTGTGGTCCAACAACATCAGGAAGGCCATATGACACCTATTCCTGCTTTACAAAAAAGCATGTTACATTGAGAACCATGTGGGTTGAAATGCATGTTGTGTTTGCTTAATTTAGCACAAGTAGCTAAGTCTGTTTTACATACTGTGGTGTTCTCATTATTATTTGGAGATTGTAACATGCAGGGAGGAGTATCCATTTCAAGAGATGAGCCTTCTGAAACAACTTTCACCCACATGGTAGGAGGGGCAGGATTATATGGGAGGTTGTAACTAGGGAAGTCTGCTCCCTTTTTGTCCTGCACCATAGTTTGTTTGTTTGTTTGTTTATTTATTTATTTATTTATTTATACTTATTTGCCGCCCTTCCCATATTTTTGATGAAGAATCCTTATTTTATTTATTTATTTATTTATTTATTGGATTTCTGCGGCGCCACTCCCGGAAGGCTCGGGGCGGCTCACACAAGCAAATAAAAACAACATATTAAAATAGGTTAAAACACATTAAATGAGCACAAGTTAAATGAGCACAAGTTAAAACAGATAGGTTAAAACCTAACGTGCCGGGCAGGCACAGCAGTGTAAAGCATTGCAACGTGATACTAGGTCGGCGTGCTGTGCATTCGTGGACCTATAGGCCGAAGACCTGCTGGAAAAGGTAGGTCTTGCACGCCCGCCTGAAAGGCAGGAGATCCCGGATGGCACGCGTCTCAGCTGGGAGGGTGTTCCACAGCGTGGAATGCTGCCCATTCTCTAACACAGGGGTGTGTAACTCATTTTCATCAAGGGCCACATGAGCCTTACTATTGCTTTCAAAGGGCCATTTATAATTGTAAGACCATATACATGTAACTATGATGCTCTGGCATTGAAAACCTGGTGGGTAATATAAAATGATGTGGTGGGCTAGATTCGGACCACAGGCCTTGTGTTTGATGTGTGTGCTCTAACACCTAACTGTATCTGCTGGCTATAACATAACATAAAATGCCAGCATTAAGAAAATAGTCAACCATCTCAGTCTCTTACTACTATCCAACAAAGACCTGAAGTTACCAAACAGAAACTGATTTTAAAGGGAGGACTGCTGAACTAAAAATTGCTGAACTAGATTTTTTTTAAAAAAATCTATGCAGCTGACATTTGATTGTGTCTCTTGACTTATTATATTAAGTATATTCAGAAAAATAAATAGTTGACTAAGTAATTGTATGTTTATCATAACTTTGGCCTTGAAAGATAAATTTCACATATCAAATACCATTTGTTCCAAATTATGGTCTTTTGGTTTCCTTAAAAAATGGCTTGATTTCTACCTATATATGTATATAACTTTCTATGCATATTTGACAACAGAGAATAATACTTTTGGCATTTGATGAAGTGGGCTCTTACTTATAATCCAATGAATCTGCTAGACTTTAAAGTGCCACCCAAACTCTTTGTTGTTTTTGCTACAACAGACTAACATGACTACCCCTGTGGAATTTGTTACCTTGCTGCAGCCATCTGCTAACTCACAATTCTCCAATTACTTTTGAGAATGCCATCTGGAATTGTCAAATGTCTTGCCAAAGTCACATTATATACACTGCATTCCCATTATCCATCAAACCAATTACCTTGTCAAGGAAGGGAATGAGATATAGTTAGTGATTTTTCCTGCCCCGCCTTCCCCAAGAGGTGGAGAGTTCAGAAAATACTTTAAAGGATGTAGAGGCAATGGAATACTACAGCTTCTGATTTTTTTAAACAGATTAAGACATTTGACAAGCATTTTATCAGCACACACAGAAACCATAGATGGTCCAATTACTTAAGTACAAGAAAATCCAGAATTTAATCTTCCCATTTCCCACAGGAAATTGCCAAATAGACCAATTAAAACATTTCATGCCTAATTGTATAGTAGTGTTTTTAATGCAAGTTTTTTTCTTTATTTGGTCATTTATAAAGTTGAACAACTATAATATTATCCTTCTTGTGAAACTTGCAGTTTTAGAAGGTGGATAGTATAGAAATCTGACTAGCTAGGCTGAAATGGCTTCATTATTTCATGGAAATTTGTGATCGTATGGCAACTGGTGTGTTGTAGACCAACACGGTATCAAAGATCTCCATTTTGAGCAATTATATTTTTGGTGTGCTACGTACATTACTTACAGAATTAAATGATCATTTTTCTAGATCACTATATTGCCTTTGGGCACAATCCACTAGCATACTTTATAGACAATGTTGATAGAATTGGGACTGTAAGCCCCTCGTTGTTGCAGTGCAACCAAATATGCCGTCAAAAATATGCTCCGGTGGGTTTCCCAGCCCAGGCTATATTGAGGAGTCACTGTAGAGAGATGAGACATAGGGCCCTCCACACAGCCATATAACACAGAATATCAAGGCAGAACATTCCACAATATCTGCTTTGAAATGGGTTACTTGAGTCCACACTGCCATATGTTCCAGTTCAAATCAGAAAATGTGAGATTTCATTCAGCTGTGTGGAAGGAACCATTGATTCTGGTGGACAAAACAGGGTGTGGTTGAAGTAAACATATTGTGTCATCCCCATGTCAGCATAGGCAAATCTGTGTTTAAGTCCGTTCAGCAGTTCACCTACCTGGGAAGCATCATCTCTTCAGATGCCAAGATTGACAAAGAGATAGATCACAGATTAGCAAAGGCATGTAGTGCATTTGGAAGACTTCACAAAAGAGTCTGGAGCAACAAGCACCTGAGGCAAAGCACCAAAATCAGTGTGTACAGAGCTATCGTACTGTCTATTCTCCTCTATGGGTCGGAAACATGGTTCGCCTATCGCCAACACCTACGACTCCTCGAACACTTTCATCAGCGCTGTCTTCACACAATCCTAAATATACACTGGACCAAATATGTGACTAATGTTGCTGTCCTTGAGCAAGCAGGGATCACCAGCATTGAGGCCATGCTATTGAGAACACAGCTGCGCTGGGCAGGGCATGTCTCGGGGATGGAGGACCACCACCTCCCAAAGATACTACTCTATGGTGAACTCGCCATGGGTCAGCGCAAGAGAGGTGCCCCCAAAAAGAGATATAAGGACTCCCTGAAACAACACCTCAGGCTCGGACAGATTGATCACCAACAATGGTCCACCCTGGCCTCACATCAGGAGGCATGGAGATGCACTATCTACAATGCTGCGGCCTCTTTTGAGAAGACACGCCGAATGGGTCTCGAAGAGAAACGACAATGCAGAAAGAACCGCAACTTGGAAACAACATCACCCAAAGAGACTTTCTGCTGTGCTTTCTGCAACCAGACTTGCCTATCTCAGATTGGCCTTTTTAGTCATCAACACGCTTGTAAAAAGCATGGGATGAGTCCTTCCTAAGAATCTTCATTCGCGAAGTAATGCCAAGAGAGAGAGAGAGAGAGAGAGAGAGAGAGAGAGAGCATTTGCTATCAGTTTTTGTTTTGTATTCTGTGGCTGAGTACTATCTTTGTGTTTTATATTTTGGACTATTAAAACAGTCAGAAAGCAAGTGCTGTTTTAATTAAACTGCTTGATACAAACTGGGTATTTGTTTGGTTCATCTCTACCAGAATAAGGCAGAGCCCTGGCATTGTGACAGCACACATGCTGGGGTCTGCCCAAAATAGCAGTTCTCACTACTGTCTAAACTTTAATTGGATGAATACCATTTATTTCTTTAACTTATTATTTTACCCTCAAAGTGGAAGTCAAGATTATTTATAAAATTAACACAAATACCAGTGACATAAAAATAAGCTTATAGTTAATGCATAATATTACAAATAATTTACATGAGCCTTTAAAAATAGGTAGAAAACAGTAGATCATTAACATTTCTTCAAAGTAATGAATTAGCAGAAGACTGCCAGAAAATAACCAACCTTTATCTCCTGACAGAAGGAAAACAAAAAAAATTGCCAGTCTATCAGTTTATCTGCCTCTCCTATGACACAGACCGATATTCTCAAGTTTCTTACCTCTTCTCTAGTTTCCAGCCTATCTCTGGAGTTTTCCACTTCTTTGTTCTCTTGTAGTATGCAGTCAGGGTAGCTAGGGTTAACAGCTCTTTTCTTTATTCTGTCAGAAATGTAGTTCCCTTAAAAAGATTTCTTTTAACTTTAGCTACTTGTGTACTTTGCTCCTTGAGCGCCGTCTCAGAATTCCTCAGCTATGAATTTTCTCTGCTAACAAGCATTACATCTTTAGAAATATGCATCACAACCATTTCTTCCTCGGCTACACTACTTTAGACTTCAGAGTTGAATGCTTTTCCACAATGGAACTTCCTACACTCAAAAAAAGAAGCCAGTCTGGCAAAAAGTTAGGCTAAAACGCCTGTCCTTGAGATGCTAGCTTTTCAAAGGCATGAAGTTTCAGGTACTGAGCAATTTTCAGTGCCAGATGAGACTTGAGCCTACAATGCTCAACTCTGTTTGCTTTATCCCTTTGTGTTGACTGAAAGGGATGAAAATAAGAATATTCTTTTCTTGCAGCTCCCTTGGTTGTCAGGATAAGACCAAGAGACAAATTAGTCCATATCAGAACTTGGCTGTTTTCCTGTATACCCCAGGTCTTTCCTATCTTATCAATTTCGTGATTTGCTGATGTCTGCATTCTACTGAAATTCATACACCTTGGTCAGTCCAAAGACATAATAATAATAATAATAATAATAATAACCACCATCATCTGCTTCAAGTTCAAAAAACAAAGAGTGAATACCATAAAAATACAATGAAGAGCAGAAGAGAAAACTGGCAAAAGAAGACTCTCTATGGACAGTTCCTGGGAAAAACAGAGCAAAACTGACAAAGAAAAAACATGGATGTGGCTCACAAATTGAACTTTGAAAAAGGAGACAGAGGGCTTGATTCTTGCAGCCCAAGAACAGGCAATTAGAACAAATACTATCAACGCCAGAATTGAAAAGTCAACAACAGAGCCCAAGTTTAGACTCTGCAAGGAAACAGATGGATCATATCCTCAGCTGCTGCAAGAAAATTGCACAGACAGACTACAAGCAATGACATAATACCATTGCTCAGATGATTCATTGGAACTTGTGCCACAAATACAGTCTGCCTGAGACGAAGAACTGGTGGGATCACAAGCCTGAAAAAGTTAAAGAAAAGGAACACATCAAACTATTCTGGGATTTCTGAATTCAGACTGACAGAGTTTTGGAGCACAATACTCCTGACCTCACAATCGTGTTAAAAAACAAAGTATGTATCATCGATGTTGACAGCAGGATTGAAGAGAAGCAACGGGAAAAGCTGACATGATATGAGGATTTAGTTATCAAACTGCAAAGACTCTGGAACAAGCCAGTAAAGGTGGTCCCAGTGTTGATTGGCACACTGGGTGCAGTGCCTAAAGACCTCGGCCTGCACTTAAACACAATCCACACTGACAAAATTACCACTTGTCAGCTGCAAAAGGCCACCCTACTCGGATCTGCACACATTGTTTGCCGATACATTTCATAGTCCTAGACACTTGTGAAGTGTCCGATGTGTGATGCAATAAAACAGCCGGCATAGTGATCTTGTTTGCTATGTATTAATCTTGTGTTTCTATAAATAATAATAATAATAATTTCTAAACACCTTCTCTCCCCAAAGGGACTCAGGGCAGTTTACACATACAAAAAACAAATATTTGATGCCATATACAATCATAAAACCAGAAGCAAATATACATAAAACATTACACGATAAAAATTATAACTTAAAGTTTGGATCAATGCTGAAAACCTTAAATCAATGGATCCTTTAACTCCCCATCACTCCACAATATATGAAAAGGCTAGTTTGCCAGCTGAAAATCTGTTTTCTTGCCAAATCTTCATGATGAATAATAATAATAATACTGTTTATTTTTATTCTGCTCTTCTCACCCCGAAGGGGACTCAGTGCGGATTACAATACACATACAACAGACAGTCCCTGTTGGAAAGACATACAATTACACATAGACAAATACAGTGCAGTTTTTAGAAGGACTTCTTCTTTCCTGGCTACGTCATACAGGTGGGCGTCATCAGGTGTGAATGCTCCATTACATCATTGTAGTTATGTCCCTGCGTCATTGCGCCATCACGTCACAAGGGGGTGCTGTTGTTCCAGCCTCATGACAGGAGCCTCTTGTTTCCACCACTTCCACCTCTCCCTTTCTCCGTCAGCCTATTTCAGACAAGTCTGTGCAAAAGTCCTTCCCCACTTTTATGGTCCCCAATTTGTTGTTAAATCACAGCTGGGCTGTTGAACTGCTTGGGTAAACAGTAGACAGGGCTTACAGCTGGCGTCTAACTCAGCCCAGGATTCGATCCTGCAATCTTCAGATCTTCAGATTGCCAGCACGGCTGTTGTTACCGCTGTGCTATCTCTCTCCGGCCCCAGATTAGAAACTGATGATTTATTAAAGAATTTTAGCCAAGGACTTGTCTCCTGGTGACCAATCAGTAATAAATGCTTGATGAATTCCATATGGAAGAAATGCTACACACATTTCTGAAATCACGGCACCAGATTATGACTGGAGTTAAGACTTTTTTACCTTCATCTACTGAAGCTATCGTTTGGTAATGTATGGGTATAACTAATGAACAAATTCAACAAATATTAACACCTTAAGGCTGGATGTTAGAAAAGAAACTGGTGTCTAGTTACCAGAGGTTGCAATTATGTCTAGGACAGCATTTCTAAACCTGGGGGTAGAGACCTCTGGGGGGGGGGGGTCGCAAGGGGATGTCAGAGGGGGTTGCCAAAGAACATCAGAAGATATAGTATTTTCTGTTGCTCATGGGGGTTCTGTGTGGAAAGTTTGGCTCAATTATATCGTTGGTGGGGTTCAGAATGCTCTTTGATTGTAGGAGAACTATAAATCCCAGCAACTACAACTCCCAAATGACAAAATCAATCCCCCCCCCCAACCCCACCAGTATTTAATTTGGGCATATTGGGTATTTGTGCCAAATTTGATCCAGTGAATGAAAATTCATTTTGCATATCAGATATTTACATTATGATTCATAACAGTAGCAAAATTACTGTTGTGAAGTAGGAACAAAAATAATGTTATGGTTGGGAGTTACCACAACATGAGGAGCTATATAAAAGGGTTGCAGCATTAGGAAAGTTGAGAACCACTGGTCTAAAAACAGTCAGCATTTTATAGACAGCAAGATTAGCAGGAAATAATAGGAACAAATGGGTAATAAAGATTTTGTAGATATTGGTTCAGCTGAAACAAGGAAATAATATTTTAGTTATAATATTATTACTGATGAATGGTCACTTTCTGACACATGGACTTCTAGAATGACTGACCATATAGAGTGCCGTTTATGATATATGTCTTGGCTGATTCTCTTCCCTTCCCTTTGTTTATATTCTTTACTGAACATTTTTTCTTGCCATCTTGTTCTTATGTCAGAATTCATATATCAAAGTTTCAAAAGCTGCATAAATATTATGGTTGTAGTACTAATTTGTATTTGAGAGTATGGTCAAAAGCATTAGCACAGGACATAGCAAATTAAAAATCATCTCTACTGTGTCATAAACATGATATTCTTGTATCTTACCATAATTTGCCCAACTGAATCATTTGAGATATAACATTTTATAATGTAATATTTGTAGAAAGTGCTTCTCTTTCCATAGTTTTCAATTGTATAATTAATGATGATAAGATAGCTTGAAACTAGGCGTGGTTTCCTCACATTTCTTGGTTGAGGGACTGAAGGTTCTTTGCCTCATACTTTGCCTCATAATAATAATAATAATAATAATAATAATAATAATAATACACTTTATTTATATTCCGCTCTTCTCACCCTGAAGGGGACTCAGACCGGATTACACGTACACATACTTAGCAGCCAATCCCCGCTGTTACTCCAATACACAACATATAGACGAACAGAGGCAAACTCTGGCCACCAGGGGGAGCTGACACCTCATCTCTCAGCGTCCCTTGTTGTTCCTTCCGCATTCCTCAGCATTCCTGGGGTTCTTTAATGACCTAATAATTCAGTCAAAATTTGCCTCCCCACTTAATGTGGTACCTTTATCTCCTACTTGACAGATGCAACTGTCTTTCAGGCTGCAATGGTCGACAGCAGGCTACACTTAAAGGTTGAGCACCCACCTCGACCCGAGCGGGCCTCAAACTCATGACCTACTGGTCAGAGAGATCTTATGCAGCTGTCACTTAGGCAGCTGCGCCACACTCCCGGTGCTTGCTTCTGACTAGAATCTTTAAGTGTTCAAAAGCAGTTTTATTATAATATTCATTTATAAAGTGGGATTAAAGGTAGCTGTTTGGTAGGCAGATCTAATATCAACATTCCCCTTCAGAATGTCTTAAACAAAGAAGCCACGAAGAGAGGCGGGTAAGAAATAAAATTATTATTATTTCAGGAAATTTATATTACAGAAGAATAAAATAGAGTATTATAATTGATTGTTAAAGGCTTTCACGGCCAGAATCACTGGGGTGTCGTGTGTTTTCTATGGTTGTGTGACTGGCAAAACGTCAGGAGAAAATGCTGCTAGAAAACATGGCCATATAGCCAGAAACCACACAATACCCCAGAGCATTATAATTATCTATCTATCTATCTTAAATAAAACAATTCATTTTTGTAGTTACACAATTCTTGTGAAAGACCATCATGTCACACAGACATCAAAAAGTAGGCACACTTTCCTTCACACATAATAAAGTCTACATACATCATTTCTACAAGGCAGTCCATGAATTACAAGCATCCACCTTACAACTCCTAGTTACAAACAGGGGTGAAACAATATGAAGTGAGGGGGGATCTACCCCTAGGAAGGCACATTCACTCCTGTAAGTGTTATCATGGGGAAAAGATGTCTCCACTGAAGCTTTATCACCAATCCTTGTTTCCATAACAACCCCAAAATTTCAAAATCAAATTGTTACAGGGTCAGAAGTGACTTAAAAGCTTCTAAAGAGGGCCACAGACAATGAAACAAATGCTACGGAGTGTTAACCCTTCCCTAAGTTATCCAAAACGAATATATATGTGTGTATGTATGTATGTATGTATGTATGGAAATGTGTGTGCGTGTGCTTATATGTATATGGCTGGAGTCACACTTAAAATGTACCTGTTCTGACATATATACAACTTAAGAATAAACCTACAGAAGCTATCTTGCTCATAACCCAGGACTGCCTGTATACACATATCATAGTCTCTAGACAAATTATTTCTTACAAAGAGCATGACTTAGACTTGCAAAGCACATGATGTTTTTAGACTTGGTAAGATTATGAAAGCATCAACCTGCACAATATTGATATTTAATATACTGATGATTTTTCAGGCATTTACATACATTTTAGGATTTGGTTGCCTTTCATTATTTCCATGATTTAATATGATGTGAAGCAGAGTTTTGTTGCTGTTGTTTATTCATTCAGTCATTTCCGACTCTTTGTGACCTCATGGACCAGCCCACGCCAGAGTGCCATCACCTCCCCCAGCTCCTTCAGAGTCAAGCCAGTCACTTCAAGGATGCCATCCATCCATCTTGTGCTTGCTCGGCCCCTCTTCCTTATTCCTTCCATTTCCCCCCAGCATCATTGTCTTCTCTAAGCTTTCCTTTCTTCTCATGATGTGGCCAAAGTACTTAATCTTTGCCTCTACTATCCTTCCCTCCAATGAGCAGTCGGGCTTTATTTCCTGAAGTATGGACTGGTTGGATCTTCTTGGGGTCCAAGGCACTCTCAGAACTTTCCTCCAACACCACAGTTCAAAAGCATCTATCTTCCTTTGCTCAGCCTTCTCTAAGGTCCAGCTCTCACATCCGTAGGTTACTACGGGGAATACCATTCCTTTGACAATGCAGATCTTTGTTGCTAGTGTGATGTCTCTGCTCTTCACAATTTTATCGAGATTGGACATTGCTCTCCTCCCAAGAAGTAAGCGTCTTCTGATTTCCTGGCTGCAGTCTGCATCTGCAGTAATTTTTGCATCTAGAAATACAAAGTCTGTCACTGCCTCCACTTTTTCTCCCTCTATTTGCCAGTTATCAATCAATCCGGTTGCCATAATATTGGGTTTTTTTTTTTGGTTTAACTGCAACCCGCCTTTTGCACTTTCATTTTTCACCTTGATTAGAAGGCTTCTCAGCTCCTCCTTGCTTTTGGCCATCAAAGTGGTATCATCTGCATATCTAAGTTTGTTAATGTTTCTTCCAGCAATTATAACCCCAGCCTTGTATTCATCAAGCCCCGCACATCACATGAAACAGAGTTTAGTATTTCTCAAATATAAAGGTTCCGTGTAAAGCTTTTGAAGGATGTTAAGACCTAGTACCACCCTTTTAAATTCTGAGACCCAGACAGTGGTGAAAGGCGTCTACTCTTGAGGTTGACCTGGGAGTTTTCTATCACTTATAGCCCTGGAAGAGCCGTAGGTTTACTTTCCAGTAAATGGCTGCCTGGGGAGCAATCCAAGTGTTGTACATATTTCAGTGCTTCAATGCTTCACCCAAAGAAAGACCTAGGTAGGAGGTTGTCAAGAGCTGACATCTAGCCTCAGTCAATTGCTTCCCCTCAAACACTTTACAGGCTCAATGCCAACTAAATAGGTTCTAGGTCATATGCTGATTTTACTGTGATTATACCTCCTCACAGATTCTGCTTCTCTGTGATAATTCTGCAGGAGAGCATTCACCTTCCTTCACAATATCTAATTAAAACCTTCAAAAATGGCCAATTGAACTTTTTTTGGCTGATTTGCCATTGAGAATGGCACCAAAATATTCGGTTGCAGCTAGGCCAAAAATTGGCCCTTCTTGATTTAATAATACACATGATTACACCTGAAAGGATTATGGATATGGCTGTATTTGATCTGAGATGAGGTTGAATTATTGTGTGGAGTGATTTGGACATGAAAGCAAACTGATCTCCTTAATCCTTTCTTGGTACTTTTATATTTTTAGAGTCAAAAACTACTTAGACACACCACAAGCAATCAAAGTCCTAAAAGTATTGTGTGTTCTTTTTATAACATGCGGTAAATAATCTTGTTTGCTATTTGAAGATCTTCCTCTTTTAAATTTCCTTCCCTTGATCTAATTTTGATCATAGTCTCATGAACAATCCATCGCTTGAAACAAAAACAACATGCATTTTTCATTATCACATGGCAGCCCCACAAAACATGAGACCAAGATTAACCTTCAGAGATTAATGGACTCCTAAATTTGCAGAATGGTTGAAACATTATTTGTTATTAAAATTAAACTTCTATACGCCTGACAGCTTACCTTTGATAAACTCAATGGCACCTGAAGTATCGTCAGCAGCAAACAGCTACCCATTTCGCTGAATTAAAAATGGTCTGCAAGTCAGTACATTACTATGAAGAGACTTATTACTTAATAAATCTTACACTATGCGCTGAAGCAGCAAATAAATCATGAAAACTTGATTCACCAAATACATTCTGCAGCACATAAAACAAAGTTGTCTGGAAACATACCACATGAATGAAGAATATTTTAGAAAATGTCTAAATATTGCTAAAATTGTACTCAGCTTTCAATGATTGAAGAACTGGGATTATTTTAAACCACTGTGCTACAGGGCATTTACCAAATCTTGCATTATTTACTAAATAAATCATAGTGTGCATACAGTGAAGAAGCATCAGTGAAGCTATTTTTAAAAGGAAGATCCATTAAAACTCTTTAAGGAGGATGAACATTATGAAAAATTGTTGAGGATTAGGCTTAGCAAATTTAAAAATATGTTTACTTGTATTGGTTAAAAATAAGATGTAAAGGTTCAAATGTTCAGTAAGTCCCAAAAAGTTATTTTTGAAAATATGATTTAAATATAATGTACAGCACAATCTAGTATTTCTCAGATTATTAAACATATGAGTTCTCTGGACAGCTTTCGAAAGATGCTAAGACCTTTATTTTGCAGAGTTTGAAAAGGGAGAAAATTTGTTTTTTAATAGCCTGGACCATCTTTGCTTAGTTTGCTGCAGTTCATATTAATCAAGTAGACCTTGTATGACTGATTGATGCCTGAGTTGTTCTAAGGACCTGGATTTTTTGTTTTTGTCCCAAAAGATATTCAGGGTATTAAAACAAAAACAGTGTACAAGGGTGCAGCAATTCTTATATTCCCAATATAAATAAAAAAGGAATTACACTTTAATGCCTTTAAGTATGGAAGTTCACAGAAACATGTTATTTGAATTCCACTTTGCTAGTTCAAAAAGGAGGCTACTTCACTTCACGCCAGTTCAAACGAAATCACATTGCATCAGATACACACAGTGTATAGTCTGGGATGTCTACCCAACACCTTAACAGGAAAATCAACAAATAGCTTTTTTTAAAAAAAAAACCCCAAAAACTTAGAAGTGGATGAAATTATAGATTTTATAAAATGTTATTTCTTGGTTTATTTCTTGAGTCCCCCTGCGGGGGTGAGAAGAGCAGGGTAGAAATGATGTAAATAAATAATAATAGCTCCTTCTGAGAAAAAGAAGACTGCTAAATTTCAGTTACACAGATAGAGAGGTTTGTTGTAGTCTGACAAGCATCTGAGTATTCAGAGGAAGAGGGGTATGATGGGCCTCAAAGTGAGGAGTCTGTGAGTGATCAGAGAGAATTGCAGGCAGTTGAAGCTAATGTTTTGGATTCTTTTGCTTATTCCCAGAAAACAGGACAAAGTTCCACTTCTGTTGAGAAAGGGCCTTGGGAAGATGGGGAGTTTTCAAGAGAGAACAGATTAGATCTGAGAACGCAGGGAGTGAAAAACAGACAAACTAGATATTCTCAGAGGATCTGAGATAAGATCCTAGATGTGTCAGGCATAATGTCATGGGTACCCTAGAGGGCTTAAATTAAGTGATTTGGTTTCATGCCTTTCAGAGGCGACAGCATTGTTATAGGGGATCAGTCTCCTGTTCATGATTCCTGTATTGTTGATATTCCTGTTTCATGTTCCTATTTTATGCCTATGTTTCTTTGGAGAATTTACCTTGGAGAAGTTCTTGTTTTCATGTTCATGGATATACTTTTGGATCAATTCTGTGTTTTTGGGTTTCTTGTGCTTTGTGTTCTATCCTGGCATTTTTGGATTGCTGCTATTGAACTCTAGCTTCTTCTGAGCATTGCATTTTATATCTGTACTGACTTTGGTGGGTTTTTTTCATTTTTCCCTTTTTATATTCTTTCTTCAATAAACATTCTTATATTGGATCACTGGACTCTGGTGTGGTGCTGGGTAAAAGGGTGCTCCAGTGCTAGAGTGCAATAAAGTTTCTGAAAGTATACTGGCAGACTTTAAAGTTGGAGTCATTTTCCCCAAAAGAAATATTCTACTTGTTTGTGATAGAATATCCATTGGTCTGTAGAGCCCAGTTTAGGTGGTTCAGTTCACCTTGGAGGAGGTGGGGTTCGTAGATTATTTTTTCATGGTCTGCCAGGGCTTTGATTGTGTTTCTATTTTGACTTGGGTGATGGTTGGATTTTTTTGTAGGTATCTATCTGTGTGTGTAGGTTTTCTGTAACCTGTGTGGGCCAATTGTTGATTGGGTTTGTGGATGACTCGGACATCTACTTGTTGCTACCTGCCTTCCAGTCAACTTAAACTTATGTCAACCCTATGAAAGAGACCTCCAAGCCATTCTACCCTCAACCCTAATCCTAATCGTAACCCATGTCTTGCAGAATCAGGGCTGTTGCTTTTCTGATTGAATTTATCCTTCTGCAATGTGGTCTTCCTCTTTTCATGTTACTCTCCACTTTTTCAAACATTTTTGTATTTTCTGGTAAGTTATCTCTTCTGGTGATATGGGCAAATACAGCAGTCTTACTATCTCATCAGATTAAGATGGGAAAGCGTTTTAGTCAGCTTGATTTGTAGTGAGTGCTCAGGTCCGATTTGTTCTAAGACCCATTTATTTTTCTTTTTAGCAGTCCAGTATAAATCTTACATTTAGGGTTTGACTAATAGATGTGTGCTGGAACAGCATCCCATTCTGAGTGAATGAACCATATTTCAGTCAGAGAAGTTTAGAAGTTTTGCGATAAATCTCTTTAAAATTAATTTGGGTTGGAATGGGATAGGAGAACTGCTCTTGACTCGTCTCTTTCTATGGGGATCAAAATGAACTATTTAGCTTCTTCAGTGTTGATACATGTACCCTAATATAATTATTATGTGCTCAGTAACACTGTTTCCCGTAATGCCAATGATCTCTCATCAAAGAACACAGCTACACATTTTCATACAAAAAAGAAAAATAACACTGAAGTTATAAAGAGATGCAGCCAGCATTGGTATGGGTAGGACTTGAGGGTGAAGGGAAATGCTCGTAAAGTAAATGAAAAAGCCTAGAGCACCACATTTATTTCTAAAAGATTTTATAAAATGCACAGAATAATCCTTACACCATATATAATCTAGCACTATTCAGTATCTTTGATTTTTCCATATTTTGTTGTGTTTACAACCTGGAAGTTATTTGGGGTTTTTGGAGAAATTCTTTTCACTTGAACTGCACAATATACTTAACACTGTGGACATGAAAAATATTCATGTGCATCATGGGAACTGCAATTTTATTCCAAGTAGCCAAAGCCTGACTGGAAACTACCACCCAGAGGACCTTTTCATTGGCTGCTCCAAGTGTGGAACGACCTGCTGGTAGAGCTCCAAATGCTGATCCAGCTGTCAGAATGTAAGATACAAGTGAAAACTATCTCTTCCAGTAGGGCTACCCAGACAGTTTTAATGGTGAATTATAAACTCCACTGGTTTTTGTTTTGTGTATTTTGATGAATATTTTATGGAGGCATGTTTTAATATGTGTATTTTATGGAATGTTTAAAAATGATTATGCTGTGACCCACCTTGAGCTGTGAGGAGAGGCGGGCAAGAAATAAAACTATTATTATTATTATTATTATAACAATGTCTTTAAGCTTTCTCTGTCAAATAGTTCTGATAACTCACTAAATTCTATAATATTGAGCTACAGCAGTTAAAGTGGTGACAAACTGCATTATTTCTGCAGTGTAGATGCTCCCTGAATTCCTTTCATCTGGCTTTATTTTAGTAGCTTTCCAAGTTATGGTCATTGATATTTCCTTGCTTTGCCCAACTCCTGCAATCTTTTTCTCTCCATCAGAATCCACATTAGTGTTCTCCTTTTGCCTTTAAGCTTTGTCTGTATACCCTGTTCTCTCTTTCAACCCCCTTCCTCAAAGTGTCTGCAGCTTCCTTCCTTCCATATGTATACACAATATTATGATGCAATGTTATTCAGTTTCCCTCTCCTGTCCCTTTGGTCCTCCTGCTCTTGCTGCTTGCATTCACCCACCACACACTGAAAAACATTGGTAAATATGGCAGAGCAAAAAGAAAAAACACTGTGGTGAAACATTGTTGAAACAATTTCAGACAATTTAAAGACCATGTACCTGTGTTTACATTTGTATGGAAACACATTGATAAGGCACCATGGCTTTATTTGGCACTGGAATGACCCCAATTTTGAGGCTAATTGAGGTAGCTATCCCAGCAGAGAAGGCTCTCTCCCATCTCCTCCTCCCACAGTGTATTGCACCCACTAGTATGACACAGAAAGGGAGGAAAAATGTAGAAATGCTTTAAGTTAAAAAAAATTATGTGTTTAAAAATCTGGTGATAGCACATTACATGCTTTTTCATTTGGAATTTGGCACCTTGTGCCGCTGGTTCAGCAACGGTAAAGTACCGATTTTGTAGCAGTGTTTTCTGACTAGCCATGAATACTGCATCACCCAGCTGTACATATTTAATTGGTCAGCACACTACCCGGTTTCTCACTATGTGCATCAGCTGTTGATGGACACTGCTTCTGTACTTCATTAGAGTTTGTCTGCCAGATGCATCTATTATGGCAGCAGTCTTATTATGGGACAGAACCTCATAAATGTAGTAGTGTTGTATTGACCATTGAAGTCCTCATGTTTTAGCCTTGTTGTGCAGGACATGGGTACTGTTGCAAGATATGGGGGCCTTGGAGAAGTATTCACCTCCTTTTAATTTTTTCACACGTTTTCTGTTACAAGTTGGACATGAAATGGATTTAATTGGCTGTGTTGCTAATTGAAATAAAAACAACTATGATGAACAGACCAATGATCATTATCAGCCTTTCAACAAAATAATCTCTAAACTAATAGTTGCACATCAAATTTTCCAAGAATAGCAAAAAGCACCAAGATGGTGAAAGCTTGTTTTCAAAATATGCCATGAAAAATTAATCTTATGCCCGAGAGAGAACAAATGCAGACCAAAATAGCTTATAGAAAGGACAATTTCTGAACAGAGCAAAAAGATAAAAGATTTTCAGACACCCAATGTTATTACATGGCTGTGTGAAGAGTATTATCATATACTAAGTTGTGACTTCAATCTAATTGCAACAGAACTCTCAATTGTAGTGAATATACAAGATAGGAGTAAAGAAAACAAAAGAGAAAACAAATAATGCTTGTTTAAATATAGTTTAACACAGCTTTAAATGAAGGTTTGACAATATAATGAATTCAACCGTCATTAGCTGCATATAATGGTCACACCACCTGGCTTATCCTGTAGTATACCAAATGTCTTAATGTAGGACAGTATGTGTGCATAGTGTCCAAGAGAAAGATCCTAGCAAGCTATGCACGAGAGTAGTGTGCAAATGGTAGCACACAGGTAATATTTAGTTTTTACTCTCCAACAGTCATAATTCAGCAAGGGCAGTCCCTGTTGTCCTGCTTTTTAGGTGCTTTTACTGTATCCCAATTTTTTTCTCCCCTTTCCCTCTTTCCTTCTTTTTCATCAATTTACTTCAGTTGCTGCAAAGTGAGTTCAGAATGTATTAAAAAGTGTGTGGCCAATTAACACAGTAGGAGGGACAGAGAAATCATAGACTCGTAGAGTTGGAAGAGAGTTCAAGGCCATTCATTCTGATCCCCTGCCATGCAGGTACACACAATCAAAGCACCCCTGACTGGTGACCATGCAGCCTCTGCTGAAATACCTTAAATACCTCCAGAGAAGGAGACTCAACCATGTTCTGAGGTGGCATATTCCTCATATGAACAGCACTTACTGTCTGGATGTTCTTCCTAATATTTAGGTGGAATCTCCCCCCCCCCCCCTGTAATTTGAATCCATTATCTCAGAGCAGCAGAAAACAAGCTTGTCCCCTCCTCAATGGGTCAAATATGTAAAGATGGCGATCATGTCCCCTGTCAGCATTCTATTATCCAAGAGAAATATACCCAGCTCTCCAAGCTGCTCCTTACAGGGTTTGGTTTCCAAACCTTAAATCATTTTAGTCACCCTTCTCTGGACACCTTCCAGCTTGTCAGTATCTTTATTGAATTGTGGTGCCTAGAACTGGACACAGTGTCATTCCAGGTGAGGTTTGACAAAATCTGAACAGAGTGGGGCCAAGTCTTCCCTCTATCGAAACACTATTCCCTATTGATGCAGCTAACCTCCTCATCATACCTCAAGCAGTGGTGATGCTCTGTTTCACTGTGGGGCATGGGGAATTCAGTGCCCCACGCCTTGCATTGCCCTGAACTAAGGGAGGGTGATCACATGGGGGCCCTAGGACTCAGGGTTCAAATTACAGGAAAAGAGTTTCCACTTTAACATGAGTAAGAATGTTAATAAGAGGTGTTCAACAGTGGTATTACTCAATGCCTTGGAGTGTGGTGTAAACTTTTTATTTTGAGGCATTTAAACATGTGTTTTTCCTGCATGGCAGGGGGTTGGGCTTGATGGTGCACGTGGTCTCTTCCAACTATGATTCTATGATTTCTACTCTGATTTACATATGTTTTGCTCCCATTTATATTGCTCTATGTGCTAAAGACGATTTTTGGGAGGTCAAAAGATTTCAATCCCACTGTAGCAAATTCATCCCCCCTTTCTATTTCTTGATGTTAAAGAAACAAATTTGGATGAACAAAGAGCCCAAATCTTTCTGGAATAAATCCAGAGTTAAATTATCCTGTTCAAGTGTCAGACTTTCTGGGAAATAAAGTAACAGTAATTATGACAATGATACTGAGCACTTTTGTTTCCCATTTTATACCTTTCACTGCTATCATAATCATTTTGATTACTGACATCTGATTGTTCCTTTATAAAGCTGGACAAATGAACTATTTCAAGCTTAAAGTGAGTTCTTTTTGATTTCATATTCATATTCACAATACATTCAATCCTTTTGCAAAACCATACTGCATTGACTAAATATAGCATCTCTTATAAAAACATCAGGAACCAGCATTAAAATAATAAAAGCGATTACTTTAATGAGATAAGTATGTGCTTGCAAAAGCCACCTTTTGGGTTCAAATTACCCAAGTCCTCTGCTGGGTGGGGATTTGGGGAGCTATAGTCTAAAAAGTAATTTTATGTGTGCTGAGGAAAGCAATGTTGCAGACAAAGAAGGAACCAAGCAAGCAAACAATTTTTTGGAAGAAACAGTCATTGCTTTTTGTAGTCATCAGATTTCTTTTAAAATATGACAATTCCTGTGGGGAAATGGATCTTTAGTTTTTCACTCCACACAAAGTCCAGGTGGTGCTCCAAGAGCGAGTTGACTCAAGCATGCTCTCTAATCTAATTTTCTGTGAGCTTCAGTGACATACCAAGCAAGCTATGCCATCCTCTTCCAACTATATCAACGCGCCTTCTTCAATCAACAAATTGCACTTTGGCACAAGCAGAAGGTTTTGGATGGACTTCTGCCACCATCACAGTCCTGAGCTAAATAGCTATGAACATATGCACAAAGTGTGCTGTTCGTTTTCAGGGTCTTTTGATGGCACCGTTAATTGTACTAAAAGTGCAATTGATGGAAAGTGAGTTACAGATTGGATAGGCAGTGCAACAGATGTAGGAGGTCATTCAACAAGGACTACTCATTACTTCAAATTACTACCCTCGAGGAGAAACTATGGTGTCTGCCAGGACTGAGCTCTTCCGCTGACATCTCATCTTTCAGCTTTGCCCCAGAGGCTTTCTTTCTCTTCTTGCAGTTAACATGGCCCAATTAAAACTGGTAGCCTAAATTTATGAGAGTTCTACTGCCATTTTAAATAGATTTAGCTAGCCAAATTGTACAAATATTGGATGAGATAAGATCACATTAACATGAAAGTTGGTTGCCAAAAAATGTTATAAAATATTCTTGCATGGATCCATACAACTTTTTATCTACTAGGAAATAATAATGTGTAAATATACATTTTGTAGGTACAATTAACAGATAGAGAGTGACAACTGGGAACATTTCTAAAGGTTTTCCTCATCTATCTGTTCTTTTGTACCATATGATCCTTGTACCCATGATACCATAAGTCTAGTATACCTCTGCATCTGACAAACTATGTCTTCTTTGGGACATTTCTAGATTCTTTGGGCAATTCTATGGAATGCTTCCACTGGACATTACCTCAGTGTGATCCTGGAGGACCTAGCAAACGTTTAGAGAATGTACCTTGTCATTTTAAGAGGGTTATTTTTAATATGGTTCCAAAGCTTTCTGTTTCTGTGAAGTTAAAGAACATATCTCCCATAGGTATTTGGTCAGTGGTATAGATTGAATGTGTGTATATTTTTAAAAATAGTAATACGTAAGGTCAGCACTTGGATGGAAACTATCAACACATCCTAGGTGCTATAGGCTACATTTCAGAAGGAACTGGCAAAATCACATCTGGATATTTGTTACTTAAGAAATTATATGAAATTCATTGGGTCACCATAAATTGACATGTGAGTTGAAGGTATACACACAAATTCATATGTTCTATTGATTTGCATTGTGGGATGAGGTAACCTGGAAATTTCTGTGATGAAAAAGCAACTGAACTGGAGGAACCGCAAAGCAAAGAAAATTCATAGTATTTCTTGTTTATATGCCATTTAGACTACTGAGTTAGTGCAAGATCGAACATGATCACTCACATAGAAACAGCTGATTATTAGTTCCATCGTTTTAAAGACAAATCAATCTGATTTCAGAATGACAGCATTTATTAATTTTATGGCTTAAATTCAATTACAGTTCCAGCTACAGAAGATTCACTGAAGCAGCAGGATTTATATATGTATCAAACTTATCATTGATCAATTGATTGAAGGGATCTATCAAATGGAGGTCTCCATATAACAAATTTCAGAAGCAGATACACACAATTTCCTGATTAAATCCCCCCCCTTCTGCCCCAATATCTATAGTATATCTGGAATAGTACTAAATCTTTATTCCCTATTGTTATTAATTTCTCTATAAATCAGGGGTGAAGCATGTCCAGTTCCCCAGGTGAAAACAAGACTTGTTTTTCCCAACTCCTCATTTCTTTTAACTCAAAGATTCTATGTTTGCACCCCAAGTATATTTTAGTTTGAAAAGAGGCCTTCCTTTAATACAGAAACAAACCCCAGAATTTGAGTTCTGGTTTTGTTCCTTGTAAAATGAAGTCAACTCCTTAGAGTAAAATAATCTTGCTCCCATAAGAATATATGACCTTACTGCTATGCATTTTAAGTCCATTTCAGACAAAATATGATAAGCCACTGGTGATCAGGGAATGGCAGAGCATGCAGTTCATGTGGTCCTGCAGGCAGTCACTTGAGTCCCAATTCCTGACCATTGACCATCTCTGTTCTCATAAGATGGAGATAATTAGGTAATAAGAAGGAGCGATGAAATCATTCTACTTTAGGATATCTTCCTCACCAAGCTCAAGGCTAGCACTTTGACTAGACAGTACAGAATAGCTTAAGTTGCTGATAGTTGTGCCACAGCAATATGATTGATGGTGGTCCCTGTCATAGAAACTGTTTAGCTGCAGGTTTCAATAACAGCTGAAATGATAAAGCATCCTTATAGAACAAATCAGATCAGAATGGATCAAGTGAATGGTTATCTTTTTCCCGGAAGTTATTAATCACATTTCATATTATCCTCCTGTTTTCACTTTGTACTGACATTTTTTTAAAAAAAATCATTTGTTTATGAAAATTAATAATATAATCATAACCTTTTTAGCCAGCCTATGTAAAAACCTCACTTATATTGTGCAGTTAGATGACTTTCACAGAGGCATATTTAGCAAAACAATGACATTATCACTGGCTAAGTCCTTAAAGATTAATAGAATCCATTAATAGAACCACAGATGTGTTGTGGTGTATGCTTTTGTGGACCTGAACCCTTTTTGTCAACAGCACAGAGTAAACTCTTATCGATGAAATCTCATGTCGTAAGAAATTTGTTAGTCCTCAAGTTACAACAAGACTCCTATTTTGCTGCAAAAGACTAACATGATTACCACTTTGAAAATGGTAAATATTTAAAGGGTTTTTTTTAAGCAATTGCAAATTTGGCTTTTCTAATTCGAATCCTATTCAGATATGGGGTGAAGGATGCCAGAGAAAATGTTCACAATTGGAATAGAGTAAGTGTTCAGAAGTAATTTTGAAAAGGCTAGTAGATCATAATCTATTGCATACTTTCAGAATAAATCAAAGACTAAGTTGAATACATTCTATTTTGACTACTTACCATGTTTGATATTATGGTGAAAACTGGACGCAAACTAGAATTTGATAACTTACTTCTTCAAGGGTTTATTTTAAGAAGAACAACACTTTGATTCAGAATGATATTCGAAATGCAATATATATTTCAAAATTTAAGTGTACAGGCAAGGATCCCTGCAACAAAATTATTTCCTCCACACTTGATGCAATCATTTTATCCTCACCAAAAGAAGTGCCTGCTGTTCCATGACAGTGGCACAACTGCTTGACAGTATTAAGAACTCTTTCATGGCATTTCATCTTTCAGAGCAGTTAGATGGGGGAATTTGGTTGGACTTAACAAAGGTACGCAATTCAAGACCTATGAATCACATCAAGCCCCAATGTAATGACTAACCACTGTGAATATCATTGCTCAGAGCAACACATCTTTCAAAAGCAGATTTCAGCATAAAGGTTCTTTGGCCTTTCATCAGAACTTCTCCATGGAAGAAGTTTTATCCTAAATTGGTTTGAATTTTGGTTGAAAATGTTTTAGTTTTAGAAAGTTTGGTTGAGGAAGTTGGGAAAGTTTTGGTAACAGCTCCTCAAGGGGTCAAGAATGTAGACTGAATGTTTTGCCGTTTACTGTTCATAATGGTAATTGATAGGTCACACTTTTAACACTCTTTCAATAAAGAAATGGTTGGAAACCCAGTCACCGAGTTCTCCAAGATCCCAAAAACAAATCTTTCAAGCAAATCTCTCAGTGATATTCCCCATATGCCATTTAACTGATACAAGAAGCAAGTACATACTTAATGCAGCAACTGAAACAAATTCATGGGAAAATGTTTTCGGTGTAAGCTTTTTTTATATTTAAAGCAGACTGTAGGATCAATGGTCAGAGTGTTTATCCTGAAGATATAAAACCCAGCTATGAAGTTCACTGAACAGCCTTAGGGAAATCATTATATCACTACTTCAGTAGATAATAATGATGATGATGATTCACTCCATTTGTTATTTTTTCTCTTGAAGAAAAATATCAATTGTAAGAAGGAAATTGGTGTTTGTATCCATTATACCTCTCATTGACTTCTCTACATAATGATGCACTTCACAGCTTGCATACAACCATAAGGTTGAACAAAAGACTCCTTGCAAAAAGTTGTTTAGTTGATTGAATACATGGAGATGCAGGAAATCTATATGGGATGTTACTGATACCTCCAAAATTGAGTCAATTAACTTCTGTTTTGTTTTGTTTTTTTAAATGACATATTGAAAAACTCTGAAGAAACAATAGTCTATTGACTTACCACTGAGACAGTTCTACATTGAGCATTCTGCTTAGTGTTTCAAAAAGATAAGTAAACAATTCCAAACATTACTCTATCCACACAATAAAAACCAGCCCTTAAATCTGACATTTCCAAAGTCATAACTCTTAAATGTAATCATTTGAAATGTCAAAATGAAGGAGAAAGAAAGAATCAATAGGTGCCGAGAGAAAGCTACATGAGGTCAGTCATCTCATGCTACAAGTGTCAGTTTGATGTCTTTTTAATAGAAATGGTTTTTAAGTGTATAACACATGAAAGGTGCTTCATATATATATATATATATATATATATATATATATATATATATATCCAAAAAAGACTGAACAGCCTTCTGACAGAGACTATTTATTTATTAAGCTTCACATCTGAAAGCGCTACAAATCTGTCAGGGTGGGGTGGGAGAAATGGGGTAAGAGTGAAGCAAGTTTCAAAAAGCTTTAAGCTTTGAAATTATTTATTGGCTGTTCCCCATTTCACATTTAGTTTTTCACATTGTGAACTCTGAATGATAAAATTGTCATGTCATATGATGTTGAGCTGAAATGGTGGGATGGTGGTATTTTCCAAATATGTTTGTTTCCCAGACATTGCTTTTGTTATTGTCACCACCACCACCATCACCACCACCACTTCCTCTCTATACATAGATCCTTCTCTCTCTCTTTGTCCATGTATGTGTGTATGTTTGTAGACATTTAATATTTATCTTGTCTTCTCCCAAGTAAGACCCAAGTTGGCTCACAGACAAGTTAAAATACTAATTAAAGTTGGCAGTAAGAAGTGAAAATCAAAACAAAATTAAGATACTGTATGAAAACATCAGCATTAAAATCATTCTAAACCATGACGAGAACAATTATAAACAATGAAGCATATTGAAGTTCTTTAGGTCCAGAGATGTCTTCTCTGTGCTTCTTGGTGCTGCCAGCACAGGGCTATTTCTGGCAGGGCTCCACTGAGCTCTGTGCCTGTACCATGCTGTAAATGCTGGGAAGCAAAGCCCCCACTTCATAAGGGAACAAAGCCTTACTCTGCCCCACAGTTTTCCCTGCCATTCCATAACTTCTCGACCTCCATGTGATGAGGTCCCTAGGTACCAAATGCTTGTCTTTACTTGCCAATGAAAGAAAAGCCATTTCTGTCTCCCATTCCAAATTACTATAGCCTGGGAGCATCCATGAAGAAGTCTGTGAAAACTTTTGATGCTGAGAAAAAACTTGACCCCAAGATATTAGAACTTATGTAGGTTGATATGGGAATAACTGTTTCCCATTAGATTGTACTTGCTGGAAGAATTTATTAGCAGTCAAGCCTGCTCATATCTCAATGTAGATAGAAATCCAGATTATTCTAAGTGCCCAGGCTGAAATAAGCTTCTTTTCTGTTTAGCACTGAAAGTCTCGTGAGCAAGTTCATTAGCCCTGTTGATATTCCTATTAATTTACTATTGTATTGATTTTCCATTGGAATTTACACCCAAAAAATGGCAGCAAGTGTTAGGTTTATGTTCTGACTATTTGTTATGCACTTCTGCAGTGCATTAAAGTCATAGGGTGCCTTGCACATACTTGTTAATGGTTAGTAAGCACAAACTCATCAATTCCCATATAATTTGATGTCAAATTCTCACAAAACAACACATGAGGCAATTATCTTGTGTATGGACTCTATTACTTAAAACTGCAGGTAAGATTTGGTCTTTCCTGTGGTTGTCCTTAAAAATCTGTGAACACAGAAAGGTGAAATGTCCTAATTTACTTCTTGGAGTAACGATATTATAGGTCAGGATTATTTTGCTTGCCAAATTTGAGACCTGCAAATGTATATACAGAGTGCAAGATATAGGATATGAGCTATAATTCAGAAAGCTTTGTATATTTGTGTGTGTGTGTGTGTGTGTGTGTGTGTGTGCATACATGTTTAACCAAGAATAAAAAGACAGGCTGATGCTAGGCAAAATGACTTCTTTAATGTAGATACAGAAATAAGATGAATTAGTTTTCACTGGTCTAACAAAACCGACAGATTCAATCACCCCTTGTTAACTGTTTCATAATTGGAATACTCTATCAAGTCACAAAATGGGCATTGTTTTTTTAACTACTTCAAGCAGTTATGGACCTGCAGTACTGTCCATCTTATGTTGGGGAAATTTGCAAAGACAATAAGAACCTGATGAAATCTAAAAACAACAACAACATTCAGAGCTGGTGAATAAACACTTGTTTCAACAAGTGTGTCTTAACTATATAAAACTTTAAACATCGCACTGGAGGAACCTTTTTGCTCTCTTACTACATTAAAATATTTGTAGTGTAAAAGTACCTCCATTAAAATGATATTTGTACTCTGTAGCAGTAGCTGTCAATAAATAAAAAAGCCAATCTGTTTTACTGCAATCCTCTAGGGCATGGATGTGCTACACAAGTAAGTAAAATAAATGTTTGGAATGCTGATCCAGGTCAGCTGCATTATTATCTTATACTGAAATGATGGGATGACTCAGAACTATTTATGATATACATACTATACAGTTTGAAGGTAATATGGTGTTTATATCAAAAAGTATGCTACCACAATAGAGTGTCCCAAATAATAATAATAATAATAATAATTATTATTATTATTATTATAGACTGCCCTCTCTCACTGAGGGGACTCAGGGCAGTTCAAAAATTCAATTCCCAGACAAATGCAAAAAACAAAAAAAACCCAGTTACAATAATGAAATATAATAAATATAATAATGACAGTGAACTTATTGTATAAAACTGACGTCAAAATGAAAAACAAGATACATATAATCACATAGAAACAGGTTACACTAATCACATACCCAACATTAAAACATCTCAAATGATAAAAACAATTAAAATAAATGGAAATTGGCAGGCAAGAGAACACTTGTCCCAATGATGTTGTGTGCTGCCCTGTCCTCCCCCCCCCCCACAAGTGGAAAGGCTTCAAGGCTCGCAGGCAATGGGCCTACCAGCCATTGTTCCCTTCCCAAGCAGTGCAAACACCTTTCTCACCCAAGCTCCCTTTGCGTTCGCTTCCCCGGTTCACAATGAGGCACGCGCAGCCCTTTTAAAAATGCAATGGCTGCCGTGCCAAAACCCCTCCCCTCCCCACATGTTCTCCCCTCATTGGCTGGAGGCAAGCACCCCAGCATGCAAGTGTTGAGTCATTTCCTACTCACTTCATGAGTCGGAACGAAGATGGCGATAGTGGCTTTGGAAGGGGAAGGACACTTCCGGTTTCAGAAAAAATTCAAAATCTCTTCAAAGAGGTTTTAAATCTAAATTTAATCCGAATTACGAGAGTTCCGACTGGACCTAATCATACCTAGTGTGTATTTATACATACTAATGTGTGACACTGAAGTGTGTGTGTTTGTGTGTGTGAGAGAGAGAGAGAGAGAGAAGGAGAGAGATTGGCATTTCCATTCTAAACTTGTTTATATTTAAATAAGTATCATGGAATTCAAATGTACTTATGGTACTTACAAATAAGTAAGAAACATAATCAAACAAATAGTTTGCTGAAGATGGAGGAAGTTTATTTTTCTCTTTTAGGATTTCACAGCATGTTTCACATTCTTGTCTCACTTCATGCTATTTATTGAAAACATGTATGATGGTGGGGACACTGAGCAAAATAAGTGAACTTTATCTCAGAAGCTATCACCTTTTGGGCCATTCCTTACAGCTAGCAAAAAAACTCACCTAGCTTTCAAAGTGAAATTTTTCATTCAGCTATTAACTCTGGCTCCAGCACAATCACAGTATCAGCCCACTGTAGTTTGTGTCAATTTCTTCATTAATGACTAAGCCAACTAGGGAACCTGCAATATGACAGATAGACTGTAGCTTTCCTAGATGAGGTGGGATTTTCATTCAACTGCACATGGTCAATAAAATTCAAAATGAGATAACATTTATTATCTTTGTAGTACTCATAGTTCAATATTTTCTTTCAAAATACCTCTGCTTTTGCTGTGGCAATTGATTCACAGACATGAGTTTCAAAAATGCCATTAGCAAATAAATAGAGATGTGACTGCAAATTGATTTCCTCAAAACAACTGTAATGCAGGGATCAGGCTCTGGGGTCTAAAGCAAACCTAAAGGGGGGGAAACCTATAAAACAACACACTGTGATGATCAGGCTCCATTCACTTTTGTAAGCTTAAAAAAATGTCAGAATGTCAGTAATTTTGAAGACTTTAAGAGGAGATGCCTTTTCTTGGCAGAGAACAGGGCAGGAATTAAACCCAGCAGAAATGACAAAAATGCACTTAACCCAGGAAAAGAAGAGCAGACTAAACCTCAAACAGCAATTCTTCACCTGCATAGGGATATTCCAATAGAACATGTATACCTTTACCAACAACACCGAGATTATTTAGATATTGGATGGGATGAGTGATCTTCTGCAGAACAATGGTCAAAGGGCAAACAAGAAAAGGTCACTGTAAAGATTCCTAAAGTTGAGACTAAAACATTCTTACTAGGCAATAAGTAGATAAAATTGCACATTCCCGATAATTTGAGCTATGTTTCCCATCAGATGCAATGAGCATAACCAAGAGTTGAGAAGCATGAAGGATGTACATAATACAAATGGAGGGTATTGTGTTATTTGTCTTTGTTAAGAAAAACGCGCATAAGAACAACCTGCCAATAATCTATATATATAAAGGAGGACCCGTCATCGAACGACTGCCATAGACAGAGAAATCATCCAAGGCAGAGACACCAAACTTGGCAACAAAAATAGGCCTCAGGCAAGGAAGGTTTTTAGCAAAGACACTTTCCCCCCCAAAACCTAGAAGGCCCCCAAAACAATGATACAAAAAAACCTACATTTCCCAGCGTCCTCTGCGGCCGCCAGTGAATCTCATTGGCCAACATCGGCCCACACAAAATGCCGGGAGGTTGAGTTCCCATAGTAACGGTGGGCGGAGCCAGCCAATGCTAGATTAGAATGCTGAGTGAATTGAATTTAGTCAGTTGGTGTCTGTGGGTTAAACTGTCAAGACCAAGCTGTAGGTTCGTAGTGGCAGTCGGAGTTTGGAACTGTAGTTCTGATAGATTGTGCTTTACAAACACCACACCCACAACATGACATCCACACAACTTGTGACACCTACAGTACCTCTACAGACCCACAACACAACAGACACACAACACACAATGCATACATACCACTGCTAAACAGAAACCTACACAGTACAACCAACTAACACACCCCACCTACACACTGTACATCCACACCACACTACCGCTGTACACTCACAACAACAAACTACACACTCAACACCACAAACTCTTCTCCAAGCACCATCTCACCCACACACCACCAATCCTCCACTTTACAAACACCACACCCACAACATGACAGCCACACAACTCGTGATGCCTACCTCTACAGACCCACAACACAACAGACACACAACACACACAACACATACATACCACTGCTAAACAGAAACTTACACAGTACAACCAACTAACACACCCCACCTACACACCGTACATCCACACCACACTACCACTGTACACTCACAACAAACTACACACTCAACACCACAAACTCTTCTCCAAGAACCATCCCATCCACACACCACCAATCCTCCACTTTGCAAACACCACATCCACAACATGACAGCCACACAACTCGTGATGCCTACCTCTACAGATCCACAACACAAATCACACACAACACACACAACGCATACATACCACTGCTAAACCAAAACCAGCACAGTACAACCAACTAACACACCCCACAAACACACCGTACATCCACACCACACTACCACTGTACACTCACAACAACAAACTACATGCTCAACATCACAAACTCTTCTCCAAGCACCATCCCACCCACACACCACCAATCCTCCACTTTACAAACACCACACCCACAACATGACAGCCACACAACTCACAATGCTTACCTCTACAGACCCACAACACAACAGACCCACAACACACACAACACATACATACCACTGCTAAACAGAAACCTACACAGTACAACCAACTAACACAGGAGGACATAACAACTACCAGGAGGACATAACACTAACACAAATAGGGCACCAGGGACACAGGCACCACTGACAAACACATACCGCTGGAATAACACAAACTTGCAAAATCCACAAAAAAACACAACCGTGCAACACAAAAACCCACCCCAACCAAAATTCACAACACACACCACTGGCAAAAACAACACCCCCTCCACATCACAACCAGCACACAGCCAGACTGAGACAACTATGTCACCACAACACACACAAAATACACCCCACAAATACCTGACAACTTCCCCAACACAAAACCCAGGACTCCACTCACTACTCACCACCACACACACCTCCAAATACACACACGTCCCAGGCACAATACTCCAGCAATTCCTACCCACACAACACAACCCAACTTCCTATCACAACCCATCCCCCCAACCATTACAAATCTGTGGCATAGACCTTGACACAGAATGCTTCTCCCACGGACAACTCTACATAGCATGCTCCAGAGTTGGGAAACCACAGAACCTCTACATCAACACAGCAGACGGAAAGACAAATAACATTGTATATCCACAAGCTCTGCAGAACGCCAGCAACACCACACACCGACAACTCCACAGGACTTCAACATCCCACCCACCATAACAACCCACAACGACACAGCCATGACCCCACCAAGACCATAAGTAACATCAATTCCAACCCTTGCATACTCAGACTTTCTCGCATCTCCTAAATAGGGCCCAGCAACGCGTGCCGGGTACAGCTAGTATACAAATATTATTGGAAATAACAGCTCAGTGTCCCACATAATAGTTTATCCAGGGAAGGAATTGATTAAAAACTAATATGATCAGCTTGGAATATATTAAGGGCTTTTGATTAGATGGTGGTATATACATGCAGTCCCCAAGTTACAAACACCCAACTTATATGTGACTTATGGTTAAGAACAGGGATGAGACAACAGGAAGTGAGAGAAATAAATCCCTAGGATGGGAAATTCGCTACTGGAAGAGTTATCATGGAGGAAAGGTGTCTTCACTGAAGCTTTATCACCAACCCTTGTTTCCACAACAAGCCACATTTTTTCAAATTCCAATTGCCACAGGACAGAAAGTGAAGTGAAATCTTCTTAACAGGGGAATAGATAGAAAAAAACACCACAGGGGTGTTAAATCTTCCCCATCCTATCCAAAGCTGCCTGTCTGTCTGCCTGCCTGTCTCTCTGTCTTTCTGTCTCTCTCTATCTGTTTTACTCCAGGCCACAAAAAGCCCTCTGACTTTAAAACACCACAAAGCTGAGTAAAAATGTAAGCAGTTTATTGAAGATAATTTTAAAAAGCATTAGCAGTAAAAACACTCCATAGAAATAGGTAAATCCAAGTAGGTAGAAAGATAAGCAGGAACAAATGATCCAGGAAATAAGTCCATCAGAGTTCATGAAAAACTAACATAGGAACTTCCAAGGTAAAACTCTAAACTTGAATAATGAAATCAAACAAGGCATAACTTGAATCTATCCAAGGCAAGGCTACAAGGTTCAGGACAAATGTCGTAATTCAATTCCAACAATTGTCTGGCTACAGATTCTGTACTTGGCACTTTTATCCCCTAATCTACTCTATATCCCAAGCTGCCAGAAAAGGATTTCTTTTCAGCCTTGACTCTGTTATCAGTTTCTCTCTCAGCCTGGCAGAACGCCTAAGAGATTGGTGTGTTTGTCTGTTCTGTCTGAAAACATGCCTTCTATCTTCTGGCTCATTAATTTCTGCAACTGGGCCAGGTGCCAAGTTTTTCTCAGGCTCAAAGTCCTGGGAATTCTCTGGTAACAATTCAGGCTCTCTTCCAGAGACCATACCATCTGTTGCACTCCAGAACAGGAAAGGCCCTCTGACTTAAAACACACCACATGTAGTGAAAAATCCAATCCTTTTATTGAAGCTAAATAAAATAGCCAGTAGAAATAAAAAGTAAGAAAGTTCCAAAAAGGATAAAGTCAGTAAAAATGCAGTAACACAAAGCAATGTCCCCAAAAGATATAAAAGCAATCCCAAGCAATATAAAACCAGACAGGAATCAACAGGATGCAAAGACAATCCAGGCAAAGCTAGTCAATATCCGCAAGGCTAGAAATTCACAGGAACAAGACCCCTTGGAAAAGAATACCATGGCTCATGAACTTGATTTTCAAATGATGCCTGATTTAACAGGTTTTCCCTTGAAGCAAACCTTATATCCGAAAACCCAGAAACTGGTTTCATTTCCCCCCACTCTTGGCTCTTATCTGATGAAGTCTTTCAGAGCGATGTAACCCTTGAGTTTGTTGTCTATCCTGGCTAAACTCAGACACCTATTTTTCAACTCTTATCTGGCTGCTGCTCATTAAAATTCCCAGGTGGCAGATTGTTGCCCAAACCCAAATCTTGAGAGATCACAGAGAGCGGGAGTAAACCATCATCTCTCTGCCCAGCAGGAATATTTTCACGAGAAACTGCCCTTTGCACTGAGGCCTTCTTTCATATCCTCCGTTGAGGTAGCCTCTCTGTCCTGGTCTGCATGAAAATCATTGACGCAACCATCTCCATCTTTCATCTCAGCCTCTGCACCATCATTACCCTCGTCAGAAGCATCATGATCCTGCTCATCATTTCCCACTTCAAGAAACATCATGATCCTGAAACACAAACACAGGCTGATTCCCAACACCATCATCCCCAAACTCTTCAGGAACATTCTCATCACTTTGAACAGGAATCCCATATCCATTCTCTGCATCTAAAGGACCCTTATCATTAAAAACAGCATTTTCATTCCCAACATCCAGTACCACAATCATAGGCTGAACATACTAATCATTAGATACAATCACAGGCTGAACTCCAACACTAGCTGTATCAGAGTTACACTTAAAAATGTACCTGCTCTGACTTACATACAAATTCAACTTCAGAACAAACTTACAGAACCTATCTAGTCTGTAAATTGAGGACTGACTGTACTTCTTTTATGTTAGTATAGATAGGACCCAATTGGTTTGTTTATTTTACAAGAAATTAATTTTCAACAAAGCATTAGAAACAATGTCTTGGGACTATATTTGTCAGTAGAAAAAATTGGTTTAGATCAGGTGTGCTCACACTTTTTCAGCATGCAAGCTCTCTATAAAACAACCAACAAATCACCAGGGCCAGATGGCATCCACCCCAGAGTTCTTAAGGAACTCAAGTGTGAAATTGCTGAAATTCTAGCCAAAATATATAACCTTTCTCTAAGATCAGGCACTGTACCCGAGGACTGGAGGGAGGCAAATGTAACTCTGATCTTCAAGAAAGGATCCAGGGGTGATCCAGGAAATTATAGGCCAGTGAGTCTAACCTCAGTTCCAGGCAAAGTGATGGAAACCATTATTAAAGAAAAAATTACTAAGCACATAGAAGAACAGGCATTGCTGAAGGAAAATCAACATGGTTTCTGCAAAGGCAAATCATGTCTTACTAACTTGATAGAATTCTTTGAGGGTGTAAATAAACACATAGATAAAGGGGACCCAGTCGATATTGTTTACCTTGACTTTCAAAAGGCTTTTGACAAAGTCCCTCACCAAAGGCTCCTAAATAAGCTCTTCAGCCATGGAATCAGGGGACAGGTCTTGTCCTGGATTGGAACCTGGCTAAACTGTAGGAAACAAAGGGTGGTGATAAATGGACACTTCTCTGGATGGAAAGAGGTGAGAAGTGGCTTACCCCAAGGTTCAGTTTTAGGACCGTTACTTTTTAATTTATTCATAAATGATCTGGATGTAGAAGTAAAGTGTGAGGTAGCAAAGTTTGCAGATGACACTAAACTGTTCAGGGTTGTTAAAAATGAAACTGACTGTAAAGAGCTCCAGAAAGATCTCTCGAAATTGAGTGAATGGGCAACAAAGTGGCAAATGCATTTTAACCTAAACAAGTGTAAAGTCATGCACATCGGGGCAAAGAACCCCAAATACACTTATTAACTGATGGGATCAAAGCTTTCCGAGACAAACCAGGAAAGGGATCTTGGGGTTTTGGTGGACAGCTCAATGAAGATGTCAACCCAGTGCGCTGCAGCAGTGAAAAAATAAAATTCTATGCTTGGCATGATCAGGAAGGGAACCGAAAATGGGTCGGCAAATGTTGTATTGCCTCTCTACAAATCTATGGTGAGGCCACATCTGGAGTACTGTGTACAATTCTGGTCACCGCACCTTAAGAAGGATATAACGGAACTGGAAAAGGTACAAAGAAGGGCAACAAAAATGATCCAAGGGATGGAGCAGCTCCCTTATGAAATCAGGTTGCAACGCCTTGGTCTTTTCAGCCTTGAAAGACGGCGTTTAAGAGGTGACTTGATCGAAGTGTATAAAATCATGCATGGGATAGACAAGGTGAATAAAGAAAAATATTTTCTCTGTCACACAACACTAGGACTAGGGGCACACTCCTAAAGCTCCAAGGTAGGAAAGTTAGGACTAATAAAGGGAAATATTTCTTCACCCAGAGGGTCATTGGGTTATGGAACTCACTTCCAGAGGAGGTTGTGACAGCTGTCAGCCTGGACAGCTTCAAGGCAGGATTAGACAGATTCATGGATACCAAGGGAATCAGTAGTTACTGAAATGGACATCCAAGTGCCACCTCTGTGTTGATTGAGGCAGGCAGGATTTCCCCGGGTACTGGTTGTGGGGGGCCGGGAGCAGGTGAGGGTTTTGCCCTCCTTTCTGCTAGAGATCCCCGTGTACAACTAGTGGGCCACTGTGTGACACAGAATGCTGGACTAGATGGGCTGAGGCTCCATTCAGCATGGCTCTTCTTATGTTCTTATGTTCTTAACCAAGTCAAAATGATCTACCTACCCACTATAAAAATGTGAAACATATAACACAATATCTGGTTTGAACTGGGTTTTCTGAGTACACATTGCCATATAATCTGATTCAAAGCAGATAACATGGGATTTTATTCAACTGTGTGGAAAGGACATCAGATAACCCAGAGCCGGCAGCACTTGGGCGGTGTCGGGAGCCTGCGGGGCGGGACTGAGCCTTCCTCCCGCCCTGCCTGCGATCTACCAGGACGCCCTACACGATCTACCAGTAGATCGCAATCTACCTAATGAGCACCCCTGGTTTAGATGGTTGTGGTTACTGATGAGCAGAATCATTGGCTTGGTAAGATCGGCAGCTAAAAAAGATGATTGGGCATTTATTCGATTGATTCCTACATCTGCTGTTCTACAACTCATACCTTGGGTGTGCTCACAAGCATATTAAAAACCACAGAAAGCAGAAAATATTAAAATAAAAACAGCTGCAGTGCTCACTATAATATGGTTTTATGAAACTTTCCACCTACTAAAGAAATTTAAATAAAATATTAAATTTAGTGTTTTTCTGCAGAACTCCAGCTCATCTGTACATATAGTAGCAATGATAAGTATATAGACACAAAGAAATTCTCATTTGAACCTCAGGCTATTACATATCATTCTACACCAGCAACACAAAATATATTTCTGAATTTCTTAGTGGTCTGATTTAATAAAGTGACAACAGCTTCTCCCATCATTTGACTACAGATTCACTGGAGAGCATTTAACAATGCTGTTTGTTTGGAAATATAAGAATGCATTTACAGTTATTGGAAAAGTGTACATTTCTTTTAAAATATAAAGAAAAAAAACATAAACAATGCTCCATTTTCTACCAAGATAATTGGATTTCCTTGTTGAATAAAATTATCCTCAACCATTGTCTATTCATACATTTACTTTCATAAGTAGAATAAACAATTGTACAAAACATAGCCTGTCTTCTAAGATTTTGCTTTTCAATGAAAATATGCATGTAACTGGATATGTAGAAACACAAATGAAAACAAGCAGGAAGAACTGTCTTTGAGATGCATAGAAATCCAAGATATGGCATTTCTCATTTCTGTTGTATTGGTTTGCAGTGGAAACTCTTCCTAAATATCTATATCATTGTCTTCTACCTGGCATGTCATCTGAAGAATCAATACATATCATTTTGTTCCTTCTGTCTTGGGTGTTTCATATAATGTTATGAGTGATGTGTCACATGTGACTATTCCATTACTCCTATTCTTGAACAAGAATGAAATTTTTTATTGCTTGGAAGGGTTTGTCTTTCAGAAACAGTTTAACAGAAATGTAGCAGTGGGTACTTGGTGGTGGTGGGGAGTACATAACTTTCTCTAATTATTCCTCTGCATGCTCCCTAATATGGGTCAGAAAGGATGCCTAGGGCTTTATGACAATCAAAGAAGAGCCACATGTATTTATTTTATTTATTTACGACATTTTTATACTGCCTTTCTCAGCCCAAGGGCAACTCAGGGCAGTTTACAGTTGGCAATAATTCAATGCCACAACACAATAACAATTAAAATCAACTAAAAAGCATTAAGTAATTAATATACAGTATAAAATTAACATTTAAAGTACTACAAAATATTAAAAACTGTATAGCCTAAAAACATCATCGTGAGTGTTAACCATGTCGTGTTACCATTCATCCACCTTGATTCCTAAGATGGCAATGACTGTACCTGGCAACAAAGTTTAAGTTGATTTAGGGAGATAAATTGTTGAGATTTCAAAGCACAACTTTGTTATGGAGCTAACTGGAATGTTCCTCTCTGGATGTTTCCTTCTCTATCACAAGATGGGGAAGAGGCTTTATGGAGAATCTAAAAAAAGGGGGAACCCAATGAAATTGTTCCCACAATTTCTTCTTGTTGGTGTTGGGGAGAGAAAAAGAGAGAAATCATAGGCAAAGCAGAAGGTTCTGGGGTATGTTTAGACAATTTCCCCCAATTAATTTGCTTTGTTGATGGATTCATATTTTATGAATTCTAATGTTCCTGGAATACAAATATACCTAAGTAACAAATCCTTTGAAAAGAAGTTCCTTTTTAACAATGTTTTTAAATGCACACCCACTCCAATTTTCTTCCTTTTCATCTCTTTAATTGGAAGTTTTACAGCAGCATTGGCAATGGGAAGTTGGTGAAAAAGGTCTGAAGAAACACAGACTTTCAATGTTTGTTTCTAGTAGTGTGTTTCTACTAAACAAGACAACAAAGCTTGAGTGGCAAAATAATAGGATTCTGCACTATGGTAAATGGAAGCTGCCTCCAAAGCCTATTATTCAATATGCGATAACAGCAAAATAGAGAGAAAGGGTAAGAAAAGATAAGGCTACCTCACCAACTACTTTCACCATGTTAAAGAAGCATAGAATGATATGTTTGGTCACTAAAATAGAAATCATAAGAAAAGTGAAGTCTGATAAAAAAAAACCCTTGGATGAATTTTGGAATTTTAGCACCGGGAATGTGGCGCAGGTGGCTGGGTGTCAGCTGCATAAGATCTCTACTGACCAGAAGGTCATGAGTTCGAGGCATGCCCGGGTCGGGGTGAGCTCTCGACCAATTTCGGTAGCTTGTTGTCGACCTTTGCAACCCGAAAGACAGTTGCATCTGTCAAGTAGGAAATTCAGGTACCACTTTGTGGGGAGGCTAAATTTAACTGATTTCTGGAATGTTAAATTGCCTCTATGTCTGTCTATGTATGTTGTATGTCAATGGCATTGAATGTTTGCCTGTATATGTGCATTGTGATCCGCCTTCAGTCCCCTGCGGAGTGAGAAGGGTGGAATATAAATGATGTAAATAAATAAATAAATAAATAAATAAATAAATAAATAAGAAGCCTTCAAGTGTAATAAAACCAGTATGTTTCTATAATTAAACTATTGGGATTGTGGCAGGACAGCAGGTTCATCCTTGGTTTCAAATAAAAAGTTTGTTGAAATGTGCTGAACTGCTCTTTGTGGTATTGAGACCTATTCCTATTCTTTCCATGTTATTTCTACCATTGTTTATAGAGGTAAAGTCCAGAAACGCACATCTCCTTTGTTAACCGAGGACCCTTCCAGACAGGCCTTATATTATTGGGTACGGCCCGAATCCGTACCCGATAATTTCCATCAATGCCTTGAGGCCGTCACTGGATGGCTGCAAGCCAGTAGGTTGAAGATGCAGATCCTGTGGCTAGGCCACCTGGGTGGGGTAGAGACCCGGCTTCCTACCCTGGACGGCATGACACTAAATCTGTCGTCAACAGTTAAGAGTCTTGGTGTCACTCTGGACTCTCAGCTGACAATGGAGATCCACGTCTCCGCTGTCAGCAGAGTAGCTTTTTTTCATCTTCGTCAGGCGAGGAAGCTGGCTCCCTACCATTCCCGTCGTGACCTAGCCACAGTGGTCCGAGCCACAGTCATCTCGAGATTGGACTACTGTAATGCTCTCTATGTTGGCCTTCCTTTGCTGGTGATCCAGAAATTGAAGCTGGTCCAGAATGCGGCAGCTCGCCTCCTGGCTGGTGCCCCAAGGTCCAGTCACATAACACCTATTTTACGCGAGCTGCACTGGTTGCCAGTCACTTACAAGGTGTTGGCATTGACCTTTAAGGCCTTGAATGGTCTGGGGCCAGTGTACCTTAAGGACCGCCTCATCCCATACTGTCCCACTAGGCCACTGCAATCAGAGATGGAATTGCTCCTGGAGGTTCCCTCCTTCAAGAGATACCATCTTACATCCAAAAGGAGGAGGGCCTTTTCTATAGTCGCCCCTAGCCTCTGGAATGCGTTGCCTCCAGATGTCCGGGTCATCTCCAATCTTATGGCATTCCGGAAAGCGTGCAAAATGCTTCTCTTTCGGCACACTTTTGGGGAATACATTGGCGGACAACCTTCCAGTGGCCCCGCCATTCTGTATATAACTGTGTTGGGTCGCTAATCAGTGTTACTCATTTTATTGTGTGCTGTGATTTTATCTTGTTTTTAGGATATTTTAGTATTTGTTATATGGTATGTGCATTCTGTAAGTTGCCCCAAGCCACACCGGGATCTGATATCAGGTTTTCTGTTTATCCCAAATTATCTGGCAGGGCAGACTCATATAATCCAGTTTAAAGCAGAAAACCTGAGATCGGATTCTCAGATATAGTGCCTGTCTAGAAGGGTCCTGAGACATTCCTATACCAGAACTAGCTAAAAGGGTTGCTGTCAAGAAACATACCAATTGTTTCCATGACTCAGATTCACAGAAATCAAGCGAGAGATGAGGATTGCTTGTAATAAAGAAAATGATCCTAATGCTTAACTAATTTAATATCACTAAAGCCCTTTAGCACCTTGACTATAACTCCTGAATAATAATTAAAACGGGCTCAATAGAAAGTTAGTTTTGGAAAAATTGCCTGAGTCTAGATGTAAATCATGATTAGTAGAAGGGTGAGGAAGAACACAAATAAGGGAGGGACTGGGAGGAATTTGGGATATGAATATGCAGGTACAAAAGAATCAAAGTCTCAATATTCATATTCTGCCTTCCTTGGGCTAATTTTAAGTGGAACAGGACATTAAAACTAATAAAAATGTACTGTGATAAGATACTGCAGGCCAATTCAGTCACTTGGATGTGTGGCAAGCACGGGAACCTAAGCAATAGTGAAAACCACCTTGCTCTTCTAATTTACTCCCCAAATCATACTCTTTAGAGGAATGGTTCCCAACTTTTTTTTGACCAGGGACCACTTTGACCTGAGACCACTTGACCCAGGATCAGTTGAATAAGGACCACTTTGATCACTTTCCAACATAAGTTCCAAAAGGGTTATGAACCAGTTTTTGGTCAACTTTATATTTGGTTTCATTATTTGGGGTGCTGATTCATTGGATAGACCACATCAGCTCTAGTTTCTGATACAAAATGTATGCCATCCAGTAGCCGCCATCTGCTCGCTCACAGAAAACCATATTTAATAATCTAGAGCTGATGTGGTAGTAGCAATCTTTCATAAGAACATAAGAAGAGCCATGCTGAATCGGGCCTCCGCCCATCTAGTCCAGCATTCTGTGTCACACAGTGGCCCACTAGCTGTACACGGGGATCTCTACCAGAAAGGAGGGCAAACCCCTCACCTGCTCCCGACCCCCCACAACCAGTACCCGGGGAAATCCTGCCTGCCTCAATCAACACAGAGGTGGCACTTGGATGTCCATTTCAGTAACTACTGATTCCCTTGGTATCCATGAATCTGTCTAATTCTTGAAGCTGTCCAGGCTGACAGCTGTCACAACCTCCTCTGGAAGTGAATTCCATAACTCAATGACCCTCTGGGTGAAGAAATATTTCCCTTTATTAGTCCTAACTTTCCTACCTTGGAGCTTTAGGGAGTGCCCCCTAGTCCTAGTGTTGTGTGACAGAGAAAATATTTTTTCTTTATTCACCTTTTCTATCCCATGCTTGATTTTATACACTTTGATCAAGTCACCTCTTAAACGCCGTCTTTCAAGGCTGAAAAGACCAAGGCGTTGCAACCTGATTTCATAAGGGAGCTGCTCCATCCCTTGGATCATTTTTGTTGCCCTTCTTTGTACCTTTTCCAGTTCCGTTATATCCTTCTTGAGGTGCGGTGACCAGAATTGTACACAGTACTCCAGATGTGGCCTCACCATAGATTTGTAGAGAGGCAATACAACATTTGCCGACCTATTTTCGATTCCCTTCCTGATCATGCCAAGCATAGAATTAGCTTTTTTCACTGCTGCAGCGCACTGGGTTGACATCTTCATTGAGCTGTCCACCAAAACCCCAAGATCCCTTTCCTGGTTTGTCTCAGAAAGCTTTGATCCCATCAGTTGATAAGTGTATTTGGGGTTCTTTGCCCCGATGTGCATGACTTTACACTTGTTTAGGTTAAAATGCATTTGCCACTTTGTTGCCCATTCACTCAATTTCGAGAGATCTTTCTGGAGCTCTTTACAGTCAGTTTCATTTTTAACTACCCTGAACAGTTTAGTGTCATCTGCAAACTTTGCTACCTCACAATTTACTTCTACATCCAGATCATTTATGAATAAATTAAAAAGGTAACGGTCCTAAAACTGAACCTTGGGGTACGCCACTTCTCACCTCTTTCCATCCAGAGAAGTGTCCATTTATTACCACCCTTTGTTTCCTACAGTTTAGCCAGGTTCCAATCCAGGACAAGACCTGTCCCCTGATTCCATGGCTGAAGAGCTTATTTAGGAGCCTTTGGTGAGGGACTTTGTCAAAAGCCTTTTGAAAGTCAAGGTAAACAATATCGACTGGGTCCCCTTTATCTATGTGTTTATTTACACCCTCAAAGAATTCTATCAAGTTAGTAAGACATGATTTGCCTTTGCAGAAACCATGTTGATTTTCCTTCAGCAATGCCTGTACTTCTATGTGCTTAGTGATTTTTTCTTTAATAATGGTTTCCATCACTTTGCCTGGAACTGAGGTTTCATGGGTAGTCAGCCTCTCCCCTCCCAATATCCCTGTTGCAAGACCAGTCGCTCTAGTTGTCATGTCGTTTCGAGGCAACAGTGTAGTAATGGTGAGGCTGCAGACCATATTTTCGTTCTTGCAGACTACTCGTTGGGAACCATTGCTTTAGAGGTAGTATGATTCTGCATCCCTTCTCACTTCTGTAACTGTTGCAGCAGTACAAATTGAAGGCTCTGGAAAGTGAGGACCCATGTTTAGCTGATTAGAATGCTCTTCAGAATGAACATCTTAATCCTGTGCTGACCAAATCACTTTTTAATTAAAGTAAGTTAAAATGGAGAAGCTTCTTTCACCACATTTCTAATTAATCTTTTTGTTAGCAAGGTCAATGATTTTTCAGCAATGTCCTGGTTTCTCAATTAGGGATTTTCCCAGGTTGACAGGCTCGACATGAAGGTGGTATTGAACATGGTAGGTCACTCTATTTTTTGTTTTGCTTTGACACATTATTTGCCATTTCGCACTTCCTTAAGATTGTGGAATTTGGTTAGAGCTTAATGTTACAACTTAAAAATACATGGTGCTTAAAACAAATGTCTTGACAGAGTGGTTATTAATTCTTTTACCTAATCAATTAAAGCTATAAGAACTAGAATCTTTTCACCACTTGATTGTTTTTATTATTAATCCCAGTTCAGTGTTATTAGTAGAAGTGGTAGGTAATTAGTTCAGATGTTTTGAATACAACAGGGAATCCACTGTTATTGCACTGTAGAAAATGACACACAGAGAAAATGAGTTTTGGAAGCTTATTGATGCACTTGCTTTTAGGCTGAAATGTTATGATTGCAATATTGACTAAATCATATCAAAATAAACAGCTGAAATGTTGAACTTTTCGTGTTGACAAGCCAAAAATTGTAGCAGATCTCCTGACAATATAGATTTAATTTTGCCAAGGTCTTAAAATTATTTTATACAGGGAGCAATGTCAATGCTATCCCTAGCACCTGATACCCTTAGGTATACTTGGAAGCCCACAACAGATGCTTTCCATGTACCTTCCTTTCTTTCTGAAACATCTCTTTTTGACACATTTGGTTATTATTTTAGTAAACCAGTTAAACACTTGGTTATCAATTTAATTTCTCAGTGCATTTAGAGAAAAATATGCATCAAGTCTGGACAGTGGAAGCAGAAATCCCAGTACCAACAGGTCGGTATGTGGGCCTCTTCTGAAGTCCCAGGATTTTTTTTTTGCCCCTGCTTAAAGCCCATGATTTAGTGTTGTCTGGAAGTGCCCAAAGAGTATAAGAAGGAACACAGTCTTAATTATTAACAGTTAAGGAGATTGTTTTAGGGTAGGGATATGATTTATAGTAGAAAGCGTCCCCAAACAACACCTAATATTCATGGTAGATTTCTTTTAAAGCCACAGCAAGACCAATCAATATAAGTTGAGTTAACTTCATTATTTTTTAAAATTATTATTGTTATTATTATTACATATAGAGAACAGAATAAGAAATAATAAAGATAAATGAGCTCCTTTATATGAAATATTTCCTTTGAATAATAGTACTTTAAATTCCCCCTTGATATTACGTCTAGTTCATTGGAAGTCTAGTTCCCTACTTTACAAAATGTCTTTAAAAAAACACTCCATCAAAATTTGCAGAGCCTGTAGAAATCATTCTGGGATCTCTTATCGATTACCAAGTAACAATAGTAACGATTGAATAATCGCATTTAAGAATAAAATGCCAATTTATAGTGCCTATATATATAGTTTCTTAAGGAGCTGTTTAAAGATTGATGATTTTTAAAATAATAAATATGGTAGATGTTGACATGAAGAAGAATAGGAAGAGAGGAGAAAGCAGAACCTGCAGTAGCTTTTCATCATATGCTTTGCTGTTTCCTGCTTTCAAATCCTTTCTGACTTATGGCAAGTCACATGATAATTGCAATATTTTAGGATGGAAATTTGTATATAGTATGTAATATAGGAGAATCATTCTACATTTTCTCAAAAAGAGAAGAAAGTCTAGGAGCCTTAGAGCCCTTCCACACAGCCCTATATCCCAAAATATCAAAGCAGAAAATCCCACAAAATCCATTTTGAACTGGGCTGTCTGAGTCCACACTACCATACATTCCAGTTCAAAGTAGATAATGTGGGATTATATTCAGCTGCGTGGAAGCGGCCTCTGCTGTTCAAATTATTCTTACTAAAAACAAAACTAGTTTGGTAAACTCCTTTTTATTATGATCAAGACAGATTTTTGACAAGTGACTTTGAAAATACAGGACTGATTGCGAGCCTGTTGCCCGCTTCTTAATGTTGGAAAACAGCTATTTCAGCATGATGAGAAAACAAATAGCTGCAGCCAATCAACTTTCATCCCATATTTGGTAGGTGTTCAATTTCTTCCATTAACTGCATTAATCCATAACCCAGAAGACTGAATTAAAAGTAACACAAACAAGTTTGCTGAAAATAGTACCTTTAAACAAACATGTCGGATGTCATTAATCACTGTCCATTTTTAATTGAGTTTTTTTTCTTCTGGCTTCAAAGTATAGTATGATTAAGCCTGATGCTTATTAGGCAATTTTGGTATCCTAGTACCATTCACTTATAAGATGCTATCATGAACTCATAGAACACTGTTAGTGCTTGCACAGTCAAGTCCTCCATATTAAAAAAAGAATTAAAAATAATTAAAAATCATTTTTTTTACCTGAGATAACACTTTTGTATGAATCTCTAGGTTCTCTAGCATTACTATGATCAACTTCTGCTGGAGCTTGACCACAGAATTGCACCCACCAAGGATTTCCTAGACAGGTGTTATCTCCATGAATCTCGAGGACCTACAGCTTGACTCAATGGTCAACTTCCAGTGAAGATTGCTAGAGGAAACACTAATCAAATCTGCAAATAATAAAAAATCAAGTAGGGGCCCCTGGTGGCGTAATGGGTTAAATGCTTGAGCTGGCAGGACTGAAGACCTACTAAACAACAATGGGGTCTGCTGATGCAAGGACTAAGCACACAAGCAGGAACGAGAAAATACCTTGTATCAAAATTGCTATGATAATCTATGACAATATAAATTAGATAAGTTAATATTAGACTGACAATAGTAATTTATAAATACCAAAGCACATAATATCAGGGATTTTCTGATTCATACAAATCACGTGTTATGAAACCCCCGCTGTGCTTTGACCCCCAGCACTAGAAGATGTGGCCATTGTGTCTTCTGTAATGTTGTATACCAACAAAGAGAGATATATAGTCTATAGATATATAGATCACACCTTTAAAATCAGATATCTCAAGACCTGTGACACGTCAGGCTGAGTGTACGCAATTGTATGTCCTTGTGGACTTATATAAATGGGCCAGTCTTTGAGAACCTTAAGAACTAGAATAGGTTAACATAGGTCTAAAATTAGGACCCATTCAGAAGATTCTATCTTATACATGCATTTTAAGAATTTTTCCCATTCGTGTGACTCTCTGAAATTTGCAGGTTTGAAAGGGTTAAAATTAACCCACACGCAGACTTGAGCAAAGCGCTCATACGTGCTGAAGCCAGGTGGATTGTTTTGTTAGCAACAGAATATCCTGCGAGTTTAAATGAGGCTCTTAATATCCCCACTCTATTGATGTGACTCACTTGATACCATATATATACAGTATCTCATAGAACTCTCTGAACTTTCACTCCCCACATTCCAGTGGGAGTCTCCACCACATCAGCATGAGCCATTCATTGCCATATTATTATTATTATTATTATTATTTTTATTATTACATTCGGTTTCTATGCCACCACTCCCGGCGGGCTCGGGGCGGCTCACAACAAGAGAAGAAACATTACAAATACAGTGGCAGAATAAAAACACAGCATAAAACATCATTAAAATATCAATAAAATATCAATACAATATCACAATGGGAAACAGCAGATTAAAAAAGACAACCCGGAGCAAAGGCTCTAACGGGGGGGGGGGGGTGCGTAACACATGGACCTACACTTGGAAGGCGAGCTGAAACAGGTGGGTCTTGCATGCCCGCCTGAAGGAGAGCAGGTCATGGATGGCACGCGTGTCTGCTGGAAGGGCATTCCAAAGCGTCGGTGCAATTACCGAGAATGCCCTTCGACGGGTGGAAGTAAGCTTAGCAGCCTTTACAGAGGGGACAGCAAGAAGATTGGTATCCTATCATATTGGGCTATGATATGTTATATGTTTTGCCATTGTTATTGTTATTTTAATTAGATTAGTTATAAACACTGCTGTATTGCAGGAACCATTATATTATATATTCCCTTATAGGGTGAATATTAGTTTCTACTTGGACGCTTTCACATGGATGATGCATACTTACCTCCTTATTTGTGAGCCTTGAGAAAGCCCTGTGGGGGGCGAAACGGCAGGCCCTATGACACCATGTACCGTCAGCTCTTTCCCTTATTCTCAGCCGATTAGGGCTGACTCTACTACGTAGATTGCTTCTGCCCTTGCCGCGTATGGACTCACCTTCTTCCATCTGGTTCGCAGAGTGGGCCTTTCCTGCGTCCTCTTGAAGCTATGTTATACACAGTTTCTTGGACCCAGAATCAATGGGTTGATATTACATACCATTATAATCCGGATTATACTCAGAGGGAATATTAGGGATATCAACACAACTTTTGGGACTATTTTGGATCATTGGGAACATTAGGACAAAGACTGACTCTTACACATTTCCCTTTAAGAACTCTGAAGTTATGATTATTTGTGCATCTTGAAAGATTTCTGCATCTTTTACCTACCTGTGAATTTTTCTAATTGAATGCATCATTGTGTGACATATTATATATTGTAGGTTGCGTCATATATGTTTGTTCTGGATTATTGAGTAGCATATGGTCCTTTAGTCAATATTTATCTAAGGACTGAATATCGACAGGTTGAAGGTCCGAATCTGGGGAGAGCATGGATGAGCACTATCTGTCAGCTCCAGCTCCCCATGTGGGGACATGAGAGAAGCCTCCCACAAGGATGGTAAAACATCAAATCATCCAGGCATCCCCTGGGCAACGTCCTTTCAGATGGCCAATTCTCTCACACCAGAAGCAACTTGCAGTTTCTCAAGTCGCTCCTGATACACACACACACATAAATCAAGTCCCTAAAAGTAAAATTTGTATATGCAGAGGCCCAAACTGTACAGTGCTTTCATGTTGATGTACATTAATAATGTTAATTCCCACTTTGAATGTTTTTTTAATAAGTTCTTAGAACATAAGAAGAGCCATGCTGAATCGGGCCTCAGCCCATCTAGTCCAGCATTCTGTGTCCCACAGTGGCCCACTAGTTGTACACAGGGATCTCTAGCAGAAAGGAGGGCAAAACCCTCACCTGCTCCCGACCCCCACAACCAGTACCCGGGGGAAATCCTGCCTGCCTCCATCAACACAGAGGTGGCACTTGAATGTCCATTTCAGTAACTACTGATTCCCTTGGTATCCATGAATCTGTCTAATCCTGCCTTGAAGCTGTCCAGGCTGACAGCTGTCACAACCTCCTCTGGAAGTGAGTTCCATAACCCAATGACCCTCTGGGTGAAGAAATATTTCCCTTTATTAGTCCTAACTTCCTACCTTGGAGCTTTAGGGAGTGCCCCCTAGTCCTAGTGTTGGGTGACAGAGAAAATATTTTTTCTTTATTCACCTTTTCTATCCCATGCATGATTTTATACACTTCGATCAAGTCACCTCTTAAACGCCGTCTTTCAAGGCTGAAAAGACCAAGGCGTTGCAACCTGATTTCATAAGGGAGCTGCTCCATCCCTTGGATCATTTTTGTTGCCCTTCTTTGTACCTTTTCCAGTTCCGTTATATCCTTCTTGATGTGTGGTGACCAGAATTGTACACAGTACTCCAGATGTGGCCTCACCATAGATTTGTAGAGAGGCAATACAACATTTGCCGACCTATTTTCGATTCCCTTCCTGATCATGCCAAGCATAGAATTTGCTTTTTTCACTGCTGCAGCGCACTGGGTTGACATCTTCATTGAGCTGTCCACCAGAACCCCAAGATCCCTTTCCTGGTTTGTCTCAGAAAGCTTTGATCCCATCAGTTGATAAGTGTATTTGGGGTTCTTTGCCCCGATGTGCATGACTTTACACTTGTTTAGGTTAAAATGCATTTGCCACTTTGTTGCCCATTCACTCAATTTCGAGAGATCTTTCTGGAGCTCTTTACAGTCAGTTTCATTTTTAACTACCCTGTATTCTTGTAAAATACTGACAGGTTATACTTGGCCAAGGACTTTCAAAAGAATGTAAGGATGGTTTTCTCATTTGAGAGAATATTCTTAGGGACTAACTGTATATATGATCATTACTAACTGGTATTAAAAATTATCACAGGCTGGAGAAGTAATTTTTTTGAACCACAAGTTCACCCAAAATGGTCAGTGGTCACAAATTGAGCTGGGCATTTTTTGAATTGTAGTCCAACTCAGCTCCAACCTTTTCCAAACTCTGAAGGTTATATACTCTGTATTGTAGGACAAGGTGGGATATTCACTGGCATCACAGTGTGGGGGAAAGGATATTTAAATGTGCTGTCCCCAACATGAATCTCTGTAAAAATCAGCCTACATGGATCAATTAGTATTGGGGAAAGGGATTTCATTGACACCACTGAAAAAACGACCGTAGGATTTTCATGCTAAAAAGAAAGTAGTTTTTTTTATTTTGAACCCTAAATATAATGGCGTACTAAAAAAAGGAAAAACAATCTTAGGTGGCTACATTGGGTTGGATTCTTCTTTCTTTTTTTAAGTCTTGCTTGTTATTTCCATACTATGCTATCTATATTAACAGAAAACAAATATTAATGTATTCAAAGACCAGTATTATTCAGTTTAGAAATATTTTGCAGGCATAAAACACAGCCAATTAATACTGAAATGGGAGCAGAAACAAATATGGATTTAGAATGATAGACTAAATAATGAGAACCGGAGCAACAAGAATGAGAACACAAGGCAGACTTTAGTTCTCATTTGCATATGTGTAGCCCAATTAATTATGCTAAGCTTGATATACAGCAGTTCAAAAACTAGACCACTGTGCATTTCTGTAGGAGGACAGTTTTCCATTTTCCTAATTCAAAATGTAGATAGTGGAGGGTAAAAGATAATGTTGTGGCAATGCATTGTTTGTAATGATGGTGTGGAGGAGGATATTCTGTTACTTTCAACCTCTTGATTTACTCCAGTCTGTGTGGCTGTTTGGGGAGCTGTGAACTATCCATTCCCTTTTTGTTTTATTTATTTTTTTAAAAAAAGTACTCCATCAAATACCAATGAAGGAAATAAAGCAGCTGTAGTCAAGGAGCCCAATGGGTTTATAGGTCCATGGAGGAACTTTAAGAGTATAGTGGTTGGAAATCTGGAGAAGCAGACTAATGTCTGAGGCAGGATCTACACTGCCCTATATCCCAGGATGCAATCCTAGAATATTTGCTTTGAACTGGATTATAAGAATCTACACTGCCAGATAATCTGGGATAAGTAGATAATCTGGATTCAGATCCTGGGATACAGGGCAGTGTAGAAGGGCCCTAGCCTGAGTCTCTGCTCAGCTGCAGAAACCTACTGGATGACTTTGAGTAAGTCACACTCTCTCAGACTTAAAGGAGTCTGTGACAAACCTTGTTTAAATAAATTTTGCTATGACAGGATTGTGACAAGCCAGAGACTACATGAAGGCATATGGCAACAACAAAGGCCCCTTCTACACTGATACATAAAACCCAGATTATCTGCTTTGAACTGGATTACATAGTAGTATAGACTTGTATAATCTAGTTCAAAGCAGATAGTGGATTATCTTCTTGGATAATCTGGATTCTAGGCAATGTAGAAGGGGGCATAAATAACTTTTCCATCCCACAATGCACTATATTAGGACATATCATTGTTAGGAACACTCCCAGTAGTTCTTTGTGAGCAATAATTGAGGAACTCAGGATACACTTGCCTCTGGATTGCACACCATCTCACCACAAAGGGAAGCAGTTGAGAAACTTTGTATGGCCCTAACCCTTTATATGAGTCCAATGAGCAGATGTGGGCTAAGATTGTTCTGCCCTTCAAGACAATTCCAGTTTTATTTAAATTCTCTCTCTCTCTCTCTCTCTCTCTCTCTCTCTCTCTCTCTCTCTCTCTCGGCATTTCTTCGCGAACGAAGATTCTTAGGAAGGACTCATCCCACGCTTTTTACAAGCGTGATGATGACTAAAAAGGCCAATTTGAGATAGGCAAGTTTGGTTGCAGAAAGTACAGCAGAAAGTCTCCTTGGGTGATGTTGTTTCCAAGTTGCAGTTCTTTCTGCGTTGTCGTTTCTCTTTGAGACCCATTCGGCATGTCTTCTCGAAAGAGGCCGCAGCATTGTGGATAGTGCATCTCCATGCCTCCCGATGTGAAGCCAGGGTGGACCATTGTTGGTGATCAATCTGAACGAGCCTAAGATGTTGTTTCAGGGAGTCCTTATATCTCTTTTTGGGGGCGCCTCTCTTGCGCTGACCCGTGGCGAGTTCACCATAGAGTAGTATCTTTGGGAGGTGGTGGTCCTCCATCCTAGAGATGTGCCCTGCCCAGCGCAGCTGTGTTCTCAATAGCGTGGCCTCAATGCTGGTGATCCCTGCTTGCTCAAGGACAGCAACATTCGTCACATAGTCGGTGCAGTGTATATTTAGGATTGTGCGAAGACAGCGCTGATGGAAGCGTTCGAGGAGTCATAGGTGTTGGCGATAGGTGACCCATGTTTCAGACCCATAGTGTATTTAAATCACACTGTTTATATATGTTGCTTTAGGTATTCAATTGGTTTCAGGTCTTTCTACAATTACTATACAATGCCTGTATTCTTTCCAATCCATCATTATGCCAAATAAATTTACTACTTTTGAGGTGCTACAATTTATTTATTTATTTATTTATTTATTTGCTGTATTTGTATACCCCCCTTCTCAGCCCTCAGGTGAGTCAGGGTGGTTTACAGAGGCAACAATTCAATGCCCAAGAACACCATAAAACATTTAAAAACATTAACATATAATATAAAACCATACCAAGAGCAATAAAAACAGAAATCATTTGTGTCTTCTAATTAAAACATTGTCCAATCTCATTGTCCAGTCATTCCATATTCCTATGTCTTTTACATTGCTTTTTCAAACATTTGCTCAAACAACCAAGTCTTGACTCTTTTCCAAAATGCATTTATTCAAGAATAAATACAAACTTGGAAGTCTGTAGGGGTGTGAACATTCAGCAGAAAAATGGCAAACAGGGAAAGTCAAAGACTTAAGTAACGCCCTGTGCCATCATGTCATGCAAAAATGCTTTTACAAATAGTGTTTGATACCCTAATCATTTTCCAATTAAATGCTTAATAAACAAATTGGAAAACCAATCACATTCCAGTTATCATTTTGGTGATACAGTATAGTCCAACATTCTGTATTATCCAACACAGTCTGCCTCCCACACAGATCCACAGCTGTTTCAATACATTGTGATGTTTTGGTGCTAAATTTGTAAAAACAGTAAGTACTACATAACGTTACCATGTATTGAACTCTTTTTTCTGTCAATTTGTTGTAAAACATGATTTTTGGTGCTTAATTTGTAAAATCATAACATAATTTGATGTTTAATAGGCTTTTCCTTAATCCCTCCTTATTATCCAACATTTTCGCTTTTCCAACATTTATGTTGGATCTTTTGCTATTTTTATATCACTCCTTATAATTGTGATTACCAATGCCAAAACAGTATATCACATAGACCAGTGATTTTCAACCTTTTTTGAGCTGTGGCACATTTTTTACATTTACAAAATCCTGGGGCACACCACCAACCAAAATGATACAAAATGACACTCTAACTGTAATTTTACTAACTGTCACCCTCCCCCTCATGATGCCGCTGCTTCCGCCAAACCCTCCTCCCGCCTCCCCCCCCCCGGGAGGCCCACACACAGGAGGCCCATCACCGTCTTGTGGGGGAGGGCTGCGCTGAGCGGCCAAAGTGCACGCAGACTCGGCTGAGCAGGACAAATAGGAATTGAGCACACGGGGTGGCTCCGAGCCTCAGAACAAACTGCGGCGGAGGCTCGCAGCCATCGCCACCCCAGCTCTCCTTCCCAAAGCGGTTCAGCCCCCCCCCAGGAGTACCCCCCATGTGTCCCTTCAGCTTCCCTGCTGTTGCCTTGGGGCCAGATCAGGAAGGAACCAAGCTGGGCTGTGGAGCTGTGCATCCCGGCCTCTGCTCTGCAGCAAAACCGGAGCCCAGCCAGGAGAGGCCAGGAGATAAGGGGTTGCGCCCCTTCCCCGGTGCAGAGGAGCTAGAGGGCAGAAAGCCTTGCCTCGAGCCTCCGGGAGTGGGGTCAGACGGGGGCAGCTCCCATGGACTCCTCCTTCCTCTCCTCCTCCTTGCTGCCGGAGGGGAGGATGGCAGAAGAGTGCCCAGGAGCCAGGAAGCAGGAGGAGCCACAGCCCGGCCAGGTAGCCCTTGGCACGCAGAGGGAGGTAAGGAAGGAAGGGAAGGAGAGAAAGAAAGGAGGGAGGGAGGAAAGTTCCGGATGCTTCGGGCTCTCCCTGACTGCAGCCAAGCTGGCTGGCATTGCTGCTTCGGCCAGGAAAGCCTCATTTCCACTGCCTGAAGTTTCCTGCTAGGCTCTCTCTCTCTCTCTCTCTCTCTCTCTCTCTCTACACTGTAATTTCCCACAGCACACCTGATGATCGCTCACGGCACACTAGTGTGCTGCAGCACACTGGTTGGGAAACACTGACATAGACAACTTTCTATGGATCCCTATAACTGTATAGTAGGCTTTTTTGATCAAAAAAGGGTTCAAAACTCATTTTGGATGTAGAGGGCACTGGTGGTTCGGATCTAAAGTCAATTCTGATTTTCACAGAAAAAAAGTTCAAAACTTTTCAAAACTTCCGAATCCTTTGTTAAGGGTTTCAAAGTGTTTTTTCCTTTTTCATTGGGTGGTCTTTACTTTGAAAGTAGTTGTTTTACTCCAGAAAGGGAGGGGGAAGCAAAGGGAGGAAAGCCATCCACTGGGTTTTCAATCGCTTCCTAGGCTCATGAGGGGAGACGGGAGGAAGGAAAGCCATCCACTGGGTTATTAAAAGCTTCCCAGAACCATGAGGGGAGACAGGAGGGAGGAAAGCCATCCACTGGGTTTTAAATCACTTCCCAGGCTCATGAGGTGAGACGGGATGCAGGAAAGCCATCCACTGGGTTTTAAACTGTTTCCCAGGCTTGAGCCGAGGCCAGGGACCAGAAGTGGGGAAATGCTGAAGCATTTCTGACTCACTGCTTCGTAACAGAAATGGTGGAAAAAGCTTCGGAAAGGCAAAGCGACTTCCGGTTTCCTTAAAAACTTCAAAATTGCTTCAAAGAGCAAATCATTCCAAATTTATTCCGAATTACGAAGATTCCGAATGAACCTAACCATGCCTACTGTATAGAAGGGATTTGGAGTGGTACTGACAAGTGTTGGAGGATGATACTGGAGTGGAGATCTCCAACATCAATTCACCTTTGGCACACACGATATTACAATTTCACTTTAGCTATAATATTATTGAATGCACAAATAGACCTCAACAGATAAAAGTGGAATAATAACAACAACAATATAGTCCTCACTATCATCTTTCTATTACTAAAATCATCAGAAATTCAATTAGGGTTGTATTCACACATCCTTAATTTCTAGCATTTTATTTCTCTTTGTTTCTCCTGTTTTGTGCTCTTGGATATCTTTTGCTTTGATTTTGTAAAGGTTTAGTTGTATAGTTTCCTCTGAAACTTTTCAAAAACAAACGCCAACCCAGTGCACGAAGCTGAGAAGTCCACTCTTTTTGTTAATGATGTTGAAGTCTCTGTGTTATTTGAGGAACTGATATTTTCATAACCCTACAAATCCCTTTTATGGATTCACAAAAGCCATATAAATAGCATAATTACAAATAGCTGTGTACAATACAGATATGTTTAAAATTATTATTTCATAATAGCTTCCTCTCTACTTCAATGAGAAAACATGTTTTCATATCAGAAAAGCGTATTAACTTCAAAGTAAAAGTAAAGATAAATTAATTAAAAGGATTCTTTTAAAATTAAATAAAAGGGTGAACTTTGGTGTTTTGCTTTTTTGTGTTTCCATGTCTACTGCTGTATTCTTTATATTCACCTCTCTGATTGTTGTTGCTATTGTGTTTTTAAAAAATATACTCCATAGGCCTCAAACTCCAAATGCTGGTCTCCAGATATCTTCTTAATGTGCTGCTATAATGGAATTGGGGAACAGGTGGCTAATAAATTAACCAAAGGTATGCAATCCATTATTGACTGGCACCATTCCAACCACATAGCTCTCACATGACAGCTTGTTTCATGTAAATTTTATTGTATTGCAAGTTTCATTTGTCAGCAAGGGACTAGCTTGTTAATGGGAAGAAAATGCAAATGATATTTTATCCTTTAAGCAGAGCCTGCTAAATAAAAGACAGGTGTGCAATATTTTACTTACCATGTTACCCTCTATGATGCAAATTAATGAGGAAGTTAGATGAGGCAAAAATATTTAGCTCATTAATCTACTGAAAACATTCAAATCTAACCCAATTCTCCAAGTTATTTCATCTGAAACATTAACTTTATTTCAAATGAAACCTTTGTTGTTTTGTTTTTTGTTTCTGTTAACATAGATGTTCAGACTTAATATGAACACAATGCTAAACTGTGTGTGCTCGTGCTTACTTTATACACACATGTCTACATTTTGTTCTCATGCCCTACCCTTGTAGTGAAGTTGCCAAGATTTAATCTAACCAAAGTTTTACTCTGTCAAAATGATGGGGCTAGAGCTAGGGAAAAGAGAAAATTATCAGCCAAAATAAAGTTCAGACAAAAGACATCTTCAAACAGGCTAAAAATCGGCAGTGCTGACTTTCCCCCCCAGTTTCACCATGGAGCCTCCTGGCTCCCATCACACACTGGATAAGTATTTCTGTGGTGGTTCCATGGTGAAAGTGCCAAAAAACACCTGTTGCTACTCAGAAATATCTGGCTTCCTTCTTTTCTATAGGGAAAGATGGTTTGAGCTGGCTTCCTGAGGCTTCCCCCAGTGTGATGAGGTGGGGGGAAGCCAGGACAGTGCGGGGCATGAGATGACAGGTCTTCATGCCCCCTAGATGGCTGCTGACAAATTTCTACAATCCTCGGCGATACTCGGCGAGTCCAGTGGCATGTGTGAAGCGAACCAAAGTTTTGCATGCATTGTGGAGCAGAAAAGAATGAGGAACCAAAAGAAGGGAAGAGTTCAAGTCTGGGGGAAAGTTCAAACTAATAACATGCAGGCTCAAGAAGAGAAAGAACTGCTGAGACAACACTGATTAGAGAGGTGCCAGAAGAGAACAAATGGGAAAGAGAAGTGTGAATGAAATTGTTTGTGTGTGTATGCTCAAAGTATGTTCAAAGGTTTGACTATAAAGCTAAGTTGCATCTTAGTTTTGGTGTGGCATTTTTACTTTGTTGCTCCACCCAGCAGGAAGAATTGGCAAAATAAACCCATTGAATGATCTCCTTGCTACTAGTGTCCAAATGGATAGAGACCCTAGAAGTTTTTTTGGGCCAGAAAGAAAGAAGGACATGGCAGTGAGCCCCCAAAAAACCATAAAACATGCTTTTAAGTATGGGTTGTCTCAGAGGTGATGCTGGGGTGCAATTGCACTCAATCTAGCATAGTCAATGGTGAATGGTAATGAAACTTCAGCCCAAACAACATTGTCTCTAGCCCCAATCATCTGCATAAACCAGAGCTGGCCAACCCAACAAGTCATAGTTCCAACACAGCTAACATTAGACTACGTTTCTGAAGATCGGGGTTCAAACCCATGATACACCATAGAAACACAGAAGATGACCCTGCTTTTGATTTCCTCTGCCTCAGAGAAAAGCAAAAACAAAGTCCCTTTGAACAAATCTTGCCATGACAGTTCTGTGAAAGTTTCCTTTTAGGGTCACCAAAAGTTGAAAATGACATGAAGGCATATGAAGCATATGAGTCCAAACCTCCGTCATGTAATATAGCACAGCTCCCATATCTACAAAGTGTTTTAGAGCAAATCAACCCTGATTTCTGTATAGAAGTAAAATGACAAAGCTGAGACTATTGTATTTGGACATAGCTGGAAAAGGCATGGTTTACTAGAAAATATAATAATGCTTGGAAAGGTGGAAGGAAGTAGGGAAAGATGTTAACAGGTGGCTAGATTTCTGTTGGATATACTGAAGTGCAGACCCATATAATACAGTTTAACAACATTGGATTGGATTACAGGCAATATACGAGTCACAAATATCTGATTTACAAATGACTCACAATTAGGAATGGGGGTGAGACAACAGGAACTGAGAGAAATCTATTCCTCAGAAGCAGGGCCATAGCCAGGATTTTTATTCTGGGGTGTGTGTGTGTGCTGAGTTTGATTTGGGGTAGGGGGGCTGAGTCCCTCCTGCCCCCCCCCCCCATCCAAGCTACATGCCTGCTCAGAAGGGAAAGTCACTCCTGAAAAAGTTATCATAGGGGAAAGGTGTCTCACTGAAGCCTTCTCACCAATCCTTGTTTCCACAACAGTCCACATTTTTCAAAATCCAATTATCACAGGGACAAAACAGTGAGGTGAAATCTGTTAAACAAGGGCACAGACAGCCAAACGAATACCAGAGAGGTATTGGGATAGCTATGTTATCCAAAGCTATATACAGTATACATATTTGGCTGGAGTTACACATAAAATGTACATGTTCTGACTTACTTAAGAACAAACCCAAAGATCCTATCTTGTTTGTAACTTGGGAACTTCCTGTATATGGGTCTACATTGACCATATAATGTAGTTCCTAACTGCAGTGTAGATCCAGTCTTCAGTAAGGAAGCCACAACCCTGAGCAGGGCTGTTGATAGAGTAACTTGAAGGTTTCTTCTTCATGGCATCTCCATAACAGCAAGAAATCATAACCTGTGCTTATTTATGGGTGTATTATATAGTTAGCATACCTGATTTTTGATGCAAACATTCACCATCACCACCATAATCTATTTGTGGGTTACTGTTGAGGTTACCTACAGGATCACCTTCTTCCATATAATCTGCTCTGTACACTCAGGTCTTCTGAGGGATGTATAATTCATTCAGCCAGGGCCAGGCTGGCCACTGTTAACTAATGTTTTTGTTTTTCATCACCTCCTAATTGTGGAATGACCTGCTGGAAGAGTTCCGACAGTTGGATATCCTGTTTGCATTTAAAATAGCATTAAAAGACAATCTCTTCCAGCAGTCCTACTAGCCAGATGGTTTTTATATTACAAGCTTCTAAAGAATGAATGTATTCTTTTTAATATCTTTTATAAGTGATGTTATGCCCTTTTAACTGATTATGAATTGTAATTGGCATTCATGATTTTAGTTGTGTTATGTGTATGTATTTTCACCTGTCATTTCCCACCTCTATCCACAGGAAGAGGTGCATAAGACATACAGTAATAATAATGACAAGAATAGATTATAAGTAACTATACAGTCCACAAATGCCAACTTCATTTTATAGACATTTCAGAAATTATGGACTGTGACAAACTTGTCAAATCTTGGAGTGAAAATGGAAGCCTCACAGATCATTATAAACTATCTATATGACTTAGGTTGGAGAATAGGTCTTTTGTTTTATGGCTAAAACACAAAATCAGTTAGTGCTGAGCAGAAATTCAAATAAGTTGCAAATATGCCTTGAGGAACAACTTAGTAAATTTTGGGGACAAAGGCCAATTGTGACTCATACATTTGCCACCTACTTCAACTCATGAGGAGTCTCAAAACTACTCCTAAGTGTATCATCAACAAAAAAATGCTACATTTCAGATCAAGCTCAGAGTGGAAGATATAGCCAGGCAAATGGACCTCATGGCCGTTTAAGATGTCTCCAGGGTATCTTACTGCAAAAACCACGTATAATTTTTGAAAAGTACTTTGAAATGGTAAATTACAACAATTTAGCTAGGTTTTTACAACCCAGAGATTACAGGAGATTGCAGCCTATTTTATACATGAGAAGATACGAATGTATATGCACCCTTATAATACAACTGCTTCTATCTTATATTCAACAACATTTATATTTTTCTAAGAAATACCTTGCACCAACATCACCTAGTCTTGCATGTTTTGTTGGTTTAAATCTACTTCATGTTTGCAACCAATTGGTAACTATTTTTAGAACAGCGAATAAATCATTTAGTGCTCATGAAATATACTGTACTTCCTTTTCATTTTGGTCACATTCTTTTGTGGCATCTTATTCATTTGGGCTGCACTTGTGTATGCAATAGCTTGGGAGAAAGGTACATTGGACTTTATGACACCAACCCATTATTCTTCTATAGTGGTGTTAGTGTAGATAGTGGATATATACAGTCACTTATGGATCCACTGCCAATCTACCCTTGGAAGACAATCATGCTTGGCCAGAAGTGATAGCCTATGATGATGGCTGACTAAGGGTGCTTCCAGGTAGCCTCAAAATCGGGGACCAATAAATGGGGCAAAAAATCATGGGACCTGAGAGTAAGTCAAAACACATAGCTGTTAACCGTATTAAATGCTTTCCCGGCATCCTGACACATTTGTTTGTAGCAGATTTTAGAAATTTGCAAGATGGGTGGTAGATATCTGACAGATCTTTACTTTTATTTTTATGTACTCTCTGATATGTACTGGACCTTATAAGCTTTGATGTGGACATCTCAATGTGCACACAAGCAGATTTCTTGTCATTATTTCTCCTGTTACCAATACATTTTCCCTCATTTCTCTTTGGGTCACTTGCCTGCCATGCTGGTGCCCACTGTGTAAATTCAAGCTCTGTTTAATTTCATAAACATCAAAATTAAGGAATGATTGGAGAGAGTTATTATGGGAAATTCCTTTCCAATTGTGCTCCCATTTAGCCACCTGTGTGTTCGTGGCTCCATTTGTTTACAGCCCTCACCAACTGTTTTGGGATTTTAAAATACCCACATGTGCTGGAGCAGTCCACATCAGCATATAGGAATGAAGTCAGGGATTTGAGTGTAGGGATTTCCTTGAGTGTGAATATATGCATTTTCAGTCGAAATGGAATTTTAAGCACACCCTTTTAGCACATTTTTGGATGTTAATGCGATCCAGCTCACATTTTTGGTTAATGTCATTTACCCCTCCACCCCCCCAATCCCAGTTTCTTCTGCATGTTAGAGGCTGTGTAGAAGGGTCTTTAGCCACAGTCTAGGATCTAATGATGTATTTTTTCTATAATCTGCTAAAATTTTGCATGCGAAAAGTGTTTCTGTAGCTCTGAAAGCCTGCTCCAGAGGGTTTCTTAAATTTCCAGAGCAGAAATATAGGGTGCTTCAGAGGAGTCAGAAATTGCAGCAGGGATCCTCCACCCCATTCTACTAGCAAAAGCAGCAGAATCCATAAGAGTTGCCCTGTTAGACCTTGGCCATATATCAGATTGTGGTGTTAATCTTAAAATTCTATATACATTTTTTCTGAGAATAAGATATATCAGAAACAATTTACATGCTTTTGAAAAGGTTGTAGTCCAGCAATTGGCTAAAAGCATTTAACAATAGTCATCCGTTATCTTTCAAGGCTTTGTCTTCCAAGGTTGGAAATAACATGTTATTAGTAAAATGTCAGCTATTCTGTGTTACAATTTACGCAGTGAAGGATAATCTTGTTCTCCTCCTTGCACTGATGTGGGACAATTCTATTTGTTGTATAACAAGGGGTAGTTGTTTATTACACATAGTTGCCCCTTACATCACAAATGTTAGCCTCTGATAACTATACTAAAAAAACGTAAGCTGTTTTTAATCTTTTTAATGTAAGCCATTGGGAGCAAATGTTTTTTTTACAATTCTACGAGCACTCTGGAAAGTTCTCCCAGTAGCGTTAATGGGTTTCTAAATAAGGTGCATGAATCACACACTTTGTTTCTACTTCAATTACCATAATGCCTATTAATCATCTCCTCGCCAGGTTAAACATACCAACACCTTCAAACTTTCTAGGTGTCGACATCAAACTGATTAATGAATTGTGGCCTGAACCTTCCTCTCCACTACTTACATAAATAAATAAATAAATAGTAACAACCTTTATCTGCCTTCAATCACTTCACTCTGGCAGCCCCTTACTGCGAGGGGGCATTTCTAACATTTATTTCTCCAAAAAATGGCATTCAAATTAAAGATCTTTTTTTTAATCCCATAGGTTGCGAAACAATTTTTTTTAGTTTAAATAATAAAATAAATCAAAATAATAACCTGAATTGATGTGCTTATCAAATCATATCTCATCCAATTACACTATTATTCCTTATATTTAATATGTCTTAATTGTATTAAATTGTTCTAGCATGAAAAAAACTCAATATTTCATTTCTTTTATGTAGTACTTTTATATTGTACTTATTTATTTTGTGTACAAGTGGCCTGTGGTCTAAGCATTACCAGGCCCGGATTAACACTTTTTTGCACCCTAGGCCACACTTTGGAATTACGCCCCCTTTAAGCCAACCTCCCGTCACCTCCAAGGTCCCCATTCCCACCGGCTGGAAAGCTCTGCTGTGCTCTGAAGATCATCTCGGGAGTCGGGAGGCTTGGGGAGAGCGCAGCAGGTGCAAACTCGCTCCAAAGGTGTGCAAGAGAGAGGAGAGAGAGCGTGCGCACACGCGAGAGAGAGTGTGTGCACGCGAGAGAGAGAGCACGTGCAAGAGAGAGAGAGAGAGAGCGCGCGTGTGAGAAAGAGAGTGTGCGAGAGAGACCGCGAGAGAGAGAGAGAGAGAGAGAGAGAGAGAGAGAGAGAGAGAGAGAGAGACAGAGGGGACGGAGCAGAGACTTTGCCAGAAGAAGGAGCGATGAGGGGCATGAGAAAGGGGGAAAGAGGGGCGCAGACCAGTTTTTTTCGGTCAGTGATCTGCGCCTCCCCCCTCGGCTTGCGCCCCTAGGCCATGGCCTTGTTGGCCTTATGGGTAATCCGGGCATGAGCATTACTAAACTATGGCCACAGCACCCTGGAAAAGTAAAAAGCACAAAAAATCCTAGTTTTTTTTCATCCAAGGAAACAAATGTCTTGGAAGGTTGATCCGGTGGTTAACTTCTGCTGGAAACACACCATATAATTTTGTTGAAGGACTTAGTAATTCCCAGAGAAGTGTTCTTTCTCGAAATCTAGGTCCTCCTGCATGATTGGAGGATGTTGGCAATATAGTCACGTTGAAGGACCTAGTGCTAACATTTTTAAACAAATCTGCAAAAGTCAAAGCTGCAAATATAGATGATGGACACACTACTATAATCTGAACTGACTTCCTCATGTAGAATGGGGTGGACTGCAAGCAACCATAACCTATTTTGATGGCCTTACAGTTCATTTCAGTCCCCCAATGAAAAGGCTCCTAACTTTCAATGGGAAAAAAATCATTTTTCCACGCAAAACTGGTGTTAGCCCCAGCTTCTGCCAACCTAGCAGTTCAAAAACATTCAAATGTGAGTAGATCAATAAGTACCACTACAGCGGGAAGGTAACAACGCTCCATGCAGTCATGCTGGCCACATGGCCTTGGAGGTGTCTATGGAGAATGCTGGCTCTTCAGCTTAGAAATGGAGATGAGAACCACCCCCAGAGTCAGACATGACTAGACTTAATGTCAAGGGGAAACCTTTACATTTACCTTTTACTGGACCAAAACGAGTTTTGTGGAAGGAAGCCATAGCAACCAAGGTGTGTCTTTGTATTTTGAATGAAAAAACATGGACTGGAAATAATACAATCATTGAATTGGAAAAGACCTCGTGGGCCATCCAATAAGAAGGAAAATCACATTCAAAGCACCCCTGACAGTTGGCCATACAGCCTCTGTTTAAAAGCCTCCGAAAAAAGGAGCCCCCACCACACTCCAGGGCAGGGAGTTCCACTGCTGAACAGCTCTCACAGTTAAGAAGTTTTTCCTCATGTTCAGGTGGAATCTCCTTTCCTGTAGTTTAAAACCATTGTTGAAGGTATAAGAATGTATCCCCTCTGAAATCCTGAATGGACTCAATGTCGTCCTCCAACCGAAGGCAGTTGCCAGTCTACTACTAATAGAGAACAAGCTCAAAAACAAACAAAATCAAAACTGAAGTAGAATGAACACTGTCTCCCCCTGAAGTAGTAAATTTAGATACAGTTCTAGAAAAGAATTAATTAATTATTTTAATTAAACAAAAGCATTATTTTTCCAATTAGAGCAAAGAAGAGTTAGCTTTAAGATTTTTTGTTGCTTTAGTTGATTTTTTACTTTTCGAAAAGATCAGTCACAAAGTGTCAGCCTTCCTTTTGCTAATGATTGACACTAAAAGGCTACATAATTGCAGGAAATCGGAGGTTTTCATTTGGTCATGATGTGTCATTCTTGTCTACCGTTATATAAATAGGGTCTAAATATTATTACTGACCTCAATTTTTTAAATAGTAAATGTGTTGTGTAATTTATTTGACACATAGTGATTTTGAATGCTCTAAATTATCATCATAAGAGCTCTCTGACTGCAATTACTTGTAATGCTGAGAAACAAGAAGCCTGAATAATATAGCACTTGGAGATCCAGAGTGGTGTACCTGGAACCAGAGTTTGAATCCCTGCTCAGCCACCCACTTGGCAAGGCACATTCTCTCAGCTGCAGAGGAAGGCAAAAGAAAACCTGTCTGAATAAGTCTTGCCAAGAAAACCCAATGATAGCTTTGCCTTTTTTAGGATCTTGCTTCACCAGCCTTGAGGGGCAGTGCCAAGCCAGCATTGTGCTGGCTCTGCCACCGCTGGCTTGGCACTGCCCCATCAAGGCTGGCAAAGCTGTGGGAGCTGAAGCCGGGGGAGGGGGCGGAGCCAGGCCACGCCATGCCCCTCCCCCTGGCTTCAGCTCTCCCACAGCGCCCCGGTCCCTTCTTCTTTTTCTTCGCCACTGCCCGGCCCTTCCTCCTCCTCTCCCAAGTAGCAGGAGCTCGGCAGGAGGAGGGGGGAAGGAAGGGGGGCAGAGAGCTTTTCTCGTGGCACACCTGATGATCGCTCACAGCACACTAGTGTGCCACGGCACACTGGTTGAGAAACACTGCTCTATGTGACCAAGACTGAATTTGAAAATAAATGTTATGACATGAGGTAAAGTTTCAAAAACAGATACATCTAGCATATAAAACCCTCCCTTGAGTCAAATCTACCCAAATCTCGTAACTCAATCTGTACAAACAAATTGATAAAAATTACAAAGATTAGATAGTCTTCTATAAAGAATGCTTTTGGAACATGGTCTACACTGCAGTAGTTCTCAACCTGTGGTCCCCAGGTGTTTTGGCCTACAACTCCCAGAAATCCCAGCCATTTTACCAGCTGTTAGGATTTCTGGGAGTTGAATGCCAAAACATCTGGGCACCAAAGGTTGAGAACCAATCTACAGCCTTAATACAGAAGCTGGAATACAGCTAATGTATAGAGAAAAGGAATTTCTAACATAAACTTCCATGTACTATAATTTACTTGATGAAGTGGACTGTAGCCCACAAAAGTTCATAGTAGTATTCTTTTCCCAAATTAATCTCAAAAATGTTACTAGAAAAGTATAACAATCATCTTTCTAAAAACAACTCAAATATATGAATGAGTTGTAATTCTATTTTGAAAAATATGAGGGTAATCCGAGAAGTAAGGTTACAAGATTTTTTTTTTTTTTTACAAATAATGAATATAGTTTAATGGAACATACATAGATTGTAGCATAGGTATTACATTTTTTCACATAATCACTACTCAGTTCAATACATTTAGTCATCCATGGGATGAGTTTTTGATGCCTGTGTTATAGAAGTTTCTCTCTGCCTTTCTCAGTCAGTTCGTCACTTTGATTTTCACCTCGTCATCATTGTAAAAGTGTTTTCCACCAAGGCCTTCCTTCAATTTAATGAACAGATGATAGTCATTGGGTGTGAGATCGGGGCTGTGAGAAAGGTGGCTTAAAAAATCTCAACCAAATGAAGTCAACAATTATTGTGTTGCATGAGCGGTGTCATGAAGGAGACAGACTTCTGCTGTCAGCATCCCACAACATTTGTTTTGGATGGCTCTGAGAAGTTTCTTCATGGTCTCACAATATGTCTTGACATTATGTCCTCTCCATAAACTGAAATGATTTTGTGATGAATCACAACGGCGTTCCTGCCCTTAGCATTTAGGTAGCGTATTACAGTGCAAACGTTGCACTTGGAGGAAAATGGAATGAGGACACTCATCTCTAACCTTCACCACAACACCAGTTGATGAGCTAATGACAACTGGAACTGGTCGTTCACTTCTGCTGGCTTACCGCTACACAACAGTGATACTAACTTCCCCTGAGAAAATTCCCTGCGAGAGCTACGTTCCTTGTAACCTTACTTTCTGGATAACCCTTGTATATTATTAAAATCTGCAGTTCAAAAGTGTTTTATGAGTGACGTTAATGTGACAGTGGATATATTGCTCTGTGTCTGTAAACACTGGCATAGACTTCTCTAAGCACTGAAGTTTATTTTAAACATAAAGTAAAAATTGTGTTCAAAGTCATAGCAAACAGATCCAGAAAGATATTACATAGTATTACATTTAGAGGAAACAATGTGAAAGGCCTGACCCGAACATAATTGTTCATCTCAATTCCATGTCAATACAATTTTAATATAGATTCAGCTTCATGCTGTTAATGAAATGTGCATCAGGTAATAAAACACTGCTAGAGAGGAAAATGAGACAAAAGTCTAATATTGCAAATCTCTTTTCTAAAATGCACTGCTAGATTTATACTCATAGAAATAGATATTCTAATTTGTTTGGGAATGAACCAAGCTTGCCAGGAATATGCAACACACAGAAACTGAGCTGAAGCAGCAACATTTTTACTCAGTCTCTGTTCATAATTCTAAATCTGAATTTATGAGTAATAAAATTTGGGAGTCAAACAAGATATATTGTGGTGACAGCTACGCTTGTGGTTTGAAGCCGGGAGGTCAAAGCTGTGTGTGGGTGAGCAGCAGAACCAGCTTCTTTCACTTTCACAGAGTCTGTTCTCTACGCTTTCTTTTCCAGCCTAGTTTCATACATCTGATTGAGTTAGACATGGAGAAAAGTGCCTGGAGTGATTGACTACAGAGAGGTAGGGCAGAAAAAAAGGAAACAGAGCAGCTCATCTTGACTGCACTCTAAAATGATGTTTTTAGGCTTGAAGATTTGACACAAATTTTGCTTTAACTAAGATTAGACCTTGGATATAAACACTACATTGGGAAAGAGGCTCTTTCATTTAATGATTTCTCTGTATTCTAAATCATTAAAACAAATGGTGCAAGAGAAGTTGCAACTAACATTGAAAAGATGCCCTAATAAAAGCAGGGAAAAGGTATGTGGCACTTGAAAAAAATACCTCTTTCATTATGTGAGGACTTAGAATTATAGAAAGAGCCATCTGTGATGACAGCAAAGCCCTGTCTCATCCAAGACTCTGTTCATAAAGTGGTCCATCAGCTGCCCAATGGAAGCCTTTCAGCATGAGATGGGCGCACCTGCATTTTCCATCTTATATCCCTGAAAAATGAAATCCCAGTTTACTCCTGATTAATCCGGGTTTACCTGAGGTGTTGTTTGGATGCTTCAGGTGAATCTGTGGCCCCTCGTGGGGTTTAGGGCCTGTGTAGAAGGGGCCTCAGTGGGTGATGTGATCATTTCACAACAGGCAAGAGCGACATAGCCAGATACTTCATAAATCCCTTATTTACTTTCACAAACAGAATGACTATGTATGAAAGGTGTGTGTGTGTGTGTGTGTGTGTGTGTGTGTGATGCAGTGATTTTATAGTAGGTTTTAGGGCAGGACTCTGGTTGCTCTGGACAGAGGAAGGGAATACCAACCTCCATATCAACCAAAGCAAGATATACACAGATCTAAGTTTGACATACTTCTAACGCTAATAGAAGCTCATTACGGGATCTCATTACATATTTAGTTAGAAGGTTAGCAATCTTGTTTTTGTGTTTTCAAAGAATTATTGAGAGGATGCTTTCTCTATTCAATGATATATTTGTTTGTAATTTGCCATAAGAACATAAGAAGAGCCATGCTGAATCGGGCCTCAGCCCATCTAGTCCAGCATTCTGTGTCACACAGTGGCCCACTAGTTGTACACAGGGATCTCTAGCAGAAAGGAGGGCAAAACCCTCACCTGCTCCCGACCCCCCACAACCAGTACCCGGGGAAAATCCTGCCTGCCTCCATCAACACAGAGGTGGCACTTTTCCAGTTCCATTATATCCTTCTTGAGGTGCGGTGACCAGAATTGTACACAGTACTCCAGATGTGGCCTCACCATAGATTTGTAGAGAGGCAATACAACATTTGCCGACCTATTTTCGATTCCCTTCCTGATCATGCCAAGCATAGAATTTGCATTTTTTCACTGCTGCAGCGCACTGGTTGACATCTTCATTGACCTGTCCACCAAAACCCCAAGATCCCTTTCCTGGTTTGTCTCAGAAAGCTTTGATCCCATCAGTTGATACGTGTATTTGGGGTTCTTTGCCCCGATGTGCATGACTTTACACTTGTTTAGGTTAAAATGCATTTGCCACTTTGTTGCCCATTCACTCAATTTCGAGAGATCTTTCTGGAGCTCTTTACAGCCAGTTTCATTTTTAACTACCCTGAACAGTTTAGTGTCGTCTGCAAACTTTGCTACCTCACAATTTACTTCTACATCCAGATCATTTATGAATAAATTAAAAAGTAATGGTCCCAAAACTGAACCTTGGGGTACGCCACTTCTCACCTCTTTCCATCCAGAGAAGTGTCCATTTATTACCACCCTTTGTTTCCTACAGTTTAGCCAGGTTCCAATCCAGGACAAGACCTGTCCCCTGATTCCATGGCTGAAGAGCTTATTTAGGAGCCTTTGGTGAGGGACTTTGTCAAAAGCCTTTTGAAAGTCAAGGTAAACAATATCGACTGGGTCCCCTTTATCTATGTGTTTATTTACACCCTCAAAGAATTCTATCAAGTTAGTAAGACATGATTTGCCTTTGCAGAAACCATGTTGATTTTCCTTCAGCAATGCCTGTTCTTCTATGTGCTTAGTAATTTTTTCTTTAATAATGGTTTCCATCACTTTGCCTGGAACTGAGGTTAGACTAACTGGCCTATAATTTCCTGGGTCACCCCTGGATCCTTTCTTGAAGATCGGAATTACATTTGCCTCCCCCCAGTCCTCGGGTACAGTGCCTGATCTTAGAGAAAGGTTATATATTTTGGCTAGAATTTCAGCAATTTCACACTTGAGTTCCTTAAGAACTCTGGGGTGGATGCCATCTGGCCCTGGTGATTTGACCTTGAGCTATTGTCACTGTTTGCTCCAGCTTCTTACTTTCCCCATGGGGAAACCTCAGTTTAAGTAACTTCACCTTATTTGGATTAAAAATCCATGTCCCAAAGGAAGCCTTTTTTGTTAAAAAAAATAAAATAAAAATCTCTAATAGTTTCTTTCACTTTACTCATTACCATGTTGCTGACTGCTTAAATGTGATGCTTTCCTTTCACCCAATGAGTTTCTATGGCCAAAAGGGAATTCAAAATTGTGGTTGCCAGAGTCATAGTCCAGCACTCAAACCACTGAATTACACTGACTCTTTATTAGTTAAAAAATTACTCTGAGATCTACCAAATGGAGCCAAGTAGAAAGCCTAGCATGCAATAATTTGCTTTGATCACCAGAACTGGATGCATTTCACCATTCATCCATTTCAATATCTACTTCAATTACTCTAAGCTTTTTATTTTCATTTGTATACTTTGGAATGAGTTATTTTGTTCTTACTACTACTAAAGTCAGAAATCCTTTGCTTCAAATCAGCTAGAAATCTATGAGTAGCTCCAGATATATCTTCTGCCTAGTTCTGAGCTGGCACATTAAACGTTTTTGTGTACAAGAAGCAGAAAAGTGCAGAGTTTTATCTTACAGGAAAAAAATCTACCAGGAAGCAATTTATTTGTAGGCAGATGAAGGTTGTCCTGGGAGCAGAAAGGAATAAGGACAGGAAAACCAAGAAACTGAATGCTTTCTTAAAGTGTCATTGAAAAAGCAACAGTGAGCTTTCTACAGAACCTAGACTAGCTAAGATGAGAACACTTTATCATCTTTCTGCTAATACATTTAAAAGTTCATTAGTGAAAGTTAGGAGATATAGATAATCAGAAACTATTTACTAAATTCAACATTAGGGGAAGCTTGTATTCTGCTTCCAGCCCCATTGTTCTCTACATTTATCAACGATGTCTCTTTTAATGCAGTGGAAATCAGGCTTTTAGGCTGAATGGAAATGGAGTTAAACCTTGCTAGAACTACAACCTTAAGATCTAGGACATTTTACAGCTTCTAGCCAGAAGAGTTCTACGGATACCATGAGTTACTAAAAAGGCCAATAAATGGACCCTGGAGCAAATCAAACACCTCTCAAAAGACTAAAAGGGGACATGATAGCAATGTTTAAATATTGGTACTAGAAAAGATGTCATATTGAGAAGGGAGTAAGCTCCCTCCCTGCTGCTCTGGGGGGCTTGGACAAAGAGTAATGGATTAGAGCTATTTGGCAATGGAATATGCTACTCTGAAAGACGGTGGAGTCTCCTTCTTTGGAGGTTTTTAAGCAGAGGCTGGATGGCCATCTCTTGACAGTGGTATGATTGTGTATTTCTGCATGGCAGGGTTTGGACTGAATTACCCTTGTGGTCTCTTCCAACTATGTGATTCTATGATTCTATTGAAAACCAGGATGACTAAACTGACACTGTGGAGCTTTGGACATATGCAAAAGCATGACTCACAAGAAAAGACAATAATGTTTGGTAAGATATAAGTAGGAAAGGATGGATAGGCTCAATCAAAGAAGTCAGGCCTCTAATCCTTCAAGATTTGAGACATCGAAAAAAAGTAAGAATATGTTCAAATATTTGGCAACAGTACACTTTGAGGAAGATGAAAGGTTTAATTAGATGGAATCTCAGTAAATAACAATTCCATGGAGACACCATGCCATATTAGAGTCTGTAAAATTGAGCCACAGAAATACCAAAACGAGTGTGACCGAGGGGTGCAGGTGGGGGTCAGGTGGCTAATGACTGATATGGATTCTAATTTCCTGTAACAATGAATATCAATGAATGGCATAATTAGTTATCGGCTAAGTATTTATTATTGCTTTAAAAGGTCACAGAATTAGTTTATTGTTTAATTAAGAGACTGCCTTATGAAAGCTGAGTACAAAGACATGGAATTTTCCAGACACATATTTAACCGATGTAATTTTCTTGAGCAACATTTTGTTTTTTACTATTTAAATCATAGATTGGTTTGAAGAACGTCCCCTCCCCTCAAAAAACCCAACACTCTGAAATATTTTGAATAAAAAACAACATAACAGAACCAACGTTTTGCTCAGAGATCTGAACTTGTCCAGCACCTGCCTCACATATGAAAAATTGATGTGGACAAAGTACTTTTGCTTGAAAATGTGTCATTAAATTGTTACAGTACGGGCTTAGCTGAAAATCCCCAAACAGGTGTCACAATCATTCCTTTCTATAATTTAGGTTTGAATAAATACCACACTTGCCAGCCTATCAAATATTCTGCATCTGATTAGTTTCAAGGAAGGGTTTCTTTTAAACGTGTTGAGGTGCTGACCTGTTACTATGCACTTCCAAGCTGTTAGAGTTTTTAAAAAATTCATTTCTCTTTCAAGAACCCTGATCAGCAGCTATGTGGTTTGGGAAAAGAGGACTTAAATGTTTATCTATAGCCAGCAATATCTTCTGAAATACAGCCATCACACAGTGAATAAATCATATGAATAGTCATTATGATAGATGTCAGGTAACTAGAAAAATGTTTGCCACTTTATTCAGTGTATACTAGCTCATTCTTTCTGCTGTTATCTTGCATATGCCTTTCCCCATGCAAGACTTCCTTGAGTCTAGAATATGCCCAAAAACCAACCTTTCCAACAACAATCACACAAACAACCCAACTATTCCAAACTGCAAACCACCTGAGAGAAAAACTTTTCTACACCTTCACTGGGAAATAAAACTTGGAAAGGTATGCAATAAAAGCCAATCTTTTAACTGAAATGACATTTTCAAAATACCTCTTTTTAATATGCCAGTAATGAAAAGGTCTCACAGTGTATGGGCTTCCTCCACCTTTTGATGCCTTGCTTTCTAATGACTTGATCTTTCGATGCTTGAAAATTATAGACACATTCCATTCCACTCTCATCAGGTCTTTTTGCCAATGAGGCTTGCTTGGGAGTGTTTGCACACTTATATCTGGTCCTAAGGGTTGCCTGTGAAAAGAACAGAACTCTTCTGGAATCACTTTTGAATGCGTATAAAAGCTCTTTTAGCTTTTTCAGGCATTCAAAAGTGATATGTAGCATTTTATTTAAATTCCTCAGTGCAACCATGATTTGTATATGTTACATTCCCAGCACTTTGAAGCTGTTAAGTCCTGTGAAACACAATAGCGTTTGCTTCTGAGTAAATATGCTTAGGTAGAATTACACTGCAGATCTTGCATCATCGCAATTATCACCATCTCCTTTTATTGAAAATATTTGGTGCTTACTACAAGTACTGTGTTATTTTAGAGATGAGAGTGTTTTCTAAAACCTGTTTGGAAATAAATAAGCAATTAATCAATTAGCGGATAGTTGAAGAATGCTTTTTATGGAGAGGCACATTAAACGCAGAGCTCGGAAAACTTTCTTTTGGTTGGAGACATTTATTTTTGGTTGGAAACATTTACCTATTAATAAAAGCAGTGCTTGTAAAACAGTGTTTCTCAACTTTCCTTATGCCGCCACACCTTAATACATTTCCTCAGGTTGTGGTGACCCCCAACCATAACATCATTTTCATTATGACTTCATAACTGTATTGTTGTTACTGTTATTAATTGTAATGTAAATATCTGATAGGCAGCATGTATTTTCATTCACTGGACCAAATTTGGCACAAATACCCAATACACCCAAATTTGAATACTGATGGGGTTGGGGGGTTGTCATTTGGCAGTTGTAGTTGCTGTGATTTATAGTTCACCCACAATCAAAGAGCATTCTGAACCCCACCAACTATAGAATTGGGCCAAGCTTCCCACACAGAACCCCCATGCCTTGATGGCATGAGCCTCCCTCCAGCCTTGCAGGCTCTCCTTCACTCGCACATGTGCACTGCCCTGCCATGCGGCAAGCACACCTGCTCTCCCCTCCCCTGCTTGGAGTCTCAGAAACAGCTCTCCATTTGACGGAAAGGCTGTTCAATCACAGTGGAAGAGGGCTTTTGGTGGGAGGATTTAATGTCTGTTTCTAAAAAGGAAGAGAAGAACAGGCAGTGAGATCTTCAGCCTTCTCTGCCAAAGGGGTTCCTAAGACCAACAGAAATATATGTTTTCTGATGGTCTTTCTGATGGTGACTTCTCTGAAACCCCCTTGTGAACCCCCCAGAGGTCTCAACCCCCAGGTTGAGAAGCGCTGATGTAAGAGATGTTAAAAACAGAGGTTTTAAACAGTTATTCAGCCCATGGCTTGGAAGATTTAATTGCCAAGCAGAGAGGTATTTTTTCACTTGATATACATTGTGTTTTTACTTGAATGACATGCTCAGAGAAGCCACGATTGAAACTTAACACATTGTGGCTAATGACACCACTAGGATCTGCACCCTGTGGAGTTGCCCCCATGACATCATGAAGAGCCATATCAAAAGTTTTGACTCTGAAATCTTAAGGCCTAGGATGTTTCTAGTCTGTCAATCTTATTAAATTCTGATAACATGATGCTCATCTTTAGTCCAAAATCTGAATAGTAGCTTTCGGATATAACTGAGCAACTGAAAAATTAAAAAAAACACTAAAACAATAAGAAGATATTTGGATAGGTTAATGAAACACATGGACAGCAGGCCACAAATCCAAATCAATCCCTGTCATAAGGTTTATTGTTTAGCCAATCTAATTGCAACAAATTTTGTTTAAATATTAGCATAAACTCAGACAAATGTTAGCACTGACCGTAACATATTCTAGATCTGACAGCAAAAGAAACAGGTTAAGCTCATTAAAATAAACTACACTGCTTGCCTTCAAAGAAATCTTTAACTTCGGAGTTGTCATGAAATTCTGAAATTCTAAACATATCAAAGTCAATGTGACTGAGTAGAAAATAAACAATATTCTAAAGAGCATTAGTCATAGCCCAATTAATTTAGGAGAATGTGTGGTTTGTCATGTGTTTGCCTAAAGTGCTCAGCATCCCTCCCTAGTATCTAAGCAGACTAGGGCTGATAGGTGTTATGATTCAGTACTATTTGGAGTTAGGCGAAGAATGCCTATTTCTCCTCCAGTGCTCCTAGAATCCAGAGTGATTTGGTAAGCCAAAAGTGAGTAACAGTAGGCTTCCAGCTGTTGTTGGACTACAGTTCTCATAAGCCCTAGTTAACATGTCCTGTGTTGAAGGATGTTTGCTCAACAACATCTGGACGGCTATAGTTACTGATTCCCACTCTAAATTTGTATCTGAAACATCTCAGATATGGATACAGAATGCCACATTTTCTGTCTTCATGTGGCCTTAAAATTCTACCCCATGGGCTATAGTTGCTGATTCCCCCTCTAAACTTATATCTCAAACAATTCAGATGTGTGTTGCAGAATGTCACCTTTTCTATCTTTGCGGGTCCTTAAAATTCTACCTTATGTTTGCTGTGGAAACTCTTTACTGCATTTGCCATGATACCTGATCCATTATCCTGTTATTTCTTAATAAAATCAAGTCTGCCTGTGAGAGATTGAGATTGTTATACTGTTATACTTCTGGTTCTTTTTCTGAGAACGCTAACCAAAGGAATTGATATCATGAACCTCCACAATCACTTGGCCACCTAAAAAGTACTGTATTGTATAAAATGGGATGTTTAGGAAAGATAACAGAAAACATGCTCTCAATGTAATTAAGCAGCAACCATTCTGCAAATCACCTACCAAATCATTTTAATTCTATTTGTACAACAGATAAAAGCCCTATTGCTTTGGGACAGGCTGTGACAAAGAACAATTTATTTTTGAAATTTTATTTTTGTTTGTTTGTATGAATTTATTAGCAAACAAACAAAAATAGAATCAACATCAAGCAACCTTTTCTTCCACGATTGGTGATAGGGAGTACTCCATACAGTTGAATTTTATGGATGACTAAATATCTGAACTGCAGTTACAATTTATCTTAATTTATCATATTTCCCTAATATTAATATGCACTCTGCCACCAAACATTGAGCTTCATTGAGGGGGTGCATCTTAGAATCAGTGACATCATGGAAACACTTTTTTTTTAAAAAAAAAGAGGACCAGGAGTGGCAACTGAGAGAGCAGGAGGGAAGCCATATGTCCTGGCAAGTTCCTGAAAAGTCTCAGGCCCATGCACTTTTTGCGCTAACACCTCCCTACTACTGGCCTTGGTCACAGTCATCCTTCTGTGTTGCCAGGTTTGCCTTGCAGGGAGAGAATTGGGGGGAATGAGAACTTCCCTCTCTCTGGAGGTAGTGGTGAGAGGTTAGGAGGTGGAAGGAAGAAGCCCTGTGTGCCAGGAGTGTGAGTTGGCAGCAGGTCTCCATTGTTTTTGGCACACAGGGCTTCTTCCACTCACAACTCCTGTCACCTCATTGCTGCGACTTCCATTCCTGATGGAGGGCCTGGAGTTCTCTCTCTCTCTCTCCAGGAGATGTGGGAGGAAGAAGAAGCCCTGTGTGCCAAAAAGAAAGAAGTCCTTTGTGCCAGAACATGAGTCGGCAGGTTTCCATTGCTCCTGTAATATTGGGCTTCTTTCTCCCATCTTCTGCCCCATCACCATGGAGAATCTTGTAAAAAAAAATTGCTTGTGAAAAATTTACATAAAATAGATTTGCATGATCACTGAAAGTGTGTACCCACCATATATAGATTCCTCAAAATGGATGAGAGAAGGGATTTTTTTCCTGGAGTGCTGATTCAAAGTGCTTCCTTTAGCGTCAATCTACAAGATCAGCTGCAGCTGTGGCAGCCACTTTTTAAAAGATAGCCTTAGCTGAACTCCAAACTGGTAATGTGGCTGCCAACCATATCTGCTCAGCTCAGCACTGATTGGATTTTTGCTCCTAGTTGCAACTTTGAGCACAACCTCAAAGCAGCAATAAAGCACCTCTAACTTATTTCTAAAGTACCAGTACTCATCAGTTTTTTTTCTATGAGAGCTTAAGTCCTAAAGCTATATAGTCCTTAAAAGTTATATAAGGCAGGCAACGTGAAGGTAAACACCCACAAGCAATGCAGAAATAAATATTTTTGTCAATTGCTCTTTGGGCATAGTTACGAAACCGCTCAAAAACAACATTACAAAAATCATATGCCTAAAAAGAGCACTTTCAAATCAGTGATGTTATTACATAATATGTAGCTTCAGAAGGAGCTTATGTAGCCAAAACTATGTACTTTAAACGAAGACAACATAATGTCATGTCTTTTATCCCAGCAAATATAAAAGGAACGTAAAGCACCAAACGCAGCACCCAAACACGAATCAAGGAACATGAAAGGCACTGCAGACTATTTCAACCAGAGAAGTCAGTCACAGCAATGAGAACACATAAATGCTGGACCACCCTTACAGCTACCAAGTCAGGCTACACAGAGAAGCCATTGAAATCCACAAGCATGTGCACAATTTCAACAGAAAGGAAGAAATCTGACTACCAGTACTAAAAAACTCTAAAATTATTATAGTAATAAATAAAAAACAAAACTCAAACACAGGGGAACTCCAGGCAAGAAACAACCAGGAACAGCTAATTACCTCTCAACAAAGGAATTTCCCAGGCAGTAACAAGCCACACCTAAAAACTGTCAGGCCATCAAATGCTAATCAAGGTGGCCAATTGCAAAATTCGCACCTACCTCAGACGGCTTCTTTGTCCCACCCTGGACATTCCACAGATATATAAACCCAATATTCCTAGTTCCAACAGACCACACAACCTCTGAGGATGCTTGTAATAGATGCAGGCGAAATGTCAGGAGAGACTGCTTCTAGAACATGGCTACACAGCCCGAAAAATCTACAAGAACCCAGAACGTAAAGCTAACAATAATATCAGGTGAAACACACACACACACACACACACTCAGAGCATTAAAACAGCAATGGCTATGCATTCTACATTTGTAAATCATTGAATTGTTTTAGATTAAGTCCTAGAGATACCCAAATCGGCCTTTTAAAGTTGGATAAATATAGAGTGTGTCTAGCAGCTATGGACACGGGTGTAAAGGAAAGTGAAGGAGAAAAAAAGAATAATGATGTGGTGAGTAAAGAATACTGCCTTAGTTCCCATATTGGCAGGAAAGTGGGATACAAATATAAACAAATAAGAAGTAGTTAGAATAATTTGATGCCAGGCATTCATAAAAGTGCAATTAAGAACAATCAACGTGACAATATAAAACATATATAAAACCCATTAAAACATGGTCTGAGTCCCTCTATGGAGGTAGAGAAGATTGTGATAGAAAAGTTTAAAATAAATAAATAAATAAATAACGTCATCAGTGTCATCCTGTTAAAAACGTTATCCAGTAACATCGTTTGGACATTCCATATTCATCATTCATAGTTCTGTGTTATCTATTCTTTACTTTCCCCCCGGAAAGTCAGGAGGGAGGGGGCCGATCTAATACCCCTGGGAGGGAGTTCCATAGCTTGGGGGGGGGGTGTCTTATATGCTTATATGCACTTTTTATTCTGACTGAACTGTATTCTTCAGCCACATACAAAGAATTAGTGCTGCTGGTTTTGCCCAGATTCTTTGGTCTTGCTTGAGTTATTACGAGAGCAGACAGGAGTGGGAGAAGGGTACACACTATCTGGCAGAGCAACCACCCCTTGTTCAACACAGTTATTGCTTGACCTATCACTGTGTGTAAAGTGGCCACTATTCTAAGCCACAGTTGAACCAGAACCAATCATTGCAAGCAATATTATTATCCATGTTTATGCCCAAGGTTAATAACAGAATTATCATTTTCTAACTTTAGTTTCCATTTTTTAAAACCATCTACAGTGTATATCTATATGGAACTCAAACGATCTATTTCATGCATCTGAAGAAACATTGTAATCAATTGAAAGTCATGCTAAATTTATTTTTAGCTAAAATATATTAGAACAAAGAATTTTCAGTTTTTATTATCCACTAGCTTGGGGACCCGGCCCTGCCCGGGTTATTTGAGAAGCGCAGCAGGATGTAGAGTGGGTCATGGGGGCTCTGTGTGCCAAGTTTAGTCTTGATCCATCATTATTGGGAGTTGCAGTGGTATCATGAAATTACTGATGGTAGTGCAAGTCCCATCATCTCTGTGTGTCCCGTCCCCCCCCAAAGTGTAGTAGGATGTAGATTGGGTCATGGGGGCTCTGTGTGCTAAGTTTGGTCTGTATTGGTGAATGGATGAGGGATGCATTGTTTTTCGGAAGTGAGTGAAGGTACTTCAAGTCCCATCATCCGTGGTCCGTCTCACAGTAAACTGCACCAGGCTGTAGAGTGGGTCATGAGGGCTCTGTGTGCCAGATTTGGTGTTGATCAGTCATTGGATTAGGTTTGTAGCAGGATTGGGAAGTGAAGGAAGGTACTGCAAGTCCCATCGTCCATGTTCTGTCCCCCTCCAAACTTCAGTAGGATGTAGAGTGGGTCACTGGGGCTCTGTGTGCCAAGTGTGGACTTCCTCGGTGTTTGTTGGGGGCCACAGTGGTCTGTGGGAACAGAGGGGTGTAAAAGTACTACAAATCCCATCATCCATTGTCAGTCCTCCCCCAAACCTCACCAGGATGTGAAGGCAGTCATGGGGGTTATGTATGGCAAGTTTGGTCTCAATCAGTGATTGGATGAGGGTTGCAGCGGACTTGGGAAGTGAGTAGAGGCATTTCAAGTCCCATCATCCATGGCCCACCTTCCTCCGATCTGCACCAGGACGTAGAGTGGGTCATGGGGGCTGTGTGTGCTGAGTGTGGTCTGTATTGGTCCTTTTTGGTGGCCTCAGTGGTCTGTGGGAACCAAAGTCTTGGAAAGTACTACAAATCCCATAATACGTGGGTCATGTCATAGGGGGGTTATGTGTACCAAGTTTGGTGCAGGTCCATCACCCGCGCTGGTCGCTGTGGCCTGTGGAAGTGGCTGCCACATATCCGCCCTGGTCTGTGAAAGTATACAGGTGTAAAACAGAAAGGAGTAAAAAAAAAATGGAAAAGGCCTGCATGGAATTAGCAGTAATGTCCAATGAGGCTGGGTGAGGGGGCTTTGGGCCAGAATTATTTATATAAGCATTAAAGGCATTAGAGAAAGGTATTTATTGTTTTCTCTTGTGTCTTTTGAGTGAAGTAGGCCTTACCTTGTAGAGTGACAGTGCCTGTTCTAAAGATCCTGTCAGAAGCTGCCTTTTCTGACACTGTGTTGAAGAGGAAGATGGATGCCTCTTTTGGGCCTATCTGGGAGAAGGGGATTTGTAGGGGCTACAATGTTTTCTGGGAAGTGAATTGGGATGCAAATCCCATCATTCGTCGGCCATCCTGCCCTAAACTCTATTTTGGGGCCTGTAATGTTATAGCCTGCTATTGGTAACTTTAAAAGGGTGCGTGGCAGGCAGCCGTTTTCTAAAAGCTGAGGGGGAGGAGAATACAGGAATCCATTTTGTTTTCACAGAGCCAAGTGGGGAGGGAATGTTGATGGTGCATATTTCCCCTCAGTGGGAAGAAATCCTGTTGTTTGAATGTAGAGGCCTGGATTCTGGGTTGCTGGCTTTTTTCCCCTCAGTGGGAAGAAATCCTGTTGTTTGAATGTAGAGGCCTGGTTTCTGGGATGCTGGCTTTTTCCCCTCAGTGGGAAGAAATCCTGTTGTTTGAATGTAGAGGCCTGGTTTCTGGGTTGCTGGCTTTTTCCCCTCAGTGGGAAGAAATCCTGTTGTTTGAATGTAGAGGCCTGGATTCTGGGATGCTGGCTTTTCCCCGCTCAGTGGGAAGAAATCCTGTTGTTTGAATGTAGAGGCCTGGATTCTGGGTTGCTGGCTTTTTCCCCTCAGTGGGAAGAAATCCTGTTGTTTGAATGTAGAGGCCTGGATTCTGGGATGCTGGCTTTTTTCCCCTCAGTGGGAAGAAATCCTGTTGTTTGAATGTAGAGGCCTGGATTCTGGGTTGCTGGCTAATCAGTGGCTATCAATGCCCTCTGTCTGGTGCCTTAGAATTTTGGAGTGGCGAGGCTGTCCAATCAAAGGACTTTATGCAAATATCTGCCACATATCCGCCCTTCCGCCCTCCGCATACACACATACACACATACATACACACATACAAACATTCCGTTTTATAAAGGTATACAGATACACAACTTAAAAATACTTGCTATTGTTTGGCAGGTTGGGCCATTTTCCTTTTCTTTAATTGCATCCTAAACTCAATATATAGCAAAGAGCTCTATCCTGTAAATTTCTACTTAACATAATTTCAGTGGAGATATTTCAAGGGACTTGCGTGAAAGCTTTCAGTCTCAAACACTGTGAGTGAATTATTTGTGTATAGTGAATTTTTAGTCTTGATAAATAAAAATTTCAAGTAGTTTCCAAATCCAACATACATTGTTTTACCAACAATTTATCTATCAGGAAGGATCTGATGGTGTACTAGGACACCATTAAATTCCTCCTGACAGATAACCCTTCTGCCTGAGGAGCATGGCAGGAAAGAGTTAGATTATATGGCCTTTGGGTTCCCTTCCAACTCCAAGAGTCTATGATTATTTTAACAACAATTTGGTTGAGACAGTCCTTTCTTACAATGCAACTCTAGACATGTTTATTTAGGACTAAGTTTCAGTGAGTTATGGTGTAAACCTAGCATACTCTCTATGTCACTATAGATACATACAAATAAATATAATTGCCCTTTATAGGAGTCCCTGGTGGCGCAGTGGGTTAAACCCTTGTGCCAGCAGGACTGATGACTGACAGGTCGGAGGTTAAAGAGCGCAGATGAGTTCCCTCTGTCAGCTCCAGCTCCTTATGCGGAGACATGAGAGAAGCCTCCCACAAGGATGATAAAACATCAAAAAACATCAGTGCATCCCCTGAGCAATGTCCTTGCAGATGGCCAATTTTCTCCCACCAGAAGTGACTTGCAGTTTCTCAAGTCACTCCTGACATGAAAAAAAGCCCTTTATGCCATAACTAAGTTAATAAACATTTCTAACTACATTCCCACATAATATTACATTTCTGGTAGGCACATATTGCTAAGCCTTGCTATACAACTTTTTTTGTATAGGCTATCTGAGACTAGTGACCATAAAGTAAAATAAATGAGCAAGTATTTAAGGAAACATGTTATTTACAGTGTCTTTTGATCTTTAAGGCCACAATCATTTAAAGAGCAATTGTTCATTTTGGCACTTGCTGCCTTTAGGGCCATTGACAGTGACTAATATCAAGTCAGTAATGATGATAGAGATATATACAGTTCCCCTCAGTAGCCTACTCGGTCTAAGTTCAAGACTGCATTTTCCAATTTAGTCACCTTTACAGTGCTCACTATATTTATGGATGAATGCCATTTTGCCAATATATCCACAGCAAAGCATAATCAGCATACCATATGTCCACTATAGCAATTATAATAATTTTACTGTGGTCTCAACCACACACCTGATCTTTCAGACATATTGTTGGCAAAAATGAATAAACTGTGGTGCAGCTGGCTAGGAGTCAGCTGCATTAAGATCACTACTGACCAAAAGGTCATGAGTTCAAAGCCAGAGCAGGTTAAAGTGAGCTTCTGACCAATTTGTGAGGCTTGCTGTCGACCTTTAGCTAATTTAACTAATTTACGACGTCATATAAAAATAGAAAGTACTTCATCAGTGTCATAAATGGACGGTGAAGCAATAGTTCCCCTGGTGGTCAGAATACCCTCATCAAAAAGCTGAAATGTTAAATAGCCTCTGTATGTCTGTCTATATATGTTGTGTGTCAGCAGTTCACCTACCTGGGAAGCATCATCTCTTCAGACGCCAAGATTGACAAAGAGATAGATCACAGATTATCAAAGGCATATAGTGCATTCGGAAGGCTTCACAAAAGACTCTGGAGCAACAAGCACCTGAGACAAAGCACCAAAATCAGTGTGTACAGAGCTATCATACTGTCCATTCTCCTCTATGGGTCTGAAACATGGGTCACCTATCGCCAACACCGACTCCTCGAGCGCTTTCATCAGCGCTGTCTTCGCACAATCCTAAATATACACTGGACCGACTATGTGACGAATGTTGCTGTCCTTGAGCAAGCAGGGATCACCAGCATTGAGGCCATGCTATTGAGAACACAGCTGCGCTGGGCAGGACACGTCTCTAGGATGGAGGACCACCGCCTCCCAAAGATACTACTCTACGGTGAACTCGCCACGGGTCAGCGCAAGAGAGGCGCCCCCCAAAAGAGATATAAGGACTCCCTGAAACAACATCTCAGGCTTGGCCAGATTGATCACCAACAATGGTCCACCCTGGCCTCACATCGGGAGGCATGGAGAAGCACTATCCACAATGCTGCGGCCTCTTTCGAGAAGACACGCCGAATGGGTCTCGAAGAGAAACGACAACGCAGAAAGAACCGCAACTTGGAAAAAACATCACCCAAGGAGACTTTCTGCTGCGCTTTCTGCAACCGAACTTGCCTATCTCAGATTGGCCTTTTTAGTCATCAACGCGCTTGTAAAAAGCGTGGGATGAGTCCTTCCTGAATCTTCGTTCGCGAAGTAATGCCGAGAGAGATGGCATTGAATGTTTGCCATGTATACAGTATGTACATTGTAATCCGCCCTGAGTACCCAGCAGGGTGAGAAGGGCGGAATATAAATACTGTAAATAAAATACTGTAAATAAATATTGTGCCTTTTGCAATCAGAACCACAAAACTGCAATTACTGTAATTAATTTGTCACACTTAATTTGTAAAAAAGAATGCACTATGGCCATGGTGTGTGTTTTTGTCTAATGATACCTTCTCATGTCAATGATTTGAGATCTTAAAAGTCATGGTAGGGAAATATACAATACCAAATTGTTTTATAACTGGATGGCTTGTCATTAAATGCCAGTGGCCAAACAGAAAGGCCTTCATGTTCCAATTTCTTTGTCTACACTAGAGTATTGTTTCATTATGGAAACAAGTCTCTTCAGGGTGAGGTTAGGTAAGACATTGAATATGCCCTGATTCTATACAGAAACAGGAGGCCTAAAGCAGATTGTGTTGAATAAAAAAGAACAAAAATGGGGAATCTTAGCCGACTGACTTCCACAGAGGAGCTTCTCTTCCGGCATGACTATTATTTCAATTGTTATTTTTAAAAATAGAATATTAATGGGATGCATCAATTAGCTAATTGAGTCATTCCCAGCAGAAGCATAACATGAATTAACAAGGAATTTCCTCCAAACAACAAAAGTAATGTCAAAACTAATAGATACTTTAATTCACTTGATAATTTGCAGAGTACCTGCTAGCTGCTGTGGTTAGATGGAGCAGATGTCTCTGTATTATAGCAGGCAGGCATTTTAGACAACTAAAAAGAATTACTGGGAATGAATCTCACTGATTACAATGACATATTTTCTTTCTTGTGCTCTCAAGCAATCTTTCTTTCTGGTGTATTTAAAAGCTCCATGTCCAAATGAGCATTGTATGTGAAGAATCAAGAGTGTTACACCCAAACAACTAGACAAAAGGAACAAAACAGATATTTAGAAGGGCTGTAAAAAAAAAGGTTAGAGAAAACTACACACTGCCTCTGCAGGTACATCCTTACCCCAGTGAATTTCAGTTACTTACAATGGAGGAAATTTTAATCTCCCCCAGATAAAGTCAATAGGCTGAATTACATCATGGTTTATTTCAAAAATGACACGGAAGTTTGGGCTACAGCCTATTCTATTGGGTGGGACATAAAAATGAAGGCTTTGACTGTATTTCTGCATGGCATGTGGTTGGACTGAACGACCCTTGTGGTCTCTCACAACTTTATGAAAAAGTATCTCAACTGTTGACATCTATTTTATAGAAGTAGCTAGCAGATATACTCTTAGCGCATAGGCAGACATAATTTGGCAGAGCAACAGTGACAAAGACATATTCATTTATGTTGCCTGAGGTGCACACATTACAATGCTTTCACAGTCCTCATTATAATTCATATTGCCATTCATATCACTCAATGAAAATAGCTGTAACAAACAAACAAAAATGAAACATTATGTAGAATTCAGCCCAATAAGCACATTCCATCAAGTACTATTCTGCATATCACTTTTAATGGCTTGTGCTGTAGATTTGCTGTACACATAGCAACATACATGAAACAGATAACAGCAGCAGGAATTACTGAACAACTGCTAAACTAGTAGGAAAACAGAAATAGTTGATCATATAATTAACAATTGAAAATGCACATGGGGAAGAATTAAAGTTGTTGTAATTACTCTGGGGAATGAATTACTACATAGCTGGCATCGCTCTCATTTGGATAAACACATCCTGCCCTGAGTTTCCTGCAGCATAATGCATCTTACAAGTGTTTGATTTTAATGTCTAACTAAGGGTGCAACCTCATTCAAGAATTACATCTATTGAGTCACTTGAAAATGAACATGATTAAGAGAAATAATTTTACATAAAGGTTGCCACATCCTTAAATTTAGAGCTCAGAACGTTTTAAAACAAAATAAAACATACTGGATAAAACCACACAGATCCCATCAAAATAAAAGAACAAGGTAGCATTTTTTCAATAGATGATGTCAAATAAGCATTGTCAGTAAAATTCTGGTTAGTAGGAAAGATCCAGAAGATATCTATGTGACTTTCTGAGGTGCAGGATATGGCAATGTGATGGAGATTGCCATTGCCTTAGTCATTGATGCTAAATGTTATAAAGTGAAACAGATTTAGAAGATGACAAGTGCATACCAATATGTCCCGTCTTGTAGATTAGAAGGCACTGTAAATTGCCCTCAGAAAGATCCAGGTATCAATCCAGTGAAAGCTTATCTTTCATCAGGGGACTATGGGTAACATTTATATGCCTTAATGGCACAATGCTCCGTTGAAGGGACATAAAAGTAAATGAAGGTGAAATAATTTAGCTTTTGCAGTAACATACTTTCCACCAGTTACTGGGCAATATTTTTGACATTCTTATCAAATCATTTGAAGAAGTAAGCACATAACATTAAAAGATGCCACAAGACTTTATGTGACTCTATGTATTTATTATTTATTTGAAACATTTATACTCCGCCCTTTTCACCCCAAAGGGGACTCAAGGCAGAGCACAACATATATATGGCAAACATTCAATGCCGGAACACAACTAAACTATAACAAACATAAACACTAAAATGAATTATCCCACATTAAAACCATCTCAAATCATCTGTATCGGCTCTAGAAATAATGACCAAGAAGGCAATTTTGTTTTATAGTTCTAATGAGCCACCCCATTTTTGTACTCCTGAAGCCTGCGGGAAGTTGTTCAAGTCCTTTGTGATTGTTTTACTCATTTGCAGCTTGATGACAAAGTAATGCTTTGATTAGATTTCTTATTTTCTCCACCCATTGTAAAAGTATATATTTTATCATGCCAATGTACTGTAAGCTAATGTGTGCTAATATATTTATCTGGTTTTTAATTTATTTATTTGCTAAGTATATTAGTGTTTAGTTTGATTCATATTAATGCATGCAAAAAAGAGAAGACAACAAGATGCCATAAGTCTTTGCTTGCCATCCACTGACAACCATTATGAGTATAACTCTGGGTGGTAGGTATTGTTAATTCTTACATGTGCAAATATGTGTGTATCCTATGTCTGCTTCTGAACATGGATCACTCTCTTAGGGGCTATTCATCACAGCTGACAATACTTCAATTTCAAAAGAAATGAGGTGAAGTACAACTCCTTCCACTGTTGTGTTTACTATAGCAGTATAGGTGAAGAATTCATCTACACAAAGTATCTGTTTCCCCCAAAAAAGCATTTGGTAATGTAATAAGTAATGTAACAAGTTGTTTTCTAGTTTTGGCAATGTAATTTTTATTGAGTTTAATGCAAATGATCAACAACATAAAAGCAAAGAAAAAACCAGAAAAAACGACAAATATATGGAAAATTATTTTTAACTTTAGGTTAGTTTCCATTTAACAAATTCTTGTCATCACCAAGCGAACAAGCAATGCGTTTATTTCTAAGCATTGGAACAAATAACAGCCTTGCTTTTACTTTTCAACAGTAAAAAAAGAAAATGTTTCAAAAGTAACTTTCCAAGCCCTGCTACACTGCAGCATAATATTTTCTGTACACGGATAAAGGTCAGACTTTTTCTTCACAAACACAAAGTCATATAAATAATGAGATCTTCCTTCTTTACCAGATTGACCTGGGAAGTTTGGTGAGATGAAGACATCCACTAAGGCTTCAGCGGGCTAGAAGTAAGGCCGAAGTTTGTCCAGAAGTCTCAATAGTGTGAAATATGGAGGTAACTGTAGATTTATATCAATTAAACAGTACAATTCATGTGCGTGAATAAATATTTGGATGAAGAAACTCGATATAGTCAATTGTTTTTCTAAGTCAATATAATGTTGAAATATTAAACCCTCTATTTTTTTCCTTTCAAACAATAATAATTCAGCCTCCTATTGATCTTGAACTTTACTACAAAGTCAGTATTAATTAAGATAAGTGAAACAATTTGATTTTGAAAAATGAAAGACCAATTCAAGTACACTTGGACCAATAACCTGAACCATGCTTTAAAAAACTATAGATTAAAAATGGTCATTTCTTTCCAAATTGGCAGCATATGTTCTTGCTAGCATATTTTGTGATCTCATTTCAGATTCCTGAATTTTGTAACAAGGTTATAATTTATTAATCAGAACCACAGATGAACTGTATAATTATTCACACAATTGCAAGTAGACATCACATATCTAAATCTGGAAGGGAAGTCCGATGCAGAATAAGCCCATAAAATTATGCCATGCTCTTTAGAAAATCAGTAATCACCAGCATCTTGCACACAGTGATCCATGCTGCAACTGTAAATGCATGTGTACTGTCGACATGGCCACCTTTGAAAGTGTGACATTAAATTATTTATTTGTTTTAAAATACTGCAAAAGCTGTATTTCCTATACTGTATACAAGAAATAATACCAATCTTAACTTCTTTATCTTCTTAATCAGGAATCCCTTTTCATTCACCATTATTCTGCAGTCCAATACATTTGTATACATAATCTGGTCTTCCAATCATATAATTAATATATTTCTCAGTTAATGAACTAATTATTTTTCTGACACTTCATGACATTCCATTTCCCAGGATTATTCACAGTTTTCTAATTCTAATGCAGAACAGATTGCTCATATTGTTCATTCTGTTCTCAAAACAGAATTAATTCTTCAATCCTTAAAATATTCCAATCAGTTTCTACTTTTCTCCCAACCAGAAGGACAAAGGCCAAAATTTTGATAACATTAAGATACCATTATAATATTGTTCTGGGTTAGCTCTACCAACTAAAATTTAAATGTAACCCTTATCCCACATTTCCATTTTTTAAAAAATGTCCTTGGATCAACAGTTTCCCCAAATTTTATTTATTTTTGTTAAAAAAGAAACTATTCCATATACACGTTGATCAACCCTTATCTGAAATTTCAAAACTTAAAATACTCAAAAAGTTTTTCATGAGTGGCTGAGATAGCAACAAATTTGATTTTCTAGTAGTTCAAACTTTGTTTTATGAACAAAATTATTGAAATATTGTATAAAATAAATATTTCATTATGTACATATATACAAATGCAGGCATTCCAACATTTTTCTGGTCCTAAGCATTTTGAATAAGGGAAAGACAATCTGCATTTGTGTTTACCTTATATGGGAGATATAAAACAGTTCATAATTACATAGGCTACTGGTTTTCATATTTGCTTTAAGGCATCAATAGACATACTTCCCACTGCTCTGTGCAAGACCTTAAGTATCAGAGCAATAGATTCAGAAACAATGGATAGCCAGGGTTTTATCTGAGAATGGTGTTATAAAAAGAATGACTCGGCCTGCTTTAGTTTTATTATCTCCTGTTTCATTTTGTATTACAGGGTTTTTTTGCATTTTCCCGTAAGAATTTTATGCCATTTGTAAAATACTCTAGACTAGTTTTGGATGAAGAGATGGGAATGATTTAGTTCTCCAGGAGCTGTCGAACTACAAATCCCACCAGACCTAGCTAGTAGGCCTGGGCAATCATTGTTCTAAATGGTTCTAAAGTACTTACAAAACTAAAGTTCTGGTGGTGAAAACTAGATGGCGCTGGTGCTTTGCTTCTACGGTGTTGCTATAATGAAATAATAATGAAGTTTTGAAAGTTTTGTTAAAGTTCTGAAATGTTCACCACCAGAGCTTTAGCAACAAAACTTTCAAAACTTCATTATTATTTCATTATTTGCTATTTTTAAGACAAAACTAATTAGGAACTGCCATTTATAACGGAATTTTGAAAGTTTAGTTAGAGTTCTGAAATATTCACCACCAGAACTTTAGCAACACTGTATAAGCAAAGCACCAGCGCCACCTAGTTTTCACTACCAGAACTTTAGTTTTGTAAGTACTTTAGAACCATTTAGAGCCATGATTGCCCAGGCCTACCAGCTAGAAGAGCCAATGAAGAAGAACCTGAGCTATATTACAAATGATATTTTCGAATACTGCAGTTTGGCAACAGCATATATTTCCAACCCATGTAATGAAGCACAGTTGGAGAAACCACAAAGTAAAGAAATGAAAACAACAAGAATAATCCTGAGGACGTTCAGTGTACAACACTCATAGAAACAGATATACTTACTTACATATTATAGGTTTGTGACAGGAATGTAATAATGCAATGTCAATTCATGCAACATAACAATTGTTTTACGTTATAATTATCAAACATTTTGCATTCAATAGTGCCCAAGGTGCTTCCAAGCAATATTCTTCTCCAGCAGCAAATCTGTCTCCTAAAAGGAATGTTAAAATGTTGTGTAAAACCCCGAAGCCCCAGACTATTGTTAAGGTCAAAAATTTATATGTACTATGTCTAGTTGGGGAATTACCATGTTGTTTATATGAAGCCAACATTAATTGGCTACTGCTCTTATTAGTTTCTAGCAAACATTTTTGTTGTGGAAGAATTGAGTGCTCTGTTTCTAAAATAACAACATATCTGTTAAACTTCTTAATTTCATAACATTTATTTTTATTTATTTGTGGTATATGTATACTGCCCTTCTCAATCCTGAAGGGGACTCAGGGCAGTTCACAGTATTGGCAACAATTCAATGCCATCGAGAAAAAGGAGTATGAAACAATATAGTTCAAAATAAATGAGCTTCCTAGTCCATTTTCAGCTGGAAGCCTATTGTGTATCAATAATTTACACTTAATACTGTCTAATAAATTATTGTCCCGTACATTTTGCAGAATTACTGCTTTAGTTTCACACAAAAATATATAACATGTATATTGAAATACATCTTATATTGTCTTGTAATCATGAACTTGTTTCCCTATGTATATATGGATGCACTTAATTTTTAAAAAATGTCCATACAGTTCTCTTATTTTGATATTTCCATTTGGTACAATGGTATCTAAGTATTAGTATTGTAAGAGATCAGTTATCATTTTGTAGTTTAGCTAAAACAGGAAAGCTAACACTGATGTTAGTGTGAGCATTTGCCAATTTACAATGGCAAATGTTATTATCGCACAATAACAAACAGAAAAGGTTTCCCAAAGAGAACATGAACTGTGTAAACATTCCTTCAATGACTAGTTATCCTTGTATCATTCACTGTTTCTTTAGTACATATTTGACCGTTCCTTTTGGCACACCGTTTTTAGTAGTAGTAGCAAACATTAAAAGTATATTTGTGTTTGAGATTTTGGAAATCATGTTATGCGCATTTCAAAATGGAACATTTACTGTATGTCTGAAGGTAAGGTTAATATTTTTGCAGGAGCTTCTTCCCCAGGAGAGAAGCTTGAATTTTACTAAAGGGTGAAAATGTTTTCAGAAACATCATCTAAAATAAGAGGTGGAGGATGAGCTCTCTTCTTTATGTACATTATTAGAAATATGATGCTGAAGCTAGCTCATCCATTAAACGACTAGATTCCTAAGGCCTGCAAAAACATGAAACCTTTAGATAATTCTAAAGCTGTTTGCAAAACTATTCCCGTATGCAGAATAGAAATAATGCAAACCAAGTATCTAAATGAAATATGTCACAGGCTGAAGCCTTAGGCTAGCCTATATGCAAGAGACTACACTCAGGGAAAAAGAGGTTATGCAGCATAATGGGCAAACTGCATTTTAAGAAGCAAATGAATTAAAGCAACCTGTTATGAGCATAATTGCTTTAAAGACTTCACAGCAAACATCAGCAGAATTGATTTGTAATTTACCGAGTCCTTCACTTTGAACATGCTCCCTAAAGTTTCATGTGAAAGTCATGACACCTACAAGCATAATTTTTTCTAGACTGACTAGCCATGATTAATGTCTTCTTTTACTGCTTTTGACCAAACTAATTCCTCTTGCTAGAGAAGGAAAAGAAGTCTTCAGTTTGCTTGTCATGAAGTCAGGACAGCAGAGCTCGTATTTTAATTGAAACCCCCTTCAGAAGTGTTTAGGCAAACTCTGAAAACAGAAGGCTGCTAATTTGACTGAAAAATTTCAGCAGTCAATCAATTACATATTGTGGCAAAGGTTTCTAATCACAGTATTGAAGTTCCAATCTTATCCTAGGAATATCTTGTACTGAAGTGAGGCTAGATCACAGTAACGACTCTCCTGACTGTATCAGTCAGTGATAAACATTCCACCTAAATGAAGTGAGCCTGATTACTTTAATTTGCTTCTTTGCAGTGGCGGGAATAAATAACACAAGGTGGCTCGTTCTTGAGAGGGAAAAACACTCAAGATGCAAAACAGACTCAACAGCATCTCCAGGGTGAGTGAATCACCTTCACAAAGATTTATGCACCATGCTGTGGCCACAATGGGAGAAAAACTTCCCTACAAACCTAGCCTAGCCTTTCATTTCTACAGCTATATTAGTTACATAGTATGGCGGTGCTGGCAGGCACTTCATTTCTAAAGTATTTCTAAAGTATTGTTAGTGAAAAATTCTTTACTATAACAAGAGTAACAACATTTTGTTACTATTTTGTTTATAGTAATTGAGCAGCTGGGTGGGCTTCTGGGGCTCCTTTCTTCCTCAATTATTCAGCTATTGGGGTAAAACTTGCTACAATGGTAGATATTTTGTCTTATGTTTGTTATAACAGGCTGTGTTTTTTTATTTAATTTTATTTGTTAAGTTATAATTTGTGTTTATATGCTGGGTTGTTTAAATTTTGTTAGTATAGATGTATTGTTGTTGTATTCGGGCATTGAATATTTGCCTTTTATGTTTGGAATCTGCCCTGAGTCCCTTTGGGGAGATAGGGCAGAACATAAACAAAGTTTTATTTTTTATTATTATAGAAGACGTTTACCACTGTAAGCTCACCAAATTTCAGAATGTTTTACTTATCCACAGATTCTTTGGGGATTTCCAAAGTTTTTATAAACAACATGTTTAAGAATAAACAGTTTGAAAGTGTTATTTCCATACTTTGAAAGCGGTTGTTCTACTTCATTGAAAAACTATCATGCTATAGCATGATGTGCCTTCTGAAAAAACAAAGTTTTTGCAGTTTAATAAACTTTCCCCATGTTTTTATGATATAACTAATTAGGAAATTACATTTATAACCCAGCAACAAAAGTCATAGTGTAGAATATTAACCAATTTATTGGAACTCTGGCTGAATATGGAGGGGCAAATCTCTCCCCCCCCCCCCCTAGCCTGATTGGGGCTTTCCGATGCGGATACATTCTGATAAATGTAGTTTAGGGCAGGGTCTTCTGAATTCTCTGGCATAGGGATCCTTGTTTTTCCAAAATACATTTCTCAGAGTTCTGGGCTTCTTCCCAGGGAACTCTGCTTTCTCTCTCCTTTCCCTCTCTTAACAGCAAGAGGCTATTAATTTAGAAAGGAATGGGAGACTTTTTGGCTTTGCTTTGCTTGCCATACAAATTAAAATGTATTGGGTAAGTTTTGATTCTAATGTTTTTTGTGTGGGCCATGCTCAACTGTTGGATATCGCTTTGGATGTACCAATGTAATGAATTTTCTTACAACTTACAAAACTTCAAAAAAATTTGCAAATTCCACACACACACACATATGGAATTTGCAAAATTTTTGGAAGTTTTGTAAGGCATAAGAAAATTCTTTTACAACTGTCTGCTTTCTGTATAACCATGTTGCTTTTCACTGTAGGTTATCTAAGCAGGAAAAGGGCTCTGCCTTGGTAATCTACGATTGCTTGACAGTAAAACCCAAGTGTGTACATTGCTTGCATTCCTCACAATAATTCTTACATTACTAAAACGCTACCAGTAAAGCTTCAGAGAATTTAAGGAACACTTTTCAGAGTCTCAGTCAGTTTATTTGGACATAAAGGGAGAGATTTGCAGGAAAAGACACGGTGATAAATGAAATGGCAAGCCTCCATAAAACACATTTATGAAGGTAACACCATTTTTGTTGCTTAGAAATTGTCTGGATGAACAGAAGAGGAACCATGGAGGACTATATATTTAAAAGATCAAAGGAAAATTATGTTACTGCCTGGTGAAGAAAATTAATGGTTTTTTCTGGCCTTTGAAACAAATTATAGAGGAAGCACAGCAGCCATTCTTAAAAAGGCTACACATTGGCATGTTTTAACAATGAGTGCAGCAGGGTTATTTTCCCTTTTGTAATTCAAGGAAATGCAAAGTGATGCACAAAATATGAAGCCAATGTAAATGCATTTGAAATAAGACCTTGAATTATATCTAGGATAGATAAACATAAAGTCATACAGAACAAAAAAATACAAATGTAAGCAACTAGTACAGCAGAGCTATGGAAACAGAAAGTAATAATTATATAAAAGCAAAGAGGCTCATGTAAACATCATATCATATATCAATTCTGTAAGTACATTCACTTGCTCATTTCAACTCTTATTCCTTTCATTGCTTATAGCTCTTTTTAACATTTAAAAGTTTTTGAAAATATTTATACTTTTATTCATAGTTTGATTACACTGCATGATAATTATTTGCATGAATTTATCTACATTATAGCTGGTAGTTTTTTTAAAAAAAGATCCTTGGTTTCAAATGGGGTAACATAATTGATGGAAGAACTGAACTAACTTGGTCTTTCTTTGAGAACCTCTCATGGTACCTCAATCTTCTTGTAGTATTGTTAACATGTATGCACATAGGATAGTAGAACAAAATGCAGATTCAAATAGATTTCTTGTTATCAATTCAATTCAACCACCACAACAAAAACAAAAATCCTGGCAATAAATTGATATTTTATTTGATATCAGAAAAAATGTTACTACCTGATATACTATATATTTTGAAACCAAAATTCGTATATGGTACAAGCAATATAAAATCATGCAATAAACATTCACATAAAACTGAACACAAAGACTAGTCACATCAACACAAATTCTTCATGGTCCTTCATGGAGAAACAAGACATACTTTCATATGCTGTAATTGTTCATCTACATAGGATTTGGTGTAGCTTCATGAGACCAGGCAATCTGAAGTCATGTCCTTAATGATGGCCAGAGGATGATGTAATGGAAGGCTGACTTTAAAGTACTCCGGTAAGAAGCTGTTTAGGCTTTCACTTAACACCAGCAGTTTGAATTGAGTCCAACAACAAACAACAAACAAGAGAGCAGAACTACTACATTTTACCAGGAATCCTTACTAGCACATTGTGTACCAAAAACTGCTTCCAGATATTTTTGAGCAGACATGGGATACAGTTATCTAGTTTGAAGATACTTGGGTATGAATGGCAACACCCATCTTTGGCTATTATGGTGTATCTGCTGAACTGATGATATTCAAATATGAGGCTATTTTCATCCAATATCTGTTTGCAATCTAGCAAGCAGGTCAGGTCAAGAAGTACCCCAAACAAGAGACTCGATTTTTCAGAAGGAGTCCTACTTCATTCAACACAGGCTTCATACCTAATCCCATCATTCACATTACTTCTGTGTTGATGGGATGCCATTTCAGCTTCACGTTTAAGATATCCAGGAGAAGCAACAATGTTCCTTCCCCATCGCCTGGCAGAAATCTTGCACTCCTCTAAAACCAAGGCAACTCAAGTCCCAAAACTAGGTTAAAAGTCAGGTTTGAAAGTTTTGATAAAATTGGTTTAATAAATTTATCTTTGAGACTGCAATACCACCACTTGTTCTCACATGTTCCCCACAAAAATACATTTGAAATTAATCTATAATTATTAATATCTGAAGAATCCAAACATGGTTGTTAAGTACCACAACCTCCTCCAGTACTTAAAATACATGTCCTTCCTATAAGGAGCAATTTAAAGCCCCAAGTGTACACATTCTGATTATATTGATCTCAGAAGCTACAAAAGAAGGTTCAATACCAAAATGGTGGACTGTACTTCTCAATATATTTTCATCTTCACAAAGCCAGAAAGTTTCAAGGAACCAATAGAAACAGACACACAGAGGCAATACTCCCATTACCAAAAAAACCCAAGAAACAAATGACAAAAAAGGGTCCAAGTGATCTCAGTGGGTTTTCCCCCTGCAAAATGTGTTGCAAGTAAGTTGCAGTGGTTTTTTCCCCAGAGGTCCTCTACATCTCTCTGTGGATAAAGCTGTAAATACAACACAAGGACCAAGCCTGATGTCTAGCCTTGAACAAATGAAAAGTATTTTGCAAACAGATAACAGTGATTTTTTCGTGGCGTTCTGAGATGCATGCAAGTGACATCCCCATTGTCATGGAAGATGCTTGCAAATGAGCTATAAGCTGTGCTAAAACAGACTTGCTCTGAGGTTTTCTCCACTATTATTCAAGCCATATTGCCCCACGTTTCATCACTCCCAGTTTTTTTTTAGCAAACCAGAAAGCCTTGTGAATTCTGCAAGGGAAAAGAGGCTGATCGATCATGTTTGCAGTGCTTGTCCAAGACATCTTGATATTCTACAAACTGACCACTGATTATTTCAACAGCTATACAATCTTCAAGATTTCTGAAAAAAACCCAAGTCATCTGGAGCCACATTTTCTGAACACAAGCAATCTTAATATGCTTAAATCTGCTTAATTCAGAGGTTTTAAAAATGTCTAAACCTAACTAAGGTGGTAGAATATGCGTAACAAAAACAGCACCACTTTATAACACACTCTCCTTTGCACCTACCAAATTCTGGTATAGTTTGCAAAATTAAATTCATGGAGCACGCATAAACAATGAATATTACTTAGCCATCTGCATTATTAAAAATTGAAGGGGTATGCATGAAACCACAGTAGATTGTACCATTAGTAATTCCACAAAACAGTGAGGAATCAGAGGAAAATATAGGACATCAGGCATGTCAAACAAAAAATCAAGCATAGATTTCAACATATTAATTTCAGTAAATGTAACACTTTTTCACTTGATTGGTCTTGTTTTAACAAATGCCATCTATGTCATTTTATCCCGAAACCTCCTTTGAAAATTGTACTATGCAAGAACAAATGCTCTGAGTAGATATACAATTAACTATATTCTGCTACATGCACTTTAACTGATAACACAAACAACATAAACTCACCATCTAGGTCTGTAGTGATTGTGATAGCTGTGAACTGCTTGGGTGAAAAACTTAATTCAGAGACTCCATTCATGGCTTCGATTTCAAAAGTGTAGTTCGCATGGGAAACAAAATCAAGTACAGTCACTGAAGAATTGACTAGGCCAGTATGCCTTGGAATGAATCTGATCCCTCCTCCACATAGCTCACATTGGCTGGCATCAGATCCACATTTCTTACAAATCACACTATAGGTGAGATCTTTTCTTCCTCCCGTGTCACTTGGTGGACTCCATTCCAACATGAGAGCTGTTTCATTTATATTAAAGATAATGTTCCTTGGAGCAGAAGGTGGTCCTACAAAATTTTTAAAAAGTTTGTATTAGTGCTAGTGATAAGCTACAAATCGCTGTTTTTGAATTTTTGTTAACAAATTCAATGTACACCAAATGAAGCAAGGTCCTGTTAAAATGATCAGACTTAGACATTTTTGCAGAAGGGTTGGAAACCAATTTGTGAGGAAAAGACAAATGGTTTTAAACACCAATGCTAGATCATGATACAATATAATTCTTACCGATAATTCTACCCATGATTTACCACATATTTTTTATTCAGGGTAATGAATAAGTATAAATCATATTGGTTTTGGATACAGATTGTTTGGTTTTTAAAAAAATGATTGTTTAAGGCAGTGTTTTTCAACCTTTTTTGAGCCGCGGCACATTTTTTTACATTTACAATATCCTGGGGCACACCACAAACCAAAATGACACAAAATGACAGTCTAATACAGATGGAAGCACACTCTGAGGCAGAGAGTTCCACTGCTGAACAGCTCTCACAGTTAGGAAGTTCTTCCTACTGTTCACCCTCCTACACAGACATGCTTCCCTGTGATGTTTGCTTTTCTGCCTGCGCTGTTGTGCGCTCTCTCTCTCTCTCTCTCTCTCTCTCTCTCTCTCTATATATATATATATATAAGTATATAAATGTAATGTTCATTTGTGGGATTAACATAACTCAAAAACCACTAGACAAATTGCTGCAAAATTTGGCCACAAAACCTACTAATACTAACCCAAGGAGGGACCATCAGTCAAAAAATTGATTTTGTCATTTGCGAGTTGTAGTTGCTGGGACTTATAGCAACTACCTGCAATCAAAGAGCATTGTGAACTCCACCAATGATGGGATGGAATCAAACTTCTCACACGGAACTCCCATAACCAAGAGAAAATACTATAAGAGTTTGGTGGGCATTGACCTTGAGTTTTGGAGTTGTAGTTCACTTATATCCAGAGAGTACTGGGACTCAAACAATGTTGGATCAGGACCAAACTTGGCATGGATCAGGACCCGAGTGGAGAAGAAAACGTGTTCAGCAGGAGGGGGAAGAAAGGGTATTGGAGGTTCCAATTTCCCACGGCACACCTGATGATAGCTCACGGCACACTAGTGTGCCACGGCACACTGGTTGGGAAACACTGGTTTAAGGAATGCATTTCATAATATCATTTGAATACTATTTGGGATCTTCAGGATTGTTATCCCTTCATGGTGTTATCCCTAGTGCTAATATTTAATTTACAGAAAGTTTCTCAGTCCTCCAAATTTCTGATCTGGTGCTATTAGACAGAGCATAATCATCCATTGCATCTAGGTAAAAGAGATATAGGAAGCTTAATGCAGCCTCCATCCTAGCCCTGAATAACTAATCTGCAAGGTTTAAGATTGTTTTTTAAAGTGTTGAATTAGAGAATAAGTTGTACAGAACTTTTTTTTGCAGACCTAATTTCTCAAAAGCTAGGAGTTACAGATAGCTAACAAACTTACTGTACAACCATTGTATTTGTGTCTTGATATCACTTGGGCTATTCCCATGTGTAAAATACACATTATTTGAGTCTGCCTCCAGTTAAAAACATTACCAGGTTGGAGTAAAAATGACAAATTCACATTAGGTTCAAGGAGAGACAACATAGCTTCAAAATACCTTTATTCATTTAGTTGCCAACTACAGAATTCTATATTGATAACACCTAAAAAGAAGATGGGAGGGAGGTAGTGCAGAAATAGCTCTTCTTTTTTTGCAGTTTGCTAATCATTAATAATTATGTGCACCAAAGAGATATATACAGAATTTAGGCCTTTGTTTAAAAGAAAAGTATGATTTATTATGTACTCATTCTGCTATGAATGGGAAATTTATTATCAAATGTGATAGGAGTGCTCGAAAGTTTATAAATGTCCGCCTGCAAGACGCTGAAGAAATAGACACCCTTCATACTCAAGGGCCCTCATGCCAATTTGCATGACGATTAAATAGGTTTTTAATTGCCATTAAATTATGCCATCTAAACTGTGATTTCATGCAAATATTAAGCTGTAATGACATGCAGTGAATCATTTACTAAGATTTAGAACTTGGAACAAAGGGAGACAATTAATTCTAATCCTCAGATTCTGCTAAATTATGTGTCATTGGGATTTTTATGAATGTGGCCTGATTGCTTTGTTATCACTTATAAATTATGCATAGATTATATGTCACGCAGGAAAAAACCTGGCAGGCATAACCTTTTCACAGACATCTGCGAGCAATATGCCCAGGATTTTCCTTATGCTACATATTTTGTTTAGGCAAGCAAGAATACTGATGATTTCAAATGAGTAATGTATTTCAAACATGCCTACTTTAGTTTTGTACAATAAGGGCCTAATAATTAGACGAACATCTGCATGACTTATTTTATAGAAAAACATTATATCATGCCCAGAATCTATAGGAAATACACTAAGGAGCGACTTAAAGAGCTGGGCATGTTTAGCCTGCAAAAGAGAAGGCTGAGAGGAGATATCATGGCCACATTGGAAACTGCTTTGAGTCCCCCCAGGGGAGAAAAGCAGTATATAAATGAAATAAATAAATATATAAATATGTGAGAGGAAGGCATAGGGAGGAGGAAGCATGCTTGTTTTCGGCTGCCCTGGAGACTAGGACGTGGAACAATGGCTTCAAACTACAAGAAAGGAGATTCCACCTGTACATTAAGAAGAACTTCCTGACTGTGAGAGCTGTCCAGCAGTGAAACTCTCTGCCCTGGAGTGTGGTGGAGGCCCCTTCTTTGGAGGCTTTTAAACAGAGGCTGGATGGCCATCTGTTGGGGGTGCTTTGAATGCGACTTTCCTGCTTCTTGGTAGGGGGATTGGACTGGATGGCCTATGAGGTCTCTTCCAACTCAATGATTCTATGATTCTAGGATTCAGATATACATTAAGGTTTTTACATAACTTTTCTGAGCAGCAGACCTCTATGCTATGGGTAAAATCCAATAGAATCTCAACTGATAGAACAGACCTTGTCTCAGTTTCCACTCCAGAGCAGCCCTGGAAGGTTAGGAAGACTCCTGTTCCATCTTGAGTTGACACATTGAAACTTATTGCAAATGATATACACTGCAATTTTAGAATCGAAACAATTTCAGAAACACTCAATTTAACCCGGAATTCAGAAAAAAAAATTTTAAATCATAATTTAGGATGATTAGAAGATAATCTGAGAAACTCTACAGGATATTTTTTTTAAAAAATTATTCTTACTGTTTTCAATTCAATAAGATGATGTTTCCCAATATCCCACTAATGACTAAAATAGATGGCATGCTGTTCACAAGTTACTTTGCATCTCAATCACAAACATAAAAGTGGGATGCCAATAAATATATAACAGCAATAATTTATCCAATAGAAGATGTCCTATTGAAGATGTCCAATAGGAGTGTGTCTTGGGAAGCAGGCAGTGTGGGCAGCTATCCATAGGATAAAATCGTTATTTTTGTTGCAAAGCCTGTAGGACAGGTTTTTAGCCCAAGGTTTCAAATTATTTCCAAAGGCACATATTGATTCTTGTTCTTTTGGATCTCAATCAGCTTTAATGTTGGACTGTAGTTATAAAATAGTGCATTTGGCTCCACAGTGCAGTTCCAGATTACTTTTTACACAGCTGGGCTACACTATTTGCCTTTAGGGATGAATGAGGGGAATTGGAATAGCTTGATTTTGTTTTAATGGGTCATTTGATTCTGATCCATAATGTTATAATTCTGCTTTAAACTCTAAGCACCGTACTGCATTTTGGTATTTCAAAAGGAGTTGGTATTTATCATCTCAAGGGCATTCTGAAGATTGTATTTTACAGATATATCGCAGAGCATGTCCATGTTTAGTCATTTTATAACTTCTATTTTATAACTAGGAAAAAGCAATTAGGATATAGATGTTAGAGGTTTCAAATAGGAGCAGAATGACTGATTGTATACTACTTCTCACCCATTATCCCTTTAGGATACTTAATTCTTGCCAGTGTGTTTGGAGCTATTTGTTACATAACTATAATGTTCTGTTCAAGCCTGTGAAATGCAGAAAAGTATCAGATTTGGAGCAACAATTTTAGTTACTATCAAGGGATCCTAATACATGCATGGTACAATATCATTCCCATGCAATATCATTCCCATGAACTATGTCCATGGCAGTCTTCCTGCTCATTTCTTTCTAACCAATGTAAGCTTTTATATGAAAAGTCAGCTGAAAATGTTTTATTTGTTTGATTTACAATTAAAAAGCTAAACTGATTGATAACACAATTAAAGAGATGTCACAGATGGTTTACTAACTATCTCTGGATAGGTAGTAAACCATCTTGTGGAACTAAAAGCTGGAACTATCTCTGGAACTAAAAGCTGATATGAATAAAGCTACATTAAATAATGCAATATAAAAATACTGCAAAGAAACCCTTCATTTAATCCGAAGACATATGTTAGCTCAGGAAGCTGGCAAATGTCGGCAACATGTGTCAAACTTACTGGGTGCAGAACAAGCACTTGTTGGCCACCCTGGCATAAGTGTAACCTTGTGATAGATCATATATGACTTGAAGGCACCCAATAACAACGATACTTTTTAACTTGACTAGCTCATCAGCCAAAAGCAGATGCACATTTCTTATTGAAATACTGGTAAGTTTATGTTGGTTGAAATTGTTCTTCATTTTAAATATTGTTTTGTTATTTCATATATATATTTCTGCACTACAGATAAAATTTGTGCAGTGTGCATAGGAATTCATTCATTTTTTTTCAAACTGTAATCAGGCTCTTCAACATTCTGAGGGACTATGAACTGGTTCTTTGTTTAAAAAGTTGGAGGACCCTTGACCTAGAGATTCATAGAGAGGTGTTCTTATTGGAAATGTTTTATATATTTTTATATTTTTAATTTTTCAAGGGACCCGGTGGTTCCTACCCAAATAAGTGGACTGTACTGGTAACTAAATCTGAAAGTTGTGGACATTCTGTTAAAATCTGGAAAGATGCTTTATGTATTGTTGCAGCTTTAAATATGCACGTAAAGAGGACCATTTTTATTTATTTAAAGGACTCCTAAGAAGCAATGAAAATTTGATTTGAATTCATTAATAACAAAAATCTGTTTTCGTAATCTTAGCTTTTGTGAAAGGAATATAAGGTAAATGTGGTTTTCAATTTTTTTGAGATAACAAGATAAATAAGGGTAACATTACAAATACCATTTTGAATCAAACTTACGGGTACATGCCATAGTTGGTGGATCTTTCTCAGCTCGATAGTAACCTTTTTCACACTGACACGCAGATGTTGCTTCCACGAAGGTTTGACTGTGTGGAGGGCACTTGGAACACTTTATATTTCCAGCAAATGCTTTATAAAATCCTGGTCTACAAGCTGTGAAAAAAGAAAAACAGTTCACTATATACATATATTCAGTTATATGCAAAATACAATTCCAGCTTTCTACCTGACTCTTTCAATGCCTTGTTATATTCTAGTGACCTTGAAACAGAAAACCCGCGACAGGTTGATATGTTTGAATCTGAAACCATAGCTGACAGCTGTGTTCTCAATGAATGTGTTCTTTTACTTTTATTAATAGACACCCATTCTTGTTTATAAGAGGAAAGGAAAGAAAGTGAATTGTACTGAGACTCAGTGACCTGCCTGCACTGAATAGGATGCAGATTGTGTATTTAAGTGCAAAGCACGCTGAAATGTTTCGCAATTGTGAGTCCCTGAGACATGGATGTCATTCCATTTTCCGTATTATATTATAGTATTGCATGTGTCGGTATAATACATTTCAATTATAGTAGGAGCCCCCAGTGGCACAGTGGGTTAAAGCGCTGAGCTGCTAAACTTGCAGATCAAAAGGTCACAGGTTCAAATCTGCTGAGGGGAATGGGCTCCCATGGTTATTAACACACAGAACCCACGAAGGGTCATAGAATGAATAAAGTAAGTATTAGAAATATCCAATATATATATATTATTCAGTACTGCATATAAGCATTATCACAAAGGACATACATTACCCAAATGGGTGCAACGTTCAATTCCCACGCAGGGGTGATAAATCAACTGGTGAATAGTTCAGAAAAGTAAATCCATAAATTAGCCTCAAAAGGCTTATTTAACTCACAACGGTGAGTATTTGTAAAGTTCAATTTAACCCCGATGGGACGACAAATAACAAGCGGCGTCAAATGCCAATAATGCGGTTCCCAAGGCGTCGCAATGTGAATGCTCAGGAAAATCCAGATGAATCTTCCTGGTCAAATGACCCAAGTTGGACGCGGAGGAGTGAAATGAAACTCTTCCAAGTGAATGGAAAGGCCGACGGAGTAGCAATGCGAGATGGAGAGGCCTTAAAATCCATTTCACCGTAAAATTCGGTTTTCTCAAGGCGAATCAACAAGAGCGTCCATTATCTGAAAATTAACATCATGATCAAAAAATGTTAATTTTCAGATAATGATCATGATGTTAATTTTCAGATAATGGACGCTCTTATTGATTCGCCTTGAGAAAACCGAATTTTACGGTGAAACGGATTTTAAGGCCTCTCCATCTAGCATTGCTACTGCGTCGGCCTTTCCATTCGCTTGGAAGAGTTTCATTTCACTCCTCTGCGTCCAACTTGGGTCATTTGACCAGGAAGATTCATCTGGATTTTCCTGAGCATTCACATTGCGACGCCTTGGGAAATCCGCATTATTGGCATTTGACGCCGTTATTATTTGTCGTTCCCCATCGGGGGTTAAATTGGAACTTTACAAATACTCACCGTTGTGAGTTAAATAAGCCTTTCGAGGCTAATTTATGGATTTACTTTTCTGAACTATTCACCAGTTGATTTATCACCCCTGCGTGGGAATTGAACGTTGCACCCATTTGGGTAATGTATGTCCTTTGTGATAATGCTTATATGCAGTACTGAATAATATATATATTTTGGATATTTCTAATACTCACTTTATTCATTCTATGACCCTTCGCGGGTTCTGTGTGTTGTGGCTTTGAAGCCCCCAAGCACTGTTATTCATTTCTCCCATGGTTATTCCCAGCTTCTGTTTACCTAGCAGTTCAAAAACATACAAAGGTCAGTAGGTCAACAGGTACTGCTCTGGTGGGAAGGTGACGGCGCTCCATGCAGTCATGCCGACCACATGACATTGGAGGTGTCTATGGACAACGCTGGCTCTTTGGCTTAGAAATTGAGATGAGCACCAACTCCCAGAGTTGAACATGACTGGACTTAATGTCAGGGGAAAACCTTTACCTTTAGCTAATACATTCCTATACATTCTCACAAATAATTTTAAGTAGAGTCATGCCAGCCGTTAATCATATGCCAATATATAAAAATGTTTCATACATGAGAAAAAATGCTGTTGGAATCTCTCATAATTAGTTAAGTCTTAAAAGTCTAATAAGATGTATCCCAGGGCTGTTTAGAAACCTTAGCCCATGGGTTCAAACTAATTTTCACCAAGCTTTAAAGCCAGGACTAGATTGTAGAGCCATCTAGAGTCATTTTAAAAACACTATTTTCATCTTTCTGAATAACATTTTTATTTATTGCGTAATCTCAGCAGCCCAGGTAGCCTGAAAGGCATTAAATTCACTTTCTTTCTCTTTGTCTCCCTCTCACCTAGAGAAATGATGGCATATAGTTCTAATCACCCTCCAAATGCTCCCCAAATGCAATGCAGTATATGCATTAAGAATATTTTATAACCAATGAATTTATTTATAAGAAACATCACAGTTTGAAATAAATTTTAGATAATAGTTGACAGCTATTGTGCACAAAATAGACATTGTATGCAGACAGAAGAGTGCCCGATATTCTCACAAGATGCCTGATAGAAGCAGCTAGAGCATGATTGGACTCTAGGGACTGATTAAGCAGGGGGACTGTTTGTGTTTATCGCTGCATGCCATATTTTATTCTCAATTTATAAATTTGAGCATCAGGCCGACTACGTTTGTTTTCTTGGCAGAACAGCTGAAGCACACGTAGCTACCTTTACACAAGGCTGAAGTTCAAGAGCAAGAAAAAGGGAATTGGGATTTGGCCTTCCATGTTTCTCTTTTCCTATCAAATAAATCATTATTGAAATGTTAGTCTTTTAACAAGAATTATGTGCTCGGTGGCGCAGCGAGTTAAACTGCTAAGCTACAGAACTTGCTGATCAGAAGTTTGGAGGTTTGAATCTATGGACAGGGTGAGTTCCTGCTTTTAGCCACATCTTCTGCAAACCAGTTTAAAAAACATGAAAATGTGAGATCAATAGGTACCGCTTTAGCAGGAAGGTAACAGCGCTCAATGCAGACATGCTGGCCACATGACCTTGGAGGCATCTATGGGCAACACTGGCTCTTTGGCTTAGAAATGGAGATGAGCACCACCCGCCAGAGTCAGACACGACTAGACTTAGTGTCAAGGGGAAACCTTTACCTTTACCTTATGTGCTCATAACCCAAAACAGCTCTACTTGTGCCCCCTTGAAACAGACATCAGAATTTTTTTTTTGGTCTGCTACAGAAAATAGATTCTGCTCAGTACAGTGAGCAGTATTGGTCTAATTAAATATAATGGACTCATGGCAGGGACTTTCCAAAAACTCTTTTGAAATGAGACTGTCTCATATCTGAGTGCATTGAAGCAAAGCATGTTAATCCAGGCCTGCACAACCTGTGGCCCTCCAGCTGTTTTATACACCCAATTTGATACCTGCACAAAGCCTGGAGTCTTTGACTGAAAAGAGACATGGGACATTTTAAAAACATGCCTGCACCTTGATGAAATTATCACTTTCACATTTCTATTGAGAACCAATCATCTTGAAAACATAATTTAGAAAATATTTATTTATTTAAAATATTTCCAAGTTGTCTTTTATGGTGAATGTTCCAAATGAAAGATACAGTATACAAAGGCAAAAACCACTAAAGATAAAAAGACAGTGATATAACGAAAAGATCAATAACGAACAGTGAAAATCAAATGGCATCATATCTAAGCACGATTTATGTTTTCTTCATAATATAATTTTCTCTGTACAAGATAAACTGGAGATTTGTATTTATAGAGGCGTTTAGTATAAATCCTTGCTTGGAAGTAGAAAGAACGGTGTTAAAACCTGTTGCTTGATATATTGATAGCCAGATTACTAATCACTGCTTGATTAAATTTGTAAATTGCTAGCATATAATGTGACCTCACTTAGATATACCCATTAGTGCTATAATCATGTCTTACCAAGTGATAGAGTAAATTAAATATTTCATTGTCACAATACTGTAGTATACATGATGAAAGAAGGCTTTAAAAACAGTTTCCTGCTGCTCAAGAGGATAGTGTGTGTGTGTGACCTCAAGAACAGAATGTATTTTGGGAGAATCACAGTCTTATACTAAATTGGGAGTCAGACTGAATCCACAATGCATGTTGTACATTTCCATTGGGATAGCCAAGACTCACTTAGGCAAGTGATGAGTACACTGACTGTGGTCAAGAAGCCTAGAGATGTCTTGCCAAAGCAGCAGTCACCCCATTAGTATGCCAAGGGAAAATGAAGTGCTCAATTGAGTGTGTGTTCCTGCATGACAGACAGTTGAACTGAATGACCCGTGTGGTCTCTTTCAACTCTATGATTCTATGAAATTGAATATGGTATTAAAATTGCACCATGCCTTTTCCTCCGAAGTTTAAGAGAGGAAGACAATATCATTTCATAGAATCATAGAATCATAGATTTGAACAATTCTAGCCCACACATGCTAGAGTTCCCTTCTCTCTGGCCTGCTATTCAATAATAGTAATAATAATAATAAGTGATCGGCGCACTGGATGCAGTGCCTAAAGACCTTGGTCTGCACTTAAACACAATCGGCGCTAACAAAATTACCATCTGCCAGCTGCAGAAGGCCACTTTACTGGGATCTGTATGCATTACTCGCCGATACATCATGCAGTCCTAGACACTTGGGAAGTGTCCGACATGTGAGCCAATACAACATCCAGCAGAGTGTCTGCTGTGGACTCATCTTGTTGTGTTTCTAATAATAATAATAATAATAATAATAATAACTACTACTACCGTGTTTCCCTGAAAGTAAGACGATGTCTTACTTTCCTTTTACCCCCAAAAGCCGATTCGTCTTACTTTTTGGGGTACGTCTTATATTGACATACCCCAAAAGAATTCTTCACCCAGTAGGGCGATGGTACCTGTGAGGGGCGACGGTACCTGTGAGGCGCCGCCGCGCCGGCCGCCGCATAGCCGGCCGCACGGGCCGACCGCGCACGCCTCTTGCGCGGCACGCCTCTTGCCTCCAGAGGCCAGGCCTCTGACGCGACGCCGCTTCGCCCCGCCTCTTGCTCTTTCTTTCCCCCTCCCTTCGCATGGACTTTCGGGGTACGGCTTACTTTCGGGGTACGGCTTACATTAGCCGACCCCCCTGACACCCCGATACGTATTAAAATCGGGGGTGTCTTACTATCGGGAAACACGGTACTACTACTTTATTTTTATACTCCGCCAACCATCTCCCCAAAGGGAGTCGGGGCAGCTTACAAGGGACAAACCCAAAATTTACAAATAAAACACAGCAGATTAAAAACATCAGATATAAAGATATAAAAACAACTACAATTGTAAACAACAACAAAACAATATGGCTGAAATAAAGAACATAGCCAAGGTGCTGAGATATCCCCCTATTCTTTGATATCCCACCGCTGCCACCATAAAATGTAAAGGATGGATCAGTCAGGTGAGGGGCTTTTAAATATTTTTGCCACCGGGGGTGGGGGGTGGGTGGGGGTTGAGATCCCACCTCTGCCACCCACAATATACAAAGGATCCAGACAGGGTATGTCTATTTCTGCTGCCACCTTTTGTGTTCAGGAGCCTTGCTTTATTTATGTTGAGGATTAGAAATGAGAGTGAGTCTTTGCATAAGATGAAACAATAACTGTTTGTTTATTTGTCTCTTTGAGATACATAAGCATGATGGTTTGAAGAATATATATATACAGTACAGATGCTTGGTGGTTACAATGATGGTTATGGATTATTCTCTTATGAAGATGTTACTTTAAAAATAGTTTCTGTGTGATTTTCATTTATGTATTTCCTCAACCTTTCCTTCATAAAAGGCTTTTATGATATTACTACTAAAAACTGATTCCTAAGAAACACTCCTTAACCGGATGCTGAAATCCTGACTACTCTGCACTTTAAAACCTCTCTACGACTGTCCTCTCTGAGCTCCTTGATACCAGCTAACTGCACTAGCTACCCCAGCTTACTGAAAAATAAAATGTTCAGTTGGCCTCTTCTAAATGCCATTCTTGACTCCGCCCATCTCTCGTACCTCAGCACCTGCTCATTTGTATCTGGCCAATCAGGCCGCTCTTATGCAAATAGCTCCTCCTCTGGTTCTGCTGCACAATGAGAGCCACAAAAGATCTGCCTAACTTCCCGGTTTTACAAAATGGCTGCTCACACACTAACCCTTCAAGGTAGGTCACATACCAATTTTCCCAGGTAAGTCAGATCCATCACACCTTCTATTAACATTGTCAACTTCAAGACAGACTTGTTTAGCAAGAATTATCACTGGAGTCAAATAAAGGGGATCTAATAGTTCTGGGTATGAGCCACTTGATGCACTATATTTCTTCAATTAAAGATACACAATTGGAAGAAAGTTTCACCACTTTACACAGTGTGTATAAGACTACAGGCTAGAATTCTGTTTTGGAAAAATGTGCTTTTGATAATGTAATAAGTATGACATAAATATAACTTTTTTCTACATAAGTATGTGGATCTGCGATTAATAGCTGCCTCAGAGATCAGCAATGATTAATGCGCAGACACATGCACCAATTATTACACCTAATCTACAGTTCCTGTATTCCTGCGGTCTTGCAACTGTTGCTTACATCAGAAGGAGTTATGTCAAGACCCTCAAGCTGACAGAGCAAAATTCAGCATCAGTCGTCGATATCAATAAACCAAATGTCAGTTTTAATAAATAATACATCATTAAGTGTTAGGTTGCTAGGTTGGCAGCACTCTCTGAGATATATTAAGTAGAGCTTCTATTAATTATCCAGTTCAATTCATCTGCAAGTCATTTTATGGTGTGTAAAGCTCTTGATGTATTAGAATGTGCCAATGGCCACTTTTCAGATATTGAATAAAACCTCAGAAACAAAATTACTCCAGATAAAAGCAGAATGTTAATTGGATTGCCACAAACAGTTTGTACTGTAGTGTTCAGTATCTTGAATTATTCCTCTGTCTTAGAGTTTGTTAAAGAGTCTTTGCAGCAAAAAGACTCAGCCCAGTGACCTTTTGGGAACCACACACCATGATCCCACAAGCTGAGTTTCTCATTTAGTTTGAAGGCCAAGTAACTTTAACATACCTTACTTCACTTCAGTCTCTTGTGTGCAGCAGTACACATTTAATTCTTATCAGTATAATCTCCTGGTTTTGCTAGATGACCAGTGGTCTGAGTACATTATCTTTACTTCATGGTACAAGCTGATTCTTCCTTCTAGCCAAACTTTGTGCTCAGCCAAAAATCCCTCTCTCCATACTAATTATCCTGTCTGCCATAATGCTGCCATGCCAATAGGACTGACCTCTTAAAATTAATTCTTATATACCTAGCTTCCCCATTTACCTTGATTTTGCCACCCCAGCCTTCTGGTGGTGTTGTTGCTGTTGCTGTTGTTCTGATCTGTTCCATATGGTTTGCATCTGCAATGACTTGGGACCTCTTAGCACGGGCCAAAATAGCCCCATTTAGCCGCTTTTATTTGCGGCTTGGATGGGGTCTGCCAGGTGCCATCAGACAACACATGCCAGGCCCCTCCCACATTCCTTCTGAAGTTGAGGGGAAGGGGAATTGCCAAAAGGCACTTCCACCACCACCATGAGGACGAAAGTGTGTGTTGGGTAGCTCTGATGGAACTACCTGCATTTTCCTCCTCTTTCCCCCATATGATGGGGTAAAGGGCAGTGGAACAATGTGCATTGCTGTCCTTTCTCCCATCTGATGTGGAAAGGGAGAGGGTGCCAACACAACCCATCCCATCCCCACTGTATGATAGGGGAAGGAGGTAGGGTACGGCGGGGTGTTATGAGCCACCTCATGCACCTTCCCTTTTGCCAGTGACCGCCTGTGAAACATCATGGCCCAAAAGGGCCATATGAAGAGGTCCTTATGTTTTCCTTATCTTCTGCATTTGACCTATGCAGTGGCTACTGTACTCATTCTTGTGCTTGCAGGAGTTTCCTCCTTTCTAGCCCACATCTAATTAAAAGTAGCCTGCATGATGTACAATTTGCAGCATTTGTAGAATGGGCAGAGAATGCAATCAGATTAGTCACATGCCATTTGCTGGATTTTCTCTCCCTCTCAGAGGCTGTATGCTCTGGATGGATTTGGGAAAGGGGTGAAGATGGCAGGCAATGAGATCAAATTATCTGGTTTGATCTTATTGGCTGACCGGGGGAACTTGGGTGAAACTGGCCAGGCATCAGGCATCTGATCACTCATCCTATACTGCTATGGTAGTACCATGTTGTCTAGTATGGGCTTATTAGACACAATTTTAGGTGTGGTTGGCATGGTCTGGAGCCCAGGACTAGAAAAATTCTTCTTTGGACATTGGCTTGAAAATGGGTGTCATGTTGATGATCTGGGGGATGTATGTGGAGACAGGTCTGCCTTTATAGCATGTCCTGGTGGCAGGGCAGGTCACTCGGGGGGGGGGTATGTATTCCGTATGATAATTTATTTTGTCATTGCAGGCTTCTACTTGGGAAGGAGTAGCGCTGAATCAACAGGCAGAATGGCCGATGCCTGTATCTGGGAACAATGTAGTTGGGCAAACCCTGTTTACAGATGTGACCAATAAAGCTTTGGCCTTTCTTGTTCCAAATGAGATGGAGTTGTGCTTTTTGTTATTTGTTATCAGATGAAGTAGTATCACCCTGATCATACAGTAAGAACAGTTTACTATGGGCATAACTTACTACTACTACTACTACTACTACTACTACTACTCAGGAGGAAGTTCCGGTAATGGGAGTATTGAAGCTGTCTGCATACACAGAATAGATCTTCACTAAAGTACCACAAAGTATAGAATAAAACCAAATATTCCCAAGTATGCAAAAGATAAAAAAAATACTTTGGAACATCCAGTGTTTTCAGTTAAGTGAATAATATTTCTAGGAGACATTGTCAAATGCGGACAATGTGCTATCTAAATAGTACTTCTGGAGCACTGCTTTCTCAATACTAGTACATCAACAAACTTCTGATCACACTAACAATGCGAACTAGGAAAACGATGAAGTAAATGATCAGATGGTGCTTTGTACAATTCACTCAAAATGTGTTTGATTTTGGGGGTTGTTGCTTAAATCATAATGTGCTGAAGATTATTCTTACATACGTCCTAAGGTACAGTACTTCTTTTGCCAAGCCCTAATGAGAATGAATCTGAACAAACAAAAAAACCATTATATATTTTTTATTCAACAACAGCTGATTCAAAATGTCTCTCCATCATGCCAATAAACTGAATACTTTTCCACATGGTGAATATTTCTTTATCCATAGGCAAGGGCCTGAACGGACTCCTTGATAGATGATTCTGTGCCCAATTGTTAATGTGGTTTATGCTTTATATTTTGTTATTGATAAACTATGAAATTAGTTCTGCTTCTTTGTGGCATTGTATCTGGCAGCAGTTCTCTTTGGCTGTTGCCAGGTCAGAGAAACCATAGCCTCAAAAGGATTCTGCAACCTGTTGACTGGCAGGCCAAGAAACAACTCAAGGGACAAAGGACTCCTGTAGCAGCAATTTAATACTAAGCACATTTGGAATTGCTTCATTTGATTGGGATCCATTTTTTATTTGCCATCTTCCATTTCACAGAGGCACCAGTGAGCGTTTAACACAGAAGTGTTCTCATTGCTGCCAGTAACAAGGATGAACAAAACAAAATCAGAACAACAATCTCTCCATCCTTGTGCGGCACTTTAGATGGCTGTGCTGTCTTGATCCCGCCAGTGATGAATGCCAATTATTCTGCATGGCAATGAACCCTGCCTGCAAAAATCTGTTATATCACTTTATAATTGCCAAAACTGTAAAATAATGGTGTTTCAGATAGGAGAAATTTTAAAATAAAAAAACCAGAATGCTCTGCTTGGGTCTTTTTAAGTATCAATAATCAAAACTGATCAAGCTCGTATTCTGAAAATGTGAACACATATATTATTCAATCAGCTTTAGTGACTTATAAGAATGCTCATAACAAAGAGGATTTTAGAGAAAATAATATATTTATTCCCTGCGCTTCAATCACTGAAATATAGTTAAAAGACACAAAGCATTTTTGCACATTATAGAGTAGCAACTACGGGGACTAAGTGCATTAACACAACACTTTCACGACTCCTCCTGATACTACACAATTCATTTTGTTGATAGTATATCAGATTCTGAGATAAAAAAATGTAAGCTTATAGAAAAAGTATACACAATGAGAAAGAGTTGTATTTTATAACTGGAAAGTATCCAAATAAAGGAACTCTCTGGGGAAAGTTTAAAAATTTTATGGAAAGAATGCCTACATTTTTTTCTAGCTTTGAGAGCTGGGACTTGTTGGATGGCCTTCTCTTCATTCAAGGCTATACAACGTTATGCAACCCAAGGCCACAACCATTCCTTTGGGCATATTTAATGTAGTCTTTTTGCCTCTCAGCTCAATGGTAATTTTTCAAGTAACAATCTCTTTTGCCTAAAAAACCCCCAAAACTACTTGGTACCAGGTTCCACTGCAGTACACTATTTTGGAAGGAATGGTCTAAGAACCATGTGCCCTCCTCAAAGTGAGTAACTCTTGGTTGAGAAGAAACATCACTTTTGGTTATCAAAACATGCTGTGTACCTCTATGTTCAGGAGGGCTAGGTCTTTCAAGTTCCATAGTTTGGGGGTGGGGTTGGTGGTGGGGAGAGGAGAACATATATATCATATAAGGCAGTCTTTCTCAACCAGTGTGCCGTGGCACACTAGTGTGCCGTGACGGACCTCCTGCTGTGCCGCGAGAAAAGCTGTTCACCCCCCTTCCTCCCCCCCTTCCTGCCGAACTCCTGCTGCTTGGGGGAGGAGGAGGAAGGGCCGGGCAGTGGCGAAGAAAAAGAAGAAGGGACCGGGGCACCGCCTCCTTCGGCCGTTTCCCCAGCCAGCCTCCAATCCGCCATGACTCCCACCATGACTCTCGCCCCTCGCTCGCTGAAGCCGCGTGGAGGAGGAGCCCCGCGCACTGAAGCCCGTTCACTGCTCATGCTCCTCCTCTGTAGGAGAGCTGAAGCTGGGGGGAGGGGGCGGGGCATGGTGCGGCCTGTAGGTGAGCTGAAGCTGGGGGAGGGGCGGGGCATGGCGCGGCCTGGTTCGGTCCCCTCCCCCAGCTTCACCTCTCCCAGCAGCTGCTCCAGCCTTGAGGGACAGTGCCAAGCCAGCATTGTGCTGGCTCTGGCACCGCTGGCTTGGCACTGCCCCTCAAGGCTGGAGCAGCTGCTGGGAGAGGTGAAGCCGGGGGGGGGCGGGGCATGGTGCAGCCTGGCTCCGCCCCTCCCGGCTTCGGCACTCCCAGCAGCTGCTCCCAGCAGGCCACCAACCCCCAAACGTTCTTTACTGTGTTAGGGTGTGGTTTTGTGTCATTTTGGTTGGTGGTGTGCCCCCGGATTTTTTTAATGTAAAAAGTGTGCCGCGGCTCAAAAAAGGTTGGGAAACACTGATATAAGGAGCAGTGGGGAAACTTCTTGTGAAACCCCCAGTTAGGCAGTACCCCCTGGAAACAATACAGAAATATTTTTAAAGAAAAGTATAAATGCAGTACACATGTTCATAGAAGACACTGACTGGTGTACCTTTCTAAGAGATTTGTATGGGTATCATGTCACTGTAGAACGAACAATATATGACAAATATATTGTTTGCTCTACTTTAACTTTCTATTTAATATAATATGAAAAGTGCCTTTGACTGTAAATACTATGCATTTGCTACAGGGAGACATCAGATGAGAAATATGCCACATATAATCTGGATGTGAATAGGGTTTTCACTCCCCAAGCACAACTATGAAAAACATGAGACCGTGGAACTATAGGCCATAGTTTGGATTCCAATGCTCCATTGAAGGGGTTGATTTTTCAGTGGAAGTCTACTTTTGGTGAAAGGGAACCCCTAAAACTTCGGTTCCGCAGAGCAAGCAATCAATAGCAAAACACAACCAGATTCCTTAGGTGAAGTAGAAAAATCTTTTATTTTCAAGTGTGGCCACCCAGGACGGATACAGCTGAAGACAGCGAGTGCCTTCAAACAAAGAGCTGCCAGTGTCGCTACATTCTTTCTGTTATCTTATATATATATTTTTCACTAGCATGGTGTAATCTTTCTCCACATACTGTATCTCTTATCCAATCAGGTTCTTAAAAATATGCTTTTCCCAGTATTTTCCATTTGGCACTTTTACCCTAATAATCTCTACACATGCGGCACTAGCATCTATAAACATTATATTATTTATTTCTAGATAAGCATTGAATTGTCAGTTCACTGATGTTAGGCATCCTGTGTATCTGGAACACACAATCTCCCCTTTGCCTTCAATCTTTCTGTTCCCTTTTGAAAGAGGAGGACTTTTATTTTAAGCTAACATTTCAGCCTTTTGCACTTTTTAAGCTCATTAACCCCTTCAGTGGGATACTTTAGCCAATGGAATAGGGATGAAAACAATTTTTGCAGATCCCAGTGCAGCACTTAGAACCCTTGAAACTATGCTCCAGATAGTTGGGGGACACTCTGAAGTTATTGGGGAATATTGTGGAGAGTAATCTCCCAATCCTAGTCTTGCAGCGGCAATCTCCCCTGGATTGGAATTCTTTTCAGGATCTATCCAGCCCAATGTTTTTACTAGTCATGTCTTCATATTCTTCATTTCACCTTAGCATATCTATATGTTAGAAGAGAAAATTAGGGACTTATTTAAGAAATAGTTTCTAAATATGAATACTTTGCTTGTTTCACAGCTGAAGCTGCTTGAAGAAGAGAAGTCTGATAGAATCAATTTAAGCAGCAGCATGAAATTTGGCAGCTTTCACTTCCTTTTGTGATTAATCCAGCTGCTGCTGCTGAACCCATTGATCCTTTTACTCATCGATTGGTTAATTTAATGAAATATGAAGCATTAGAAACCAAACAAATGCACACTGCTGACAAGACAAGATCCTGACAGAAGCTGCTTCTAAAGTAAAGCTACAATGCAGGATCCAAGACAACGGGGCCAACTTCCTTTAAAATGGTTCTTGATCATTTATTATTAAATGTTGGCTTACTTCTGTTGAACATGAAATGTGCTCTCCTTTTTATTATTTCAAAGCTAGCTTTTCAGCCTAACAATGTTAAGATTTTGATCTATCTCCATATCAGGACAGCAAATGGCATTGCTGTGCCTATTTTAGCAATATGTACTGCAAAGATTGTTTGTGAGCAGGTTCCAGCATCCACAGTATCTGTGGCTTGACAGCCATGGAAAATTCAGGGTTTGATTCAACTCCCCCCACCAGAATATGGATTAGCAGAGCATTTTGGGTGTCCCCACAGAAATTCACATTCACATTCCAGCACATTATGCTTTGGGTGTCCACACAGGCACTCCAAATTGGTCACTGCTTTCTCAAGTTCAACTAAATCAGTAATCACAGGTTTTCTTTTGCAAATAAGGATTTTCCTTTTTCATTTATTTTATTTTTGTGTCAAAAGCATTGCATAAATAAGTATAAAACTGGTAAAATAAAGAGAACACAAGCAGCTAAATAATTTTAGACCAGAAATGGTCAACATGAGCAGATAATAAGAGATCACCTCAGATGAAAAATGAGTTAGGAAATTTGGAGCATTGCTATACCTTTTGGTTGCATTTTTGAGAAGCCTGTATAAAAGTGCTCTGCTCTCCAATCTCACTCTCGCTGTAGGATATACGATTCTCCCTTTCCCTTTCATGTTAATTTAGAAGGTATGAAAACTAAATTGTAAAACCTTCACATCCAGAATGTCAGCAGCTGAATAATGAATTGTATATTAATAATGATTACATCTTCTACTTTGGGACTTGGCTAATGCTGCAGTTGATTTTTTTTATTAGACACAATTCAATTTTTGGTTATTAGGGCCAAAAATGATGCAATTGCCTACTGAGTAATATGTTTTAAAATGAAGTAGGAACGCATTTTGACAGTATCCAACATCTGCATTTTGCAGAATGAGGGGCAATCTTAACAAATGATTTCCAAAATTTTTGGTTTCCATTACTGAAACCCCAAAGAGAGATACAAGATATGTAAAGTCAGTGTGAGTATAGGACCATCTTTATAACTTTGTGGATTTATGTGATGTAGTATTAACAGAAAATAAGAGCAGCTAAGATGTCTGGCATGAAAAAGGAACACAGACCCACCAACATTTATGAAATTTTGCAGGGGGGAGTGGGGGGAGTGGAGAGTTGTGGTTTCAGCACTTCTGACATAAAGCTTAGTTGTGGTATTTTTAGTAAGATATAAGTGATGTTGTGTTCATCCTGAAACAGTGACTTATCTTGTAGATCCATCATTGATTAAATACAGTTTTTCAGTGGAGATATATAAGTGCGTCTTCAATCTGAACTAATCTGACATGGTATCAGAAGTTTAATCTTACACCTATGATAGGAGACCTGCTGAGCTTGTTGTCTTTTGCCTTGGCATCTCTTGAAGTGTGCATGCCATACCTAATACGGATAAGCAGTTGTAAGTACTGTTTGTGCCTATTCTCTGCTTTATGACTAATCAACAAAACACTAGCAAATGGGTGGGATAGTGAGACCAGAGTGTTTTGGGATCTTCTACTCTTGAAAGGAGATTTTGTATACGTTATTTGGAAGGATACCCATACAGTGTCATTTATTACAAAGAATTCCAGTTCCATTACCGGTACTTCATGTATTAGAAACTCGGGAACTGCAGAAAGCAAGATGCAATAGTGAAAATCACAGATTCAACTGTGTGCCATGCTCCAGTAGTGTATGTAGTAAAAACACTAAAAAATGTATTTTAGTAGATTTAAAAAGAATGAATGTAATGGTGGATAGAGAGAAATTAATTCTAACCTTCCAAGGACATCGGGTGCCATCATTTTCTAGTGAATTCTAGCGAATTCCTTTAACATGCAGAGTGCTGAACTGGCCATATTCTTAATACCATTTGTCACTATGAACAAATTGAAGATGCAAGTGTGTGGGTATCTGAGTTGATTAAAGTCCTTTGAACTAATAACTGATCATAACTCGCTTTTTACACTAAAACTGACTTTTTGACACTAATAAATGCAAAACACCTAGATGAAGTACTACTAAGGGTCTATCCAGACAGCCTCTTTAATGTGGGAATTAAATTAAAATTAAAGGGGCTGCCCAGATGACGTCCCAAAGAAACAGGAATTAATTCACCACAAACCAGGAAAACCCTGGTTTCTGGTAAATTAATTTGTTTGTGGGTTTATTCCGCACCTTCTTGGAAGTTTTGGGCTTTTGAGGGGGCAGTCCAGACAGTAGTCCCATGGAAAAGTGAGAGGACACCAACCCCCTCTCCAAGATCCCCAAAACCTTTTTTTAAGTAAAAGAATTTACCTGTGTAGAAATGACACACCAGGAGAGTGTGTAGGGGGGGAGAGGAGCGATTTCCTCCCCCCCCTCCTTTCTCCTGGTACATCATTTCTATGCACCAGGAGAGCTCCAGCACAACTCTAATGGAGGCCAGGTAAGTTCTTTTACTTTCAAAAGGGGTTTGGGGTGGGGTGGGGAGGAGGGTTAGAGTGTCTGGGTGCTCTCCCAGAAAGTTCTGGGAGCCCATCTAGAAGGCTTTCTGAGATGTGTGTGGATGAGGACTCGGGAGCATTAGTGAATGTTCCCGGGTTAAAGGGCTATCTGGAAGCGCTCTCAGATGCCAGTGTCTTTTGATGAGATCAACGTGATTCTCTAAGTCAGTGGTTCTCAACCTGTGGGTCCTCAGATGTTTTGGCCTACTACTCCATGAAATCCCAGCCAGTTTACCGGCTGTTTGGATTTATGAGAGTTGAAGTCCAAAACATCTGGGGATCCACATGTTGAGAATACTGCTCTAAATATTTATTTTGAGGAAATAAAATAATTATTTAGTGAAAACACACACCAAGTTCTCTCTTAAATAATGTGACATTACCCCCTCTCTCCAATATCAACATGGTGCTCCCACAGTACAATGTAAACAAGTCCCATTCTTTTGAAATGCAAGAGATCCTCAGGAGGTAAGATTGATGAGATTATTCATAACAAGATGGCTATGATATTGATTTATAATACAAAGCTAAATATACTCCTTACTATTGTAACTGATATAATAAGACACAAAACCACCAGTATCTTTGCTTCAGATAAATAAATGTGCAAATAGTACAGGATAACCCACTGCATAAGAGCTATTGCAGAAATGCATAAAGCTGCTTTTGAAACAAAAACAAATTTCTGGACAAGAATAATCTGGTGAATTTGAACACAGAACATTTAGCATTCAATTCCCAAGTTTCCAAGGAGAAAGTTGTGACAATGAATCCAGTTTTTAATGCTGTTGAGTCCATCTGGAAAATGACAGGAACTATTAAATTCAGGGGGTCTTTAAAAGAATATTGCATTCACTGTTTTACTTCTTAAGCATGGCAACCCCTTGAACTCAGCATTACATGTATGTAAATACTAGAAAGTAATATTTCTGTGTTGGACAGTGTCCGTGTCAATATATCTGGGAAAGAAATATCCCTCTGTTGCTTCCTTCAGCATGTCCTTATCTTTCATGAAGAGAAGACAGCAGAACAGATTAGGGATGTAAATCTGTTCCTGTGTTGTCCTTGCATGCAGGAATGAGTGATTGCTGTCCTTTTCTCCTGCAAGCTGAACTGAGCAAAGGTTTCAATGTGGCATTCTCCAGGAAGATGCATCTTGCAAAGTGTTCCATGGAACTATTCTGCACATAAATAGATATGGGTTTCTTGTACAAATACATATTTTTTTCTACAAAATTTGTTTCTGGAATAAAAAATGTGTTTTAGTATAACAAGGGTGTGTTTTTGTCACACTCCCTATGCATGTGAATAAGAGAGAAAAACTACAGAAATTTTGCTGCCACTGTGAGGAACCAATAAATTTTTTAAAAAGTGGTCCTAGAATTTTAGGTGCAATCTTATTGATAACCTGTCTTGTAGTTAAATCATTCACTGCCATGACTGGACATTTATCTTTATACAGAGTCAAATGACATCTAACAACTGTTAGCAATTGTGTAACTTATATGGTATACTGAAACTGGTTTACTAACAAATTGCATTACTGTTTCTGAATCATTTCAAGTAATGCAACATGAGACTCTTTCAAGTGCAAGTGCAAAATCTAAATGATCTGGAATTAACTGATTACACTTTCAACAAAACGCTCTTGGGTTTTTCTCTAACATTTGTATCAATAGATAATGAATAATTACTTGTGCTACAGGTTGAAAAGGTGAACATTACGTCCAATATTGGCATAGAAACAGTGAAGCAATACCCTGTAATTCTCCACTTTCTACAAGCATTCATACATAAAATGGAAACGAGTAAGGCATTGTACTTGGAAACACAGGCATACATGTAGTATTATATAAGGGTCAGCACATGAAAAAATGGTGGAGCAGTCCATCTCATTGTCATCATCTTCATTTGTGGTACTCATTTGTGTCTGCATAAAGAATAAGACTTTCCAAGTACACAATATGACCCAAAGTAAATCCTTAATATCAACCTAGTTCTAGCCCCAGTGCAGGACCGGAACATTTTGCAGCTGGGGCGTTGCCTCCCGCCTCATGCCCGCACGCTGGCCCACAGCAATGGCGTGGCATGATGCGCCGAACCTGGCGGCCGTGGCCGGATGCGCCCCTGGCCACGTGGTGCCCGGTAGCGGCCGCTTACTTCGCTTACACTTAGATCCGCCCCTGCCCCAGTGGCTTGTCATAAACCTGTCCAATAATATCCTCAGATTCTTTAGGAAACAGCCATGTATTACATGGGTGGAATACTGTTGGAGGTTCGAAGGCTTTTTGGAAGTGCTTGGACAGCTCACAAATGCTACTTACAAGGAATTTCAACATATGCTTGATCTCTGTTTGTTTGAAGTCCAAAACACCTGGATCAAAGTAATGTTGAAGGCTTTCATGGCTGGAATCACTGGGTTGTTGTAGGTTTTTTGGGCTATATGGCCATGATCTTGAGGCATTCTCTCCTGACGTTTCGCCTACATCTATGGCAAGCATCCTCAATAAAACTACAAAAAGGGAATTGCTGTGTTACCAACAACTCAAAAACACAGAATACAATATATCATCAATAAAGGATATATAACAATCTACTCGTATGTCGTGTGAATCATTAGTATAATGTATTATTCAAACCATCAATAATTATATATTAAATCTTCAATCAACAGCAAGTACAAGGTAGGTATGCGGTGTGATCCCGTGCGAACAGGTAAGTATATTAAACCATTCATTAAACATCTTCGGCCGAAACCATGTATCACTCTATGACTGAATACATGAATGGGACTCTTATATGGTCCGTGGACGCTTATTGACTGCAGAAACCCTTCTTATAATATCACAGCCTTGATAAAGTTCCAGGAGGAATGAAACCGATGGGTCCAAATTGATGTTAACTTTTCCATTGGCTGTTTGAGTTACACTGCCTATTGTGCAACAGTATTCCAAGAAGAGTTTGTTTCCACCATAATAGCAAGTATTGCGGATACCTGCATCCCTCATGTGATAATTAGAAGGCATTTAATTGTCCGTTCCCCTTTGGGAACGCCATAGACGACTTTGGATATAACCCGGATTTAATTGCCGTATTAACCAGATTTGCAGTCAAGGATAGTATTTACTAGGCATGAGAAAAATGAAACGGAAATTAAAAGGATTCGTAAGAGATTCGTATGTAATGGGACTTTTGAGGTTTTACGTATCGCTGCCGCGATCCCGGAAGTAGACTTCCTTTAACGGTCCTTGAGGCCAACAATTTGCGTTATGATCGTAAGAAATTCTTAAGTATTAATTAATTAATTATTGTACTACTCACTTCTCCCTGTCTTCTCCCCTCATTTCCTGCCCGCCTTCATTCAGCCTCTTCGATTTCCCGCATTTCTATGAGGAACTGGAAGTGACGCTGCTGCTAGGTAGGCTAGGCAATGCATTCTGGAAAGTGTAGTCCTCCAGGCTTCCCCCCCTCCTTCTCTTCCGTGTTGCTCTGCTGCCATGCCCCATCGCAGGGGCCTGCTTCACACACACACACACACACGTGCGCTTCTCCTCCTCTCTCTCCCTGCGCTCTCTCAGATGCTTCTCTTCCCCGTTGCTCTGCCATGCCCCATCGCAGGGGCCAGCTTCAGCCCTCCAGGTACGTGTTTTGGACTTCAACTCCCACCATTCCTCACAGCCTCAGGCCTCTTCCTTTTCCTCTCAGCCTGGGCAAACTTGGGCCCTCGCTCCCTCAGGATCGGGGTGAGAGAGAGGCAGTGAGGAGCGAGGGGGGGCTCCTCCTCCTTTTCTTTTGCTGCTTCCAAGAATAGAATAGCCCCTCCCTCCCTTCCTCCTTCCCTCCTTCCTTCCTATTTGGAGAGTCCCATCTAGAATTCAGTGTGGTTTATTCAAGTTTTGGCCTACAACTCCCAGAAATCCCAGCCAATTTACCAGCTGTTAGGATTTCTGGGAGTTGTAGGCCAAAACCATCTGGAATGCGCATGCTCTGGCATACGAATTTCGTTAGTACTTAAGTTACATTTCCGAAATTTTTGGGAATTTTTTTGTAAGTCTTTGATATACTAATAAAAAAATCCCTCCCCATTTGATATAAGAATCGCCATTTTAGGATTCTAAACCATGCCTAGTATTTACACGTGTTCAAGGTTTGGACTAGCGGTGTGATGTACTCCTATAGTGTTTATTTCCTGATGAAAACAGTTGTTTTTAAAGAACTGAGCCACACTGAGAAACCTTTTATTGTGTTTTGGCTCAAAATAATTACATTTGCTTTTTTTGCACAGAGTGATGGTGTAGCACTATTGGAACACAGTCTACCAGTCAACCTTCATTGTTATCCAGCGCTTCTGAGATATTAGTTCGATTGGAATCTGAACGCTTTAGTACTGTAACTCTAATACTTACCTGTGTTGAATAGTAACTATAGATGTGTTTTAGATGTATATGTTTAATGAATGATTTAATGACTTACCTGTTCACACGGGATCACACCACATACCTACCTTGTACTTGCTGTTAATTGAAGATTGAATATATAATTATTGGTTTGAATAATACATTATACTAATGATTCATATCACATACGAGTAAATTGTTATATATCCTTTATTGGTGATACATTGTATTCTGCATTTTTGAGTTGTAAGCATCCTCAACAACCCACCTGGGTCAAAGTTTGCTCATGCCTGCATTAGAGGCATCTCTTCTGAAATCAAGTGACCACAAAATTGACGTCTGGGCATTTCCTGTTAGAAAAAGATCTCTAAAACATCCCAAAATTTCCTGCCAAACCCTTTGGTGGAATTTGAGGGCTTTTCGTGACAAAACCCCATTTTTGGGGATCAGAAAGAACCAAATTTTAACAAATTAAGGGGCTGCTTGTGGCTTTGGACCATATTTCTCCCATCTCTGCTAAAAAGATGAGCATACTATGGAGTCATGAATATGAACTGGGAAGGAGATTTAGAAAGTCTGAGGTGCTAACTGCTGGTTCTTATAAGAAAGAATATCATTTATGCTAAAGTAATTTCCCCTTTTCAAAAAAGTATAGGTGAAGGTCAGGTGACTTTCTCTTATTATTCTTAATAAGTAAGGTGGACAAATTCCCTTCTCATCAGTCATGTGGGAATGCAAGTCAGAAGGTCATTTCTTCTAATTTGACATCTTCATTAGATCACTGACAACCCTTCTAGATTCCACTTGACATCTTTTTTAAAGCACCTCAAACTCCTCAGAGTGAGAAAAAATGCCTTTTTTGTTACATCTCTGAGCAGCAAAGGTGACTACCTATCTCCATCTCTGTAGATAAATAGGAAAGTTCAGAAAAGAAATCTATTTCTGCATCAGTGATTGTGAGGTTGCAGGATATGTCAAATTCAAAATGACAACAGTAGCCTGTAGAGTTTCTACTTTCTGCAATGCTTGTCTTTTATTTTTTGCCCCCCTGCTGCTGTTTTGACTGTCATAAAGTAGCCACAGCAGGATGCATAAATGAAAGCCACAAACCATACGCATGGGTTGGGTTTCCCTACTGGAACAGCAGGAGGCAAATATGATAGAATTATGTTTCCAGCTTCCTTTTGGCAATGTATGAAAACAAAGTTACATTCGACCCTCCCATTGGAAAAAAAATGCCCTCTGATTTTAGGAAATTGACTTTTGATACTCTCAAAACAGAAATGACTTTTGCAATTTACAAACATACTGTTGCATGGGGTTATCAAAATATGCATAGATGGCCAAAGGCTCAGTTTTGTCTATGAAAAGCAACATGCCTCCACAGGCTTCAAGAGGTAGTACTAAACGACTCTTTTCAAAGAGGTTATGAGTATAGACATTTGTGTGAGAGCAATCTCATTGCCAAAGGAAGCATTTCCTATGTCTTAATGTCCCATAAAAGACTAGTGGCTCAAAAAACTCCAAAAACCAATAAAACAAAAACCCGAAACACCATTTTCCTGCTTCTTAAGTATTATAAAGAACACTTTCAATTTTATTTTGAATGATGATGTTGAGTATGGTTAGCTTTGGGTGATATAGAATCTTTCTCTGATGGGCTCAAATATGGATAGTATTCTGTTGACATGGATGCCCTAAACAAGCTGGAATGTGTCCTGAAGATGGTGACTAAAATGATCAAGGGTCTGGAGAACAAGCCCTATGAGGAGAGACCTAAAGAGCTGGGAATGTTTAGCTTGAAGAACAAGCTGAGAGGAGTCATGATGGTCATGTATAAATATGTGAGGGAAAGTAATAGGGATGAGGAAGTAAATTTGTTTTCTGCTGCCCTAGAGATTAGGACACTGGACAATGACTTCAAACTACAGGAAAGGAGATCCTGACTGTGAGAGCTGTTCAGCACTGGAACTCTCTGCCCTGGAATGTGGTGGAGGCTCCTTCTTTGGAGGCTTTTAAACAGAGGCTGGATGGCCATCTGTTGGGGGTGCTTTGAATGCAATTTTCTGGCTTCTTGGCAGGGGATTGGACTGGGTGGCCCATGAGGTCTCTTCCATCTCTATGATTCTAAACCAATGGATTCAAATTACAAAAGTAAGATTTTGAGTAAACATTAGGAAGAACGTTTGGCCTGTAAGTGTATTAGATAGACTGCCTCTTTATCTGGCCAATTCTTCTTTGGGGATCTTTTACACATAGGTTGGATGGTAACTTGTCAGGAATGTTTTCGCTCTGTATTCCTTCATTACAATCTAGAGCTAAAGCTGGACTAGATATATGGCCATCTAGGTACCACCTAATTATGTGATTTTATGATTCTGTGGTTTCAGATTAATTAATCAATGTTCCTACGCATAATGACTCTACATCATATCCTGCTGAATCTTGTATCTTACAATAAAATCACAACTTTGGTAAACAGTGAGATTGGTAATTTGTACTGAGCCAGTGTTTTTATTCTCATTTGTATGGCAGTGGGTTGAATTGGATAGTTCCTTTGGCTCTTTTCAACTCTAAAACTCTACCATGTCAGTCTATGATTCCAGTTATTTACATAGAATTTAAAACATCTACCAAATCTGAGTTCTAAATGCTATTAACGGATTTTAAGAGCAAATTATTTATTTATTTATTTACTTTATTTATTTTCCACTCTTCTCACCCCGAAGGGGACTCAGAGCGGATTACAGGTACACATATTTAGCACACAATCCCTTCTGTTTCCACATACACACATATAGACGAACAGAGGCAAACTCTGGCCACCAGGGGGAGCGGACACACTCCTCAATTCTCAGCATTCCCAGCGTCCCTTGTTGTTCCTTCCACATTCCTCAGCATTCCTAGAGTTCTTTAATGGCCTCATAATTCAGTCAAATTTTGCCTCTCCACTTAATGTGGTACTTTTATCTCCTACTTGACAGATGCAACTGTCTTTCGGGCTGCAAATGTCGACAGCAGGCTACACTTAAAGTCGAGCACCCACCTCGACCTGGGCAGGCCTCAAACTCATGACCTACTGGTCAGAAAGATCTTATGCAGCTGATACTTAGCCAGCTGTGCCACATTCTCGCCACATTCTTTAATTCAAGCTCTTCTACAAAAGAGATAGATTGTTATTTAATTTCAGGTATAGACCACTTCTTTTGCAATTTGGAGATGATATCGTGAAAACTTTTTTAAAGCTACAGCTGTTGTTCTATGTTCTTCTACATATGATAGCAAAAACCATTCATAATGTTAAACTGCTGTGATTAAACAGAGTTAAAATATGCAGTGTAGCAGTTTGATAGCTGGAGGAGAATACTGAAGGAACAGGTTCTGAATCTCTGCTCAATCATGGAAAATCACTAGGCAGCTTTGGGAAATTCACCCTCTCCCAGCTTTACAGGCAGACAAAGCTTTCTCTGAACAAATTCTGCCAAGATAACCCCATGATAGCTTGGTCTTTGGGTTATCATAAGCCAGAAATGAATTGTACGCAAACAAAAAACAAAATACGTCTATATACAAAATATTCTACCTTCCCTATTTTGATGAATTTCAGTTCTTATTTGAAAGCACTTCTCTTCCTCTGTGTGTATGGTTCGAACATGTTTTGATTTTCAAGTTTGGGATAATTTATTTTCATTTGATGTATTGAGCACAGTACTTGAATATGGGGGTGGAAACTAAAATCCAGTTTAGAAGAGGGATGACACAGCAGCCTGACACTTCTGGGACAAGATCACAGCCAAATTTCTAGCAGCTGACTTGGCTGCATATGACATCATCACTGTTCCTCTAACCGGTTTCGTCCTCTAAAGACCAGTGAGTTTGACTAGCAAGTATCTTTAACATTCAACTCATTGCTTCTGCCAAAATTCAATAAAATGCAGTTTAATATACTTAATTGTATATATTAGTATATAGTAGAATTCATTTTGTTTATTTATGTGGTAGTATCAATGCCCGTAGTTGTATAAGTGTATATTTTTGCATTTTATTTTTTTAATGTTTATCTCTCTTCATTACCTACATCTCAATGAGCAAACACTATTATTCCAATTTCCCCAGTTTGAAGAAGTTTTTAAAAGATTAACCAGTAAAAAAATTCAAAGGAAGTTAATACATACATAAAGAAGTATACATGCATGTACCCAAACATGTGCCTGTACAGACACCACACTTGCCCATAAACCAGCAGAACAATGATTATAAACCAGCAGAACAATGATCAATGAGACATAGTGTTCAGGTGAGACTGGCCTATACACTTATCAAATGCCTGTCAAAACATAAAAGTTTCTACTTGTCTATGAAAAGAAAGTAGGGAGTATGTCAATCTAATTTCTCTGGAAAGAGAATTTCATAGCCTAAGAATTCACTGAGAATGCTTGATTCCATGTTGTGATCAAATGTACCACTGAGTTGGGTGGGACAGGGAGAAGGGTCTTCCTAGCAAATTTCCAAGCATGGGCAGTTTGTATGGGCCTTATAAATTGAAACCAGCACTTGAAATTGTGCCTAGAAATGGAGCAGAAGCCAATAAATCACCACTACAGGGGAGTTATTTATACCTTGTAGCCAGCCCTAGTTTGTAATCTGGCTGCGGTTCTTTGGGTCAATTGAAATTTCCAAAGACTCTTCATAGACAGCTCTCCATATAGCACATTACAATAATCCAGTTAAGATGTAACCAAGGCATGTGCCACTGTGGCTGAATCAGATGTCTCAAGAAACAAGCACAGCTGATGCATAAGGAGCTGCTGCTGAAACCCATCTTCCAGACTTAGAGATGAATCAGGAGTACAGCCAGGTTAAAACCTGTGTCTTTAAGGGGAGTGTAACCCCATGTAGCACATACATAATCTCTATTGCTTAATCTGCCTTTTGACTGAGGAGAAAAAGATACTTTGACTGGCATGGAAAAGGGTGTCATCCACATAATGGGTGGCACTGAACCCCAAAGCTCTGTACGATCTCTCCTAGCAGAGGACACTATTGCTTGATTCCCATGCCAACAGTCAGGGGATCAAGAAGGAGTCCTTTAGCATTGCCTCCTGGATTTAGTTTCCAGCAAGGTGGCCTAGAAGATTACCATGGTTGATGCCACTGAAATATGTTGTGAGGTTCAGAAGAATCAACGGGTGCACATTCTCCTGTCTAGTCCCTGACATAAGTCAAGCACAAAAGTTGTCTGTGGGCACTTCCAGACACTGTCAAAACATGAGTTTTAAAAGTGGCCAAAAAATCCCAGACCTGATGGAAAGTCCACACTCAAACCTGTCACTCCTGGGAAATGGTCCCTCACCATCCTCACACCTTCCTTTGAAGCTGTTCAAGATGGAGGGAGGGAGGGATGGACATTATCTCCAAAATGTGCAACCTCATATGCTCACATGCAAAGATCTCAATGTTCACACAAGCAAATTTCTTATTTCTCTTCTCCCAGCTGTTAATTCAAACTCTGTTTAATATTATAAGAGAGAAAAGACTGGTTGCAGAGGTTGCTAATTGCTTTCCAATTGTGTTTCCCTTTAGCTACCTGTGTGTTCATGGCTCCATTTTTTGACAGCCAGATCAGCTGTTTTGGTCTTTTAAAAAGTGCTTGTGCACTGGAGAAGTTCACACAGGGGGATGGGAAGTAAGTCACATGTTTTCCACGACTAAAGGAATATACAGTAATGTGAAGGTGCACATTTTTGGGGGTGGAATCAGGTTTTAAGCATATCTTTTAAACATGTGCTTTTCAGCTGTTAACCTGATTGCACTTTCCCCAAATGTCGTTTAGCCTCCCCTTTTATCCCGGTTACTTCTGGGTTTTACTGCATGTGTAGAAGGTTACTGTGTCTCATAACAAGGCATGAAACCAGACTGAAATAGATCAAGACAATATTTTTCATCCAGAAACCCTTGGAACTGGAAGGCTACCACATGTCTGAGAATCCTATCTTCAAACTGAATATTAGAGATTGGCTGCTTATCCAGAAATGCTGGATTCTGTGAGAACCTTTTCAGTCTGTGTTCAATTAGACCCACCTTTGAGGTTTTTTTGCCCACATTGCTTGTCTCATTGTCTGGGAGAAGGTTTGGCTCCACTCTGTGAGAAGGAAAGGCATTGGAGTGATTATAATATCTACGGCTTTCGCCATTTCCCCATTCAAGGAATCTGTCAGGACTTTAACAAAATCAGTAGCCAAGACAGCAAAAACATCTCCCAGGCTATTAAAGATCCACCTGGATCTATATGCCTCCTGGGATGGGCTATCTTAATGGATTGCCCAACCCTGAAGAGGTTCTGGGTCTCAGAAAGTCTGAATCCTGCCAGGTGATATATCCATGACAATACAATTATAATAGTTTTCCTTACCCCTAAATCATTACCACCCCAGCCAGCACAAAAAGGAGCTCAGAGTGTCCTGATAAGCATGATTAAGGTCATTATATTCAACATGGAAATGTTGAATCAGACTCCCCCTTAGAAGACAGAAACACACAGCAGCTATGTTAATGCATCCTGACCCATCCACCCACACACACAGAGTGGAGAATGCCCTGATTTTATACTCTTTTTCATGTATTTCCACAATTCTTCTGGAAGGTTGTATGGAACCATATATAAAACTGATCTCTCTAGAATTCGTCTTATGAATGTATAAGTCTCTGTAAGTATTGACTCAAAAAGTTTGAGTAAGCTTGTTTGTCCCCAAACACTCCCAAACACTATTGTGGCAGCACATGACAAAGGTAATTTCTGTGATATTCTGGAATGTTAACATTTCAGTTATTGGCTGTACTGAATGATAAGATTTACAATGCCTGGAAGGTATTTGAGCAAATGACTTGTGTAGGGCTGGCTCAAGACATTTCACTTCCTGGGGTTATTCTGACACATAAGAATAGAAATAGCACAACTTGTCTCTCTCTTGCCTCCAGATAGTAAAATGTAGAAAGAAAAAAAATTAAACATCTAATCATTTTCTGCTCTTTCATTACACTCAAAATGTGATGCCTGAGGCTGTCCTCTTGCTCTACCTGATAGGGCTGGTCTGTGTCTCTGGGCTTTAGAAGAGCTGATATTATATCCCAGGGTCAAAGAACAGCAGTTGAAGGGCATGTATTTTTTAAGTAATGCCACAATGCCAGAGGTTGGTTTAATAGATTTTTTTATGGGATACTAAATTTGGTGGACTTTTTTCCATCCTGAAATCATTAGTAAGTACCACATAATTTGACTGATATTTTAATAACATATCAAGCTTCTATGTCATACAAACATCTAAAGCATTGAGGCAGGTGTGATGATTCATTAAGAAATCCACACATATCACACACACACGCTGCGATGTGATAACCCCACTGAGAGTGAAGACTTGTTGTCCTTAGAGCATATTAACCTTGGTCTTCTGGGAGGACATTTCGGCCTTCCTTCCTTCCTGACAGTTGCTGGCATAACAGAAGTGTCAAACAGATAATTTATGAACTGAGAACTGAGAAGGACTTTAATTAAAGTAATAGATGTATTAAGTCCTCTTTGAATTGATTTTCAAAGGTTAAGTGGATTACATTTATTTTTATTTTATTTTATGGGTTTCCAAAACTGATTTCTTTCTGTTTTGCCCTGGAGCATTTTGTAGTGGGAGATATTTTGTTGTTTATAAGCACGTTTTATGACATATTTTATCAAGCCTAGAAACACATTCATAGTAAACTTTGCTCCTTAGTTGTTAAACACTGGATAGGATCTTTAATAAGTCATTCAGATCTCTCTCCCTCCCCCCCCAAATTTGCGTTAGGCTAAGGTTGAGCTAAAATTCCCAAGAAGATGTTTTTCTCAGATAAAATTTATGCGGTATGAGCAAAGTTGAAGTGTTTCAACATTGCTATATCTGGGGCTGCTTCATCTGAAATCCAGACATTTTAGTCAAGTATATTTATAGGTTGATTTGCCAGAGAGGACTGTAATTGTCTGAACGTATCTCCCCTTATGTCCCACCTCGAAATTTAAGATTTTCCGGGGAAGCCCTGCTCTCAGTCTCACCTTCGTCGCAAATATGCTTGGTGGGGATGAGGGACAGGGCCTTCTAGGTGGTGGCCCTTTGCCTGTGGAACTTGCTCCCCAGTGAAATAAGATCAACTTCTTCCCTCCTTTCCTTTAGAAAAAAATTAAAAACGTGGCTTTGGGACCAGGCGTTTGGTTGATGTGGAGCAGTGGACGGACAGTTGAGTAATGACAATGTTGTAGAGGCGGGCTGCGGATTGATTTGGAGAGCCTATCAATGTGGAACAGGGATTATGTAGTTGTAGTTGTTTTGATATTTAACTGATTTCAATCTGTTGTTGTAAGTGATATGTTGTTATGTGGTACTTTGTATACGGCATCAAATTGTTGCCCTTTGTCAGCCGCCCTGAGACCCCCTTTGGGGGTAGAGAAGGACAGATTATAAAGGAAATGAATAAATAAATAAATAATCAAAGTTGTTCAGAATATTTGCCAACTAATTGTATACATAGGAGGGAAAACACACACGAGTTGTTGCAGAACTTAGCAACAATTAGTCAACACAACAATGAAACAAATAAACTCATCAGATAACAAGAAAGAGCAAATGAATAAACCTAGAAACCAACTAAAGGGTTAGTGGATGCAACCACATTACTCTCTTAGGAGTACAGCAGACAGGTTGCCATAAAATCCATTTTGTGCTCTCACCTACCTATATGGTTCACAGTTCAGTCCATCATCTGACTCTTGGAGGACATGGGTTACACCAAATGCTGGGGAAATAGCAAGATTAATATTCTTCCCCAAACTTTTCAGTGTGGTAGTTACGGGTGCTTATCTTATTTTCATCTCAGGGCACTTTCAGATAATGTCAAAATGAAAGTTTTAAAAGTGGGGCCAAACATCTTGAGACCTGATAGAAAGTCTACACACAGACCTGTCAGTCCCAGGAAATGGTCCCTCACCATACACACACTTTCCTTTTCCTTAACCGGTTTTAAGATTGTGGAGCTAAGATTTGTATTTTGTAGTTTTAATTGTTAATTTATATGGTTTTATATGATTGTTTTTATCTTATTATGATGTGTTGTATGTGGGCACTTGCTGCCGCTTGTTCACCGCCTCGAGCCGCCTTCGGGCTGAGAGAGCGGTATAGGAGCATAGCAAATAAATAAATAAAATAAAATTCCTTTGAAGCGGATCAAGATGGAGGGCAGATGGGAGACATCTGGTGGATTTTTTTAAAAAAAAACTTTCTGAGATGCACTGGAATTCATATGTGCACATGCAGAGATCCCAATGTACACATAATCAGATTTCTTATTTCTCTTCACCCAACTGTTAATTCAAGCTCTGTTGAATAATATAAGAAAGAAAGGAATGCTTGCAGAGAGTTCTAATTGCTGTCCAATTGTGCTTCCCATTAGCCACCTGTGTGTCCATGGTTCCATTTTTTGACGGCCTGATCAGCTGTTTTGGGCATTTAAAAATGCATGTGCATGGCAGCAGTTCACACAGGAGGAAGGGAAAGAAAGCACATGTTTTGCATGACAATAGGGATATACAATCATGCAAAAATGCACATTTTTGGTGTGAAATTGGGTTTTAAGTGCTCCTTTTAAACACACGCTTTTCAGTTATTAACCTGATTCCTCCATTTAGCTACCCCTCCCCTCTTATCCCAGTTACTTTTGGGTTTTACTGCATCTGTAGAAGGGCCGTAAGGGACCATAGTCGCCTGAGGGCTGAGAAGGGCGGTATACAAATGCAATAAATAAATAAATAAATAAATAAATAAAAATAGTAGTCCCATGTTGGCCATACAGTTCTAAATAGTGTTACATATAAAGTATAGGATCCTAAGTGCAATGTAAGGCATCCCAATAATTTATTCAATTGATTTTAATACTCTGATTATGAACCTTTCTTTAGTTCCAAAGCTTTTTGCCATATATCATTAAAAATACCATAGATGCAAAAATATTCTACATGTATGTTTGCTATATATTATTAAAAATATCCTACATGTAAAGAACTGTGAAAGTAACACTTTGTACAGATAGAAGATGTAATGTATATTTCTTATGGGACAATCATGTTGAATACTGCATGTAGTCCATCACATGGTCATCCTACAAGGAATACACATTACATCTTCTATGAGCACAAAGTGTTACCTTCACAATTCTTTGTATGTGTGATGTTTTTGAATAATATCATAAAACAAGAAACCCCCGGTGGCAGAGTGAGTTAAAGTGCTGAGCTGCTGAGCTTGTTGACCGAAAGGTCGCAGGTTTGATTCCGGGGAGTGGTGTGAGCTTCTGCTGTCAGCCCCAGCTTCTGCCAACCTAGCAGTTCGAAAACATACAAATGTGAGTAGGTTAATAGGTACTACTCCGGTGGGAAGGTAATGGCGCTCCATGCAGAAATGCCAGCCACATGACCTTGGAGGTGTCTAAGGACAACATGGCTCTTCAAGCTTAGAAATGGAGATGAGCACCACACCCCAGAGTCGGACACAACTGGACTTAATGTCAGGGGAAAATCTTTACATTATCATAAAACAAAGTGGCTGAACCTTTTCAATATTCCTTTCTCAAGAAAATGCAAGTAATTTAACTATGATGTGATTTGAATTTTCCCCCAGCATAAATTTGTCCAAAGCCAATATTTTGTTTCCTAGGTAACTGCCAATTGACTAGATCTGCAATCTATTGTGTCATTTCTGTATGCCAGGACAGACTGCATAGTCCTATATATCAACATTCAGTACTCCCCAACATCCTGATTAAATCAGGGAAGGAGACAAAAAGACAGAAGATACCCTAGTTTCAAAAAAAGAATTATATTCCAATTTCTTTTAACCTAATTAAAGTTGTATTCTTTTTGCATAATCTAAATCATCTATAAAGAGATTCATCCTTCTAGTATAAAAGAGTATATGTATACATTTACACTGCATGATATAAAATACTTATGAAATATTCATTAGGCCATACACTGTTCCAATAGAGGGCCAACATGGTGCCTTGGTTTTAGCATTGGACTACATTTCTGAGGTTACATTTCACAGATTAGCAAAGGCATAGAGTGCATTTGGAAGGCTTCACAAAAGAGTCTGGAGCAACAAGCACCTGAGGCAAAGCACCAAAATCAGTGTGTACAGAGCTATCATAAGAACATAAGAAGAGCCATGCTGAATCGGACCTCAGCCCATCTAGTCCAGCATTCTGTATCACACAGTGGCCCCCAGTTGTACACGGGGATCTCTAGCAGAAGGGAGGGCAAAACCCTAACCTGCTCCCGACCCCCCACAACCAGTACCCAGGGAAATCCTGCCTACCTCAACCAACTCCGAGGTGGCACTTGAATGTCCTTTTCAGTAACTACCGATACACTTGGTATCCATGAATCGGTCTAATCCTGCCTTGAAGTTGTTCAGGCTGACAGCTGTCACAACCTCTTCTGGAAGTAAATTCCATAACCCAATGACCCTCTGGGTGAAGAAATATTTCCCTTTATTAGTCCTAATTTTCCTACCTTGGAGCTTCAGGGAGTGCCCTCTAGTCCTAGTGTTTTGTGACAAAGAAAATAATTTTTCTTTATTCACCTTTTCTATTCCACGCATGATTTTATACACTTCGATCAAGTCACCTCTTAAACGCCATCTTTCAAGGCTGAAAAGACCAAGGCGTTGCAACCTGGTTTCATAAGGGAGCCGCTCCATCCCTTGGATCATTCTTGTTGCCCTTTTCTGTACCTTTTCCAGTTCCGTTATATCCTTCTTAAGGTGCGGAGACCAGAATTGTACACAATACTCCAAATGTGGCCTTACCATAGATTTGTAGAGAGGTAATGCAACATTTGCTGACCTATTTTCGATTCCCTTTCTGATCATGCCTAGCATAGAATTTGCTTTTTTCACTGCTGCTGCGCACTGGGTTGACATCTTCATTGAGCTGTCCACCAAAACCCCAAGATCCCTTTCCTGGTTTGTCTCGGAAAGCTTTGACCCCATCAATTGGTAGGTGTAGTTGGGGTTCTTTGCCCCGATGTGCATGACTTTACACTTGTTTAGGTTAAAATGCATTTGCCACTTTGTTGCCCATTCACTCAATTTCGATAGATATTTCTGGAGCTCGTTACAATCAGTTTCATATATAACTAACCAGAACAATTTAGTGTCGTCTGCAAACTTTGCTACCTCAGAATTCACTCCTAAATCCAGATCATTAATGAATAAATTAAAAAGTAACGGACCCAAAACTGAACCTTGGGGTACGCCACTTCTCACCTCTTTCCACCCAGAGAAATGTCCGTTTATTACCACCCTTTGTTTCCTATAGTTTAGCCAGGTTCCAATCCAGGACAAGACCTGTCCTCTGATTCCATGGCTGAAGAGCTTATTTAGGAGCCTTTGGTGAGGGACTTTGTCAAAAGCCTTTTGAAAGTCAAGGTAAACAATATCAATTGGGTCCCCTTTATCTATGTGTTTATTTACACCCTCAAAGAATTCTAACAAGTTAGTAAGACATGATTTGCCTTTGCAGAAACCATGTTGATTTTCTTTCAGCAATGCCTGTTCTTCTATGTGCCTAGTAATATTTTCTTTAATAATGGTTTCCATCACTTTGCCTGGAACTGAGGTTAAACTGACTGGTCTATAATTTCCTGGATCACCTCTGGATCCTTTCTTGAAGATCGGTGTTACATTTGCCTCCCTCCAGTCCTCGGGTACAGTGCCTGATCTTAGAGAAAGGTTATATATCTTAGCTAGAAGTTCAGCAATTTCACACTTGAGTTCCTTAAGAACTCTGGGGTGGATGCCGTCTGGACCTGGTGATTTGTTGACATTTAGTTTAGTAAGGCATGTGAGAACATCCTCCTTGTTTATCTCTATCTGTTTTAATTCTTTTAATTCCCTCCTGAAAAAACTGACTCAGCTGCAGGCATATGTTGTCTGTCCTCCTGTGTGAAAACGGAGGCAAAGAAGTCATTTAGCCGCTTAGCAATCTCCTTGTCTATTCTGTCTATTCTCCTCTGTGGGTCTGAAACATGGGTTACCTATCACCAACACCTACGACTTCTCGAACGCTTTCATCAGCGCTGTCTTTGCACAATCCTAAATATACACTGGACCAACTATGTGACTAATGTTGCTGTCCTTGAGCAAGCAGTGATCACCAGAATTGAGGCCATGTTATTGAGAACACAGCTGCGCTGGGCAGGGCACATCTCTAGGATGGAGGACCACCGTCTCCCAAAGATACTACTCTATGGTGAACTTGCCACGGATCAGCGCAAGAGAGGCGCCCCCAAAAAGAGATATAAGGACTCCCTGAAGCAACATCTCAGACTCGGCCAGATTGATCACAACAATGGTCCACCCTGGCCTCACATCGGGAGGCATGGAGATGCACTATCCACAATGCTGCGGCCTCTTTCGAGAAAACACGCCGAATGGGTCTTGAAGAGAAACGATAATGCAGAAAGTACCCCAACTTGGAAACAACATCACCCAAGGAGACTTTCTGCAGTGCTTTCTGCAACCGAACTTGCCTATCTCAGATTGGCCTTTTTAGTCATCAACACGCTTGTACAAAGCGTGGGATGAGTCCTTCCTAAGAATCTTCGTTCGCGAAGTAATGCCGAGAGACATTTCTGAGGACCAGGGTTGAATTCCTGCTTGGGCATGGAAATCGACTAGGTGACCTTGAATAAACCATATTCTCTCAGCCCCAGAGAATGATGCATTAGGAGAAGGAGGTCAGGAGCAATTTTCCTCCCCCCCCCCTTTCTCCTGGTGCATCATTCCTATGTGCCAGGAAAGCTCCGGCACCACTCTAATGGAAGCTGGATAAGTTCTTTAATTTTTAAAAAGGGTTTTGGGGGATTGGTGTCCTAATGGTTTTCTGGGCTAATTTAGAAGGCATGGAATAAACCCACTAACAATTAAATTCACAGCAAACCAGGGTTTTCCTGATTTGTAGTGAACAAATTTGTGTTTTTCTGAGACGTCATCTGGATGTGCCCTAGGTTTGCCTCAGAGTCATTATAAATGGGAAACAACATGGACTATAACACACAAAACAGGCTTTTACATTCGAATACAGGAGAGAAATTATTAATCAAAAACGTATGTAAGAAATTTCTGTAACATAGAGGGCGAAGAGATTCCCATACTAGATCCTACATTTCCTGTATATATCTAAGTAAATATGTGAACTTTTCCCCATGTACGTTATGTTAATGCTAAAGAAAAAAATTTTCAACAGGAAATGTAAAACATGGTGACTTGAACATTTTCCCCTTCTTGCAGTTTTGGAAAAGATGTAAATACGGCTAGCATATTGTTTCCCAGCTGTCAGTTTCTCCTTGGCATGAAAATTGAAACTATGATGGCACATACTGCTTATTATACCAAAAGCTGAAAACAAAAGCTTAAGTGGGAATAGAGCAAGAATCGTCTTACACCAAAATTTTCTAAAAAATGCTGGAAATATGTATGACAAAGAGAGTATAATTGCTGCTTCATTTTCACTGTCAGGCACATGCCACATAAGATCCATTCAATCATTTCAGCAGATGGTTCTTTTAAATATAATCCATAAATTTCAAGATTTATCAGAAATTTCATTCTCTAAGCAGGAAGGAATATTTTACATGTTAGAATATTTGAAACATTAAAGATGAAAGTTAAAGTACAGGGTACAGGAGGACTTCTGCTGGTGAATAAAATGTGCATGTATGCATGACATTTGCTATCACAGGGGAACACTATGCAGTTAAACAGACATTCTTTATAAAAACGTTGTCACAAATGATGTGCTGAAATATCGTGAAATCATAGTCAGGGAGCTGACAGGTGAATGAACAATGCCAGACCTGAAAAATGATAAGAATATGAGAGGAAAAACTTTTTGGGCTAAAACTGTTGATGGTCCCCCAAGTGAAGTTTTGGTAATAAAGACAAGTTTCTATAAGTTTTTCTATTTTTAAAAAGTATCTAGGTTTTACAAGAGATATGGCCCTCTCTAACACCACAACCCTTGCAAAAGTTGCTGCTATGGCTTAAGCACAGGTTGTCCCTGTTGGCCATGACTCATACAACCAGATTTTTCCAAGCCAACATGGAAAAAGGCCTTGCTATGCATCTGTTTAATGACCTCATTTTAAAGGCTGTTGGAATTGGCTCACATTGTGGCGACTCCAGTGGTGCATGTCGGGGGGCTTGGGGAACCCATCTCCCCACACCCCGCATTGCCCGACTCACCCTGCCGATTTTCCCTCAGGGGGAAGTGTTGATCGTCCATCTTCCCCCTACTGTTTCCTGCAAAACACGGGAAGCCTCTCATGTTGCCACTGCCACTGCATGCTCTCCTTCACTGCCCCCTTAAGCAAGGAGCCCTGCCGGAAGTAGTTGTGCATTGTGTAATGCAGGGGTGGGCAACTATTTTTTCCAAGGGGCCACACGAGAGCCAAAAAATATTATGGAGGGCCACACCTAAAGGCGGAACTACATGCTAATCTACATAATTTATTTATTTATTCACTTAGTATATTTAGTATATATTACACATCATTAATATTAACATATTAATATATCAAGAAATATTCATATATTATTAGTATTAATATCATAATTATTATATTATAGTATATATATATATAAGCATAATATATTGAAATTATAATATATCATATAACATTATATTATATTATTTATTATATTATTTTATTATTGTTATAAAATTATTATACAATAATAATAAAAACCACTAAAATAAAATAATGCTTCCTTATAGTCCCCTTCTCTGGAGATTTTTATGCAGAGGCCAGGCAGGGGAGGCAAGCCAGGGGCCCTTAGGCGGGCCGGATAGAATCAGCCAAAGGGCCGCATCCGGCCCCCGGGCCGCAGTTTGCCCGCCCCTGGTGTAATGGGAGCTGGTGGGCTCCGTGCTTAAAGGGGTGGTGAAGTGGAGCATGCCACCGATTCTTCCCTTGTCTGATGAGATCATTTGTAACTTGTCACATTGGTCTCTTATTATAATGAGTATACAATGAGTATATTACCTATTTGGCTGAACCACCCAGTATTTTACATGATACATATTGTATTTATAGAGTCCACATCTGGAGTGTGGACATATATCAGATCTGGTTTAATCATGGTATTAAAGTGGGGAAGTTGTGAGAGAACCCATGCACACAGTTTTGATCTGCCTTTCACGTGCCAACTATTTGCAGAATTGCATTAGTCATTAACAGAATGTTTATTTAGAAGTAAATCCCAATGTTCTGTTTTTATTTGGTTTTGTTTTGATGCTATCTTGTTGTGTTATGTTTTTAACTTTGTGCTCCCTGGGCTTGTCCCTTTGTAAGCCGCCCCGAGTCCCTTAGGGGAGAGTAGGCAGAGCATATAAATCTTGTTGTTGTTGTTGTTGTTATTATTGCGTGTACCAGGGTTAAAGGTCAGAAAACTGCTTTTTAATGTTGTGGACGCTAATTTTATATAATGGTCGGGTTCTACCTGGCATGTTGGTTACAAAAGGAAGGAATTATCCTATGTCAGCATCATAGCTATCTTAGTTTATGATCCTTGACTGGGCCTATTTGGAGGAATAGAGCAGTTTTACATTGAGTAGATTCATTGCTAAGCCCCCCATTTCCATTTGAGGGTTTTCTGTTGGCAGGACAACTGGTTATAGCAGATGCACATCCTTCTGGATGCAATAGATAGTGATGATGGCAGAGCTGTTATTCCAAAGAGGAGAATCATGTGCTTGAAAGCAAACCCTATTTTAATTTTAATTTTTAAAAATTTCCATGAAGCATAGTTACAGTGACTTATAACAAACAGACTATATCTATGCAATAGTAACAATTAGATTCTGCCTTTCTGGTGATCAAAGAGAAATGAGTATATAGCCTCTATAGACAGCTATATGATATTATAGTGGTTATTTTCCATCTGTCTAAACTGCTCTTTTAGTGAAAGCATATTTAGTTTGTGAGATTAAAAAAATCATATTAGGAAATGGATACACTCAGTATTCATGCATTCCTTCTTTTTCAGTACTGTAACCCCTAGTACAGAAATTAACAATGATTCTTGTGTAGCCTATTATTTGCTTCTCTAAGAGTGCATCTGCACTGTAAAATTAAATGCAATGTAACACCACATTAGCTGCCATGGCATAATACTGCGGAATCATGGGTGTTGTAGTTTGGTGGGGAGACAGCACTCTTTGGCAGAGAAGGGTATACCTTTTAAAACTTCAGCTCCCGTGATCCCATTGAACCATGACAGTTAAAGCAGTGTTAAATTGCATTTATTCTACAGTGTAGATGTTTCCATAGTTTCAATTTAGAGCCAGGGGAACCTCTATCCTAATTGACTTGACCATGGTGGTCCATGCCTTAGTTACCTCTAGATTGGACTTTTGCAATGCACTCTACGTGGGGCTTCCCTTGAAGACGGCCCGGAAACTTCAATTGGTTCAACGTTCAGCAGCCAGACTTCTAACTGGGGTGAATTATAGGGAGCAGTCAACCCCCCTGTTTAAGGATCTCCACTGGTCATTCATCTTCTGGTCCCAATTTAAGGTGCAGGTCACCACCTATAAAGCCCTGAATGGTTTGGGACCCACCTGCCTTTGTGACCACATTTCCTACCACAAACCAGCACGATCTCTTCGATCCTCTGGAGAGGCCCTTCTTTCTCTCTCTATCACAGGCTTGACTTGTGGGAACAAGGGAGAGGGCCTTCTCCACTGTGCCCCCCCCCCATATTTGGAACTTGCTGCATTCAACATAGATCTGGAAACTTGGCTTTTCCGATGTGCCTTTGGAGAGTGACCACCCAACTCATTTGTTTGTTTTAACCTATAGTTATCTTTATGATAAAGCACCTTTCCCTGCCTCCTATAAAGGCCAAACTCCACTGCTCCTCCCTCTCGGACTCCTCTCTTATAAATGCACTTTTCATTCCTACCCCTCCCAGGGTTTTAGACTTTTAACATTTTATCTCACACATCTGGCCTGCCCTTTGTGTTTTGATTTTACTATACCATTTTATATTGTCTACTTTATTTTATTTCTTATTATATATATTTTTGTTATGTATTTCTTTGCTATTTTGTGTCTAATTATGTTGTATTATTTTGGGCTTGGCCTCATGTCAGCCGCCCCAAGTCCCCTTTGGGGAGATGGTGGTGGGTTATAAATAAAGATTATTATTATTATTATTATTCTGAAGTCTGCAGGTGAGCCTCTGACCCACAAGTTACTTCTGTTGTTATCTTCATTCTGTGATCTGATATATGTTTAAATAATCACTGTTTATTTCATTTCAAGATCTGACTCCACTCTGCAGAGTGGTTTTCCTTTAGCCCATTGGATGGACGATGTTGGAGGAAGATCTCACCCATTAAAAAAATATATGTAAGGCTTTCTTTGAATCATTAGATTAAGCTACTGAATTGTGCCTGAGATTTCTGAGATGGAGGTCTTTCCTATATTTATACTGTAATGCTGTTTTGTCTTCATTTTTGATTGCATATGCTTGATATTCTGCACTTTGGTCAAAGGGATGTTAAAATTATCACTATCCTCATAAGATGCTGCCTGAAACTGACTACTGAAAATATGCATGGAAATGAGTTTTTGTTTGCAATCTAGGAGGTTCAACATGAGAGTGATTTTATGTGTATTGCACCCCTTGGAATCAAAGAATCACAGAGCTGAGAGAGATTGCATCTACTCAATTCACTTATCATGCAGGAATAGATAGCTAAAGCACTCCTGAGAAACAGTTACTCAGCCTTTGTTTAAAGATCCGCAATGAAACCATCCATTTTATTTTCAAATGGCTCTTTTTGTCAGAATTTATTTCTAGTCAGTCTTTTTTCCAAATGAAACTCTTCCAATTTGACTCAATTGTTTCTTATTCAAGACCTTGGAGCAGAAAACAAGCTTGCAAAACCTTTACCTGACATCCCTACAGATACTTAAAAGATGGCCATCATTGTCACATTACGTATATCATTCTTAAATTCTGTTTTGGTGTATGCACTGAAAAGATTTCCCATGTGTCAATGTATGGATACAATTTAAATTAAATGAAAATAAGTGTCTCTGGTCACATCTACACTGCTATATAATCTAGTTTCAGAATGCAGATGAACTGCTTTCAACCGGATTATGTGGCAGTGAAGATTCATATGATCCAATGCGGTTCAGTCTGCATGCTATGAGTCTACACTGACCATTATAATGCAGTTCAAACTGGATTATATGGCAGTGCAGATGAGCCCCCCTGTCTGTGTAGGAAGGTACAGTGTTTTTAATGGCGACATATCATCAATGGGGTATTTTTCCATTTTATTCTGACTTTTTGGGTAGGTGTATAAGTAAAGTTATGATCCAGGGACCAATGGGAATCCAAATTGTGTAAAGATCTCTTGAGTATTTATTTGTGTGTATGTACAAATAATTAGTTCAGTGGTTCTCAATCTGTGGGTCCCCAGGTGTTTTGACCTACAATTCCCAGAAATCTCAGCCAGTTTACCAGCTGTTAGGATTTCTGAGAGTTGAAAGCCAAAATATCTGGGAACCCACAGGTTGAGAACCACTGCATTAGTTAATAATGGTAACCATGCCACTTCAACTTGATAGGCTCTCTCAATGTCAGATTGGTTTTAGATAATTAAAATCTGTTATTGACGATTCTTCCCCTCTCATCGTCAAATCTAGATCCATTATCTCACCATCTGTTACAATCTAAAGAGTTTGGGATACGACATATCTGTCTGGTATATTGATGCAGCAGTGCATCTTTGTATCCATTTTCTATTATACTGACTTTGATATTGCTGAGATGGGAGACTATCTTAACATGTGGATGTGTTTAAAACATCTCCAATTCTGAATGGTTTGCTGCAAAAGGGCTGTTGTCTATTGCAAAAGGTTCTGCACATCTGCACATAAGAATTATGCCACTGACGATGTTTCCATGTTTACTCATTCTAATCAAACAATTGGGATGCTGTGGTATGCAATTGACTTATTTTACCAAAAAATTCCTGGATGCTGCATTGAACTAGAGCTGCGTGGATGCTTTCAGATAAATATAGCATTCAACTATGTTTTCTGAATTCAGAAGGGAGTCATTCTCTAGTTATCAGAGTACCAAAGGGAGCTGGGGTGGATGCTTCAGAAAGCTATTAGATCTTTTCAAAGAATGAGTAAAGCACCATGAAAATCTAATTGTGAGGTCACACCCTGGGTAGACAGTGGTCTTCTGCATGAATTCATTTCAACTATTTTGTTTTTGTTGCTAAGTTGATTTTAATGTAATCTAATTTATATTAATCCTGATGACAAGGGAGAGGGGGAAAAAGCACAACCTACATTTCATATGGCTGACTTAATGTGAGGCATTTGTGAATGCAAACTAGGGCCAACTGTTGCGACATTATTTTGAATTTGAATATACAAAGAATGTAAAATAGGAAACAAAGCTATCAAGACAGGTATTATTTTCATTTAATAATGGATTTGAAATGTCTTCTGGGAAAGCTTGTTGTAATGTTTGGTGTTGTTGCCTTTTGTAAAAATCTGTTTCGAGAACAATGTGTTTCAAAATATACCTTTTCTCCACCCAGAGCCTGCAAAAGTCCTGGTACATGTTCTCATTAGCATTCTTGCAATGTGCAAGGGAATCTGGGAACACAGCTGGGAGCAGGTGGCAAAGAAACAAGCTTAAAATGAGTTGAAAGATTCATTAAGCTATAGACTAAGTAATTGAAAACCATAGCATTAGGCTTGGTCTGGAAAAAGAATACTTGAAATACTTTCATGGGGAGGCCAAACCTCAAAGTACTACATTAATACAGTCTCCATGAAATAAGTCTTCTGAATAATTACTACAGGATGAAAACAATATGCACTTCAGAGAATGGACACACTGAAAAGAATAATTTGCACTTTAAAAGTCCAAGAACAGATTAAGCTGTATATAGAGTGTATATGATGTTTATTGTGACACTATACAACAAAGGAAATTTGGTACTGACTAGAATTAAAACATCTGGGTTTTCCACTATAATAAAGTAAATAATAAATAAATTAAAAAGCCCACACAAGCTATGTTCCTTCCAATATGTACTCTCTCTCTCTCTCTCTCTCTCTCTCTCTGTCTCCACACACACACACGCACACACACACACACACTATGTACTTTCTGCAACAAGGAAAGTAATCAGGAAGTATCTAATTAAAATGGGTGATCTTTGTGTAACTGTAGAGCCCCTTCACACATGGGAACCCTTAAGATATATTCCTACTGACTCAACTAGCAAATTAAATACAGCCTGCTTTTGAATACATTCTGGGCACTGCAACTGAAGGAAGATGTTAATAAGCTGGAATGGGTCCAGAGGATGGCGACTAAAATTATCAAGGATCTGGAGAACAAGCTCAATGAGGAGTAGCTGAAAGAGCTGAGCATGTTTAGCCTGAAGAAGAGGAGGCTGAGAGGGGACATGATGGTCATAGGAGAGAGAGCAAGCTTGTTGTCTGCCGCCCTGGAGACTAGGAGGGGAACAATGGCTTCAAATTGCAGGAAAGAAATTTCACCTGAACATCCTAACTGTGAGAGCTGTTCAGCAGTGGAACTCTTTCCCCTGGAGTGTGGTGGAGGCTCTTAAACTTCTGTGGAGGCTTTTAAACAGAGGCTGGATGGCCATCTGTTGGGGGTGCTTTGAATGCGATTTTCCTGCTTCTTGACAGAGGGTTGAAGTGGATGGCCCACAAGGTCTCTTCCAACTCTGTGATTCTATGAAATCACCTTTCCATGCTCTCAACTCTCACAGTCTAGTAAACTGAGAAATCCCAGGATGCTACCCAGCACATGACAAACTGGTTGCAAAGGGCAAGGTGCCACATGCAGAACTTGGCCGTTTTTCATGCCAACACAAACAAATGTGATGGGCTGTAGGAAATTGAAGTCTACATATGGTGAATGTTTTGCAGAACAGGTTTGTTATTAGGCAATCATAGTTAGCACAACCATTGTGGATCTAGTATAATATACAAAACTGTGGGATAGTATTTTTGAGCTTATGGGAAACATGGATAACTTCACATTCAAATCTGTTTTGCCATTATTGTTGAATACCAATAGACTTAGCTTTAACTAAAAACCAACTTGAGTTATACTGTAATGAATGCCAATGCTGAAGGAGAAAGATAGCACATATGGACCTGATTACAAAACTGATGAAAACTTTCTCTTTGCACATTTTGCTGATCTAAATATGTTCAGGGAAAATAGCCAAATCAGTGCTATCCAGCAGGACTACCAGACTTTTACAGCTAAATGAAGATGATGCAAAAATAAATGCTATCAAAGTTCTTCCAGAAGATCACATCCATTAACCTTTGTTTATTGAAATGAACCTTGAAATCATAGTTTTCCCTATGCATAGCAGAAATGAGATATTCATAATGCATTAAAGGTTTAATTAAAGTAATGCTTCCTGATTACAAAATTGAGAATTATTCTGGTGTTTAGTATAATTCCCCAAATGCTACAGTGGTGTGAAATTACACTCTGTAGTTTATAATAAATGCTATATTGCATTCATTCTTGATTGAAAGAAAGAGATATGTGATATAATTATTTTCCTCTCTTTTTCGCAATATGGAATGCTTAGATACATTATCATAAATATTTCCTCCTTGGGACTTTTAAAGATAACATTAAAAGTGATCAAATGTTATGGTTGGCAAAGCATGATGGGTAGGTTCTCAATCTGCTTGCTGAAAATAGATCTCCCAACTGTGATTAACAATGAGAGTGCTTATACTGAATTAATGAATTCATGTTGACTTTCAGCTTCAATTCATTGGAATAATTACTTCACATTAACATATCAACAAGCCAGGAACCAACAGTCTAATGTTTCAGGTCACTGACTATGTATAACAAAAGATTTTTTTTGGTAGCTTATTTAAACAGCCCCACTGCACATTTTCAGCTCTTCCTATTATTCAAATTCCTAATACTTTCCATAAAATATAAGTAAAAAATGAACATGGCAATCATAATCTAGACAAGTTTGTTCACTTTTCTGTTCCATTGAGTCCTGGCAAGGAGATATAAACAAATAAAAGTTTGATTGTGAACTTTTGACTCTGCCTTAATTCGAATCACTGCCATTAAATACAATTAATATGGTATTCAATGTGTTGTCGAAGGCTTTCAAGGTCGGAATCACTGGGTTGTTGTGAGTTTTCCAAGCTGTGTGACCATATTCCAGAAGCATTTTCTCCTGCCTCCAACAGACAAGAGTTCTTTCTCCCACCCTGGACATTCCACAGATACATAAACCTCACTTGCATAGTTTCCAACAGATCTCCCAACCTCTGAAGATACCTGCCATATATGTGGACAAAACATAGGCGAGAATGCTTCTGGATCATGGCCAGACAGCCCAGAAAACTCACAACAACCCAACATGGTATTCAGTCTATTTTATGCATATATTGGGCATGAGATATCTGAAATAAAACATAATTTAGTTTCCCTTAATTTGTGTGCGTTAATAAGAATTTTAGGAATTTCAGAAAACCTTTATTTGTTCATCCTTTTTGTTCTTCTCCACTTCCAGATTGTGGTCCTGGCTCATTAGCTATTTGGCATTGCCATGTAGCCAGATCAGACTCAGAGAAATGTTCTGCGTTGAGTCTAATTTGCAGTATGATAATGTCACATAGCAAATTACAGCAAATGTCACCAATATTTTATGTGATTTGATTACACAATGACTGGAATGGAATCAGAGTGAGGGGTTCTTGCCTTATACTGGATCTTGCAGGAAAATAAAACACTAGATGAGCAGGCAAACAATGTGGTTTCTACTTCTTAAGTGGATTAACATTTCACCCACCAAAAATGGCTATACAGTAATTGTTTACATGCAAAGCCATTTTAGATAGGGAATCATCTGAATACAAAGTAAATGCAGTGTGGCTTCCATATTCACAGAGGATTCATTCCTGGACTTCATGTGGATATGCGAAACTGCAGATGATTACAAACAAACTCTATTGAAATGAAGGACTTTTGCTCCAAGAATCCAATATATTGCAGTGGAGCACCTAAAAGATGATTAGAGAGGACACATTTTGTCAGACATGTATAAATACAACCAAGGATATTGGTCCTGAGAATATGGAGTCATACTATATTTAAAAAGAAATACTCCAGAAAATACTGAAGATATCTTCAAGCCTTTCCCACAATTTTTATTTTTTAAAATATATTTGTACTCATTCTTACTTGCTTAAAACAGATTTTTGTAACATTAGGAGCACAAACAATATCCCAAGCAATATTTAATACCATATATAGCTTAAACTGGTATTTGCCTACATCCAACGACAATGGAGTCTTTGTCAACCTGCATTTTCTTTTCTGAGATGCAGAATGAAACGATGAATACCTAGTTTTTCTGGTCCATGAATTTCAATTTAAATGATTGCTCTGCAGAAGGCATACTGGAATCCCCAATAAGGAATAGAACAACAGATCCATGCATTTTATTATCACGTCCAGGAACTGAAGGAAGAACTAGTTAACAGAACCAATGCTTGATTTTTTGTAGTTGAAAAAGATGTTTTGACTTAGAGGCACATGCCTTTTTTAAACCAGACAGGTGTATGAATGTGTAGATTTCAAAATTCTATTTTTAACAATTATTATATACTCAAATTACTGAATAGATTCAATATAATCAGCTGAAATAGATTGATTCATCCTTAATTCTGTATTTTAAGAACATCATACAACTACTGTATTTTCTGGTGTATAAGACTACTTTTTAACCCAAGAAAAACTTCTCAAAAGTCAGGGGTCCTCTTATACGCGGGAGTCGTCTTATACGCAGGAGTTGACTTATACACCAGGAGTCAGGCCGGGAGTCATCTTATAGAGCAGGTGTTGAAACTTCCAATCTGGATTGGAGAATTTGTGGTTGCCGCATATAGTGGGGGGAGCTCAAAAATGGCAGTGGCCACGTCCCTGCCGTATGCAGCGACTGTATGAAAGCAGTAAGGGTGATGCTGTACAAGTATGGTAGAAGAAAATCCATTCATCAGGATTCGTGGACTCAATGTGGTCCCGATGGTGAGATGAAGGGGCTCCTCACCGGGAAGGTATAAGTGAAGGGCGGAGCAAGCTGCAGGCGTCTGGGGTGCCCGGGATATGGAAAAAAAGAGATAGAGTGGCTCTGGGCCCAGAAAAACACACCTCTTTTACCTGTCTGGCCTGCCCTTGTATCCTATTCCTGTACCTCCACCTCTGCCTCTCAAATCTCGCTCCTGAAGACTGCAGTGAAGCGGTGCAGGTGCACAGGTGCGTGATCTGAGAGGCAGAGAAGGAGGCACAGTAATAGGAAAAATACCATATTGAAAACCATACTGATGGTTTTTAAATTTTTATTTGGTGTGCATTGGAAGAGGGGTAGTCTTATACGGTGATTATATCCCAAACTATATTTTAACTGGAAAAGTTGGGGGTCGACTTATACGTCCAGTCGTCTTATACACTGGAAAATACGGTATATGATAGCAATCAATGCAAAATCTTAAACCAGCTATTTTTTTTTTTTTGGTAGGGGGTGGGCTTAACTGTAGAAACCTGAACTCTGCCAGCTTGCCAGCTGAATCATTTAAACCAACACAGCTGTTTTCTCACAGGAACCCATATTCTCAGACTGATGGGAGAAAATTATACTTTCTTTTAAGGACTGAAAAACAAAGGAATTCAGAAGACAGACACTTATTCTTGTTTATAGATTTTACAAAAATAATCTACGTGACAATGTGATAGTTTTCTCCATGTATACCGTTTACATATATACCACATATATCTTGCTAAATATATGACTGCAGTGGGTGAAACCATTATTTTTTTTTACAACAGATTCATTTTCATCACAAAACAAGTAAATGTCTTTAAAAATAAGAACTGGCAAAATTTAAGGAGAAATAAGACAGCTTGCTTGAATTCCATGCCTCTTATTTTCTTCTAGACCACCCCTGTCAAATGCATTTTCATCAAGGGCCTCATCAGTCTTATGGTTGCCTTCAAAGGTCTGGCTGTAATTGTAAAGATTTATTTATTTATTTATTTATTATTCGATCTTATATTCCGCTCCTCCCTGCAGGCTCGGGGCGGATTACAACATACATTAAAACGTGCTGCGCATACACCTGCAGCCATACATAACATCAAACATAAAAACATAACCAGTGTACATAAAATCCATAAAATTCAATCTTTAAAAACTCCAGGCATGAACCCCTCAGGGCAGATCAGTTAGTCAAAGGCCAGTTTGAAGAGCGCAGTTTTGCAGGCCCTTCGAAAAGGACCGAGCTCTGTAATCGCTTGGGTAGCGTCAGGCAGGGAGTTCCACCATACTGGGGCCGCCACAGAGAAGGCCCTCTGCCTAGTTGTGGATAGACTTCATCATAAGGAGCTGGAAAAAATGAGGGAAAGCAGAAGAAGGGGGGGGGGAGTTTCATGGTGCTCTGTCTTAAAAGAAGATGAAGAATTTACTCACTCCCATCACTCCTCCTTTAGCTGCTAGCTCAACCATCCGCTTAATTCCCATTACATGGATAGGCGATGATTCCTACCATTTCAAAGATACCAGCAGACTTTAAAAAACAAACATCCTTTAAGGCAGCACTGCCTTCAAGACCCTTCCACTGAAGCAGATTTAAGCCCTTTTTTAAAAAAAAGGTGGCACTTTCCATGAGATTGTTTGCACTCAAGACCTTTTCACTGAAACAGAATTAAGTACCTTTCTTAAAGCATCATTTTCCCTGGGATTGTTCGAACTGAGATTTGTTTCCTCCCATTCTCTCTAAAATTTTGATTATTTATCTTTTTGACAAAATATCACTCCATATTGTAGGAAGTGGTCTTATTGAAGTCTCATCTTTCCCAGAGCCTTCGCATTGGTGATTGTAGGAAGTGGTTTTAAATTAACCCTGATCTTTTCCCAAGTGTCTGCATTGGTGATCTGGGGAAAATGGGCATCTTGCCTCCTCCCACACACAGTGTCATCAATTTATTTACAAGCAGCAAACAGGAATTAACATCACACAGTAAAATTGGCAATTTTACCTGTCTCTATGCGGGAAATTTTAAAGTAAACCAATTGCCAACCAGCTTAGGAATCATTGGAAAAACCAACACTTTAGAAATGGCAAAATACTTCATCCCCACAGTTGAAGCTTGCTGATTTAATGTGTGTGATGAAGTCTTAATACTGTATAAATGTAACTATATTGCCCAAAAGCTTTTTTCTAGACCATTGATAGATTAGTCTAGCAGGCACAGCAGTAACTATGATGAACAAGAAAATGTATCTCTTCTATCCCAGAGAACTATAACATTATTATACAAGAGTATAAACATTTCACTACTTTATGTTTGTCAGCATACTGTATCTGTCTTTAAATAATATTATAAGCCACTTCAATGTTGGTAGTGGCTCATTTTAAAAAGGCAAAACAAATCATATTTTTCTCCACAAAACATTTCACATTTAGTGTTTAGGCGGAGGGAGTCACATTTATTTCCAAGTGTATAACCAACATGAATGAATAATATCAGAACAATAGCTACCACAATATTTCATGTACTGCTGGTAAGAGACATTCAGAGGAGTTGTTTGAAGTTTATATAAATTGGCAAGAGATATCTGAGGAATTTGACCAGATATCTCCTGCCAATTTCTGCAGGATATTATCACAAGCCATAATGCAACATTTTAACCAAAACATATAAATAAAAAAATAGAGTTCTAGGGTATTTTGCACTTTTCTGAATGTTGGAACGCTGATGGTGGCATATGAATCTTATTTTGAGTTAATATATATAATTAAATATTTAAATAGGATTCAAACTAAATTCAAACATCAGTGAAGAGACAGTATAGAAAGGGCTATGAGTAAAATATATAAATGACATGTATTTGAAACAATACAGTCGTTTCTGAGTTTGGGACACTATCATATTTCCTTTATTAAGGGATTGCTTTCATGTTAGAACATAAGAACATAAGAAGAGCCATGCTGAATTGGGCCTCAGCCCATCTAGTCCAGCATTCTGTGTCACACAGTGGCCCACTAGTTGTACACAGGGATCTCTAGCAGAAAGGAGGGCAGAACCCTCACCTGCTCCCGACCCCCCACAACCAGTACCCGGGGAAAATCCTGCCTGCCTCCATCAACACAGAAGTGGCACTTGGATGTCCATTTCAGTAACTACTGATTCCCTTGGTATCCATGAATCTGTCTAATCCTGTCTTGAAGCTGTCCAGGCTGACAGCTGTCACAACCTCCTCTGGAAGTGAATTCCATAACCCAATGACCCTCTGGGTGAAGAAATATTTCCCTTTATTAGTCCTAACTTTCCTACCTTGGAGCTTTAGGGAGTGCCCCCTAGTCCTAGTCCTAGTGTTGTGTGCAGGGCCGGTTTGTCCATTAGGTGGACGAAGCAGCCGAAAGGGCGACGTCACCGGGGAGGGCGATGTCACCCGGGAGGGGCGCCGCCACGCCGGTTCCGCGGTGCCCGTGCTGCGCTGACCCGCCGCCCGCCCGCCAGGCCTCCGCGCCCGGCCCAGCGCCTTTGTTAGGTCGCGCATGTGTGCTGGCTCCCGCTTTGGAGCCAGTGCGCGTGCGCAGATTGGTGCATGCGCACTGGCCACCAAAGTGGGAGGCGCGCTCTGGAGCCAGTGCGCGCGCATATTGGCGCATGCACACTGGGGGGGCGCAAAATTTTTTCGCGTGCCCCCCGGGAACAGCTTGGTCTGCCCCTGGTTGTGTGACAGAGAAAATATTTTTTCTTTATTCACCTTTTCTATCCCATGCATGATTTTATACACTTCGATCAAGTCACCTCTTAAACGCCGTCTTTCAAGGCTGAAAAGACCAAGGCGTTGCAACCTGATTTCATAAGGGAGCTGCTCCATCCCTTGGATCATTTTTGTTGCCCTTCTTTGTACCTTTTCCAGTTCCGTTATATCCTTCTTGAGGTGCGGTGACCAGAATTGTACACAGTACTCCAGATGTGGCCTCACCATAGATTTGTAGAGAGGCAATACAACATTGTTCTATTATTTAAAAAGTAGCAGTCTTAACAAAATTCACTATGTGACATAATTCGAATCAAAAGTTGCCTGTCCAATTCCGAGCTCAATTCAAAGTGCTGGTTTTGACCTTTAAAGCTCTATACAGTTCTGGCCCAGCTTACCTGTCCGAACGCATCAGCCTCTACGTCCCACCTCGTAATTTAAGATCATCCGGGGAGGCCCTGCTCTCGCTCCCGCCAACTTCTCAAACACGGTTGGTGGGGACGAGAGAGAGGGCCTTCTCGGTGGTGGCTCTCTGTCTGTGAAACGCACTTCCAAGCAACATACGATCAACCCCATCCCTCCTGGCATTCAGGAAAAAAGTGAAATCTTGGCTGTGGGACCAGGCGTTTGCACATGTCACGTTGCAGGGTCTCGGCCCAGCCCCTTAATCACACACACAGAGACGGTAATCAGCTAACTATTTATTGAATAATAAGAAACAGGTAAAAAGGTAAATTGTCCATAAAAGTATCAAAAGTTCAATCAAAAAGGTATAGAGTCCGTAAGTAAAATCCAAAGGCAAAATGTGGCAAAGGCTCCGCAAAAACACTGCGGATCAAGGACTTGGTCCATGGCAAAGGAACAAGGCAAAGTTCATTACAAGGCCCAAGAAACTTCTTGGCAAGGCTTGAGCCGATAACCTGGCTCCGTGGATCTTCGCTCGCTTCACTCCCTTCAGATCAGAAGTGGCCGAGCTACTGAGGATCCGTTCCCACGGATCCTATACTTAATTCCCCAGGTGAGACCCCTGACGCTCTAGGCTACGACGCCAATCTGTGCTACGGGATTTAGCGCTCCTCTGGCGCTCTAGGCTCTGGTGCCATTCCCTCTTGCTGGACTCGATGCTCTGACTCCTATCAAAGCTCCGTCCTTGCCTCCCAGCACCTGGGTCGCTATCTTCATGAGAGCCAGACTCCCTTTCAGCTTCCATGGACTCATCCTCCGCTATCTCCCTGACCCTTTCCTGCGACCTGAAACCACCTGGTTTCTCATACAGATTATCTGAATCAGCACTTTCAGTGTCGGCCTGATTTTCCCAGCTATCATAGCCATCTGGTCAGCCATCATCCCATGCTAAGCTTTCTGTAGGAGAGGAAGGCCCAGCTGCCTCATCATCCCCTTCCTCCATGTCCTCATCAGCTGCAATTGGCCCTAATGCAAGTGGGACCCCAGGAGCTGCCCCCTGCCCCCCAGGCATGAAAGGGAACTGGGTTGCTACAGCACATTAGCACAATGCAGCACTTTCGACTGGATTTGTAATGGCAAGTTGATGGATATGGCTCAATGCTCCTGTTATGGATGAAATACTGTTTTAACTTAAGAGAATGTGTATGATGTATTAATTTTAATTGTATTTTAATATATTTTAATGCTGTATGTTTTTGGTTTTATATTGTATTTTATTATGTTGGTATCAAATTGTGCCTTTTGTTAGGCCGCTCTGAGTCCCCCCTTGGGGGTAAAGAAGTGTGGGTTAGAAATGTTAGAAATAAAGAAAGAAATAAAAGTTGAAAGTAATATTTCAAATCTGTTTCCTTACACAATCTGAGTACACTATCCCTTAACATGCTTATTGCTTTTCTTGCATCTATCCTTTCTTGTATAATATTATTTTTGTGAAAGTGGATTCAAAATGGAATATAAAATTTCCAGTGTACTTGCATCATGAATTTATGCAGAGCCATAATGTTATCTCTTGAATTTTGATAAATGTCTGTGAAATAAAGTTAAGGATTTTTAATAGTTCATTACTGTGGTTCTGTTTAAAACAGGGAAAGTGTCTAGTAGAAATGTCTGGGATTTGTAAACATCAATAAGAATATTATATGACAAGGACTATTCACCTGTTTAATTAACTGCACAATAAATATTCATAGACCATAGTTAATGTTAATTATTCACAGAAGGTCAGAAAAGCATGAGCATTTCACCAGAGCCTTAACCCCCTTTAACCCTATTCCCATTGAGTAGCTCTTTCTGGCAAAATACTCAGTCATTCAACACTGAGCACTCATTAAGAGTTTTGAGAGGTTCTTTCATGAAAAAAACCCCAAGCCATTCATGGTAATGCAGTTCTTGCAAAGCAGCACAAATAGGGCAAAAACAAGTCAAAGATATAACAGGCCAAATCAGTCATTACACCCCATATGTGAGGGCTTCTGATTAAGATTATTAGGTAGCAGCATGCCGCAAGAGAACCATTAACATTTTAAATTTGTTTACCATGGATGGTCACAATGGTGAGATAGCATCAAAATTCATATCAGCTGCTTTCCCAGCTAGTAAGATTTTAGCATTAGTCACAAAACATGCACTCTAATGATCAGTTGTGTTACTTATTTAAATAATAAGCTGAATTTCATTCTTATAACCCGATTTTGCAAACAGACAGCACAGGGATACAACTGTTACTCTTAGTGTTGCCATTTCTAATCCATCTTCAAAAGTAGTGATATTGCAAAAAAAAAAACCAAACCACCCTTTAATACTATACAGGTAGGACATCCCTGATCTGAAATTCCAAAATATTTCAAAATCCAACATTGTATTTATGAGTGGTTGAGACAGTGATGCCATTCTCTTCTGATGTATCAATATATACAAACACATTTTTCTGCTAGAAAAATAAATTTAAGTCATTATGGAAGTACCCCCTATCAAAGCATTGCCACCTTTTAGACTATATATTTATATGTGCCAGCAACCACTGTGATGTACTTCTCACAAGAGCCATGACAAGCACTCTTGTGAGAAGTACATCACAAGGCAGACCACTGACTACTTCGATCCATGATGGCTTCAAGATTGCTCCCAAATATACTGTAGCTTCCAAGGAAGAAAGATAAGGCATAAAAAGAACACCCAAGTCCTTCAAGAACCCTCTAAACAAGCCCTCCAAACAACACTAAAGGATCATCTACCCATGAAACACCCTTAAAATGTAGAGGAACATTGGAATAAACTGAAGACCTGTATCATTACAGCCTGTGAACAAACCACTGGACACCAAACTAAGAAACATCAAGACTGGTTTGATGAGAATGATAACAAGATTCAACATTTAATGAATAAGAAAAGAAAAGCCTTCCAAATATGGCAAACAGACTTCAACTGTGCTGCTAAGAAAAAGATCTATTCAAGTGCGAAAGCTGAGGTCCAAAGAAGGGCCAGAGAACTCAAAAACATCTGGTGGACAAACAAGTCTCAAGAAATCCAGCACTTTGCAGATGTCCATGACACACAGGGATTTTTAAGCCCCAAGGATTATTTATGGCCCAACAAACTATGACATACACCCTCTACATTCATCATATGGAACCAAAGTTCTAAAGGACAAAAAATCCATGGCACTACATTGCAAAGAACACTACCCTAATCTCCTTGACTTCAGTCCAATATGGCTGAAGAGATTATCTTGCAAATTCTTCAACAACAAACCAGGGATGATCTTACAGCACCTAGTTTAGAGGAAGTCAACAAAGCCATCAGTCAACTGTGGACCTGATGGGATCCCTGCTGAAATCTTTTTTAAAAGATGGGCCTGAGTTGACACAACTCCACAAGCTCATTGAAGATCTCAGCAGACTTCAAGAGTGCCATTATCATTGCCCTTTTAAAAAGTGGATAAAAAACTGATTGTGTAAACTCCCTTTAACTTCTGCCAGGGAAATCCTCATAAGAATACTTGCAAACTGCCTTCTACCTATTTCAGAAGACTTACCCCCAGTGACAGCAAGAGTATCCCTCTTGGCAGCTAAACCAGGAAATCCCAATGGGATGCCCCCCATGAGTGTCTGCCTCCAGGGGCAAACCAAGAATGAGCAACTTGGAAGTCCCTGAACAAACTCAGAAGTGGAGTGGGCAAAAGACAACTTGGCAAAATGGCCCTACCTAAAAGAATCCTCCACCTTGTGCGACTGTGGAGCAGAACAAACAACTCTGCACCTGTATGCTTGCCCACAGTGTCCTTCCTCATGTACAGAGGAATAACTGAGATTCCAGATAATGTGGTCGCTGTTGCTCATTTTTGGTCAAAAGATATTTAGCCACTCGTGCTCTTATTTTTATCAGTTTTATACTAATTTATGCAATACTTTTGATATGAAATAAATAAGAAGACATCTTCTCCCAAGTCCCATAATGGTGTTTGTTGCTCCTGAGGAACAGGGGATATAATTTTTACTGCACAACAGCTCCCCCCAAAATGCAGGTAACAAAACAAACCTTTGTACACAGCATTTATCAATCTTGGAAACGCCTTAGACACCATGAAACTCTCTGAACTATCCTCTCGGAAATGTGAAGCATATGAAAAGCTGAACATTGAGAAAACTGAAGGACTCCACCAGCAGACATCAACCAATCCCTGTGCAATGCCAGAAATAAAGCTTAATGGTGTAACGCTAGATAATGTCGATCATTTCCATTACCTAGACAGCCCCTTCTCCACAAAAGTTTACTGCTATTATCTTTACTTTGTTTCCATCCTAAAAAACAGAACTGAAACTAGCTTAAGCATTAAAATAGATACTACATGAAAGCAAACCCTGTATAAAGTTCAAGTGAATGTAAAATTTGTTTCATAATTCAGAGTGATAGGCAGAAAAGAGAACTGAAAATATGTGGCAATTTCTTGCATGAGGGTGTTTCAATTCTTTAGCAACAGTGGTGGTCAAAGGCATTTTGCTCCCCTTCTTTCTGTCTGAGGCACTACTATGCTATAACATTTTAAGGAATATTCTGGAGAAAAGAAAGGATTTGTCAGAAGTGACAAGATTAAAAGTTTCACTGATGATTTGATAAAATAATGAGCCCTATCCAGAACATTTGGTTCCCATGAACATTTTTTAAATACTTCACCATGTATGCTAAGGAAGCATTCTCATATAGTACTCCTTTATTTGTCACTGCAAATCTCTTTTGATTTGAAACTGAGCAGACGGAAAGTTGCAAACATTGATTATGATATTACTTTGTGGTTTTGCATTTGTATGCTGTTCAAAGTCGGGGGACCCCCTCCATAAGGTACACCCAAATGTGCCAATGCATCTAATGTCTAGCTTTGAGGTGTGTGAGGTTGGTATTCTTGCTGTGGTGCTTTTTCAAACCAGTTGTATTTCAGGATTATTTGTTTACTCCCTAAATCTTTAAGCTTAATTTCTAAAAGCCATAAATTATACCAGTGATATAAATATAGATCAGACATAGGAGCTATGTTAGCCAAATAAATTGATATTGTGGAAATTGAGTATTTGCTTTAAGATTAGTGCTCTATTTGCATATCACCTGCAAGCACAACTTTCAAGCAACAGATTATGTATGAAACAGCCTTCTATGAAACATGTGACATTTCAGAGATACACACTTCCATACTTAATGAATTCTAAACATTATGCAAAAGAATGATAAAATGTTCCAAATGAGAATAGTTATCAACAAGCTCTTATAGAATACATGCACTGTTAAAAGAAAAAAGTTAACAGAGGATGATCAATGTATTTAAGAGCATACTGCTCTGAAGAAAATTCTTGAAGTAGTAGCCAGACTACTTTGCAAATGCATAAGTAATGAGAAGCTGTGGGAGGAGGGTGTCTAAAATAACAAGTTTCTCTATGCTAGGATAAATTGAACAATAGTTGAAAAATTACAGTCAACATTTATTTACACTCTACAACGTTTCTTCTTTTCTACACATAATCCCCAAATTTCTCCAGGCACTTCTGATAACATGCTAACATTTTTGTATGTATTGTACAAACACTCTGCCCCCGTACTTCGTATCCAGATGTCTACCACTGCCTTGACTTTATAGTCAGTATGAAACTTGCAACTCCCCTAGGTGACTTTGAGATGGGGAAAAGATGGAAGTCATCAAGGACTAGGTCGGGAGAGTACAGAGGATGCCCAAAGATGTCCCATCTGAATTTCCTGTGTTGATGTGCAGATTGGGGCCTTGCATTATCACACAACAAGACTCCTCGCTGACCATGGAGACCCAGGTCTCCGTGGTCAGCAGGACGTCGTTCTTCCACCTACGACAGGCTAGGCGACTGGCCCCCTACCTGTCCAGGGCTTACTTGGCCACGGTGATCCAAGCGACGGTCATCTCGAGGCTGGACTACTGTAACGCCCTCTACGTGGGCCTTCCTTTGTCAACAATCCGGAAACTCAAGCTGGTGCAGAATGCGCAGCTCGCTTGCTGGTGGGAGCACCAGTGAGGAGCATATTACTCCCATCCTCCGGCAACTGCACTGGCTTCCTATTGAGTACCGGATTGCCTTCAAGGTGTTGGTTTTAACCTTTAAGGCCTTGCACGGTCTAGGGCCTGTGTACCTGAGGGACCGCCTTACCCCGTACGTTCCCCCGAGATCACTGCGCTCGGAAGAGCAAAACTTGCTGGTTATACCATCGTCCCGCTCCTGTCATTTGTCCAGCACGAGACAGAGAGCTTTCTCTGCGGCGGCTCCAGTACTCTGGAATTCGCTCCCTAACCATATTCGAGCGGTCCCTGAACTGCTCCCTTTCCGAAGGGAATGCAAGACGGCCCTCTTTAGACTGGCATTTGGGTAGCCTCAAACTCATTTGGGTCTATCCCGCCTCAGTAAGGAACTGTAGACTGTACCATCAGTGCTACGCACTATGTTTTTACTGTATGTTTTATGCTGTTTTTATGATGTGCTTTACTGTTGCACTATGTTCTCATTGTATGTTTGCATTTTTGTGATCCGCCCCGAGCCTGCTGGGAGGAGCGGAATATAAAACTGAATAATAAATAAATAAATAAATAAAAACTTTTGAGTCTACATTCTCTTCCTTTTGCTATTTATCACTACATGAAGCTTCCCAAAGAACAAATAATATCTGGTTGAATTGATAGTGGTTCCATTTTTTAGGTAGTTCACGAGGATAACACTCTTGGCAGTTTTCTGGCCAGTGCTATGATCTTCACTTTCTTTGGCATGCTCTCTCTATTTAATTGACACACCATGCTCTGACGTTTGGTTTCTGGAGTGCTATGATGAATCCAAGTTTTGTCATTGGTTACAGTTCTTGAAAAAAAAAAGGCATCCCCTTCTCTTTGAAACAGTGCTAAGAAAACATGAGCAACTTCTATGCATTGTTGTTTGTGAACATCAGCAAGGAAATGAGGAACCTACCTTGCACACACTTTTGACATCTGCAACTCATTGTTGGAGAGTGTTGTGAGTGAACTGCATTGTATTTCAAAATGCTGTCAAGGGTTAAGCAGCAGTCCACCTCAATTATAACACGAGTGGCTACAATCACATCTGTTAGATGGGAAGTTGATTGACGTCCACTTTTCCTCCTCATTGTACATGGTTTGTTGCCCTTCAAGGAATCACTGGACATCAACACCATACCATATGTACTGACATAATGTGCCAGATACTAGGCATAACTCTCGATGAATATTAAGGGGCAAATCATTCCATACCATCAAAGAGCAATTAACACTTTGCCCTTCACAACTTTGCCTTTGACAGGACACATAAGGGGTAGTTTCATGTTAACAGGCTGAAAACTCACAAATAACTAACCCATAAGTAATGGACCTGCCTTGAGTAAAATTCAGGGCAGCCCTTACATCTGTATGAAAGTTACTCTGTTGCCAGAGCGACAAAATAGGGAAACTTACTTTATGGACACTTTGTATATGAGTTATTTTTTGTAGTAACAACATAAGGTGGATTCATTGCTCTTTAAGACTCAAAGCATACATGTACTTAGTATTTGAATCTGTGTCCATATTTTATGCATTAATTGAGAGTAAGTTTTATATTTAAAATTTATAAGCTTAGCTACTCAACTGAATATTAAAATGCCAAATAGCAATATATTAAGAGCTCCAGCTTCTTTCTTACTACATAGCTGAGCATTGTTGCTTTGTGTAAATGTAAGTGCTTACATTTAAACACATAGAAATATTTTTACAATTAAGTTCTGTTATTAATAATTTGTGATGCCTGATGTTTCATATTATGCAGCTCACTACTGGTAGTTGATGAGTGATTTCTTTTAAAAGAAATCCTAAAGTAATAACCCTGTTCATATGATGATCAGCGAGTGGAGCTCCCATCTGTCCACGCAGGCCAATGGAATACAAAGTTTTCTGGAGAGAAATTCCTTGGACATCCTCCATCAATTTTGAATTGTTGTTAAAATGTACTTACAATATTTTTGTTTTTTGTATCTCTATATATATATATATATATATATATATATATATATATATATATATATGAAACAATGTTGAAAAACGGGATAGTATAATAGAAGCACACTTTAAGGTTAATTAAAAGAAATATATTTTTGAAGCTACTTCATTTTTGTACGCACTAAATAAATATCCAGTAGAACACTGTGGAAAATGTTTGACTACTGGTGAAGAGCAGTTGTTACTTCTTTTTACAGACATCCTCCATCTTTTCATACCCACTTTCTAACTACTTGTTCTTCAATGCTTTCAAATTACAGCCAAATTCAATTAATTTGATGAGGGATCCGTAGTTTCATCTGTGATCCGACTTCTAAAGCTCACTTGGGATGGCTTCCACACACATACAGTATATGGTCCCAAGGTTTGCCTATTGAAAAAGCAGACATCTCCTCAAAATACTTCTGAATGTGTGCAAAAGCTCTTTTAGTTTTCTCGTGCATTCAAATGTCACATATAGTGTGTTATTTATGATTTGCCCCAACCAAAATACAAGCTAAAACAATATGGATTCTACTTTTGAACTGAGTTCATTTTCTGACAGTACTCCAGTCCTCAATCCATTTAATAAGTGGGGGTTTCCTGTAGTACCAGATTAGTTGCTCTAGATCTGTTTCTAGAACTAATTCGAGGTGCTTCATTTCAGAGTTATTATACACTTGAAACCAAGTTATTTGAAAGCTCACCTCCTATATGAACACATTGCTGTTATTTGCCATCAAATAGATTTTTTACTTATGGTAAAGAGAGAATTACAGGTTAGAAGAGAGGAGCAGCAAAAACCTATCAGTGAGCTTTATCTGGAGTCCTACATCTCACTGGATTATACTCGCATTATCCCTTATCAGCCACAATAGCTGGACTTGATGGGTATTGGAGTTCAAGAGCAATGATTGGCTGTCACAGTTTCCTGATCCTTGATAGACAAAAAATACAATAAGTAAAAAATACAAAAACATTTTATATTCCTATCCCTTTAAATTTTACCAATGAAACCAAAATTTTCTGAAATTCAGCTATTCTCACAAGGATATTTCAGATCATGTTGTTCCATATTACTATCAAAAACTGTTATGCCTTACGTTCTGTAGATTGTATCCCTATAATCTCTGTAGAGTGCTCCCCTGTAAAATCAAAACTCCTATCCTGTACTAGCAGGAGAATCAAAATTAACTATAGCTATTCTTTAAAAAAAGCTTGTGTAATAAGCTCGAGCCACAAGGAGAGGCACAAAATACAGTAAAAATAATAATAATAATTGTGAGGTTTTCTGGCATTGTATATTTTCACTGCTTCTATGACTGTTCATTTGCATTTTGATTCTGTAGCCCACTTGTTGTTGGATGTCCAGAATCAGCAGCATTCATGCTGGTCCTTTTCATCCTGGGTGACGAATGAGACTTGATTTTGGTTTGTTTCTCTATAGCGCTAATGGGTTAGGTGCGTTTAGTTCCACTTCTCAACTGAGACCTCTCTGACTTGGTTGGACCTGCTGGTAGTTACACTACTGCCACCACAGCTTTCAGCATCCTTGGAGCAGTTAAGCCCCCCACCCACATCAAGGTGGCACCATGATCTGTCAACTGCAAAAGGCCACCTTTCTTGGATCTGCGTGCATCATTCAAAAATACATTGCACAGTTCTAAACGCTTGGGAAGTGTTCGACTTGGGATTTTGTGATACGAAATCCAGCATATATATCTCATTTGCCTTGTCATACTGTGTTTTTGTGTCAGTAAAATAAGAAGAAGAAGAAGAAATAAGAAAACACAATATACCAGACATCACGATTGTGGAAAAGAAAAAAGTCTAGATTATTGATGTTGGCATACCGGGTGACAGACGCATTGAGGAAAAACAACAGGAAAAGCTTGGCCGTTATCAAGACCTCAAAATCAAACTGCAAAGGCTCTGGCATAAACCAGTACAGGTGGTCCAGTGGTCATTGGCACACTGGGTGCCATGCCAAAAGATCTCAGCCGGCATTTGGAAATGATAAACATTGACAAAAGCACGATCTGTCTTTAGCAGTCAAAATGAAAAGGGGGGGGGGAGTAGTAAAAAAAAGTAAGGACATGGACTGGAGGAATGAAAGTACATATTTAATATTTCAGAGTCTAGATGTGTCTCCTCTGTGTAGTAAGCTAATATGGAAGCACTCAGGCTGTGTGCAAATCTTGCTTATGGTGACAAGGAAAGCAAAATGCATTAGGCTATCTAACCCTGATCCCTGGGGGACATTTGTTCACATCAGAAAGCTCCTGCACAATTCAATATGATTGCTGGTGTTTTGCTTTAAAAAAGGCTTGGGGCTGAAAGTGGAAGGTTGTTTCAGGATAAAACTTAGGTGAATCAACTCAGTACGTGGGTAAACACTGAATATTCTAAATTATATTCCCAAAAATAGTATACCACATAGCTAATGCAACGAGCCAGTCTCTGCTGATGTTATTGTGAGAAATAAAAACTGTAGTGATCACAAATCTCTTTTTTTTTACATTGCAAAGATACAGATACAGTATTATGGCTGGTTAGCTCAAGAGAAAGATAAGATATCTATGTCTAGGACAGTGATTTCCAACCTTTTTTTTAACCAGGGACCACTTGGATGAAGGACCACTTCACTAGGGACCGCTTTGACTAAGGACCGCTTTGACCAGGGACCACTCTCCAATATTATTACCAAAAGGGTTATGAATCAGCTTTTGGTCAACTTTAGATTCAGTTTGGTTATTTGAGGTGCTGATTCAGAAAATTGCATTGGATAGCCCACAACAGCTGTACTTTCTGATACAGAACATATGCTACCCACTAGTTGCCATCAGCTCACTCACAGAAAACTATATTTAATAATCTAGAGCTGATGTGATCTATCCAACACAATTTTCTGAATCAGCATTCCAAATAACCACAGGAACAGGCCTAAAAATGAAGACACCCAGGTTCCAGGTACCACATGGATCGGCTTCCACTCAGGGGGAGGGAGGAGGAGAGGAGGCAATTTTTTAAAAAAGAAAATTAAAATAAAAGAAGAGCTGATTTACTTTATTGAAATGTTATGAACTTTTACCCTCAATAGAAAATATTCAGGTAAAGCCGCGAAGGACTAGATGGAAGTCAGTAGACTCTTTTTTCTTTTCTTCCTTTCCTTTTTAATATCATTTCTTAATTCTTGGCACAAGTTGTTGTTTTTTTAAAAAAAAATGGATTTCAACTTTTTAGCTAGGGCAACCCCAAGATTTGGGAATAGTTAGAGATGGATGTGAAACTGGATGGGCCATCAGGGTTTGAGGCCTCCTCCAAAGGTACATCTCCAGAACTGGGGCAACCTGGCAGGCCCATTTACTCAGCTGGCAGATTTGGGGGGGGGGGGGAGTCATAAGAAAGAGGGGAAGCCTCTCATTGAAATACCAAAAGACATCAGAAAACCTCCATGCCATGAGTTTCATAGCCAAGGTCAAGGAATGAAACCATCTGGAGGCCCTGAGTGGGATGGAGCCTAATAACACAAACCAATTCAGACTGGAAGGCCTGGACACTGGATGAAGGAACTTTAGGAACTTGAGGGGGCAAGGTTTTGTGGATTGAAACTGAGAAGTTGCCCATGTTTTCTTCCTTCATAAATTTGCTGTATAGTAGTAATCTAGCATTAAAGAAATTTCCAAGATATCCTTGTGAGTGAATTTAATTGCTACCAAGGTTTTACAATCATCACACCTACTCCCTTTCCTCAAACTAAACTATATCAAAGTGAATATAATTTTAGGCCTGAAAATAATAGGTATGCACATACTTAATCTGAAAACTACACATTTGTTCAGAGTTAATACTGTTCCACCCCAGGGGATTTGGACCATTCACTTTCCTTATTTTTCTCAGTCTTCTTTTTAAAAGCAAAGTTATTGAACAAAGAAAAATTAGTATCAAACTGATGTAGAGCAAAATGTCACATTTTGAAGCCTCATTATTATTTCAAGCTGTCTAAATATATCAGAAAGGCTTTACCCATCTCTTGTCAAGCTAGGTTTTAAGATTCTGTTACTAAAAAAACAACTAAGAACAAAGATTGAGGGGGAAAGACCATGAAGCACATTTTTCCAGATCTGTTTCCAGGATTACTTGTATTATAGGCTTTGAACTACTTGCTGTAACCTATAATAAATGAGCAACAAATATATGAAAACCATTTTCTCAGACATTATCAGTCATAGCACAGCTGAATGAACAGGAACAGGAACAGACTAGATGCAGTTGTTTCTTACATTGTCAATGACTCAAAAACTCAGGCAAGCATGAGAAGATCTTCCCACAGTAGGCAAGACTTGTATGTTTGCCAGTACTTCAGAGTGGAAATTTCAGAGCAGTGCATTTTCCCTTTGTCCTTTTTATATACCGTATATCTGTTATTTGCTAGGAATGCAACATTGACACAGGACCAGCTGATAGTCAGCAAAATCAGAAAGCATTTTAAGTGTGTGTGTGAGAGGTGGGAAGACAAAAAGTTATGGATGAGTGAGTTGGCTAGCAAGCCCACAAAAATAATGGAAAGTGAAGGAATAAAGATAAGAGAGGGATGTGAAGAAATGAAAAGCAATAGTTGTACCCCATGCAGTACAAGTGGACAAGGGAAAGAAAGCATATGTTTCACACTTACGATGTGTATTCTGATGCCCATGAGCAGTGTGCTGAAAACATTAAGAAATTGAACTTAAGTTTCTATTCCTTCAGATTTGTCTGTGATGCAGTTAAAATTTACAGGGCACTCAAGCCCTGCTAAAAGACAAAGCGAAACCAAATAAGAGCTGATGGAGAAGGGAGGGGGAGACAGAGCAGCCACCATGTTGCCTTTAAATTTGGGAAGGGGGGAGCCCTTTGAGAAATAATTCAAAATGCTTTGCCCTAAACTAATTTCCCAGTATGCATCAGAATGAGAAAGGACCAATCAGGAGAGGGGAGAAAGGCTTGTCCCTCCCTAACCAGTTTTTGTCAAAAAAATTAAAAAATCCCTAAAATCAGTAGATGTATGTATTTAACACAGTTTCTGCCACAAAAACAGTTTCTGGGGAAGAACAATGACATTCAAAGTAAAGATCACACAATGAAATAGAAGGGAACACTTTCAAACCAGGAACAGATTTTCTTTCTTATTAAAAATGTTTTTTTTAATATAAAAACTTGGAACATTTGCCAAAAATCAATGGATTAGTCTAATATCCCAAAATTTGGTTAGCTAACAGTGGTAAATGTGTTGTACCATTGTATCAAATTTTACCAAATAGCTTTAAAAATGAGGGAGATAGGAGCCCCTGAATTTTCCACTGCCAGTGATGTTTTCCTTATTGCTCATGCATGATGGCCATTAAGAAAATAATTATAAAATTTCATTAGTTAGAATTCCAAAATTTTCATGTCAGAAACATGAGAAACACTTTAGAAATGAAGCACCAGCACCCCCTAGTTTTGTAAGTAAATTTAGAACCATTTTTATGGAACGTACATTCTTAGAGACCTTAATGATCTGTGTACCTAAATTCTTCCCCCTCCCACCTCCTGATGTGTCATTTTCAAGCATTGGGAAATGGGGAGCTGGGGGGGGGGGGAGGCAGCTGGGGTGTGTGCGGATTGTCAGGGTTCCTTTCCTTAAGGTGCTCTGCAGGCCTCCTGTTACTGTTTTTCCCATTCATTTTGAACTGGATTGTGTAGTTCTAAACTGGCCTCCTCCTCAGAGACATCCTCCATGCATTCATCAAGGATAATCCAGTCAGATATGTCCAAGACCCCATCATTCTCCATAGTGTATTCTTGTATTCTCATTTATGATTGGGGAAAGAGCCTCTGCTTCATTCTGTAACTGCAGATTCCATGTTTGTGAAGTGTCCTTCTCCACAGAGACATCTCCCAAGCATTGATCAAGAATGGTCCACTCAGTTGTATCTAAAAACCTCTCATCCTCCCCGGAGTGTTGTATGTCCTCATTATCTCTTATTGCTGAGAGAACTTGGAATTGATTGTGTAACTCCAGATTAAAAGAAGGATTCACAGAAAGGTGCCCGGTCCTCTCTCTCTCTCTCTTTTGAAATGTCACATTCTTCCAAGCACCAGCTCATTTGAAGTGACCTCCTCACAGCCTTGCCCTGAATGTTCACCTGATGTGGGCTATGTATCTAGAATGGTCTGCTGGGCTGTGTCCAAGGAAAAAAAATCAAGTACTTTAATATGCTTAAGTGTCTCAATACGTGCCTTAAGTTGCTGGATCCTCTCTTCCATTGAAATATGCTGTTTGCACTTGTTACAGTTGTACTTCATGAGATGTTCTGTCTAGAAGATGAACATCCCACAGCCCATGTATGTGATTGGAATAGCTTTCCCCTGCTCCATATCCTCATGACCCAAGTTACTAAGCAGGAATCCAGGGCTGTAGCTGTAGCCCTGGGTTCCCCCCAAATCAGGCTTTAAAAAAACCCTGGTTTACTCATGAATTTTAACTGGCTCACCAAATCCCCTTGCTAATTCTATGAGATGCAAACATTAAATTGATTTAATTAAGTCTATATAAAATATAGAATGCCATGGAACTACTCTTCATGATTTGCTAACAATTTTTCAACCCCTCCCCCCATTTTTTTCTGGCTATGGCACTTCAGGAACCTTTACTGAACTGTAGTCCTCCTTCTCAAAACACCTCAGTTCTATATGTTTTCCAAAGATAACTGAGCACACAGCAGAAGCTCCGCCACTCAAGCACAGAATCAAAGCTCCACCCCAGCCTCAAGCAAAGATGGCTTATTGCTTCCTCTTCAGCCTGTAGAAGATTGATGTTTTTCACAGCTTTCCTCATTTTCCTCCAACAAGAAATTTTGAACCAGTAGATTCAAATGCAAGGCGTAGTGCTAGTGCAGGGATGGGCAGCCTGTAACCCTCCAGATGTCACTGAGTCACAAATTCCATTGACTTTCATCATTAGCCAGGCTGATTAAGTTTGACGAGTAGAAGCCTTGAACCTCTGGATAGCCCCTATTGTTAATGGATGCAGCACTGCATTACTACCACAATCTATGTAGAAGACCCACACATAGCAAAAGCCAGAAGTAGAATAACGACGATGTGATGGAAACTGATTTTAACATGACGCTGAGGCTGCAATTGTATGTTTTTAATTGTTAAATTGTTATCATATGGTTTTTTTCGGGGGGGGGGTTGACTTGTTGCTGTGTTGTAATGAGGGCAGAGACTGCCTGTGTAAACCGTCCTGAGTCGCCTTCGGGCTGAGAGGGGCGGTATAGAAACGTGACAAATAAATAAATAAATAAACTTGGAATCTAATGAGTCTCCAGTAAGTATGTACATACTTTGTATGTGACAGTTTGTCCCAATCTGTATTAAAACTCTGTAAATACTTTTATACTGCTCTTCCTCTAATGGGTCATTTTATTTATCCAGAATAGTCTTGTTTACTATATATTAACAAGGTCCCATCTACACTGCCATATAATCCAGTTTCTGAACTACTCTGGCAATTTATAAGGGGGATTACTTTGAACAGTGGGGCCAGCTGTTCCTTTCTCCCATGTCACACAGAATTGGCTTTCATGAATAAGCAGCTCAAACACAAAGCTGAAGGCATTACACAATACAGAAATGCCACCTGTATTGCTTATCTTTTATCCTGGCCTCTGAAACAGAACCAGCAGTCCATTTAGAATAAACTATTGTAAATTTGCAATTCACATTTTTATATGACAGGCCAATAACCGTTTTGTGAATAAGACCTCTATTAGGACAGAAGATACAAGCCGCAATTACAATCATTAAATGTAATTACATTTAAAATGATTAGCACTTTAGCTATCAATTATTGAGAATTGCACAGTAATTAAGGTGACAGGCCAAATTTCAATTTAATTTTTATCACTCCATTTTGCATTCAAAACATTAAATGTGCTGAATATTTTCTTTTTATGCATGCCATGTTCTTTACTAAATTATTACCATACCTTTTTTTCTAATAAAGCAGTCATTGTCAATGATACAGATGTCAAAACAATATATTTTGGACAGATCCCTGCATAAGGTTAGGAACTGTTAATAGCTGTGATTATTTCCTTCTGAAAATGTATGTTTAAACACCTGACTTTTATCCACTGTTGACTAGATTTCCTCCCCACATTACAGCTTCTGATATATAAAAATGACAAATTGGTCAATTACAGTTATTAACAAACCACTGAATCAAATTTGCTGCCTGGCATTGATCCTGAAAACCTTAAGTAGGTGAATGAAAATTTCCTATTAGCTTCAATTTTATTATGGTTAATCTAGAATTATTTGACTTGTATGCTGTGATGCTAAGGGGAGAAAAAAAATAAAACATGAAGGACATACCCAAAGAAAACACATATATGTAATTGCGAAGAATGCCTGTTTTTCACTAAGCATCACAGCATACACTACAAAAAAGAATTACATTTGGCTCTCTGATTTTGTAGGGGCCGGGGCAAGCCCACCTGTAAAAATGGAAAAACTGTGACTACTATCTCCAAAGTGATGAAATGGGATCCTGCTGTTGCAGTCTCAAGGAGGAGGGGGCTATCCACTGCTCCTAGTACCAGAGGAAGAAGAGCAGACCCCAAGCACCATTGTCATGTCACTTATCCTGTGAATTCTAGATCATTTTCCTCTTCCTGTGTGCCACAAGTGTCTGTTTTGCCTGGACAAAGGAAGGGAGGTACTGGGGTAGACATGCAGAGCAACAGGCCTCATGCACTACTCCTATGTCATTCTGCTGATTCTGGGTCATTTTTCCTCATACTTTCCTCATATCAGCATTTCGCATCACCTACCCTTTTTTACCCAGGTGAAACTGACATGTGTGGCATGCAAGATGCAGATGATGAACTTTGATCTGTGGTGCCTGCTTCTCCTCCTCTTGCTGTGTGTCCCATCTGTCTGTTTAACTTGGGCATGGGAAAGGAGGTACTGAGAAAAACAGACACATACAGCATGGTCAACTCCCAAACAGCCCATGGTCACCTAATGAGGACAGGGTTGCTTTGTGAATGTTCAAACAGCAGCCCCATCTTCAGGAACTGGTCTAGTGCAGGAAGAAATGAGAACACCCCACCCCCACACTTTAGAGATGGAGCAGCCATTCAAAGCAGTGCAGGTAGTTTTTGAGGGTTGGGCTACTGTATGAATGTTTTCAGATGCAGAATCCCCTGAAAGGTAGCCACATAAATTCTGATTATATCAACAAAACTCTACGTGGTGAGCCTCTGTCCAATACTGCCACAACCAGAACTGGAAACTTAACTTCCATAGCTGAAAAATTGAAAGTTTTCCTTAGTTAGCTTCCTTAACTGTCCAGATGCATGGTACCCCACATGGTCAATGCAATTCTAGTAATGGAAGATGGCAGTAGTTGTTGTTCAAGACATAAGGAGGCCAAGGGGGGTAAAGAGCATCCAAGAACCTGACTGCCTCCACAGACAGACCATTACTTATAATCATATTGAGAGTTTAAAAAATATATAATTAAAGGTTCTTGTTCTATATGGGACATTACTTGGACAATAATACTCTTCTGACTCTGGCTCATGGCTCATTCTCTTCCTTCCAGCTCTGAGCTTTGACTTGTCCAAGAGTAGTTTCTCACTGCTAACAAACAATTTACAATGTAGCTTTGACAATTCAACAAGCTAAATGGCTAGCTGGTTATATAGTATATAAAGATAGCTTTATAAATCTTTCTTGCTGCTTACCGGAGACTGAAAAAGTGGACCATTTTCTGGCATCTTGGCAAAGTATGATACATGGATGATGGCCTGCCTATGGCTTGATTGGTCATAGGTTGTATCTACAAGCAATGCAGTGCAAATCATAATGAAACCGAACTCCTCTAGATCAGGGGTGGGCAAACTAAGGCCCGGGGGCCGGATGCGGCCCTTTGGCTGATTCTATCCGGCCCTCCTAATGTTATATTATATTATAATTTCAATATATTAAAATGTCTATATATATACTGTGTGTATATATATATATATACACACACACACACACTATAATATAATAATTATGATATTAATACTAATAATATATGAATATTCCTTGATATTAATATGTTAATATTAATGATGTGTAATATATACTAAATAAAGTAAGTAAATAAATAAATAAATTATGCAGATTAGCATGTAGTTCCGCCTTTAGGTGCGGCCCTCCATAATACTTTTTGGCTCTTGTGTGGCCCCTTGGAAAAAATAGTTGCCCACCCCTGCTCTAGATTATTGTTAAGAATTTATAATGCTGACTTTCAATGCTCTGTTCAGAAAACCCCTTTGGTTTTTAATATTATAATTTCATACAGGGCCTTACCTTCTCAATAGGTATAAACAGCAATCATCTCTCAGTGAGTTTCATTCTGTGTCTGATTAAGTAGTCTGGATCTATGAAAGCTTATGCTACAACCTTCTTTTGCTCTGTCTCAAAGGTGCTACACAATTGCCTTGTAAATTTTAATAGTTTCTGGGTGTGAGATACCTTATGTTCATAACTCTTGAAACTCTTATGTTGAAATTCTGCAGTAATACTTCAGGAAACTAGCTGTAACCTTGATTATATATAAGCATTTGGAAGGCTTCACAAAAGAGTCTGGAGCAACAAGCACCTGAGGCAAAGCACAAAAATCAGTGTGTACAGAGCTATCATACTGTCTGTTCTCCTCTATGGGTCTGAAACATGGGTCACCTATCGCCAACATCTACGACTCCTCGAATGCCTTCATCAGCGCTGTCTTCGCACAATCCTAAATATACACTGGAACGACTAAGTGACTAATGTTGCTGTCCTTGAGCAAGCAGGGATCACCAGCATTGAGGCCATGCTATTGAGAACACAGCTGTGCTGGGCAGGGCACGTCTCTAGGATGGAGGACCACAGCCTCCCAATGATACTATTCTATGGTGAAATCGCCACGTGTCAGCGCAAGAGAGGTGTCCCAAAAAGAGATATAAGGACTTCCTGAAACAACATCTTAGGCTCGGCCAGATTGATCACCAACAATGGTCCACCCTGGCCTCACATCGGGAGGCATGGAGGCGCACTATCTACAATGCTGTGGCCTCTTTCAAGAAGACACGCCAAATGGTTCTCGAAGAGAAACGACAACACAGAAAGAACTGCAACTTGGAAACAGCATCACCCAAGGAGTCTTTCTGCTGTGCTTTGTGCAACCGAATTTGCCTATCTCAGATTGGCCTTTTTAGTCATCAACGCGCTTGTAAAAAGCGTGGGATGAGTCCTTCCTAAGAATTTTCGTTCGCGAAGTAAATGCCGAGAGATATAAGGTTTGAAATTGTTTGACAGATCATGAGAAGAACCGAAAAGAAATGTAAACTGGATAAAGAAATATATAAAATGGTGTAATGTATAACATTATGAGTAGTAACACATCGGAAAAAAGCAAGCCTTCCAAAGCTCTTCACTGATTAGAACATCCTAAAATTCTTTCCAAAAATCTTATTATTTTGAGGTATTTTTTTGACCCAATCCGACCTCAGAAACATTTCCCCTTACCGTTGCAAAGTATTTTTCCCTTTCATTCCTCACTTTCTGATTTTGCTCTGCAGGGCATTTTCATACCTCTAAAATAATAAATGGAATCATTAGTTTCTATAGGGTGTGGAAAAGATGCTTTAGGCAGTCAAGAACAATAACGACAAGGCAGAGAACACAAAATCTATGGGTTCTTCACCTTGCTTATTTCCACACTCATTATTTCACCCCACACTACTGGCTCAGTTGAATAACCCTGGAGCTATTATTTTGACAGTTAATTTTGAAGGGTTTGTAGGCAAAGTTTGTCATTGTCATTGAATCATAGAGTTGGAAGAGACCTTGTGGACCATCCAGTCCAACCCCCTGCCAAGAAACAGGACAATCGCGTTCAAAGTACCTCCGACAGATGGCCATCCAGCCTCTGTTTAAAAGCCTCCAAAGAAGAAGCCTCCACCACACTCTGGGGCAGAGAGTTTCACTGCTGAACAGCTCTCTTCCACTGCTGTCCTCTCTCAAAAAGCCATTGGGGTTCCTGGCTGACAAAACCACAGAAAACAAAGAAGCTATCATTTCTTAATTTTGCTTGGATTTTGTGTGTGAGAATAATTGGGGTGCTTTAAAAGCCCATCCTCCATTTGCTGCTGGTTCTTTTGGGGAGAATAGAGGGGCTGGCAAGTAAGTGTACATGGGCACAATAGACATGTGAACTGGCAATGCAAGATAAAGGCAGTATGACCAACCACTAAAGGCTAAGGAGACTGGGGGTGCATTGCCACTGCACCTACTGGAAAATAATCATTTTTGTGCTCAAATGCTCTCAAACATCCCCTGTGGAAGGGGGGCATGGGAATTTTTCTTTTACATTTTTTTCTGTAACAGGAATGGGCTTTGCTTTAATAAGGAACTCACTTCCTAGTTTAAAAATAAGAACATAAGAAGAGCCATGCTGAATCGGGCCTCAGCCCATCTAGTCCAGCATTCTGTGTCACACAGTGGCCCACTAGTTGTACACAGGGATCTCTAGCAGAAAGGAGGGCAAAACCCTCACCTGCTCCCGACCCCCCACAACCAGTACCCGGGGAAATCCTGCCTGCCTCCATCAACACAGGGGTGGCACTTGGATGTCCATTTCAGTAACTACTGATTCCCTTGGTATCCATGAATCTGTCTAATCCTGCCTTGAAGCTGTCCAGGCTGACCGCTGTCACAACCTCCTCTGGAAGTGAGTTCCATAACCCAATGACCCTCTGGGTGAAGAAATATTTCCCTTTATTAGTCCTAACTTTCCTACCTTGGAGCTTTAGGAGTGCCCCTAGTTCTAGTGTTGTGTGACAGAGAAAATATTTTTCTATTCACCTTTTCTATCCCATGCATGATTTTATACACTTCGATCAAGTCACCTCTTAAACGCCGTCTTTCAAGGCTGAAAAGACCAAGGCGTTGCAACCTGATTTCGTAAGGGAGCTGCTCCATCCCTTGGATCATTCTTGTTGCCCTTTTCTGTACCTTTTCCAGTTCCGTTATATCCTTCTTGAGGTGCGGAGACCAGAATTGTACACAGTACTCCAAATGTGGCCTTACCATAGATTTGTAGAGTGGTAATACAACATTTGACGACCTATTTTCGATTCCCTTCCTGATCATGCCAAGCATAGAATTTGCTTTTTTACTGCTGCTGCGCACTGGGTTGACATCTTCATTGAGCTGTCCACCAAAACCCCGAGATCCCTTTCCTGGTTTGTCTCGGAAAGCTTTGACCCCATCAATTGGTAGGTGTAGTTGGGGTTCTTTGCCCCGATGTGCATGACTTTACACTTGTTTAGGTTAAAATGCATTTGCCACTTTGTTGCCCATTCACTCAATTTCGAGAGATCTTTCTGGAGCTCTTTACAATCAGTTTCATTTTTAACTACCCTGAACAATTTAGTGTCGTCTGCAAACTTTGCTACCTCAGAATTTACTCCTACATCCAGGTCATTAATGAATAAATTAAAAAGTAACGGACCCAAAACTGAACCTTGGGGTACGCCACTTCTCACCTCTTTCCACCCAGAGAAATGTCCGTTTATTACCAAATGATGTTTCCTGAGTCTAAACCTATTAGCGAGGGAAGCAAACCATGATGGAAATGCTCCTAGTCCTCCTTGTGGGTATTTAGGACTTTTTTCCCATTTAAAAAACTTCTGGGTAGCCCGAGGGGGGTGGGGCGGTGGTGTTACAAACCCTTCCCAAACAGAGGAGTAAATTAAAAGGATAATTTCCTCCTCTGTACTTTTCCTGAAGTGGCAATCCAGTACTGGGAGTCTATTTCTAAAAGTACAAATACAAGCTATTCCATGAGGGAAGAAAATTGGGATACATCTGAAAAAGCCAATGTGGCTGCCCTGTGAATTCAAGGAGGAAGTGAAAAGAAAACAGAGCATGTATAAATAATGGATGAAAGGATGAATCACCAATGTGCAGCCCAAGCTTGCAGAAATAGTGTAAAGGAAAGCAAAAGCTCAAAATGAGCTGAGATCAGCTAAGGAGCGCACAGAGCAACAAAAATTCTCTTGCTTTTAACATTTCAAATATGTTAGAAGCAAGAGAATGACCAAAAAAACCAGTGGGACGTCTATTCAGGAAGGATGGTAAAGTGCTAAGAGATGACACAGAAAACTCAGAACTACTCAACATATATTTTGCTTCCCCTCCCCCAAAGAAAATGGTGTGCTTACATGCATCAGGAGAAACCTTGGCAAGGATTCCAAATTGCAAATTGAGATTGATAGGAATCACCTAATTAACCTGAGAGTTCAAATCTACAGGGGCAGGATAGAGACAAGCAAGCATTGTCCTTCTCTTCAAAAAGGGTACATTGTTTATTATTTGGAACTCACTGGGTTTGCGAGTTTTGCAAATGTGATATTCAAATGTCTCATTATTAAAAATATTGCTGTATATACTAATGTATCTGTCAACCTCACATATTAGTCAAGGGCAAGTTTTGTAGCCAAAAGTATGTATTTGGATACAACTCATGAATTCTTAAAAGAATTATAGATTCTACATATTCTTTTAAGTTCTTGGACTAAGTTATTGGCTTTTGCCACTCTACTCAGAAAAGGGGGTGGCTCTATTTTTTGTGCTAGGAATTAAAATGCAGTATTGCCCTTGGCCTTTGAATAAATCAACCCAGGCTTTTTCTGTTGATTCTTTAACTAAAATTTCTAGACTTCTACATGGGTATATAGGGTAACCTACATATGCTTTAAGTAACAAAGCTTTATCTCTTTGGGAAAGTATTGAGTCAGCTAATTAGTATACAGAGAGGGAGCTTGAATTCATTTCTCACCATACATAATTACTGTATTTCACTTCCTGTAAGGCAGTGTTTCTCAACCAGTGTGCCGGGGCACACTAGTGTGCCGTGAGCGATCATCAGGTGTGCCGTGGGAAATTGGAACCTCCGGGGGGGAGTCTAGTGTGTTGAAGTTTAAAAACCCTAAGAAACCTACCTCGATAAAGGCACAAAATTACTAACACCCCCCTCCCCACCCGTTGTCTACTTGGTCTCTCCCTCTATGCATTGGGAAGGCCCACCTCCCTTTCCCCAAGTAGAGACCTCCTCTTGCCTCCTGGGGGTTCTGTGTGGGAAGTTTGGCCCAGTTCTATCATTGGTGGGGTTCAGAATGCTCTTTGATTGTAGGGGAACTATAAATCCCAGCAACTACAACTCTCAAATGTCAAGGTCTATTTCCCCTGAACTCCATCTGCGTTCATATTTGGGCATATTGAGTATTCATGCCAAGTTTGGTCCTGATCCAACATTGTTTGAGTCCACAGTGCTCTCTGGATATAGGTGAACTAGAACTCCAAAACTCAAAGTCAATGCCCACCAAACTCTTATAGCATTTTCTCTTGGTTATGGGAGTTCTGTGTGGGAAGTTTGTGTCTTTCTGCCATTCCTGCCAGGATATCTATGTTGTGTTCATCGAAACAGGCCCAGGATTCACACTGAGTGTATAAATACATTAAAAAACATATTAACTATATGTATTACTGTGTTAGATTGTCATTTTGTGTCATTTTGGTTGGTGGTGTGCCCCAGGATTTTGCAAATGTAAAAAGTGTGCCGCGGCTCAAAAAAGGTTGGGAAACACTGCTCTAAGGTGTCATCTAATGTAAGGCGCACCCCAGTTTTGAAGCCTCAAATGGAAAAAAGGCATTTTAGATTTGATAAAATAGGCTAATATAAAAAAATCAAACAAACCCCAAAACAGATTCTATTGCAAAATAATCTTATTAGACCAAAAATTCAACCCCTTTACTTTATGCCAACTTGTTATACAGACAACAGAAGACTGTCACACTATAATTATACAGTAATGATAGATACCACAACATAATACATATACTGAATGGATGCAATAATAATTCTGCAAAGCAAGATACAAGAGGAAGGGTTAGAAGAACTGGATATGATTAGTCTGTCAAAAAGCCAGAGGAATAATAGCCAATATGAGGAATCTATTCTTATTAGTCAATGAATGAGGTATAATGGCTAAAAAATTACTTTGAGAAATGTGTCAATGATTTGGCTAAATGACACCAGTTACAAAAAAAACATTGAGGGAAGAAAATTTTTGTCAAATGGTACTAAAGCAGGATTATAAATAGTCCCTGAATGAAGTACGTCTTAAATAAAATAAGAAAAAAGGTTGAGGATTAAAACACTCTTGAAAAATATAGCATGATCTTCTTGGTTTATTCAGTTTTAAAATGAAATCTAGATAAAACTTTTAATGTAAAATTATTTACAATTATACTTATTTATTATTTATTCATGTCATTTCTAACCCGCTCTTCTCACCCCCGCAGGGGAACTTGTTTCTGAATCAATGTATGCCCTGCTTTCTATATGTAATTTCTCATACATTTTATATTATTATAATATTAAAGGAAACATAGCATTATATCCTGGTTAATACATAAAATGGAAGACTTCTCATGGCTATTTTGACCTGTATTAATGTTAATGGATGGAAGACAAGAGCAACCATTAAACTGTCAGGTAGTGGTGAAAAGTTGTATATTTATTATCCTTTGGTTGCTGTATAGTTAAAAAGCTGTGCTGTGATGATGAATGAGGTTTCATCTGGAAGGTAAGGAAAAAACAGGAGATTAAGTGTGTAGGTATAGGCCAGCCACCAGCAGGTCATCACCATAGTACATCACATTGTCTGTAAGTGCTTAGGAAAAATTGCCACAATCTTCCAATATAGGTCATTATTTTTACTCTGATATTACAAAATTATTTCACATTGGACTTGTAGCGAAGTGAATAATTAAGAGTGTGACTACTAAAATAATGACAGACAAACCAATTTATTTACACAACCATGAGTACCCCCTCGGGGGTTGAGAAGGCGGGTTAGAAATACAGTAAATAAATAAAACCTCTGTAGAGCATACTAGGCTTGTGCAACCAGGGTAACCCCCCTTCCTGTGATCCTTTCCCTTCTCTCTTTAGAGAAGACCCAGGTTTAAGGCAAGAGCTTAAGGAACCCTGCTTCTTGGAATCCTTTCCCTTCTGTATTTAGAGGAGGGTTTAAGGTAAGGGGTTATGTAATCACACTTTCTGGGATCCTTTCCCTTCTAGCAGATGCCTCCCTCTCTGCATGCCACATGTAACCGAAAGAAAGTGAAAACAGCTGGGTTTTGACAGCAAAAAGAAATTGGCGGTGGAGTCCATGCTGTTACTGGCATCTGAACCAACTGAACCAACCAACCAGCCAAAGTCTTTTCTTGAAAATGAATCTGTGCACAACCCTAGAGTGTACCATACTGCATTAGGTCTCCAATTGGGTAAATCTTACTGATTCAAATAGATTTATTGTGGATGAGACAAGCATGTTAAATGTAGGCTTTGGTGTTCTATTATCTAGTTTTCAAATTCTCTAAATAAACCCTTTTAGGACCGCTTCACACAGGGTTAAATATCCTCTTTTTTCTGCTTTTGCCTGGGGCTTGGCCAGGGCTTGCCAAGTGCCATCAGACAACATTGGCCAGGCCCTGCCCACATTCTTCCCGAAGCGGAGGGAAACGCATCAGAAGACACTTCCTCCTCCACCACAGGGAGGAAAGTGTTTTTCGTGTAACTTAGATGGAGCTACCCATTCCATCTTTCCTCCTCTTAGCCCCATATGATGGGGGAAAGAGCAGTGGGGCAATACACATTGCCATGCGTTGCCACCCTTTCTACCATCTGATGGGGACAGGGACAGGGCACCAACATGTCATATCCCATCCCCACCAGGATGCGTTGGCACCCACGAGGCACCCAGTGCGACTTCCTTTTCTCTGGCAACTGCCAGCACCATGTTTCCTATGCAACATGGGAAGCCTCCCATGTTGTTGTTGCTGCTGCCTCCTGTGACACTTCCACTTGTAGCACTGAGCCCTGCCAGAATCATGAGACGGGGGCCGATGGGCTCCATGCCTCAAGTGAAGTGGTGTGTTGTAGGACAGGCAATTTTGCCTGTCTGATGAGGTTGTATATCTCATTCCAAAAGGAACAGTTATATGCTCTGCTTGTGAACAATTGGTCTACTTGTCAAGTGACCCCATCCTTTTGTAAACCAAAAAGTAACAACAAAGAATACAAGACGGGAAACAACTGTGTCTATTTTGAATAGGGAACAAGGAAAACTCTTTTGAACAAAAGAGGATAATTCTATATGCAGTAAGAACATAAGAACATAAGAAGAGCCATGCTGAATCGGACCTCAGCCCATCTAGTCCAGCATTCTGTATCACACAGTGGCCCACCAGTTGTACACGGGGATCTCGAGCAGAAGGGAGGGCAAAACCCTGACCTGCTCCCGACCCCCACAACCAGTAAGGGAAATCCTGCCTACCTCAACCAACTCCGAGGTGGCATTTCAGTAACTACCAATACACTTGGTATCCATGAATCTGTCTATTCCTGCCTTGAAGTTGTTCAGGCTGACAGCTGTCACAACCTCTTCTGGAAGTGAGTTCCATAACCCAATGACCCTCTGGGTGAAGAAATATTTCCCTTTATTAGTCCTAATTTTCCTACCTTGGAGCTTCAGGGAGTGCCCTCTAGGATTTAAGAAACAAGTGGGAGATATACTGTTGAAGCATTATTTGGTATAACTACTACCTAGTGGCCAGTCATATATACACTCTCTTTTAAACTCTCATAAATATATATCCCCCACCAAAAAGCAATGAGGGGAAAACACAGGAAAAATTTGCAAATTAAACTGTTGACAACTTAATGTCATGTTCATTTAGTTCAAGTCATACATCTTGAAAATTGCTAAATGGTTTTCAACATTCACCAAGAAGCTTATCTGAGGGAAGGTCATACCCAAGCATTAAATCAAAAAGACTCTAAGAAGGAACATGTTAGCTATATGGAGCATCACTTTATATTTATAGCACTAGTGTTACTCCACTCTTATGACCCCAAATGTTCTATCATTTAGGCAGTTCATCAAATCTGGTACTCACATCAATCAAGACAATAGTTTTGACAGAAGACAGTGCTCGTTACAGAAGATATCTTCCCCACTCATAAGAAATTCTGGTTAGTTTAGTTACAATATAAGTATGGGAAAAACTATGGATAACTCATTAATTTTTTAAGGAAACGAGTTATAGTAAAAATATTAAGACATCACAACAAATTTCATTCTTTAATCAGACAAATTGCTCAACCTCTATGGAACACCCTATAGGTAATATACATGAAATGCAAGGAAAGATAGACACAAAATGCGTAAATGTATCATATAATGCTTTAAATCCAAATAGCATACACACTGGTGTCTGGAAAACGCCCAGGAATCCCCCCCGTTCTAACAATAGAACACTACACACATGAAATAATGTATAAAACAAGTTATAGTCACTCGTAATGGTATCTTGTGTAGTCCCAGGAAGGAATAGCACAATGTCAGCGGGAAATACCCGTGGGATGCGCCAGGCGGGGAGAGGGCTCAGGCGAAGTCGCAGTCACTTCAAAACAAAGTGGTGTTCTTCCCAAAGGAAAATATCAGGCCGTGAGGCCAGGGTTTGGCAGCGGCAGACGGAGAAGGGAAAACAGGAGGCGCTGGGTGTTTGGGGAACGCCGAAGATGCAGGATAGTAGGCCAGAAAGGCAGCCAAAATCAACAGCCCCTGTGTGCCCCAACTCCGAGAGGCGAAGGAACGTCTGAGGCCACTGGAGGAAGGACCAACTAGGGAGTAAATACCCCGGAATTCCTCTGGACTCGTTTCGACCGAAGTCTTTGTCAAGGTCAAAATAATTCTCTATTCAAATGATAATATTCAATATGTGGCAGACATAATGATCTGGAATATAAATATATACAACATCACAGCACAATGAACCATACAGCACGGTACATCATATAGAATATTGCATTAGGACATTTAAACAAAGCGTAGCATATTTACCTGATAGTAAAGGCTCAATAACATAAGCATGTGAAGTATCATGATGGCAAAGAGCAAGGAAAAGAAAAAGCCAACTAAGCTATAACCCTGAAGCAATCAGCCCAGCAATTAAGGAGATCACCTGAGTAAAGCAGCAAGGGAAAGTCTCTCATTGAGCCCAAAATGTGTCTCTGTGCGATAGTTGATGATTTGTTGAGTTTCTGCTTTAATTAAAGCTGTATCTAAGTCTCCGTGAGCTGGGACGGAGACCTTCTGGATGCCAAAGAAACGGAGAGACTCAGGGCCATGGGACAAGAGTTTGCAGTGAACATAAAACAGGGAGTCCTCAGATAAATTCCGGACGCATGACCTGTGTTCCGAAAAGCGCACTTTCAATTTTCTTCAACTTTCCCCTATGTAAATGAGTCCACAAGGACACCGAATTCCATATACCAAGGAGTGGCTGTTGCAACAGAAAAAGTCTTGAAACTTAAAGGTGCAGGAGCGACCCGGGCTATAGATCTCCTTATCTGGGTACACAAAGCGACATTGGGCACAATTCCCACAAGGATGAGTCTTGGATGTTAAAGAGCTCTTAATCCTAGGAGATCTAAGTGAAGAGTGTACCACAGCATCCCTGATGCTTCTGGTGCGTTTGTAAGCAACCATGGGGGTTGTTGTAGTCCAGGGATGTCCTGAATGATGGGCCAGAATTTGTGGATGGTTTTGATGATGTCTCTAGAATGTTGTGTCAAGGTTAAAGGCCAGACTACCCTGTCCATGGCTGGATTAATCTTTTTTTGGAATAGAGTGTCACGGGAGTCCGATGGGCTCTTGATAGTGCTGATGATAGGATGTGCTCAGGATATCCACGTTGGCGCAACTTGTGGGAAAGAGATTGGGTTTCCTGCTGGTAGTGTGCATTAGTGGACGAGTTGCGCTTCAGCCGTAGATATTGAGAGAAGGGAAGGTTCCTTTTCAGCGCATGGCTGTGAAAGTTTTTAAAGTGTAATAGTGCATTTTTATCAGTTTTTTTGTGGAAACATTGAACCCAAAGTTGGTTGTTAAGGCGGTAAACCGATACATCTAGGAAGTCCACTTTCTCGGTGTGAGCTACCATGGAGAATTTTATGTGATCTGATCAAGAGTCCAGCCAGGAGTTGAATTCACGGGGGTCTTTAACTCCTCCCACAACGGCAAACACATCATCGATAAACCGTACGTAAATTTTAATATTCCAATTGTGGGGTCTCCTGGTGGTCCTGAACACATGTTCCGCCTCCAGGGCGTGCATGTATAGATTAGCAATGGAGGGAGCGATGGGGCTGCCCATGGCCACGCCCCCAACCTGCAAGTAATATTCATTGTTGAAGGTAAAGTAGTTATAGTCCAGGACCATCAAGAAGTGGGTGGGCGGCCTATGGGTCAGAGGTAGGCTGTCAAAACAGTCCATCAGAATCTGGCGAGCATCTTCAGTCGGAATATTCGTGTAGAGGGAGTTGACGTCCGCAGTAATCAGAAGGTCGTCTTTGTGGATGTTGAAACCCTCGATTCTTTTGATAAAGTCCCTCGTATCTTGTATATATGCATTGTTGGATTGTACTATGGGTTGAATCAAAGAGTCCAGATACGAGGCCACTGAGTGTAACAATCCGCCGCTGCTTGAAATGATTGGTCTCCCCGGGACCGGCCTAACGGCCTTGTGAATCTTTGGAAGGTGATAGAAGACGGGGACGCGGGGAAAATTGTTGATCAGGTGTTTGGCTTTTTTGCTGGAAACATATCCCATGGTTTCCCCATGATGGATGATATTATGTACAATAGTCTTATATCGATTAGTGGGGTCATTAGGTAGTTTCTTGTAGAACTTCAAGTCAGACAACTGTCTGTGGGCTTCTGCCATGTAGTCAGACGTATTCATAACTACGACTCCGCCCCCTTTATCGGCAGGCTTGATTACTATGTCAGGGTTATTGCCCAGTTTGGTGAGGGCTGAAAATTCATCAGGAGACATATTGGAATAACTTTTATCACCGTGGTGATCAATTTTATTAATGTCACGTAGCACAATTTCTTCGAAAGTCTTAATACGATTATTGGTGCAGGGAGGGATAAAGTTACTACGGGGGGCAAACTTAGAAGGAAGGGACGTGTTCCCTGGGCCAGTGGGATTCGAAATTGCAAAAAAATCTTTCAGTCTTATGAGTCTGAACAATGTGGCTAGGTCCTTCCTAATATCCTGGTCCCTACAGAGGGGTGTCATTACAAAGGAAAGGCCCTTGTTCAAGACTGATTTCTCACTGGCTGAAAGGGTGTAGTCTGGTAAATTCACCACTAGGTTTTGGTTTTCTTGGGTCTGCCCTTCCGAAAAACCCGTTGTTCCTGAGGTGGGGGGTTTCCACCCCTGTCTCTGGAGCCTCGTGGTTCTTGATTGGAATTATTCCCCCTATCGCGAAAATTATACCTTTCCTTGCCAGTCTGGTCACTAGCATCGGAGTTAGGATTAGAATCAGTTAATTCCTCTCCGGAAGATCCCGAGTAGACAGACTCACGGGAGAAATGTACTGCTGTAGTTCGGTGCCAATTTTTCCGCCAATTGTACACACGGTTTTTAGCGTAGTCTTCTTTGTCCCTGAGAAATTTGTTGACACGGACCCCCTACTGTTTGTATAAATTGCTCAACCTTTCATTTTTATTATTATGTACTTATTAAAATATTTGTATTTAACCATATACAATAAGATACTAGGGTTGCATACAAATGAAATCTTTAAGCAGATAAAAAATGTAAGTCTGCAAAATAAGGTAAATACATTTAATTATTAAAAGCATATTAAAGAAATGAACTAAAATGGTGTGAAAAGATCAAAACAGGTTAAAACTATGTAATTTTTAAAGTAAATCAGACCCTAAGTCCTCAATAAACAGTTATGTTTTAATTGAAATTAAAATGAAGCTAGCATGGTTATCAGTTGGGACTTCAAGGGGAGAACACCGAACAATGATAGTGCCACTGCTTACCACTCCCTCTCCCATTTCCTCTCCGAGTGGGTCAGGGAGGAACCCTCAGCATTTTTCAGTCCATGAGCAAGTGTTCAGAGGAAGCACTGTGGTCCCAAACTATTTAATTCTTTAGATATAATCACCAGCACTTTCATTTCAGGCCAGTAGAATATTGGCAACAAGCACAATTATTTTAAGACATGTATTTCATAATGTCTACATGGCATTCTGATTAGCAGTCTGGTTCACAGATGGTGGGTTTTGCAGTAGCTGCAGGCTCTGTGTTGCTCTTAAGAGCTGCCCCATATACAGTGCTTCACAATAGTGTAAACTGGAAGTTGATAATGCAAAATACCCTTTTGGTTTGGTTATGTTTCCAGAAAAAAAGACTGGTGGACAAGACAGTTGACCCCATGTGGTCTAAGCAACAGAGTTCACTTGGACCCCCATTGATAAAGATGGTGCAGGAGTACTTCCAACACCTTTAAGAGTGTGCAATCCCACCCAGGACAGACCAAAGAACTAATAGTTCAAAGGCCAAAGAATCACTAACCCACAGTGTCTTCACCTTATCAGAATTCAGCTTCAGTTTCATTCAACCATTTAGTAATAATATTACTCTAGGAAACACAATTTTCATTGAGTTAGGGCTGAAGCTGTTTTTGACTAATTTTGGCATCTGAATCCAAAAATAACCCGTTTTTCTATCATGTCAACTTTTAAAGGCATACTATGCCCTCCCTTTGTCTCAAAAATCATACAAAATGTACATATAAAGGAAATAAATAATTACCTGAATATACTGTTTACACACACACACACACACACATTGTGTACAAGTAGTAAAGTTCTGCTATCAAACATACATATTTACGCATATAGCTTTGCCTTGCTTTCAAGCAAGTCTTGAGCTGGATTCCAGTTTAAATGCAGTGCCAGAGGAGGTAACTGAGGTGCCTGCCTGTTCCATCTTATAGGATTCTTTTCATCTTGTTCAGCCGGATGACATAGAGGGGGTCCTTGGGTCTGTGAGGGCAACCACTTGCGCTCTGGATCCTTGCTCTTCCAGAGAGGGGTTATTGGAACTATTAAATACAAACACTAGGAGTAAGGGGAGTTTAAGGTTTATAGAATGAAGTTAGAAGGCTATTATCATCCCACACTGTATGGTAAAAAAAGAAGCTGTTCCTCATTAAATAAGTATCTCTCTGCACATGTTGCAATTCTTGGTACATATTCAGACAAAAGCTGCTACTGGGGCACTATCTCTACAGTTCCACACAAGAACACTTCTGTTCATGGATCTCATCTGATTCGGAACATTTCCTTGTCCAACCCAACAATTTAAGGAAGATTTTCTTCAGCCCCATTTTCCAGGGACTGACATGTCTTGTAGGTCTTCTTTAGTATTGTCTTATTAGGCATTAAGTATATAAGAAGCCCTATTTTGATCTTTAATTTAAAGGGGAGAAATTTAATTGAACTGCATAACTGGAATAAGCTGAACAATAAAATAATGAGGATAGACGCCCAAATTTGATATGCTATAATCTACAGCAGTTCTATCTGGTTAGCTGATGCTGATTTGCTATTTTCTCAAGCCACTTCTAATTTATTCTAATGGATGCAGAAAGTCATGGCTGAAGGTATTCCTAGAGATGGGCTTTTCAGGATGTTGAAAACCGGCTAATCCAATTACTCATTCTTGTTCTCACTGGTAAACAACTATATCATCCTCCCAGTATTTAAGAAAAATATTAAAGAAACCCACATTCCTAGACTGTCATTGTGGGATTCGACATATCCAATTAAAATCAGATTATTTTGGTGAGAACACAAACCTGTTTGGAAAAAAACAACAACCCAGAATTCATTAAAGAGGCCATTTGCAAAATGCAGAATTAACAAGGCTGTAGCACTTAATACATTTCAATTTCAACTCTAATTGTCCCCACAATTTTTTGTTAAATTTATGATTGGCTTTCTGCCAATAATGTGATCTCAAGGTGACCAACAATGATCACAATAAAACATATTAACTAAATGATTTTAGACCCAATAAAAATAAATCAATAGAAAGATAACAAATTCAAACAAAGGACAGTTATCACTGAAGCAAAACCTTCTCTCCTAGCAACCCATTGGAATTGATGAAGAACTGCTTGTTCTACGAACCACATAAGACCTTTTAAATTAAGCATGGGTACTAGTCCAACTTTCTTTGGAATCTGCCATAAGAAGGTTCTCTAGAATCTCCAGTAAATGCACTCACAGCAGGTTATTGCAGCTCCATATCAGCAGTGGTGGAGGGACCTTTAGATAAAACCAGATATTTCCATACACAGGTTCTGTCTTCCATACCAGTCACTTTTGTCAGTTTTGTAAATGGCTGTGTGCTGCAATCAATGTGTCAGAAATGTGTTACTTTCTACTACTTCCTCCTTCCATACTTCTTTGTCAGCAAGTAAGTAATTGGACATCTTGTAGATGTCCAGATAAACTGTTCAAGTGGGTGGAAAAGTGCAGAGATTTGGAATTTGAGTCACCTTTGGGCTGCAAAAGGTAGGATAAAAATATCATAAATAAATAAATCTATATAAATAACAATGTATTATTCATTTGTGGGAGTAATATGACTCAAAAACCACTGGACGAATTGCCACCAATGAATGACCATCACTCAAAAAATGGATTTTATTGTAGTTGCTTGGATTTATAGTTCGTCAACAATCAAAGAGCATTCTGAACCCCACCAACAATAGAATTGGACCAAACCTCCCACACAGAACCTGCACGACCAACAGAAAATACTGTGTTTTCTGGTGGTCTTTGGCAACCCTTCTGACACCCCCTCATGCCCCTCCGAGGGGTCCCAACCCCCAGGTTGAGAAATGCTGCCTTAAGGCAGCCCACCTACTTTCACTAGGGCAAGAAAACATAATCAAAGCCCTCCTGACAAAGAGCCATTCAGATATATATATATATATATATATATATATATATATATACATACACATATACACACACACACACACACAGTATATACAGTATATGATACACACATGTATATGACAGATATAGTATCATATATTTGAAAGGGACCCCTAAAGAAGGACAATAATATATTCCATGTTCCAGAGTACGCAAACCAGACAATCTCTACATCAACACTGACAAAGAAACAAGCATAAAGAAATTACATATATTAGAAACCAACACTTTCTCATTACTTTATTTTCCTAATCACCAGACTGGGCCACAGCAATGTGTGGCAGGGGATGACTAGTAGATAAATAAATAAGCAAAGAGCACTAAATACTCCCTTATTTATTAGAAGTATGGACTTCATCCCACCAGGGGGTGGAAGTGGGGATTGGAGGAAATTGTCTAGCATGACGTTTTGTGTCGCTTCATCTCCAAAAGATCCAGGGAACCTACTTACTCTCATCACATGTGTTTTCCTTCTCCCGTTTCTACAGAAATCATCTGTTTGTTTTGCAAGCTTCTCCCAGTTTCTCTCCCCTCACATTTTTAAAGGGGAACTTCTCAATTCTGATACAGAAAAGTAGCATTACTTCCACGTTGCAAAAGCTTAATAAAAATTAATATAATTTAAGGACCACTCACAGAATAACATCACAAAACAAAAAGAACATGAAGAAAGATAACAATTACTATCATACAAAAAATTAGCCATTTAAACCTGCTTCTGTGCACAGGGAACCATCTGGAGTTGATTCCTAAGTGTTTTTAAAATACTTGCACTTCTACACACATTAGAAATGGGCTCGAATGGGACACCCACTAAACTATTTCGTGTCATCTGATGTGCTCTGTGGGGCTTCATGTTTTAAATGTATAGAAACATTTGGAGAGGCACAGTGGGATGAAGTGCTATTCTCTGTGCTGATTGTGATAATAAAATTCCTATCTATAGTAATAGATTAATATGCTTTCTCCAGTTGTTTCACATTTAATACAGTAGTTACATTTCTAAGGAGTAGCATTTCAACTGAAATTAGCTTTTTTGTAATGTTACATGTCACACCAACTATTTTCACAACAATGTAAACAGAAATGAGACAGAGAGAACAAGACATTTTCCCTTTCAAGTGTGAAAGCAATTTCCAACTTGTATTTGGTTACGGAATGATTTTAATGAGCAACAGATGGGGAGAATTCATTGATTCTTTTCATTATCCTCCCTTTTCAAAATTTCAGATATTCTTAAAGAAAAATTGTACAGGACCACTGTCAAATCCACCACTTTTTCTACATCCAAGTTGGGTTATTTTTGATAGGATAACTAAATAAATTACCATTCTGAATTTTGCAAACCCCTGTGTTAGGTAGGCTGCATCCGTCCTTGCGCATCACTTCTTGGGCTACTAGGCTAACTTCATTTTTGTCAGAGATTTTGTTTCTTCACCAAATCTTGTCTGATTTTGGAAGCTAAGCAGAGTTATCCCTGGTTAGTACTGGCATGGGAGATCACAAATAATACCAGGTGTGATAGGATATATTTCAGAGGAAGGAACTGGCAAGCCACCTCTGATTATGTCTCCTAAGAAAGCCCTATAAAATCCATAAGTTCACCATAAGTCAACAAGAAATTTGAAGGCACACATAAGCAGAGGACATCCACCACTTTCTGTTTCTTTGTGCAAAATACCTCTAGAACTCAGTGAACAATATGGCGAAGGAGTTAATATATACATAATGCAGGTCAGCTATCTTTTAAGAATCTGTCATACTCTTCTTCAGGTAACAAAACCAAATTTTCATTTCACATACATTTGAGAATGCTAAATCTATTCCAGCATACCCATTTTGCCTTTCTTTTTTTTTCTTTTTGAAAGGAGAGGGTACAAAAGCAATTAAAGAGATTCTAGCTGTGAAACTGTTTTAAAATGCACTCAACAAAGTTATGCTTATAGATGGATGAAAGTGGTTACGTCTTCTAAATAGAAACATGCTCTTTTGATGGAAACTTGAACCCTGTTATTGCCTCAAAAATTATTAGTACATTGGCGAACAACAAACGTAGAAATGAAACTGGAAGGAGATTTGCAATTTTGCCTTCTCCTGTTTTCTTAAAACAGTTATGAGATTGCTGCTTTTATCCATATGCATTTTGCCACAAATCAAGGCAATCATGGCTAGTTAGACTGTGTACAACTGTATACATATGGGAGGTTCAAGAAAACCTGAGATATGGGAGATATGGGAGGTTCAAGAAAATTCCCTATGAAGAGCGTATCTGTATTTGTGGTGCCCCTGAGATCGAAGATCTAACTCATCTTCTGCTCTATTGCAAAATCTATCAAATAGAAAGAAAACAACTGCTAGAGATATTTCACTGTGGAAAAATCATTGGGACCCTCTAGCAAAAGTCTCACTTCTGCTGGCCGGCTCCAACAAGCTGATAACAGATGCTACTGCTCGTTTTCTCTGTAAAGCCATGAAACTAAGATCTGATTACATAGATGCAATTGGAATAAATTGTGTTGGAGATGAGGACCTGTGAATTGTTACCACCTCCCTTAGAATCCCTCCTGCTGGGCAAAACAGGGGTTTAATTGATGTAATGGTCTAGAATTCTCCTCAGATTGTTTTTAGAATCATTGCAATGTGTCTGTGTTCTGTGTGTATTTGATATGGCTTCTGGCTAATCAATAAAATTGTTGTTGTTGTTGTATACATATGAGGAAATCAATGTCTAAGTAGTAGTAATTATAAAATAAAGTGAATTTGCGATATATAGATATGCAATCAATAGTTCTCAATGCAGAGATTAAAATGACTTTGCATCATGACTTTGGCTAAATTACTATTTAGGCAAAGTCAGTATTTAATTTTAGTAAAAATACAGCACAGTAGATTATTTGTTGTTGAGTCTGAGTAGAAATATCGGAAATGGATTTCACTGATGCATATAACTAGAGAAAATATGAAATATTAATGCTTTGAGTAAGGAAAGAAAACAATAAAAACAACCACTCCACAAGAGACTCTCTTAATACTAACAGTAAGCCTCAAAATCAACAAAACCAATAACTAGCCCGCAGTGGATAGTGTAGATAGAAACTCATCACATTTCAAAATCATATCCAATAAAGTATTAGGCATATATCTAGGGAAATTTTGCATTAAAATAAAAGGTCAAGTAGTATTATATTGGAAGAACTAGAAAAAAAATCAGTTTACCTGGTGCCAAGGTTTTATTGCAAGGATATAGCGAGAAACAGTTTAAAACAGAAACAGTTTTACTAAAGAACCCATGGTGTTGACATTTAGCCATGAGAGGATTAAAAAAAATCCATTTGTACAGTATAAGGGGCCAAAGCTCTTGTATAAATATTTGAGATAAATAAATATAGTTAATAAACAAGGGCAATAAGGCAGTTCTCTGAAATCAGATCAAATACTCATGCTGCTAGTTTTCAAATCTGTGAGATAAGTACAATAAATATACCCAGATGTTAATTAATTCAACCAGGGAGAGAACTGCAGGTAGGGATTGATCACGCTTAGGCAATTCTATAGGTTTTTAAATTTTTTATTTTAAATAAACATATCCAACCTTTTTTCTAAAAATGATTAAACACCTGATGAAGCAACAGATGGGATTAAGAGACTATATTTTAGTGGTATGTGAAGGCATGTGGATTATAAGTACAGTAGAAGAATGTCAGCAACAGCATTTTGATAAAACAAAATCCACAGTGACTTTAAGCATAATTGTGTAAAATTATATTATAGTCACCTATGTATACACCTTTTATACATGTTAGAATGTCAGAGGGAAAATTCTTAGCATCACTTTAATTGCAGTTTGAACAAATAAAATGCTTAGAAAAGCCCTTTGAGTGTTTTGGAAACAATTGTAAAAACCCTTTAAAGAAAAAAAAAATCTAATGTTAAAAATGAAGACAGTTTAACCTGAATTTCAAAATGCATTCCCTATCTTACTAATGCAGTATTTCTCAAACCTGGTTCCTGAAATTCTATTGGACTAATTCTCATTAATCCCATCAGCATGGGCAGTGTCAGGGATTCTGGGACCCCCATTATAACCTGCAGCCTTTGCCTCTCGTCCTCCTCCCTGGAAAAACCAACAAGGGACCTTGGAGGAGAAATCCCTCCTCCCCTACCTCTCCTTCGGCTCTTTCAAGGGCGCGGGGAGGAAATGAGGAAGGCTTCAGGCCTTGTTGAGCAAGTTGAGAGGAAAATGGGGGGAAGGGAGTGGGAGGCTGGCAGTGCCCATGATGCCCACCCCTGCTGATCTCAGATCAGAAGGGGTGAGTATCTGGATCCGATCCCCCTCCCCCCCAAAAAACATGGGATGGAGCTGTGTGGCCTCCATCCCGAGAGGAAGTGGGATTTAAAACCCCAGTTCCTCTTAGATTTTTGGCCTAAAAGTTGAAGTCCAATTCCAGGAGGGGAATTCATGTTGTAGACCAATACCTTCTTAGGATTTAGTCCTTGACAGACATTTTGGACATCTCAAAACACCGGTGGATTTTTTCATCAGACAAATATTGCTCATTTGGATTCTTTAGCTGGTGGTACCAACAGGGCCTGGCCCATCTTTCAATAGTTCTTAATCTTTCAGAACAGCTTTCTTCCTCATTTCCTCTTACATCAATCATTGGCTAGTGTTTGAGCTTCTCATACATTCCTAAGCATCATCCCATATCAATGGGTCTTGATTTCATCCCATCCCTTCCTTTTCATCACCCTTACTACTGTGCCACACGATATATTTATATTTTTCCTTCCAACTTTGTTCTCAGCTAGTGTCTTAAAGTGGCTCTTCTTGTGTCCTCCTTGTATCCTGCTCTCCTCTATCATTGCCAAATACATTGCTCTTCTTCCATCTATATCCATTTACTGCTTGTCCCCATTCTGGGGGAACTTCACTATTTTCCTTCTCACCAAGTTGTCTGATAGGCCTTGGGGTGAACTGATAGGGGTGAACTGCAAACAATTTGTGACTACTGATGACAGTTAGTGAGTGATAAGGTCCTATTCAATGCAACTTTGCTCTACCACAGCTGCAGAAGAAGAGCCACTGAAGTCAGGATGATTAGATTGACATGTCTGGAACAGATTGGAGTGCCAGGATTGTGATTACATGAACAACAGCCTCAAACTGGTTCCAGAAGGCACAGCATTTTTTTCTCCATTTCTGGTGAGATGTGCACCAGAAGTCTGGAGGCATAAGAGGTGAAAAGAGAAAGAGAAAGTGGAGGTAATCATTGACTTGTTCCAGGGGGTCTATTTGCCCCTGCTGTCCAGCTATACACTTGCCATGCTTTTCAGCAGCCCCCATCCACATGTTCCAAATTTTAAAATGTGCTCCAGCACAGGTGGATGTCTATAAAGCACTTTGCATTCTGCAGATATGATTTTGCCATGCAGTGTGGTTTAGGTTTAGGGCTCATTGAAGCACATTAAGGGCCTTAACTCAGATTTTCCTGTGACTTCATTTGATGTGCTTTACATCCTTTAACTTACACTGCAGTACATGTTGTTGGAATGTGTTTTCTACCCACTGGACTTGGCTTCAAGCTGCATTAAATGGTCAGTATATATGTGACCCCAGCTTCCTTAAAAGGAGTGAAAAATCTGTCTTTGATTTGCATAACAATTAGCATCTAAAACATATGCTATGAATTGCACTTAAAATATACAATACATTTATTAAAGAAAGGACTGCAACTCTCATTTATTTCATGGGGTTTATGTAAGAGAATTTCAAAGAGGGCTATGCTCCTAATTTTTAGTATGCATTGACATCTCAGCAGTACTAATATGATACACTCTTTTTGATTTAGAATTGCTATTTTAAATATTGCTGCTACAGTTATCTTTTCAGCTACTTATGCTCAGTAAGATTATATATTATTGCCCTTCCATTTTCCACCCATAACAATTCCAGATTGTTTTTAAAATACTGACATGAAAAGTTTCCAACTTCTTCTTTTTTGTCTGTTTGACTTTTTCATGCCACAGAAGCTGTAATTTCTCTAGTAACAGTAGGTTTGTATTATTTGTCTTTGTACTCAGCCAAGCCTCCTGCTAAATTAGAAATTTGCAGCTCTTATCCCTTTCCACTGCTGGTTAGATCAATACTGAAACAGGGGTAGTCTCTACTGAGTTCATTCTGGTTTTGACACAAATAGCAGAAAAACAAATTCTGAGAGCCCAGGTGTCCCTTTTGGTAAGCCAAATTCCATAACACTATTGACCTTCTACAGTCTCAGCTTCCCAGAGTGATTGAATAGTCTGCCAGAGTTAATCTGAAGGTGAACCATTTGGAATGCAATAAACTAAAGGCAAGATAATAGATCATATTTGAACAGTTTCATTGAGTCTAATAGAAATGATTCTGCAGTCTTGGTTTGTTTTTTAAAATTGTAGTAATTTTTATTTTGCATAGAATTTGAACATCAATATGTTCTGAGGAAGAAGTGCAGAAAGTGAAAATGATGCCCACCACTACTGCAAATTTAAGAAAAGAAGGATATAGTGAAATGAAATGCACAATTTTCAGGCATGCCTGCATATTCACAAGGATGCAGAATCTGAGGCTGGATTTACATTGCCATATCCAGTTTCTGCTTTCAGATTATTTTCTTTTAATTGGATTATATGAGTCTACACTGCCATATAATCCAGTTCAAAGAAGATAATTTGGATTCAGAAACTAGATTATATGGCAGTGTAGATGAAGCCTGAGTGGCAATTCTGAAATTTTGCAGGCTTCTCAGTGGTATGAGTAACCAGCAAAGGAAATTGGTTGTCAACTACAAAGTAGTCATAGTTAGTTAATTTGTCAAAACCAAACAATTATTGTTTATCTACGATTCTGCCTTTCCAGAGAGCTCTGTGAAGTATAGTTCTATAATGTTTCTTATAAAGGATTCTTTAAGGGAAAGCCACAACAATTAAGTTGCTATAACATTCATTCACATTTGAAGTAGATATATTCCAAGTTGCTTTGGCCTCAGGGTTTAGGGAAAGAAAGAAGCTAAACTAGACTAGAGAATCTACTAGGCATGAGAAAAAAGTTATGAAAATGAAATGATTCGTAAGAAATTCGTAAGAAATGCTACTTTTGAGTATTTCCGCACCTGGAACGCCAACCAGGAAGTGGACTTTCTTTATAGAACTTCGGGGCCAGGATTTTCTTAAGTGTCGTTATTAGGTCGTAAGGGGCACCCTCCTTCTCTCTCACCACCCTCCCGCCTCCCTTGCCAATAAGTATTATGGCAAGGCAAGCCCTAAACTCGCTCCTTCTTTTGGCTGGAAGCCCGGAAAAATGTAAACAGAGAGGATTACTTAAGTAAATCTGCAAAGGAGGGCACTTTGGATGAAGTGCCCTCCTTTGTGGATTTACTCTGAGTAAACCTCTCTGTTTACATTTTTCCAGGCTTCCTGCTCTCCCGCCTGCCAGGATCTAAAGCATCAAAGAGTATTGGGGTGAGAAACCAACCTAATGTATAATAGAATGAATGCTACTGTAAGTGCCTAATATTATAAGTAATCCAACTGGTCATATACCTACATTCCATGCACATGCAATAATACAGCAGTAATAACAATAACAAGAGGTAAAATTCAAACCGAAGTATTCTGACTGGTCCCTGCCTCATGCGGTGCAAGCGGGCTCTTCTCTATTAGCCCGGGGAAAAGCCAGCGTTTTCTGCTTGGGTGCACACACATACATATTCTTGGGGGGATTTGCTGCAGAATCCCGGGCTCATAGAGAAGATTCTGCAGCAAATCCCCCAAGAATATGTATGTGTGTGCACCCAAGCAGAAAAACGCTGGCTTTTCGGGCTCACAGAGAAGAGCCCGTTTGCACCGCATGAGGAGGGACCAGTCAGAATACTCGGTTTGAATTTTACCTCTTCTTAAACCCATTGTTATTACTGCTGTATTATTGCATGTGCATGGAATGTAGGTATATGACCAGCCTGGGCAAACTTGGGCCCTCGCTCCCTCAGGATCGGGGTGAGAGAGAGGCAGCGAGGAGTGGGAGGGGGGGGGCTCTTCCTCCTTTTCTTTTGCTGCTTCCAAGAATAGAATACCCCCTCCCTCCTTCCTATTTGGAGAGTCCCATCTAGAATTCAGTGTGATTTATTCAAGTTTTGGCCTACAACTCCCAGAAATCCCAGCCAATTTACCAGCTGTTAGGATTTCTGGGGTTGTAGGCCAAACTCATCTGGAATGCGCATGCGCTGGCATACGAACTACTAACGAATTTCGTTAGTAATTAAGTTACATTTTAGAAATTTTTGGAATTTTTTTTGAAAGTCTTTCTTTTACTAATCAAAAAAAATCCCCCCCCATTTGATTTTAGAATCGCCATTTTTGGGTTTGAAACCATGCCTAGAATCTACCATTCACTTCCCAAAACTTGATAAAAACCCCAGATACAAATCTGTATAGCAAGATGAATCAAATTGAACACTGCACCAAACATAATGTAATGTGATTTTTTTTGAAGACTGAAAAAAAATCAAAATACTGATAGGTGTTCATCTTTGGGAGAACATTGTGCATTTCAAGCAGAATCTGTGTTCATATGTTGAGCATGGGTGTGTCTTGCCTGCAATTTGACAGTGCCATGCTTTGTTAAATGGATTGTGGTGTAATTATATAATATCCCTTGCATACTAATGTGGACAATACAAATACACCATTTCTCCAGGAGATTTTCTACAAACTGTATTTTTTCACAGCAGAAGTAGAGAATTCTAAGAATACTGTATGCCAGAAGAAGGGACTGGCAAAAGAACCTCTGCATTTTCCTTTTCTAAGAAAACCCAATGAAAATCATAGAATGGCCATATATTGATAGGCAACTTGAAGGTGTGTACAGATACATATAATTGCTGGGGCAATCATCTCAGAGACATTTAAGATTCTGATATTTTATTGTTCCAAGGGTTGGAGTAGATTTAGATCACATTTACAATGTAAACAAAGTAAGTTTAAATTTTGATTAGGTTAACTACTACCAAGTTCTATGCAGGCATTTTATCTCAAGTCTAATCAAGAGTGTAACATTCCAGATTGATTCTGGCATGGTTTTGACTGCAAGCTCCCAAGCAATTGTGGAGGTGAGGAGTTCTGACCATCCAGCAGTGGCAAATCCAGTTTGCTGTCACAGGAGAGCCAACCCCATAATGCTCTTCCTATTGTTATCAAAGTGGTGGCCACCAGAGACGACATAGCTAGGATCCATTGCTCATTGGCTGAAGTGATGTCAGTCAGGGCACCAGAGTGATAGGGTGGTGGTGGTGGTGAAATTGCCCTCTACTCCCTCCCCCTACTTTCTCCAATTGCCCTTGCACCCTAACCAACATCACTGGGTAATGGACGGAAGCACACCCATGTCATGCCCAGTGGCTGCCATTATAATGAGAACAGGAGGGGGATTGTGAGTGCCATCCCATGTCCCTGGGAGCCCAGGGAATATGGGATGGCATGTAAATAATTGCTGCCAGTTCTACCTTGGAACCAGCACAACTACTTACATGGACCAAAGTCATAGTTTGCTCCAGATGCTTGGGAAAAATTTGCAGCAAGTCACTACTTTAAAAAATGTATTTCAGGTCATGGTAAGTGGCCTTGGCTGTCGTAACAGAGCTGCTGTGTGGAAGCAAAGTCAAAATAAACTTACTGAAATATCCAAGATTGACAGTCCATGTACCACTTCCCTTAATGGTACATGGTCCACACTTTCAAGGATATCAATAGAAATCTTTATCAACATTTGCTGTTATGCAGAAATCCCAAAAACACTTTCTATGGAATAAATCCTACAAAGCCCTGTATGACTTATCCGTGAGTAGACCTATACAAGCTGTTAATGAAATAATAAAAAACCTAAATATTTTATCTGTTGCTTAGCTAAAATAAAATCCCATCCTTCAGAAAAGCAGAGTATAAAATAAATATATTTGTTCTCTTTTTCCATATGCCATAGAAAGTAGCACAATTGTCAAAAATCCAGTTTTACCTAAAGAGAAGCAAATGAAGACTGGATTTCAGAAAAAATGGTGGAATATTGTGTAAAAGTAAAGCAGTTGTAAAATGATACTTCTCTGCTTCAGCTTGATCTTGTTTTCCTCCTGCATTAAAGCTCTTTGGTAGCGACAACGGGGTTTATAAATTCCTATTCCTGCCAACAGACTCATTCCAGATTTCAGTTGGTTCATATACTTGCTCAGTCATATAATCTTTTATCACTTTGCTGTAATATTGAGTAGGAGTGAGTTCTCTCATTTATCAAAGGGTGTTCAAAACAGCCAGGGAAAACAGCTGCCCAACTAACCTAACTGCTAACACAGCCTCAAAGCTTGCGTTATTTCCTGCTGGCTCCATCAGAAGCCTGGTGCTGGATGAGTGACCCTGCAACCCTACAGCACCTGTCTTCATGATGCCTTTCACTGTCTGGCTACCTGCCCATATTTCATTTGTTTCTGAAATCTTTCCCACAACTCACCTCTTCGAGGCTGACCTGGCAGTCACACAACTGAAGAAGCAAAATAAACAAGTCACTGCCAATCAGTGTGTCTCACTGTTATGCCTTACCGTTGATATTCTTCCTAAACAACACTCTTGTTCACTATACATGAGAGTAAGAAAGAATACTACTGAATGAGTGAGTATGCCAAACAGGTAACTCAGCTCCATTTCCTCCTCTTTCTGTTATGTCCGCAGATAGGCCCAAGCTAAGATTCAGGTAATAGCTATGTGCATAGCACAGTCATCCCAGAAATATGCAGGCTGGCTCCACATGCATGTACCCACAATATATACATGCAGTGAAATTTTTAAAAAATCCAAATGAATGTGGCTTTTATTTGTTGGACAGCAGGTAGCTCAGGCATGCACACAAAAGCTGAGCTTCCAGGACTTGTATCAATTGACAAGTCTACTAGAAATATGCTTCAAAAAACAGCTTGCCATAGGGAAATGAGTTCAAGTGATAACATTTCAGGAGACTAAACATGTCAGTGTCTGGGCATGGCATCCTATAAAATATAGATATCTTTCAAAATATCAAAATGATAATTAATATTTGAAACCCTATTAAACCTTTGTTGAGCTGTCTGCATCTGCTCCTGAGCAGCTCATTGGGAAGCTAGCCAGTGACAGCTGCTCTCCTTCTGGATCAGTGCTGCTAGAGGGCAATGAGGTCGTGCAGCACAATAATACATCTTTTTTTTTCTTATGATTGATGAGTTTGGAAGATTCCAAATTGCTCTTTGGGCAGTGGTTACATCCCAAGTGTTTCCATCATGGCCTTTTTTCTTGTGTTCCTCTGTGGATTCATTCTCCATACAAGCTGCCCTCAAACTTAAACTTAACCTACGTTTGTCGGAAAAATTTCAGCTGAATAGATTTACATATCATAGTGAACCCAGAAGGGACATTGCTGAATCTTGTGTGATTTGAAAATCAGTGTGAACCTTCCTGCTTTTGCAATCCTTAAAACCTGTTTCAAACTTTTGTGTTGACTTTGCAGATAATAAATTAATGACAGGTCCTGCTGATATGAGATCCGCTTTGACTACATCTTAGATGAGATATTATGCATGTTATTTTCCACCATTGATAGATTGGGGATGTTTTACTGCTTGTAAGTGCTGCAAAAGTTGGTTCTGGTAACCTTCACCTATTAGTCTATAAAATATATATGAAACGGAAGGGGAAACAAGTTTACTGATGCCTCCCCTCACTTTGTTACTGGTGGGTTTGATGAGAACAGGGAAAAAAGTAAATGAGCTCATGAAGACTTGTTTATTGTTATTTTTTCTAGTGGGAAATTGCAGAAGATGAAGTCCAGTTCACAGTCCAACTACCTAATAAGTTCTGCTTAAAATGCATGAAGAAGAAAAAGAAAATAAATTATTGGCAACCCACTCTCTTAGCTAAGCTTCTATGCCAGGAAATGAGCAATTGAAAATTGAAACATATTTTAATAAATGCAGAAATATAAATGAGCATTGGGCAGGATGTATTTCTTCCAGAGAAACGACTGTTCTCCAAAGGAAATTCATAGTTTAATCAATCTGTTCTCTGAGAATTCAATTCTCATCAAAATATTCTACAGTAATGTCACTTCTACAAAGATTGGAACCAGGCAATAAGAGGGGCAAGGTGGAGAGACTATTAATAGCTTCCTCTTTTAGTAATTAATTGTAGAAAATTCAGCGACTCGGGTCATATTGGAAAGTTCATACAAATCCAGTAAGGCATTGCTTACTTTTTAATCAAAATGCATTTGATTAAATATTTCAAATAATACTGCAGCTCTTAATAAATACTTCATACTACAATAGAGAATGAAAAGTATTTTGATCACAAGGGAAAATTAAAACAATTGGTAGAAATACCTCTTCCCTTCATGGTACATGGCCCAAGTTTTCAAGGAAGAACTTATTCCCTGATATCAACAGAAATATTTATCAACATTTGCTGTTTTGCAGAAATCCCAAAAACACTTTCTATGGAATGAATCCTACAAAGCCCAATGTGATTTATCTGTGAAATAAAAAAGCCTAGAGATTCTATCTATTACTTAGCAAAAATCAAATCTCATCCTGGAGAAAAACAGGATATAAAATAAAATACATATATTCTCTTTTTCCACCACCAGCATCATTTGTAAAAGTAAAAGAATATAATATTTTTAGTGTTGGGAAAAGAAACAAAAAATTGTTTTTACAGCCAAAATTTGTAATGAGTTTGTTTTTAAGGGTTGTCATACTATTATTTCTACAGTATTTGCTTTATTGAAACATGTATTAAGTTGGAAAAAAGTCTGTCACAGCTCTGAAAAAATAAAATGCGCTATAGCTTGCTGTGGAAATTCAAAAGAAAAACAGTATGGACTTGAAGGACAAACATTTCTTCAGTAGTACACAGTTTTTATTTCCAGTCTCAAAGGGGAATGAAATCACAGATGGAACCATGAAGTATGTTTACTCATCCCAGGCCTTTGATATGTAAATGACTGTTCTGAGAGAATTAGAAATACACTGACCAATAGACATTCTTTTAGAAGAGAGAAAGCCATTGCTACCTAAGGGAGCAGGGAGATAAACATTTCTCACAGCAGACACAGGGCGAATAACTGAATCCTGACTGCTGCTAGAGTGGTTTCCTAGGGGAGTTGTTGCATTTTCAATACAACATATTTTCTGTGTTTAAATTCAAAGCAAAAACCAAAACCAAATAAAAAAAAGGATAAAGCAGATAGAAAGAAACTTCCAAGGGGTTTTCTGATAACCATCAAAATGTATTATTGCAGATGCCTCCAATTGAAGCCAAAATATTAGGTTTTTAAAAACTTAATCATAACAACTGGCATTTACTACATTTCATATTTTCATTTTATCTTGCCAAATTTTATTTTGGACATCTATTGGATGAGAGTTAATGAGCAACATTATGGGTGCCCACAGGCTTTGGCATTTGGTTTTTGACTGTTCTCCTGACATATTCATGATTTCAGAAGTATCCTTCATTGTACTGGAATACATGTGACAATATAAAGTCAGAGGTTTAATCAGAAAAATTAGATCCAAGGCACTATACTTTACTAATAAAATATACAAGATATTATTAAGTGGTAAGTTTTGTCCACATACTGAAACACATTGTTTCCCAAACTTTTAGTTTTCTGGTTTTGAAAGCTTTTGAAAACTATGGGTAGAGAGTATGATTGTCAACTTAATTTATCTTTTTTATCAATGACCAAAGTATGATCACTGTTGCACATGAACATATGTGTATAAAACAATATTGATATATCTATATGCTCATTGACCAGACACCTACGGTACATCCACACTGAACATTTAATGCAGTTTCAAACATGTATTGAATAAAACAGTTTTGATATGCAGATGACTACACAGGAAATATTGGAACTAATTAATAGGCTTGTTTGATCAAGAAAAAAGTGGTTCAAAACCCGTTTTGGTTGTAGGGGGCGCTGGTGATTCGACTCCGAAATGATTTCCGAAATTTTCTGAAAAAAGCCGGAATTTTCCGAAATTTCAGAATTGCTTCATTAATGGCGGGTGCGATTGCGCAATGCGCAAAAAACTGCAAACGGGACAGGCAAAGCTTGGGGGATTCCATTTCCCTTGGTTTTAGACCACTATTGACAAAACTTGCCACAATGGTAGAAATTATTAGCAGATTATAAGAGATTTCTTGTTTCCATAAGTACAACGTGTAACCCCAGACAGAGAAAGGGGGGCAGTACAAAATGTTATGGGTTTGTTCCCCAAGGAAAAGATTAGATTAGGAGATTTTCCCAGCTGCCCTGCCCTTCTTTCCTCCCCACACACAAACAAGCCTCGCAGGCAACAGCTGTTCTTCCCAAATTGTTCCCTTCCCTAATCCTGTCATTCCCTTCCCAAGCGGTGGCACCTTTCCCACCCAAGCTCCCTTCCAGTTCACATCCCTGGCTTACAATGAGACCATGAGGCATGTGCAGCCCTTTTTAAAGGGCAATGGCTGCCGTGCCGAAACCTCTCCCCTCTCCACGTGGTTTCCACTCATTGGCTGGAGGCAAGCATCCCAGCATGCAAGCAGCTCCTTGCCTCCATTGCTGGGCCTTTTCCAAATCACTTCTTGAGTTGGAACAAAGATGGCGACAGTGGCGTAGAAAGGGCAAGGATACTTCCAGGTTCCTAAATCGCTTCAAAATCATTTCAAAAAGGAATTTGGGCCAAATTTAATCCAAATTCCAAAGATTCCAACTGGACCTAACCATGCCTACTAATTAGGTAGCCTGGTGGGACTGGGGTGATTAGGAGTTTTATTTCACATGATTTTGTGAGAATTTGAAGTTTGAAGTTAAGTTTGAACTGCATTAAATGGTTAGTGTAGATGGGTCCTAAATGAGATAAGTTTTGACAGGAAAACAAGAAAGCTACACTTATTTCCCCATATTTCCTCAAAACAGATAAATATTGCCAAAGCTGCCTACATCAAATTTGTCCATGTGGACTTGTACCAGTTATGTTGTCCCATAAGTGCTTCAAAATCCAGTTTTACAACATTTATAGCTGCCATTTGCAAACAACAAAAATCAGTCTTAATAGATTCAAATACAAACTGGAAACCTCTTGGTAAGTTCCAAGTAGAATAAACCTATTAAATCAAGTACTGGAATTTATAGGTAAATCAATCTGATTCAATGGTTCTACTTTAGTCACCACTAAGCATAGTATTGAGGATAAAGTTTACTCTGAATATACATTTTCCTCTTTCTCCACCCCAGCTATGATTCATACTCTCCCGTGACGGATTACACCTTAGAGCTATCCCTGCGCTTGTCACCTCGGGATTAGAGAGTGTCGGCCTGGTGTGGGAGTCCCCGGAGAGCCTGGTGATTCTGCTGGTGTACCGTGCGCCTAGCGCACCGGCGGAGAGCCTGGCGCGGTTGCTGGAGACTGTGTCGGAGTGGGCATTGAGGTTTCCCAGACTTATTGTCCTGGCGACTTCAATGTCCACGCTGACGCAGCCTCCGTCCCATCTGCAGCCGCAGACCTAATCTAGACCATGGCGACATTAGGTCTCTCCCTTTGTAGCTCGGGACCCACACACTCGGCCGGGCACACTCTCGACTTGGTGTTCAGCGCGGGGGTTCAAGTGGACCTAGCCTCCGTAATAGAGGTTCCATGGTCAGACCACTGTGCTCTAAGGATCCGGGTTGAGTAACCGCCTCCCCCATGCAAGGGCGCCGAACAGATTTTCGTTCGCCCAAAGAGACTTATGGAACCTGAAAGGTTCCTGAATGCTCTGAGGGATCTGGAGTCTATCAGCGTCTCAGTCGATGAGCTAGTTCAGGCCTGGAACACCTCTTTAGCTAGAGCTCTCGATGAGATTGCCCCTAGGCGCCCTCTCCGACCCCACAACCGTCGGTCCCCCTGGTATACAGGGGATCTTAGGGCCATGAAGTGGGAGAGGAGACGGCTAGAGCGCGAGTGGAGGAAACTCCGTGATGGAGCTTCAGTATCAGCTTATAAGCTAATTAAAGAGACTTATGAGCATGCTGTCAAGGTGGCCAAAAATGAATACTTCTCCGCCCTGATAGCGTCTGCTAGCTCACGCCCGGCTCAATTGTTCAAGGTAATTCGGTCTCTGATGACGGTCCCTACCGTCCCAAAAAATAGTGATCAGGCCCTCACAGCCAGTGCTTTTCAGAGCTTTTTTACAGACAAGATACTGAGCCTCCGCCGGGACCTTCCGGCCACAGTTGATACAGTAAGAGAGCTAGAGACTCCGTGGCCCTCCGCCGGGCCCACCCTCGACCGGTTTCGGCCACTGGACGCAGATGCTGTTGATAAGATAGTGGCTGCAGCTCGCCCTACCACCTGCTCCCTCGACCCGTGCCCCTCCTGGCTTGTTAGATCTTGCCTGGAGGGGTTACGTGGGCCTCTGTTGAATATCATAAACAGCTCCCTTGAGCAAGGAGTCTTTCCAGAGTGCTTGAAAGAGGCGGTGGTAGCTCCATTACTGAAGAAACCATCATTGGATCCCGCGGTTTCCTCCAACTACCGCCCAGTGTCGAACCTCTCGTACCTGGGCAAGGTAGTTGAGGGGCAGTAATGGAGCAGTTGCAGTCCTTCTTAGATGACGCAACATGGCTAGACCCCTTCCAGTCCGGCTTCCGTTCGGGGCACGGGACGGAGACGGTCCTGGTCTCCATCACAGACCAACTCCACTGCCAGCTCGACCAAGGCGGGTCTGTGCTGCTCGTGTTATTGGACCTCACGGCAGCGTTTGACACGGTCGACCACAATCTTTTGATCCACCGCCTGGCCATGGCTGGAGTGAGGGGGACTGCCCTTAAATGGCTGACCTCCTTCCTCCGCCAGCGGTCTCAGCGTGTGAGGAGGGGCGAGGTGGTCTCTGAGGGCTCCCCATTAGTTTGTGGAGTTCCACAGGGGGCCATTCTCTCCCCTCTGTTATTTAACATCTACATGCAGCCGCTTGCACAGCTGGTGCGGAGTTATGGGCTGGTTTGTCACCAGTACGCTGATGACACCCAGCTCATTCTGAGGATGGAGGGCAGGCCGGAGTCCATCCCCGATAATTTCCAGCATTGCCTCGAAGCCGTTACTGGATGGCTGCGAGCCAGTAGGTTGAGGGTGAATCCGGCAAAGACGGAGATCTTGTGGCTGGGTCGCCCGGGTGGGGTGGATGTCCAGCTTCCGACCCTGGACGGTGCGGCGCTGTGCCCAGCGCCCGTCTGTGAAGAGCCTGGGGTCCACCTGGACTCCCAGCTGACCATGGAGGCCCAGGTCTCTGCGGTCAGCAAGGCTGCTTTTTCCACCTCCGCCAGGCAAGGAGGCTGGCCCCTACCTCTCCCGGAACGACCTGGCCACGGTGATCCAAGCCACGGTCATCTCAAGGCTAGACTACTGTAACGCGCTCTACGTTGGCCTTCCTTTGTCGTCGATCCGGAAGCTCAAGCTGGTGCAGAACACTGCCGCCCGGCTCCTGTCTGGCACTCCAGCAGGTTGCCGTATAACACCCGTTTTGCAGGATCTGCACTGGCTGCCTATTGAGCACCGGATCGCCTTCAAAGTGCTGGTCCTTACCTTTAAGGCCTTACACGGCCTGGGGCCAGCATACCTGAGGGACCGCCTCACTCCATATTGCCCTTCGAGATCACTACGGTCTGAGGATGCCAACTTCCTGGAAATACCATCAACGAAGTTGGCACACCTGACATCTACCCGCCGGAGGGCGTTCTCCGTCATAGCCCCCACGCTGTGGAACGCCCTTCCGGCCGAAACCAGGGCCCTGAGGGACCTACTCCCGTTCAGACGGGCCTGCAAAACCCATCTGTTTAGGCAGGCCTTCGGAGAGTAGGTCCGCGCGTTTTAAGTACCACGCTGCTGCACCTGCTGCTGCTCTGTTGTTTTATTGCTGTTTGCTACTGTTTTAATTGGTTTTATGTTTTTAACTCCTTGTTTATTGTGCCATTGGCTTTTGTGAGCCGCCCCGAGCCCCCGGGAGTCAGCGGCATAGAAGCCTCAATAATAAATAAAATAAATAAATACAGTTGGAAATAGTAGTAGTCTTTTATAACAAAAATTACTAGTGATAATAATGAAATCACAAGGTCCCACTTAAGTATAATGTCCTATTTGCTTGAAAGATCATACCTATTGTAGTTTTACATGTCAGGTGGCTGGCTCATGCAACTGAAATAATTATAATCAAATTGACATGACAGTTTTGACATGCAATGGTCTTTTCTGTTGTATGCAAAGATCGAACAGATAGGAATGTGTTCTCAAGCTATTTTGCAAATGCAGATAGTTTATATTGCCAATATTAAACTTGAAGAGTATTTGGATTAGATTTAACTGTTCTCATACAACACTTCAGTGATGGGGGGGAAAGAAGGGTAAGACACTACCCTCATGGGAAAGGGCATCCTTGAATTAAATCTGTATCTGAATACACACACATTAAAAGCTAGGATCTATGCAAGATTTTTTAAGTCATATTATTCATTTAAAGACATTTGTATTTTGCAATTATTCCATGATCTAATATTATAGCACCATATTTACATACGATTGTACTCAAACATGAAAAAATAATTTAATGTTTATTTTACTTTTGGTTGTGCTGCACTACTTTGAGAAATCATATTTTTTTTATTTCTATAGGCATTTTGGAGTTTCGGCACTTTGCAAGGTAAGTAATTTCAAAATGTCAGTGAAATACATTTACATGCAAATGTCAGATGGCTGATAAAGCTGATGTTTAAAGCAGATCTATAAAGCCTTGTGGCAGGTTTGCTTCATACCCTGTCCTGTTAAACTCAGTACATTTATATGCACAGAGAGCTAAGATATAATAGCTACTACATATGTATAAAATCAACAGCTCACACTAATGGGAAATTATCAAGGTCACAGTGCCCGCTGGTCTTACTTTAATGCTTTCCTCATCATAATTCAGACCCAAGACATATTGTAATAGTTTTGCATTTGGTGACAAGAGACATTGCTGAATCAATTCTACATGTAATTGATAATCTATTTCATATACATAGAGATCAGCCACTAATTTACTATTTAAATTTTCAATCTCAAATGTTTCTTACACAACATAACATGGTTTTTAAAATAAAAAATTGATACAGTTGAATAACTTATTTTGCTTAAGTGTAGACAAAGGAGTCAGTGGGTTGTTGTAGATTTTTTGGACTGTATGGCCATGTTCTACAAGCATTATTACCTGATGTTTTGCCTGCATCTATGGCAGACATCCTCAGAGGTTGTGACCTTACAACCTTTGAAAATGCCTGCCATAGATGCAGGTGGAATGTCAGGAGAGAATGCTTCTAGAACATGACCATACAGCCTGAAAAACCTACAACAACCTAGTGATTCCAGCTATGAAAGTCTTCGACAATACAAAAGAGTCAGCTTCGCTCAGGAGTTCAGAACCATTATGCTGACAGTGTTGACCAACTATGCTGCCCTAAGGGGGCTTCAGCCCCCCCCCCCCCGAAATTCTCAGGGTGGTCTGCGAAAAGGCCTTACTGGTACATTATTTAAACTGTTATGTTTATTCATATCATGATCTGATCACCATGCTCATTATATCCCACATTAATGGGGTTATTGGGATAACAATACAAAAGGTTTGCTAGGGTAGACCCTCTTCCACCCAGTCTCAGCCCTCCCCAAACCAAACTCAGCCCCCCCCCAATCAAAATCCTGGCGACGGCACTGCTCACTAGGCAGTGCTATTAAGCCAGGAAGTGTTGTTTGATAGAGACATTTGGGACATTTTCTCAATACCATTATAAGTCTATGATGGCATTGAGAAAATGTCCCAAATGTGTCTATCAAACAAATGGAGCAATGTATTGTCGAAGGCTTTCATGGCCGGAATCACTGCGTTGTTGTAGGTTTTTTCGGGCTATATGGCCATGTTCTAGAGGCATTCTCTCCTGACGTTTCACCTGCATCTATGGAAAGCATCCTCAGAGGTTGGAGAATGGCTCTAGAAAATGGCCATATAGCCCGAAAAAACCTACAACAACGCAAATGCAGCAATTCCCTAATTATTCTGCAGAACTTAGTCAAGCAAGCTTAGGGCCTTTCCACACAGTCATATAACCCATAATATCAAGGCAGATAATGTACAATATCTGTTTTGAATAGGATTATCTAAGTCCACACTGCCATATACTCCAGTTCAATGTGGATTTTATACAGCTATGTGGAAGGGGCTTTAGGAGCATGTCACATGGCTATTACATCTCGCACATGGGGTGCCCCGTGCACCCTCCCTCCTCCCCTTATCACACATGGTGGATGGGAAAGGGTGAATTGGCACCTGTTCCCATCCCCATCACATGGCAGAAAGGGTGGCAAAGCGTATTGCCCCACTGCCCTTTCTGCCATCACACAGGATTTGGGGGCCAAAAGTGCAGATTGCTCCATCTGTTGGGTGCTTTGCCTCCACTTTTAGAGGGCAGGGCCTGCCGTACGCCGTGTGATAGTACATGGCAGGCCCCATCAAAGCCGTGAACGAAGGTGGCAAAATGAGACATTTTGCCACATGTGAAGAGGTCCTTTGTGTCTTTTCGTCAAAGGTAACTAATGCATTTCAATTTAGCATTTATAGCAAAATACTAATTTAATCCACTGTTACTATTGTCTTTATGTCCTAAATTACAATAGGGTGATATAACACTAATATTAATACTGCTACTACTGGATTGAACTGTGACATATATACATTTACACATAAGTATAAGATAATGTGATTCTTTGGAACTTATACATTCAGTATGCCCTTGTGTAAAAAGCCTCCCCCTCACTCCCTAGCAATCGTCTCTTATTCCCTTCCCTATTGCCATATGGTCACCATTTGTCCTAAGCAATTGGCTTGCATTTTAAGAAGAATTAATGTATAAGGAGATCTGGTCACTGGTCTGACATAATGAATAACTACTAGAATACACATGAGAAAAAGTATTCAGTACTTGGGGTTTTTCCCTGCTCAGGGCCCTTCCACACAGCCCTATAACCCAGAATATCAAGGCACAATATCCACCATAACTGCTTTGAAGTGAGTCCACACTGCTATATAATCCAGTTCAATGTGGATTTTATACAGCTATGTAGAAAGGGCCTCATCCAATGTTAAATGGACCAAGATTAGAGTTTTAAATTTTCATATTTCTAAACCCTCTAACATTTACATAAATGAATGAAAATCAGTACCTCAAATCATAACTTTGAATGTGTCTTTGCAATCACTCCAAATGTCACTTTAAAATAAATTCAAACTGCTTTTCAGTATTGTATTGTCTAGTAAGCATAGTAACAAGTGGAAAAGAAATAACAGAAAAATGACCTACATTATAGGTTGTCATAGTATTTCTGTAATTTTTACAACCTATGATTATTAGAGATGCTATTGGACTGAACATAATTTTGATTAGAATTAATGCTTTCATCTTGTCTATTTTAAAAAACAGTTTCAAAATACTTAACATGTGGGAATATAGTCAAGCTGTCACAGCAATATTAAGACATTTCACATACATAGTATTATATAATAAGTAGATTCCAAACAACTAAGCATTCATTGTTGGTGTTCAGAATCAAATCCTTCTGTGAATATATTCTCATGTCCTTTGGGAATTTATGCACACTTTGATCATTATCCCTTTGAAGTAATACTTCTTTAAAGAGAGACATTTCAAGAGCAGTCTTCGACTCTGTTAGATGTTTTACTTGTAGGTAGGAGACTTATTTTACATAATTTATTCTACAGTTAGAGAGCATATCCTGGTGAAAGCAAACTAAAAAAGATAAGTTTCAAATATACATCTTTATCTCCTAGGAACATTTACTTTGTGGGTTACATCAATTTCAAATTAGAGTTTGGATGATCACGCCATTAGGTCATCATACTTTCATCAACACAAGTTTGGCCTTTTACATGTCCTCCAGCATTATGATACCATTTGTTACAGATTTTAAGAAAGAGGATTCTTGCAACATTTTTGATGCAATTCCTGTTTTGAGTGTATTTACTTCATTTTTAAATATAAAGACTGCCATCTATTCCGTGAGCAAATATCTGCTCACACAGGAAAAACCTTGCCTGTCTTTCTTTCTCACTGCAGCTTCCTTCACCCCTTGAAATCTGTTTCAGAAGTCTTTTCGTTTGTTTGGAGAATATTTGGTCTGTTTATATAGACAGTGAATCTACATCAGGGGTCCTCAAACTTTTAAAACAAAGGGCCATTACTAAGTCCTCAGACTGTTGGGGGTGGACTATAGTTTGATAAAACCATGAACAAATCCCTATGCACATATCTTATTGGTAGTGCAAAAAAATTGAAAGAACAATGCAATATTTTTCAATAGAACACTTTTTATCCAAGTATGGGCCTGCTTTGTCCAATTAAAAAGTCAATTTAATTAGGATTGTTGTTGTTATGTGCTTTCAAGTCATTTTGACATTTGTCAACTCAATATATGACATTTGGCTTGGCCACTACGGTTTTAAACTTAGTGTACCTACTGTTTATGTGTTTTATTGACTGTATTGTTTTTATTTGCTGATGTGTTGTTTTTTATTGCTGTGTTGTTGGGCTTGGCCTCATGTAAGCCGCCCCGAGTCCCTTCTGGGAGATGGTGGCAGGGTATAAATAAAGTTTAATAATAATAATAATAATTTTGGACTTAGAGTGACCCCAAGTCTAAAGTTTAGGACACAAGCTGGGTAAATGACCTTGAATGGCCACATCCAGGCAGTTTGTCTTAGTTTGGGGACTCCTAATCTACAATATAGTATGTACAGTATGCATACATAAGAGTGAGGAATATAGCAATGTCTTTGCCCTGATCTGATGACCTGTATATGAAGGGAAAAACAATGGCTTTCAAAAGGCATACAGAGATCTATATAAGTGGGAATTTATTTTCTATATGTACTCATGATTCATAATGTAGTCAGATTTAGAGTATGGACCAGGGATACAGGATCTGTGCCCAGAGAGCATTCAGGCTAAACAGAAATTGACCAGGACATAGTAATCTTTCACCAGGATGAAGAAAAGCCACAGGTTTATTCGATCTGGCCAGATAGGATGCATGTACAAGCAGATGCTTTCAAAGGTACTGCTGCACTTGAGCCATGAACTGCCTTTTGCACTACACACCACACTATGTCCAAATAGTCCAGTGAGATAAAGTTTATTAAAAGATGATTATGTAAAGAAATCAGTTACTTCACAAGGAAGCATCAAAGTTCAAAAAGTCATTCCAAAAGAATCACAGAAGCCCAAAATCCATTTAAAACATGATTTTCATAATTAATCCATAAACATGATAGCAGAAATCCAAGGCAGGCAGCCTAATCCAAACAGGAACTAGAAACATGAAAAAACTTGAAAACTTGGATACATGAAACAAAATCTAAGGACAGGAATCGATTACTGTTTTCCCTTTGAATTCAATCTTGCTCTCACAAAGAATTGTACTAGAAGAAATCACTCCAAAGGCCCTAATCTCTCCCATGGCATCACTTAGCATGCACCTGCTTTTTCTTTCTTTATCTCTAAGCTGCTGAGAAAACTTAGTCTGCCGTTATTTAACATTTTGCCTCCAGAGTTCAAGGCGGCTTGATCTGGAAAAACGTTTGTCTTCACCATCCCTTTCAGACTGCAAATCTGTCAGATACTCATGAGAACTGATATAGCTTTCTCCAGTCTCCTGGGAACTGCTATGAGAATCCATAACAATTCCCTCCAAGCCACTTCTATCCTCCCCTGGCTTCCCAGTCTCCTTCCCAGCACCACCTTCCTCATCCTCTGAGTACCCAGGCTCTGACCAGGCTACAACAGGTACAGACACACAGGATTTTATACATTTGATAGTTTTTCATGATTGGCCAAAAAGGGGGCTGTTTTGGATCTGTGCCCTGATTGGCTTGGGTTTTGCTGATGTTGCTGCTTCCACACAGATATTACTTCTGGCAGGGGGGAGATGATGGGGGATGGTCTGGGAGGGAACAAGCTCTGGAAAATCTCTGTCCATATTTGGAAATGCTAATGAGTTTCCAAATGGCTTAATTGTCCAGTTTCAGGTGATGGGAAATGTTTTGGGAAAACAAAGGCATGAGATACCAGGAACAAAAGGTGATGGTCACTTCTATCAAGCCCTGGGGTTGAAATAAAGAAGTCTGCAAATGTACATATCTTTAAGCTTATGTTTCTGTGGTCAATGATCTTTCAGCACAGGTGGAATACTTGGCTTGACAAACATTGGGTGGCATTATCAGATCGGATATGGAAACTGTCTACTGTTCTATACAATGGGTCCTGATTATTGCCCTGGCCAGGGATAGCTGAGCAACTGATGCAGTTTTTCCTGACCAGGAAATGTTTCTGCAGGGTGGCTAAAAGGTGAAGCCCTCTAGGATTCACTTTGATATATCTTGGCATGAATTTAATATATTGCTATATACAAGGAGATAGAAATAGTATCAAAGGTTACAAGTTTATTTATTTTATTTATTTCAATTATTTATATCTCATCCTCTTCAACCACCAAGGGGGGGGGCACTCAGGGCAGCTCATAACTGGCAAGTGGGCAGAAAGTTGAAATAAAAAAGATACAGTTTATTAAAAGGCTGAAACAACATAGATATGTGGGGGAAGTCACTGCTGCCGGTCTGTTCTCAATATCCTTCTTTGAAATGATGGAAGTAAAAATTTTTTTTTTAAAGGAACAATATATATATTTTTATTCTTGTGACCCTGGAGAAACTATTAATTGTTGTTTGGGGGGGACGGGACACGTAATGCGTTCAACATCAATAAGTCAACAACAACAACAACAACAAAACTTTATTACAGTCACTGACCAGCACAAAGCGGGCACAAGCACCCTGAGAGGGGAAGGACAACTCCCCAGTAAGCAGTTATTTAAAATTAGATTAGAAATCAGTATAAAAATATATTTTCAAAGATAGGATATGGAACCGAGGGGGAGGGGAGAGATTGATGGGAGAGGATAAAAACACTGGGGGGGAGGGGAAGGGGGAAGCGAGTATAGTGCCATTTCAGCTGTAACATGTTGCTCTAACTGCATTCCCAGTAGGGTGTTGCCTTACAGTGTCAATCATCATCCATCTGATTTTAAGTGCAGCAGCACAGAACTTAGCAACACTGTAAGTTATTGTAGTGTTAGAGTCCGAAAGCAGCAGGGTGGAATAATATTTTTCACTGCACCCCAGGTATTTTAAAAGCCATGGTCTAATGAGATTAGAAACATCAATAAGTCAGCATTCCCTGACACATGATAAAAGGGAGAATGATGCTTCACATATATGTGAGAGTCCAAAAAGACTGTAGATCTTGTCTTTAATTAGATAAAACTTGTAACTCCTGTAAGTTTTCCAAAGGCATTTGCTACTGGGGTGGCATTAAAATCTCATTAATATCTCCAGAAGATTCTTTTGACCTTTACCTGCACAACTGTGATGACAATTTTTTAAATAATATGTTTTCAAATTGCTTTTTCTTTTATTGATAAATTACTATTTTGTCCTTATACTAAGTAAATTTAGTTTATATTGTGACAATAAGTTTCCATACTCTATAAAATGCATATGTATAATGTGAAATGTAATGTTATATCCCTTTCTGCCATAGTTCCTGGATATTTTCCATCATAAGTATCCATATCCAAAGTCCGAGGGACAAATTCAGGAGGAAAGAGAAAGAAGGAAAACAAACAGACATTCTGACTGGTTAAGAGTCATTGGAAAAGAAATAAAATACAGAAAGCTGATTAACATTATATTGCTAATGCTGATTCTTGTCTAATGACTTTGCTATTAAAATGAGCTGAGATTGACATTGTGGTTCAGCTGAAAGAAAAAAGTAGAAAACTGCCCTAGTTTTCTTGGAAAGTTCAGATTTACTACTTTTGCCTTCTTTTTGCAGACAAGGAGCTAATTAGCTTGTTTGGGGAACTCATGCTTTTATTCTGAGACTATTGTAACCTCTTCTTGCAAGCAGACATTAACCATCTTCCTGTATCAGCTGATTCTTCCCAACTGTCACAGTTGATTTTCTCACTGGGTTTTAATGAACCATGAGGGGCAAGAATCCAATACACAAATAAGTGCATAAGGTGACCAAGCACTTTGTTCATGGCCCCGGGCCTCACTAACTGAAACTCATCCATCAAAATTGAACAAGAGAGTACTCTGGAATTCAGTTTACATCTTACAACAGTGGATAATGCAGGGAATTTTGTACTTAAAATGCTTTGTGAAGAAAGAGCACCAGGTTTGGATAGCCTCACAATATTGAACTACACAGAAAAGTTACATACATTTCTGATAAGTGTCCCATCAAACTTTGACTTACAGGATGACTCCCCTATAGTTTCTCTTACCCTTTGCATATGCAGAAATCACCATTATCTATTTGTTGGTGGGATGGTGTCCATGGAAGACCAAGATCTATCCACTTTTTAAGGTCTGTAAATTATGGTCTTCTGTTGAGTGAATAGTTGTTACCAGTTCAGCTAGGTGAGCATGCTAGAAGGTACCCTCAATTACACCTCTTCTATTCCTACCTCATCCAGGGTTTTATTATTTTACCTCGTCCATTTGGCCTGCCCATTGTGTTTGATTTTATATTATGCCAATTTGGTTTATTTATTTTATTTTGCTACGGTATGTATTTTATTCTGATGCATTTTATTGTCTGCATTTTGTATTTTATTTTGCTGTATTGTACCTTTGGGCTTGGCCTCATGTTAGCTGCCCCGAGTCTCCTTTGGGAGGATGGTGACGAGATGTAAATAAAGTTGTTTATTATTGTTGTTGTTATTATTACGCTAGTTCTAATTACTCTTTGTAGCAATTTGAGAAGATTAGCTTTGTCTGTCATGTCTTGCTTAGTATAACCCTTACCCTGATCAGAGTGATCTCAACTTGAAGTTTTTGACTGGATCCAACTTAGAGTGACCTTACTTATTCAACTTGAATGACAAGAGGTATTATCTCAAATTGTGGCAGTGAGACAACATGAGCAGTGTATTTACTAATTGCAAAGATTTTTTTTCAATTTAAGCACATGGGGCTTTAACACAGGCAACCCCATTCTTCTATCGCAGCACAATTTTGGGAAATGTAGTTTAGGATGGGGCCTTTTGAATACTCTGCTACAGAGGTCCTTACCTTCCCAAGCTTCCTGGAATTCTGCTCATGCCAGAATAATGGGGCTGCAGTTTGGGATTGGAGAATTTCAGCAGAGGAAGGTTATAGACTGGATGAATGGACAGAGAGAAACAATTCTCAAAAAGCTACTATAAGTTTACGTTTTAAGAAGCAGAACGGAGAAACAGAATGGAGCTCCAAAGAACCGCTTTGCAGAAAAATGCGTGATTTGGCTTTCTTCTTCTGATTGGCTGATAAGGTAAAAATCAGCATGCAGTTGCCTGCCCCTCCCACCCCAGCCTGGACAATTACAGGTGACAAAGTTACATTGAAAAGGAAGCTCTGAAATAATAAATCTTTACGAATCTCTCTGAAAGCTTCAAAGGCTTGTGTTTTGATTAATACATGCTTCAGATGGGTCCTTTCTGATTAGAAATGTGGAGATACATATTTACAAATCATCTGAATCTCCAGATTACAAAACAGAGTTCTGAAGTGTTCCACATTCCAGTTGCTTTCCCTGCTGCAAATGACACTGTATTGGTGGGGCATTGTTCTGATTAAGTATCAGGATGTGTTTATTACTGTCAAGTAATGATTTCAAGTGAAAAGAGAACTGTGCTTTTAACAAAGTGTCATTTGTTTCACTTTTGGTCAGAATATCAGAAAGAAATGGCAAAGGGAAAGAAATTAGGAGTGGTTTGTCTAGGAATGTTGTTTCCAGCTGTTTCCACACTGGAACTCTCTGACACCCGAAACAGCCTTAAACAGAGTCAAATCAGTTTTCTTCCCTGCTAGAAATACTACAGGCAAGAACTCTTAAAAGTCTTAGATGACTTTCTTAATATTACCTACCAACTGTGATACTTTTAACATGTCTTTATGCAATAAAGACCTATCCACTCACAATCTGAAACCAAGAGATTGGAGCTCTAGAACAGAACCCTACAAAAAAAATATCTCAGCATGCTATCATCATCTTCTGGCAGTAAAATATCCAAGAAATTTTGCAAAAACACAGCAGTCTAGTCATTTAGCTTGATCCCAGAGCTATAATTCCTAGAGTTCCTTGAAGGAGAGTCAGAACACTTCAGTTTTAAAAAATATATAGATACAGCTTTCGTTTTATTTTAGCCTTAATAATTTATCACAGTATAGGAGTGGCACCCCCAGTAGTGCAATGGGTTAAACCCTTGTGCTGGCAGGACTGAAGACTGACAGGTCAAAGGTTTTAATCCAGGGAGAGCGCAGATGAGCTCCCTCTGTCAGCTCCGGCTCTCCATATGGGGACTGTATAGACATCAAAACATCTGGGCATCTCCTGTGCAACATCCTTGCAAATGGCCAATTCTTTCACATCAGAAGCGATTTGCAATTTCTCAAGTCACTCCTGACACAAAACAAGTATAGTAGTGCTGCATTCATAGGCACATAAGTACTAGCCTCATACACCAGTGCCAAATAATATTTATTTGTTGGCTGGTATTTGCAAAAACGTTTCCAACAAGGAAATGGGTAGGGGAAAGGAGTCTGAGGTTTACTGTATGGAACTTTGAATAATAGCTGTTGTGTTCATTTTTATTTTAATATAATTTTGATATCAATATATTCTGTCTCGCATTTGTTGGTTTTAATGTCTATTCCTATTTTACTACTATACATCTGGCATATATTCTAATCTTCAGAGAAGTCGTTTCCACTTATTTGAAACTCACATATTTTAAATTTCAACCCAAAACCACAAAATATTTGAAAGGATATAATATTTTTACATACAAAAAAATTACAATCAAAATAATTTGAGCAAAAAAGGCAACCCTTATTGTCATTCCTGCAAAAGCCAGGGCATATTTGGGATTCTGAAGAATGAATGAAGCCAATGCTTCTGATGGAGGATAAGGAAAGCTATTTTGCAAATATGAAGAAAATTGTTACAAATGGAATATTATTGAAATATTTATACACAAAACATTTTGTGTAGTTCTCATAGCAGTAGATCACAATTACTGTGTAACTCTGAAATGTCTTAATGGGGTAGCTTGATGCAAAATGAAGGGCCATGACATGTGATGTGTTGGAGTGATGTGCTTTCATTCAGAGACTTTGTAATTTAAAGTCATCAACAAGAGTGTCAGAAGGAGTATGGATAAAACATTAAGGAAATTCTGTGCTCATGTTTACAAAAAAAGCTGACTTTACAGTTTGTAGTAAACACAATCAATAAACATTTCAGCAAGAGCAAGAAGTTTCAAAGTAGAGTGTGTTTATATGACTGTCTTTAAAGAAATTGGCTTTGGGTCCTAGTCTGCTGGGTGTTCACTGCACATGCATAAACTCATTTCAAAGAGGATTTGCTGAAAATGCAATTTCTACCATTGAAAATTACTTGTAGACTAGGTCTAAAATTTTTGACATGCCATAGTATTACAAATTGACAAGAATAAATTATATATGATACTGCCACATATAGTTTTTAACACTGTCTTAGGAAAGCCATACACATTTTGCATATGTGTGAAATTATGTAATATTTGTGGGACCACTGTTATGAATATATATTTTTTATTTACAGTATATATATTCCACCCTTCTCACCCTGAAGGGAACTCAGAGCGGATCACAGAACACATATACAGCAAACATTAAATTCCGGTTATACAATGACAAGACAGACAACATAGATAGATGTATATGTAGGCTTTCCCATCTTTCGGCATCTTGGAGGCAGTGATCGGTTCCAGCCACTGGGGGGTTGCTTATATAAGATTTATGATTAACTCATATAGAAATCAAACATTAATATTAAATTATTTGAGGAAATGTGGAAAAGTAAAAAAGTAGTGAGGAAATCTCAACATGAGGAAAAATTGCCTTGAGACAAATACAGCCACATGTACATACATGCATATTCAAAAACTCAGAGACAAAAGGGTCAATAAAATCAATTGAGAACTGGAAAAGCTGCAATAAATAGGGCATGAGCAGGCATGCAGTAAAGCATCATTTGATGCAACAATAAAGGAAGTTTTACTGTATTGAAATAGACTATATCCCAGGTAAAGAACTAATTGCACACTCACTTAAATATTGTTGTGGTATAGAAAAAAGGCCACACTTTATTAAATATTTATAAAATAATCTACAAAGGGGACTCACCTAATGCAAAATCTATGGTTGATGCCAGGGGCCTACCTGTGATCTCTTCCCCTCCCCACCACAAGGTGAGACACTTTGGCTCCACCACTAACAGCCATCTTGCTACTTGGCAGACCTGCCCCATGTCATAACTCATCTTCAGGAGTCCGAACATGGAAATGAACTGTATTAACTGCTAGACAACTCCAATTACCTGGTTCCTTGGTCACTTGCTGACTGAAGTATAGGACAGATGAAAAGCAATCTAAATGATGGCAGTACACAAGCAATGTCTAACTAAATGTGCTCTGCATGGCCGCTCAGACCACTTTCGGGCATTTTTAGCTCATTGTCCACTGTATAAGAAACTCCAGAAAACATGGCCAATTTTAACTAAGGATCCTAACACTTCCACTCAGGTAACCATTGTTGGTAGAATCCAATATAAAACAAGTGATCCCCTCCTTGCCTCTTCCACCTCTGCAGAATGAAATTGTCTGCAAGGCAAGTGGGAAATTTGTTGGGTCTTGTTTTCTTGGCAGAGTTTGATTTCCAAGAAATATCAGGAGAGTAGAACTCCCCCATTAGTAACATTTTTATATTTTGAATATGTGGGCATCTATTCCAGAAAAAATATTATTATTTGTTTTAATTATACTCCACCATTCTCCCCGAGGAGATTCAAAGATTTATAGAAAGAGATGCGGTTCTTCAGATAACCTGGACCAATGATTTATAGGGCTTTGTAAGTCAAAAACAGCATTTTGAATTGGGGCTGGAAATGTATTGGCAGCCAGTGGACCTTTTTGCAACAGAGAAATTGTGCATTTCCTGTAGTCAGCAGGAACTGTAAGGAATTGGAAGGAGAAGCCAAGCGCTAGGTGAGGAAGAGAGAGACGTGATGACCAAACCTTAATGCGAATTACATAAACCAATGGAGACCAATGTGTTTGTTTATATATTCATGTGCATATTTATATTTATATTAATGAACTGCTTTGGCCAACAATAGTCACTGCGCCAAAGAAGGCAGGCAAGGCGTGATGAGACCCTCGGCTTGGCTTCCTTCCTTTCCTTGCCCCCCTCCCTCTCTCTGCTCCATGTTTGGAGAGGGACTAACCTCTGAGGCTGCCAAGCTCCCTTGGCAGGTGCCTCTCCAGAAAGAAAACAAACCAGCGTTAAACCTAATGCAGAGGGAAGGAGATTCCCCCTCCAAACTGGTTTTTAACCAGTGCTTTTTCTTTCCTACTGACAGTGCTGTTTCTTTCTTACGTACTGCAAATGCACGGGCGCCATTAACAAAATCATTACGAATTTTGTAATTATTAACGTTTCTATTTAGAAATAGACCCTGAAAATTACGGAAGTCTACCTATTTTGAAACAGAAGTGGCTCCTCCCCCCCATGAGTTTAGAAACAATTTTTTAAATCAACCAGGCCTAGTACCCAGAGTCTCATAATCCTTTTTGATATATTGAAGGCTATGCTTTGCAGTGTCATTGGTTCATGTGGACCAAAAAGAAGGAGCAATCGTTTGTGGGCTTGGTGAGTTCTGTCATTTTCTCTGTTACATCATACAACCCCCCTCCCGGGAAGACAACACCCCTCTGTAGTCATCTTTTGTATAGTAGAAAATACACTTGCCACAGACCTGGCTTCTGGTGAGTGCTGTAGATTTTTTCAGTTTAAAACAACTTTGCTCTGTTCCATGTTATATATACTCTGGAGTTTCCTGGAAATACTGGAGTATCTTTAGGTTTTGAGGCAATCTGGGGGGAGGGGGTAATCAGGCCTAATTCATTGTCCAAACTGGACACTGATACCATCACTCTTTTTGTGTTTTCATCTGCACAGCTACAGCTACAGAGATAAAACATGTCTATATCATTGCTACGGTTCCTAGCCATTGATATCAAAGCTACAATTAAAATGCATTCATTGAAACTAGCAAAAAAAATCTATTCTGGATTATTTGGGAGACAATTTGTCCTTCAAAATTGTATTCTGCCTTCTTTGTTCACTAAAGTCCTGATTAGGAGACACCATGTTCAATCTAATAATATAATAGATTGTGAACATCATCTATGTTCCATTAAACCCAAAGAAATATTTGCCTTTATGTTAATTAAAAATGGAACTACAGCTCAAGTGGTTAAACAGAAACACAACATAACAGAAGAAAAATTGCAATTGGGATGCAATAAAGAATATTTCCCTTACCATGGCAGGACCCATCCACTTCTTCATATCCAACACTGCAGATGCACCTTCCTAGAGGTACAAGCCAATCTCCATCTGCTCCACAATATAATTTTGGAGTGTCTCGTTCCTCAGCACTCTTCACACAGGAACCTCGTACTTCCACTAAAGAGGAAGAATCAACCCTTGGAATAGTGTCAGGAAACATAGCCAAGTTCCGAACAGTGAAAGGACACTTTTTGTAGTAAACACGGACAGAGACCAAAGCAATACATGCGCCAATGTCTTGGAAAGCAAGAAAAAATCCTTTCCTGTTTATCGGTCCCACTTCACGAACTTCTGTGTTCAGTTTAAGGATGCGATCACCCAAATCCATCTGAGTAAAACTTTCATCAGCTGCAATAGTATCAATTTTACTGTATTGGTTTGGCTTGAATTTAATTCCATGGGATTCATCGGATTCCAAGTAGTAGAGGTTAAATGTTTCTTTGCATGTCCCCAATACCCATGGAATGCTGTTGCAGTCCCTCAGTGTAAACTTCATTTCCACATAAATTTTCTGGGCTGCATCACGGGAAATCCAATTTGTGCGAAGCCAGTTGTTTTGGTTGGGTTCCATAACATTACATACCTGGTAAGTATGGATGGGGCGATTATATTCATCCATTTCTGTTATGGCATCCCACTGGAAGAAAAATAGTGCATTAATTTAAAATTGCCCTCATATACATACATAGAAATTATAAATACATGAAGTAATTCAATTGATTTGAACATAGAATTAGCACTGTAAGAAAATATATAAATAAATATCAAGATCCAAGACATTGGGATAGATTAAGCCAGAGCCGTAGCCAGGATTTTGATTCGGGAGGGGCTGAGTTTGATTCGGGAGGGGCTGAGTCTGAGTAAGAGAGGGACTACCCTACCAAACCTTTTGTATTGTTATCCCAATAACCCCATGAATGTGGGATATAATGAGCATGGTGATCAGATCATGATAAGAATAAACATAACAGTTTAAATAATGTACCAGTAAGGCCTTCTTGCGGACCACCCTGAGAATTGGGGGGGGGGGCTGAAGCCCCCTAAGCCCCCCCCTGGCTACATGCCTGGATTAAGGCCTTTATTATTGTATTGCTTGCTACTCTATTTTAAGTATGTGTCACCTCAGGATACTTATAATACAGACTTGATCATGCAGATTCATAACATATTCTGTCCAAATTTACATCAACTGACATATATGGAAGTAGTGACCAATGTAGAATCATAGAATTAGAACAGGTGTCATTATTCTGTTGCCAGTACTCTTACTGTCAGTTAGTTCCTTCTAATATTCAATAAACACAAACTCTTCTGTAGTTAGAGCTTCTCCTATCTTCGATGGTAGCTCCATCTCCTTTGAGAATGGCTCTTGAAGTATTACATAGTATTGGCCTCAACTCACTTCACATGAGAAGGCACTTGCCTAAAGTAGCAGAAGTAAAAAAAGTTGTAGTAAAAAAACCCAGTAATAGTACTTTGAAGAAAAAAACCTTTCCATGATATAGAAAGAGAAAACAACAAGAACAGTTCTTAAAATCCCCAATATATATTTAATAAATTAGAAGGAAATAAATGGATTTCAATTCAGTATTGTATTATTTTCTTAGAGGAATTAAAATCTCACGAAGTCCCTTTGGCAAATACCCTGAACTGTACATTCCAAACAAATGAATGATAACCAAAATGAGCTGTACTCTCTTAATTTCTTATACAGAGGCATTTGTCTGAAGTTATCTTTATTTATGCTTTGAAAAGTGGAGAGAATTACTATATTTTCTTTCTGTGGTTTTTAAATACCAGAGACATGCTCTTGATATCAGGACAAACTGAGCAAGAGTATATCAGTGTGAAACTGATACAATACATTTGTCAAATCCAAATGCAACCATGATGGAATCAGAGCACTTACGTCTTAGCTGACGAATCTAAGTGGGAGCATGTCTCCTTTCCACCACTGGAGACAAATGTTACACCACTCCTCCTCAAATTCTCCAAATGCTTGCATGCCCTTTCTATGATATTACTTTTTGGGTTTGCAGCAATTGTTTGTTTCCCCGTATTAAAAATCTGTCATGTTGCTTTCTTTCAAGGCTTAGTAAATAGGAATAAAGGCTTTAAGATACTATGCTGGTAATTTAAACCCCACTCGTATGCCTTTGGCCCTGCCTACAAGTGAATGTGACAGATAAGAGAATTTATAAAACTGAATAGGGCATTAGACAGAAAGCATTTCTCTATCCATTTTTCCTACATCAAAGCAATTTCCGCCAAGAGTGGTTGCTATAAGAAGGGCTGTTAATGATACACACTCCTTGCAAATGTGTTGAGATTGTGTTGCTGCAGTAGGGCTGGAGGCTGAAGCAACCTATTTGTTTTTGGACTCATTTAATGCAGAGTTCTATTAAATGAAGCCAAAGATAGTGTTGCTACCTTTGTGCTTTACAGCTAGGATTCAATGCACACATAGTCTAAGTTCCCTTGTGAGATTGGCAAAAACCTATCATGCACATATTCACTGACAATGGCAACAGACACACCAGAGCAGAATATATTCTGTTTATGGTAAATGTTCCACTGGAAACAAGGTCTCCAAATGTGTTCACTGCTGGACCTTAGGTAGAAGACTACTAGCAGTATGCAAGTGATCTAAAAGATACTAAGATTTCATCCAGCATTTGAGATGGGAATAGATATGTGGCATTCTATGTGAATATCGATTGATATACCATACAGCTGAGCATCTTATATACGAAGCTACCAGTGTTCTTCTCTGTACTGTTATAAAACTCCATAATGTCTATTATTAACTTTTATAGCTTTCACATTTGCTGCAAAACCATCCTTAGGAAAATGGAATGAGTTGCTTGCATGCACATTTGCATATTCTGCAGATATTAACATAACTCCCTTAAAGTTAGTTAGAAGTTACAGATGTTTCAGTTTTCCCACTCACTAATACTGTATAGTAAAATTATCTTCACTACCAATTATAATTTCATATCTTCATAATTTGTTCAATTTATATTTAATGTAACCCTTTGTCTGAAAGGAATATACAATTGATTCTAACTGCCTATTCTTATTTCCTATGGAACAACATGTGTAACAGAATCTATCTCACAAAAATGATATTGAATTTTAAGTATGTTTAATGTTAGTTTCTGAAATGCAGCACTTAGTTGATCGCGATAATAAACTGATTCAGAGAATATTCTGATTATGTGTGTAATGTGTACAATTTTTTTGATGAATATATATCACCTCTTAAAAATGACATATTAATGAAAAGTAAATCTGTACAAATTGCACATATACAAACTTCATTTTTCTGATGAATTACATTGCGTATAAGTCTCTTTTATCATGGTGACCAGTTTGCAGGTGCTAAAGGAAGAGATGTCCAAGCTGCTCTAAGATATGATGGACCATTCAAAACAGGATGGGATATCTCATAACAGATGGAGAACATAAAGGATGTCGGTGAAAATGAGATGTGCCAAATTGAGTGGGGGCAACTTCTGCTACGGAAAATCCACCACTGGTTACAGACCATATACTTTTTTAAATGCCAGTTCATAAATTCTTCCTTTTTTGTCTTGCACATTGGTCACAAATTTGCAGATGTAACCAAGGTTTGGGATTCATTAATTGCATATCATACATGCCAATGAGATAGAGTGAGTTGAAGAAAAGTTGAAATATGAATGCTAAGCCTACATTAAAGATGACAAAAGAGGATAGATATACTTTCAAATATTTAAAGTTTGCAGAATTCACACATTTCAAGTAGTTGGCCAATGAGAGCAGCAGCAACTGATGGTCCATACTGCAGAAGTTGAAGTGTACTGAATTAGTATAGAATAATAATAATAATAAATCATAGAGTCACAGAGCTGGAAGGGACCACAAGGGCCATCCAGACCAATCTCCTGCCATGCAGGAATACATTATAGAGTCAAAGGCTTTCTGGAATTTTTTTCTGATCTGTTACATGCACTGGGCATGTCTTCCAACAAATACAAATTCCATTTAATTCAATTGTAGATTGTAAGCAAGATTCTTGATCTCATCACATTACTGTTTAAAAGAGTAGGCAAATAACTTTCAGTCCTGTGACTGCCTCTTGCTGAATTGTGGGGTTTGTAGTTTAGGGTGGGGACTTTGGAATTCCCAGTCAGAAAGATCCTCAGTTATGAAAAGTAGAACATAGGATTCCCAATCTATGATGTATATTTGAGAAGCAGGTTAATACGTAAGTTTAAAAATGGGAAACAAACTTGTGCACAAGATAACCTCACTATGAATGACTTATCCAAGTTTGGGTGTAAGGACTGTTTTATCAGGTAGTTTACTTAGAGTAGATCTTGTTTAAATGCTAGTGGTTGCCTATACAGTCCTTGACCTACTTTTAAGCTCTTTTGAATCTAATTGTTTAGACATTAGAAATTTGAAGTCTAAATTACCCAACTGTAAACTAAATATGGAAGTGGGGCATACCAAGGGCAAGATGGATGGTATCCTTGAAGTAACTGGTTTGACTTTGAAGGAGCTGGGGGTGGCCACACCTGACAGGGAGCTCTGGAATGGGCTGGTCTACGAGGTCACGAAGAGTCGGAAGCAACTGAATGAATAAACAACAAACTAAATATGTATTTTTAGAAATATGTTTTAATATGTGTATTTTATATAATATTTATGATGATTGTGTGTTTTTAGCTATGTCGAAACCTGCCTCGAGCCATGAGGAGAGGCAGGTAAGAAATAAAATCATCATCATATCACTATTAGTTTTTTTAAAGCCTTATTAATTCATTTGCAATTATAATGGACATAAAGGTCTAATATACAGTAGTTAGTGCTCAGAATTGCAATTTGGGTGCTCAGATAGGCTTGAGCAACTAGGCCACAGTAGAGGAAAAGCAGGTTTTCTTGTCTCTGTTCTTTGGGAAATGCCGGTCACCTCCTCCTCATATTTTGGTCATACACCAGTAGAGGAAAAGCAGGTTTTCTTGGCATGTAGTCATACACCTAGAGGGGGCCGGGGGTGGTGGTGGTGGTGGTGGTTCTTAGGATGGTCTGCGAGAAGGCCTTGCTGGTACATTATTTAAACTGTTATGTTTGTTCATACCATGATCTGATCACCATGATCAATATATCCCATATGCATGGGGATATTGGGATAACAATACAAAAGGTTTGCTAGGGTAGACCCTCTCTCACTCAGACTCAGCCCCCCCTCTGGAATCAAATTCAGCCCCTCCTGAATCAAAATCCTGGCTACGGCCCTGCCTAGGAGGAAATCACTTGGGTTTGTTGAAGGGCAAGACCCTTATTCTTCAGCGAATGCATGACTTTTGGCTCATACACAATAAGTGCCCAGAGATAGCATTGATGTGGTCAGCCACATTACCAAGCTTGGCAGTGGAGGATAGTCCCCCCCAAAAAGTCCATAGAAATATAAAAAGGAAGGTTCAAAATACTTTGAATGGGAATTTGGGTCATTTTCTTCCACATTGCACTATAAAGCTTTTAAAAAGGATTCTTGGATCTGTGGTATATAGTAGAGGCGCCTGATCCTGTGCTAGGTTGCTCTCCCCTCTTGCTTCTTTCTAGGTTGAACTCAGTTTAATTAGGTTCTATATGGCCATTCTAAAAGTTAATTCCCTGTGTCTGCTCTCATTATTCTATGGTTGCACAGCAACTGTTTGAATTTCTTCCATTCTAGAAGAAAAGAAGCACTGACACATAGACAATTCTGATAAAGCAAGTGCTAGCCATTTTACACTAAATGTATTTTTCCTCTCCTTTGCATGGGACAACATTCTGTATGCAGGGTCAGAACTATTGTTTAAACATGATATGAAGCTTCTGCTGAAACATCAAAACTGACATTTATTGGCCTGCATGGGAAACCATGTCTATAAACTTAACTAAAGCCAGCACTATTTTCTCCTTCTCCTAAATGGAGCATGAAATTTTTATGAATTTAAGTGTGTTGGTAGAGAAAGATTGAGAATCACAAGGAGAAACACTTTGAATGAAATGTTCAATTTATTAATACTCCCTCTATGTTTATATCAGCTTCAGTTTCCTGAGGCTGAATAAAATTGAATCACAAAGGTCTTAGGAACCTTATGATAGTTCAGCAATTACCAAAACATTTGAGGAACCTATTTTGAAAAATGTTTTATAAGGCTGACTTTCATGCACTAGGCTAAAGACAACACTTAGCTAAGGCCCCTTCCATACAGCCGAATAAAATCCCACATTATCTGCTTTGAACTGGAATATATGGCAGTGTTGACTCAAATAACCCAGTTCAAAGCAGATATTGTGGAATTTTCTGCCTTGATATTCTGGATTATATGGCTGTGTCCTACACTCCACAAAGAGAATTATTCTGAATTTACCTTACCAAAGTAAAAAAACAAACAACCCCTAATTAAACCATAGTAGCTGAAATATCGTGTGAAGAGAATGTTGAAATATATCATTTTGTTGTAAGAGGTTTAGAAAAAGAGAAATAGACATTTATAACAGTTATTCATGGTGTAGGGCTCTTCCACACAGCCCTATGTCCCAGAATATCTAGGCAGAAAATTCAACGATATCTGCTCTGAACTGGGTTATCTGGAGTCCATACTCAGATAATGTGGGATTTTCTGCCTTGATATTCTGGGATATAGGCCTGTGTGGGGAGGTCCATAGATAAAGGAACAACCTAACAGCTAGATCTCTATTATAATGAAGGTCTTTTTTTTTTACTTTTATGGTTTAGTTCATTTTCTTCTTTGCTAATTCATGTTATTCTAACCCCTGAAATAATAGTTGGCTTAACCAGTCTGTATAGTCTGAGCAAGATATTTGTATGTTTGAGATTCTATATATTTTGGAGTATATTAATTCCTAGAGGAAAGATTTTGATTTGGTGTAAATAGCAAGAAAGAACTATTAGAAGTTCATAAGAAGTAGTTGTGTTCACATTTTTCATCCCACACTACCAACGAGGGATGTATTTCTTTACTAAATTTCTTCTTTAATGTAGCAATAAGTATTTCAGCATTTTTCTTCCTGATATGAAAACCATACCATTTTTGAAGGCTATATGTGATTTGAGGCTGGTTTTGTGAAGAAAACCTTGTTGGTAGTTTTGCATAGAAATTAGCACTTTTTGTTCAAAAGAAAATTCTTTTCAGCATGTAATATATTTTCATGAAGAAAAATTAATTTGTCTATATAATTTTCTGTGCACAAATTAATATGCTGTTTCCTCTGCAGAAATAGTTGACTTCTGCATAAAAACCACATACAATAAGTTGCAAACCATGAATATTATCATCAGAGATTTTCTTCATCACAGTTTCTCACAACTCCACAAACATTTTTCAAATGTTTTCAATTTTTCCCACCTCTATTTCCAGCTATGTATGTATGAATCAAACCTTTATTTTTCACTCAAAAATATCAAGGGTTGACCATGAGCCATTTAAAATTCTATAGCACCTTAGGTACATTATGGTGAAATTATACTTGGAAGGAGCACAACAAAAGAACGTAGACATGTTCTTATATGGCTGAATTTATAATGTATATTAAATATTGTGAAGCATTCAGAGTGTTTCTGCCACAAAGAAATATTTTTCATTCTCTTGACCTTATTAAAATGTACACATCGAATCATTTATTTCCTAATATATTTTACAGATGACTGTATAGTCTTTATTAAAATCAATATTAATAGAAGATGTTTTCTTCAATAATCTAGTTGCTTCACTGCCTTTATACAAAATAACAGCATAAAACTGCATCTTTTTCCAGTACTTTGCACTTTCCAATTTTAAAGATTTAAATTAAATGCTTATGCTAATGTTAATGACATTTGTTAGCAATGACACTTTATAGCCATACAAGCAAATGTGCTCAGATAGGCATCTCTCCACTCAGGGCACCTTTGAATTGCTACCATTCCTTTTAAAATCTCTGCCGATATTTTGTTTGCATGATAAAATCATCTGTACTGATATTCCAATCTCTTATTGTTAAATCTGATATTTAAATTAAGATGTCTAATTTGTGTATATGCCTGGAAAACATTATACAAAGTTCCATAGGTTTAGAATTATATATTCTCCATGATTGAATTATTAAAGTCAATGGATTATGGAGTTGCTTAAGACCCAGGGGCTGTGCTATAGATGTGTAAAGTATGCCAACAAGTAATATAAAATTCTTTGAAATTACTACTTGACTTTTTTTGTGCACATTTTGGATTTTCCTGTGCACTATATTCACTCAGAGATGCCCAGATGGACATCATGAAACAGATATCAAAGAATAGGCTTGAACTGTAAGAGAGCATTTGGAGACATTACTGGGCTCACCTTGGTTAATATAGCAATAGGCGTAATTTACACTCTGCACAACTGGCATTTCTTGTACATTTATTTTATCATATAGTTTTTGCAAACTTTAAAATTCAGGAACATGAAGAAAATATACAATTATTACTATACTAACTGTAAAAATGTTCCATGGTGAATGAAGTCCTTGGATATACTATGCTGTATTTTACAAATTGCATCACACAGCATGAGCTATTCCAGAAAGCTTTCTTCTCATTAATTGTGGACCAAATCTTGAACATAAATGTTTAAATACAGATTTATTACATATACATTTCTATCCTGCCCTTTTTCCCACAAGGGTAGTCAGGGCGGCTTGTGAAATCTCTATAAAACCTTTAGTCCTCAGTCCTGCTCCTTCCATACTCACTCGTCCTCAACCAATAGTTTGAACTGATGGCTCAAACCTACAATTAAGTTTTCTCACTGAGGCTATTGTTGAATGGCATTTTAATTGAAGGAATGTGTTTACATTGTGCCCTTTACCTGAAGGAAAAAGAGCTTCCTTCTGCTTTTACAATGGCCAAATTTGTACTCTACTACCTCTGTATATTTGCAAATAGATTTCACATGGTCACACATCAGTATGATGAGCTATGAAGCTAGGTAGTTATTTTTCCTTAATTAAAATCCACTGAGGTGAAAATCATTAGCATGGTTATGAAAAGTGAGAAGAAAAACCAAACAACCTTTAGTCTATTTGGCATGGGCAATAAAATTTTGTTTTCAACTCAATGAGAATCATGTTTGAAGGGCACGATGAAGGTTAACGGAATGGGAAAATAAATAATTCTTGGACCTTCCCTTGCTCATTGTTCAATATCTCCACCAAGGCTAAAGCTCTCATATAAGGTGTATGTGTTTGTGTATGTTTACACTCCAGATTTTATATATACATTTTCTAATAGAATTCTTCCTATAAAAATGCAAATCCAAAGTATGCATCAATATAAATGGAGCATGTTTAACTTTAGAATAAAAATGATGCAGAGGATCTTTCAGGTCTTTGGGTTATTTAAATTCTGACAATGTACCAAGAGCCACTACTTGGAAGGACATAGCTGAAACAAATCAGTACTGAAAAAGATCCAAACAGCAGAAAACAATGTTGAAGGTTATCTAAATGTGTTCAGTTCTGTCCTAAAATTATATTTTACAATTTCAACAGCAGTGTAAATCTGCCTATATTTTAAAATATTTTCTTGTTTATTGTTTGTCATACAGCAAATTAATAAAATTACTAAGATTATGTCATGAAATGTAGGTGAGATGGTCAAAAATCCTTTTATTATGTGTTAAGTCTTTAAATAATAATTTCAGATATCCCGTTTCAGTGTTTAAATTTGAAAAGCATTTTCCCACAATGCCATGATGTTATGGAATCTATGCTGAATACATGATTTAATAGACATAAATGTAAAATGAAGATTAATGGTTAATTTGATTTTAATCCCTGGAAAAATGAAGATGGGACTGACTTGTTTTCTGACTTTTAGGATGCAAAGCGATCGATTCAAACCGCAGGAAAAGAGATTTAATCTAAACATTACAAAGAACTTCCTGAAGGTAAAAACGGTTTAACAGTGGAATACAGCATACTGTTATGGAGTGTAGCGGAGTCTCCTCCTTTGGGGAATTTTGAACAGGTGGCATTTGGCGGGATAGCATTGATTGTGTATTCTTACTTAACAGAGAGTTGAATTGGATGGTCCTTGTGGTCTCTTCAAAGTCTATGATTCCATGATTCTAAGTGGTAATAAGGCAGATAATTTACAAAGCAAAGAAAGAGGTATTATGGTTAGCGTTATTCCTTCTCCCCAGGTTTTAAAAGTCCTTTATGGTATATTCACTTGGTATTTTGGAAATTTATTAGTTCTAGCCCTGTACCATTTCTGCTACTTACATTGGCAGGAAAACATCTTCTTATTCAGATAGACTTTTACCTGAGTTGATATGGAAGAATTTCTTAATGAAGGATGTGTACTTTCTACAGTTGTGAGTGATACAATTGTTAATGGTATCCATGTCATAACTATCATGACCTTGTTATTATTTCCCCACATTATTTTGGATGGGAAATGCTTATGGAAAACATTTTGAAGGGTTCTTAAAATATGCTTCTTTTTTTCCCTCAAGGAACTTTGGTGGAAATAAATGTAGCATGTCAAAAGTTACTGCAAATTGGTTTGAGAAGGTCTTTCATCAAAAATGATCCAAGGGATGGAGCAGCTCCCTTATGAAATCAGGTTGCAACGCCTTGGTCTTTTCAGCCTTGAAAGACGACGTTTAAGAGGTGACTTGATCGAAGTGTATAAAATCATGCATGGGATAGAAAAGGTGAACAAAGAAAAAATATTTTCTCTGTCACACACTAGGACTAAGGGGAACTTCCTAAAGTTCCAAGGTAGGAAAGTTAGGACTAATAAAGGGAAATATTTCTTCACCCAGAGGGTCATTGGGTTATGGAACTCACTTCCAGAGGAGGTTGTGACAGCTGTCAGCCTGGACAGCTTCAAGGCAGGATTAGACAGATTCATGGATACCAAGGGAATCAGTAGTTACTGAAATGGACATCCAAGTGCCACCTCTGTGTTGATGGAGGCAGGCAGGATTTTCCCCGGGTACTGGTTGTGGGGGGTCGGGAGCAGGCGAGGGTTTTGCCCTCCTTTCTGCTAGAGATCCCTGTGTACAACTGGTGGGCCACTGTGTGACACAGAATGCTGGACTAGATGGGCTGAGGCCCGATTCAGCATGGCTCTTCTTATGTTCTTATGTTTCATCCAGTTCCCCATCCTCTTCTAAAGCCTTATGAATTTCCCACCAGTACAGTTACTTCTGGGGAAGGGGCATGATATCAAGCGCAGAAAACCACAGAACCACATGCTTATGCCCCACCCCCAACACTACAGGCAGCCCTCAAGTGATTAACAAGGTTTATTCTTAAGTTGAGTTTGCATGTAAGTCAGAACAGGTACATTTCTGAAATGTAACTCCTGCCATTTATACACACACACACACACACACACACACACTTTGGATAACACAGGGAAGGGTTAACACTCTTGTGGTATTTGCTTTGCTATCTGTGCCCCTGTTCAAATGATTTCATCTCACTTTCAATCCCTGGGATAATTGGATTATGAAAAATTTGGCTTGCTGTGGAATTAGGGATTGGTGATAAAGCTTCAGCAGAGACTCCTTTTCCATATGCATTTTCCTTCCAAGGGAAGGAAAATCACTTCTGATTGTCTCACCTTGTTCTTAACTATAAATCATTTGTAAGTCTGATGTTTGTAACTGGGGACTGCCTGTATATCCTCCATACTGCCCTATAAACATTATGATGAAATTGCCTTTTAAAGTTGGAAAGGTGCCCGAGCCAGATATTATGCAGTGAAGAAATTTGAGCTGAATGAAGGTATAGCTGTGTATGGTTTTGTTGTGACAGATTTGTTGTGGCTGGTTTTGGTTTTGTTTTGCTATTCTTGACCTGTAGAGCATGACTAGTCAGAACTTTCCGCTTTGCCAGTTGTAAGATGGGCAGATTGGCTGTTTTTACAAGGAGGAAATAAGAAAAGGATTGCATACTGCAGTGCATTTTGGTGCCTCTCACTTCCCCTTTAGTGCTCTTGTGATGTCACATCATTCACCATTGTTTGGAATGAACTGAATGGGGGAAGATGGCATAGCAGCTGCTGGTTAGCAGCAGCCATCTCTCCCTCCTCAGCCCCCTTCTGAGTGACATATTTGATGATATTGTGCTACTTAAAGATTCTGACATGCCTCTAAAAGAAAATACTTCCTTTTAGAAAAGAATCAATGAAACTGCTGAGGATCAAAGAGGTACCAACAAAATGAACTTTCTCTCAGCCATCCTCTGAAGAGGTCATAATTAAAATAGGCTGCTGCAGCAATGTACACAATAGTTATCTTGACTTTAGAAAGTTTGAGATAAAATTCTGCCTGACATGTTCTTATTTGAGTTAAAATAGCTGAATTTAAAAAGAAAAAAAGAACTAGGTAAAGCAGAAAAAAGAATAGTTAAAAGATCTGTATCTATAGCCAACCAAGGGAAAAAATAAGGAGAAATCCTACAATACACATAATGGTGCTATTAGAAAAAGCCAAGTTAAGACTGAAATAAGAGAGATTATAAAAACAGCAGACTTTAGGAGGTTAAAATGAGCCTTCAACTATAAGAGCTTTATAATTGGCAAAATATGTAGAACGATTCAATCTGGCTTATTTTTTAAACATGGAAACAGGAAATCAGACAAAATAGCTCAAAGATAGATTAAAGGCAAATTTAGGAATGCTTCTTTTTAACTATGAGAAGCTATAAAAGAAGACTGCATATAGTAAAGAAACCTTTATAAAAAAGCCTTTAATAAAAATGATTGTGTTAACCTGCAGAAAGAGAAAATGTTCTGCAAAAAAAAAAATACTTCAAATACAAACTGACCAAAGCTTATAGGCAGCATTAAACAGCTATGGCAGTAGAAATGATTCAGAATTCATGATGCACATTTCTTAACACATATTAGCAATTTACCTACTGTATATGGCTACTAGCTTTTAATACTCTTCCCCATTTAATACTATATATATACACACACACCTTATATTATGGTTGAAATTAAGCAGTAGTTTAGGAGTTTCTCCTGTGGAATTGGCAGAAATAAAGTTCAAAAAGTATAGCAAAATTTTAAGGATCTAATGTAAAGGACAAAAATAAATGTACGTGTGCTTTTATGATCATTTCAGGTCTTTCATACTGAAACTGCATATTGTTTAATGGGTTTGTGCTGTTCTTCGCCATCTGCCCCTGGGAAGGTTCTGGCTTTCACAAAATTGTTATATAAATGCCTATAAAGATAGAGGAAAATAATAGTGGAAATTTTAAGCCACAGTGTTGAAATGCATTTTGCGCAAAAAACAAACAAACAAACAACAATCTGAGTGCATATAAAGTAAAATTTAGATAGTTATGGAATTATTCTACATTGAAAATAAGTGTTTCAATAGCATTTTCCCCCATTTGGAATATAGAGAACAAAGGATTATCAGGCTGCCAAAAATATGAAACGTTCTCTATGCTTCTAATGTGTGTATTTTGTAGAGGGAGGGAGAAGGCTTGCATATAGACTGAACAACATAATAACCATTTCAATAAGCTTGCATATTATGGCAGCAAGATTAATGATAAACATCCCCAAGAGTGGATAATTTCAGTGTCGGAATACCTGATTTTCCAATGACCTGACAGGTAATTGGTAGCAGAGAATATGTAATAATAGTATCAATTGTTATGTTTCATCAATCCCATTCGTTTTTTTAAAAAACATTCCTGTAAGACTGCCTTACTGCAATGGGACTGGATTATAGAGTGATGGCGAACCTTTTAGAGATGGAGTGCCCAAACCAGGGGGAGATCCTTTTTGTTGAATGTGCAAGCTTCTTCTATTTGGAGATGTTGCACACATTCTTCCACACTGAATTCTCACCTATCTTACTATGTAGAAATCAAACAAAGTGTATGTGGGTGGCTTTTTCTGTTCCATTCTTTCTCATTCACTTTTTCTTATTCCCCAATTCTCTTGTTCCTTGTCAGGCACTTTTTGTTCTTTTTGCAGCCATTTCCTATCAGATCTCACAACCTCTGAAGATGCCTGCCATAGATGCAGATGAAACATTGGGAGGGAATGCTTCTAGAACATAGCCATACAGCCTGAAAAACCTACAACAACCCAGTGAGTCCAGCAATGAAAGCCTTTGACAATACATATCCGATTAATGTCTTATTCAAACATTGTTCATGAAGTGTAATCATTTTTTTCTGACAGCCAAATTGACAAAGGATTTGTATTCAGCTATTAAAACAGAATTGGTTTGCATGATCTGAATAGGCATGCCATGTTTATGCATATTCCTAGGAAGAAACCAAAGAGACGGAAGTGTGCTAAAGAAAGATTAAAGCACATAAAGAGCACCCACTAGTGGCCTCCTGGGCACAGCATCAAAATTTTGCTATCAGCCAGTTGGATAGTTACTCTAATACTCACAAACCTCTTCCAAACTGTTTGTGGCTGATTACTAAATAAAATCTGTCTTTCCCTAAGAAAAAGTCAGTGCAAAAAATATAAGATAATATAAGATCATAGTTGAAATTAAACTGTAGTCTCTTCCCAAATTCATGAGTCCTTAAACACCAGATCATGAAACCCATGATCATACTCATAAATGGAATTTTTGTTAATTTGTGGTATGTAGGTAAAGCTTTCAGTTCTGACGGTGAGAGGAGCTTACTCAACTCCCTGTACCTTGCTCTCTTTCTCCTTCTATACACTGGCAGAAAAACCCAATAAATATAGATTCAACCCTAGAAAAATGACAAAATGACCTAGGCGTTGTGAACAATCTCCTTATTTCAATCAGTGGCATCACTAAGTGTCATCCAGTGTGGTAACTCACGGAATCACCCACATGGACCTCATTTCAAGCCAGGCCATACCTCAATCGTGTATTTAAAATATCACAAAATTTGACAAAATCAGTGGCTTAAAAAACCTGTCACGATGCAGGGTCTCGGCCCAGCCCCTTAATCACACACAGCTAACTATTTATTGAATAATAAGAAACAGGTGAAAAGGTAAATTGTCCATAAAAGTATCAAAAGTTCAATCAAAAAGGTAAAGAGTCCATAAGTAAAATCCAAAGGCAAACGTAGCAAAGGCTCTGCAAAAACAATGCGGATCAAGGACTTGGTCCGTGGCAAAGGAACAAGGCAAAGTTCATAACAAGGCCCAAGAAACTTCTTGGCAAGGCACGAGCCGACAACCTGGCTCCGTGGATCTTCGCTCGCTTCACTCCCTTCAGATCAGAAGTGGCCGAGCTACTGAGGATCCGTTCCCACGGATCCTATACTTAATTCCATTTGTGAGACCCCCCGATGCTCTAGGCTTTGGCGCCAATCTGTGCTACGGGATCTAGCGCTCCTCTGGTGCTCTAGGCCAGGGCTGTCCAACTGGTGGCCCCGGGGCCGGATCCGGCCCCGGAGCCTGTTGGACACGGCCACACCTATGCCCTCAGCCGCCATTTTTAAATTTGAAAAAAATCGATTTTTTTAAAAAATGGCGGCCGGGGGCTGGGGGGGGGGTGGCGGGGCAGGGAGGAGGAAGAGAGCTAGCTCCTCCTCCTTTTCGGCGCCCCCTCCCTTCTGTGATGCTCTGCTCTTGGCGCCACCTACTCCCTCCGGCGCCCCCTCCCTACCTAGGGCGGGGAGCCGCCGAAAAAGGCAGAAGGCGGCATCAAGAGCAGCGCGTCACAGGCCTGGCGTGAGGCGCGGCCCCTTGGCACCGCCTACTCCTCCTTTTCGGCGCCCCCCTCCGCCCTAGGAAGGGAGGTGGCGCCAAAAGGAGGAGTAGGCGGTGCCAGGAGCAGCGCGTCACGCCAGGCCTGTGACGCGCTGCTGCTTGGCGCCGCCTTCTGCCCTTTTCGCCGTTTAGGAGGGGGTGGGGCCTGGGGTTGGGGGCGTGGCCTGGGGGCGGGGCCTGGGGGCAGGACCGAGCGCCCCCCTAGGTCATCAGTGACCTTTTATCCAGCCCTGGACCCCGTAGAAGTTCGACAGCACTGCTCTAGGCTTCGGTGCCATTCCCTCCTGCTGGACTCAATGCTCTGTCTCCTATCAAAGCTTCATCCTTGCCTCCCAGCACCTGGGTCGCTATCTTCATGAGAGCCTAACTCCCTTTCAGCTTCCATGGGCTCACCCCTGATCCTTTCCTGCGACCCGTAACCACCTGGTTTCTCATACTGATTATCGGAGTCAGCACTTTCAGTGTCAGCCTGACTTTCCCAGCTATCATAGCCATCAGGCCATTCATCATCCCAGGCCAAGCTCTCTGTGGGAGAGGAAGGCCCAGCTAACTCATCATCCCCTTCCTCCATGTCCTCATCAGCTGCAGCTGGCCCTAATGCAAGTGGGACCCCCGGTGCCGCCCCTTGCCCCCCAAGCACGAAAGGGAACTGGGTTGCTACAAAACCAACCAAAATGAAAAGGGTTTGCAGACAAAACCATGTGATATGAAATATTATTGCAATAATGGCAGCTCTGACTAGAGTGCATGCATGAAAGACAGTTCAGCAAAGAGTTTTTGTCTTGTAGGCTTATTGATGCAGAATATATAACATCTAACTACACAAAGCCTATGTAGACAGTCATTTTACTGTCATTCTCTGATGGTGTTGTCCAATGTGGTCTGCACCCTTGCAACTCCTGGATCCCTAAAGTGGCTCCCTTGATTTCAGTTATATTGCAACAGATGAAAAAAGGAACAATATATTATTGAATCCAAGAACAAGAGAAATCTGAAATGATAAAATAATAAAATATTGACGGCTAACTACTTTTTATACAACTTTTGGCACAAGAGGGAAAGATTTTGCTGATGCAGGTGTGCATCACATCTGCTCACAATATCCTGGGTGTTGAAATATTTAAAAGCAAATGTGCTTTGTTTCCTACAAGGTCGGAAACTGACTAAATGTAGTGAAGGAGACATATCTCCAAGTAGCCTACTCTCTAAGAGTAATGGAACAATGATAGCATGACTGCCTGGTTACATTTGTCACTTTGATAACAGTCAAAGGGAGAATGGCATTGGGTACTAGATAGAGCTTACAAGCAGACGACCCAGAGATCAGTGTAATTGATGATATAGCTTCACTTGGTGAAATGGACAATGGCTATCCTATACCTCAGAAAATTAAAAATTTGGTTTGGTTTTCACAACCATGTTTTATTATGATCCTACATAATCTGTCAATATTTCTAAAATTGTTGTGTATTCGTTCAGTGGTTTCCGAGTCTTTGTGACCTCATAGACCAGCCCACGTCAGAGCTCCCTGTTGGCTGTTGCCACCCCTAGCTCCTTCAAAGTCAAGGCAGACCATTCATCCATCTCATCCTTGGTCGGCCCCTCTTCCTTTTTCCATTTTCCTCAGCATTATTATCTTCTCCAAGCTTTTCTATCTTTTCATTATGTGGCCAAAGTACTTCATCTAAGATATCCATGTATAAACAAGAAGGCTGTTTTATATAGGGACATTCTGGTATGACCTTGATATTCATTAAAATAGATTTTTAATTGTCTGGTTTGGGGGGAAATATATCATTTTAAGCTTTTATAACACATAACTTGTTTCAGAATTTTTACTTTTTCTGGGTATTTTCATAGAGCATCTTTTATTGAGTGAGAAAAAAGCCACTAGCAGCCATCCTGAATTTTGAGGCAGTTTAGATTTTATGTTGAGTTACAGATGACAGATCCTTGAATTTCAGCTGCTTTTGTGGAGTTAATACCTTTGGAGACATTACATTAAAGAACACCAAATTTAAGGCATTTTAAATATTACAGCAATTAATTTTTAAATTGCAAGCACATCTAGGAGTGATAAAAATCAGGTCTTGTTCCATGCCTTTTTAGGAAATTTAAGTATGACTTCATACGGTTCATTTTGCTAGATTCATATCGACTATGTAATTTTAATTTTTCTCACTTAAGCAGTGATCTTTAGAGAGACATCTGAGAGACAGGCTCTCCATCTTTTCAGTTCTTAATGCTACTAGAGCATGCAATTACAACAGCTACTTTAAAAAAGATATTGGAAGGGTAGTTCGGGGAACAAGGTCCAGTATGTGATAAGTGGGTTACAATGGGAACATATACAGGACATGGTTGGGAATGACTTCGGCCCAGTATTTGTTACTGCCCTTTTCAGGTCCTATTTTTCATGCTACAGCCATAACGGCTTTCTTTGGAGCACTAACGCTAAGTTTTCTCATGGTCAAATCATGCTGGGGTAGCTCTGGTAGAGGACTGGCTATGTAAGACTTGGATCGGGCACTGATGAGAAAGGTAACTAAGGTGGAGCTATACAATTTTGTGGGGGCTAACCTTTCCTCTGTTAGGGCCTTTGGCAGTACACGGGGGTAAGAGGGAAATATGAACAGAAAAACTTTACTCTTATTAGCAGAGATGAAACATAAACTTGCAGTGTTGCATAGAAAAACAGTGCAACAAACTTACATAGTCCTTGTAAGTAACACAGAGCAAGGTATCTTTATCTTCAATCAAATGAGAAAGCAAAACATAAACCTTGAGTAAATAGCTATTTCACCATAGCCTCTTTCAGAGTAGCTTCTCCAAACTGCTCCCCAGAGTAAAGCCTTTGAGCATAGAGCTCCTCAGAGCAAAAGCTGAACTGTATTCTAAAACCCATACAGTTATACCCCACCGGGTGTGGCCCAAACATGCTGGCTGATCTACATTACCAGCTGCACAGAATAATTACCATCATAAGGTTTTTCTTCAACACACACTTGATCCTACTGCAACTTACTGTAACAATTCCTGACAACAATCTAGTGATTATTAACCTCTTTTGTTCATTTAGTTTACAGATGCGGGATGGTTTGAAGGCAAGACCTCATCTGTGGACCCAGTTTGATCTTTTGGGCAGAGAGGCAGGCCTGTGGATGTCACCTTGGGATGTAACCTGGTCATAATTAAAAGGTGGGATAGGCACTGTCAGGGGCTCCAATGGGGGGGGGGCTGTTACTACTGTTGTTTGAGGAGAGGCAAAGGAAAGCCTCATACAGACACGCTAATTTTCCATATGGGAGCAATGATTTTAAAGGGGGAGGCACTGATTTTGCAAGCCCTGAGGAATTCAAATTATATCAGGCAACGTTGGCCCAGAGTGGAGATTGTCTGGTCAGCATTGCTACCATGTTTAAGGTGGCTGGGGGATTGTAATCCCAAAAAGTTGGATTTGGCCAAACGTACAGTAAATTCAATTGGGAACTGAGAAATGCTATGTGGCAAACTGAGGGCTGGCTGATTCCTCCATACGAAGACTTTGGTCAAATGGCTGGAGCTGTACAGGGCCAATGGAGTGGACCTCTGAGAGGAGGGGAATGTTTTATTTTTGGATAAATAAAATCAGGAAAAGGCCCTTTAGATTCATTTTCCTATGCCTGCTCTCTTTATTTCATGGTGGGAATTCAAATGCAATTACAACAGCTACTTTGTAAATCAATTTATTTGCTGATTAATGCCAAATATCACTACTGTTGTCCTATTATACTTTAGTTGGAATTCATAAACACACATTGCCAAAGCTAGCTCTTTTTCTGAAACAACAGGTTATTTTATTATTTTAGTAGTCTGATGAGCATATTAATTATTCTGTGTTTTTATGAATTAGAATGGCTCATATAGAAAATATCAATCTTGTTCAATGTGGAGCATAACCTTCATTCTGGACATATACTTTCCAGGAATAAAGGTAAATGGCAAGGCCATGCCAAATGTGTGCATGAAGGTAAGCCAGGTGCTTTCTTCCCTGAACTATATACATCCATTAAGATTGCCAGATGTTTACACCAAGGGGTTCCCACATTGTCTGCTTTTTAGTAGAATGGTATGCATAATGCGAAGCAAACTACTGGCTGATAGTATAATCTCCCATTATATTTTTTCAAGAATGCCCCAGGTCCAGATATAGTAGAGTTTTAATGCAATCTAGGGAAATTAAGACAGAGTGCCAAATCTGGACTATGCATAGTCTGGGCATGTTTATTTTATCCTGCAGTGCCCTCTGTTATCAGATCTGCTGTCATGTCTGATTTCCAATTTGTATTCTAAAATATTGAAGCTTCAATGAGTAGAAAGACAGATTGCTCTGGCATGTAAATCTATATCTTTCATATTAAAATAGAAAGCAATTAGGAAGAGAACATGCCATATAAATATCTTGATGATTTCCTGTTCCTGTTTTCTCCAACAACCCCAAATTTGTTGTTGTTTTTAATTAATGTTTTTATTGGTTTTGTGTGGTTATGTGATACAAATAATAACAGTTAAAAAAAATAGCATAGACCAAAAAAGAAAATATAAAAGTGATATGGGTGAATGTGGGGGGATAGGGGGGGAAAGAAAAGAAAAAGAAGACAAAAGCAGAAAACATTTAGGTGACTTCCACTCTCCTCTTTTGTGGGTTAAAATGGGGTTAAAATTATTCATGTATCTTAGTGTATTTCTTATTGTAAAATCAGAGGAACTAGAAGAGGGGGGAGCGTGATAGTGTTGGTTGAATCAGCTGACCAAATGAATGAGATTATGCTTATCTTGCAACTGGTTAAGTGGTTATATTCAGGTTGAACTAAATCTATTTTCTTTCTGGACAAGCATATTCTTGGCTGACCTCTTACGCTTTTATTCCTTCTCTTGTGCTGTTTTTCTTCCTCATCAGGGCAAGGTGATTCCCTAGAAGCAGGTTAAGGAGAAAGAAACCATAACTGACAAGTGAAATGTGGCAGCTCATAAGTTGTGTTTGCATCTTCTCATATTCCCCAGAGCAAGATAGGTCCTCAAAAGTATTACATGGTAACATTTTATCTATTTATGCTTTCCTCTTCTGTTTCCTTGGATATTACAAGTCAAATAGAGAATTCTCTCTCCAGATCTGTAGCACAGCAGTTCTCGTTTGTGCCTGGGGGACAGGAGACAGGACCGGGGGTCCCATTGGCATTGGGGCCTGCAGCAGCAGAACTGGATTCTGAAGAGGATTTAGAAGGGTTACCAGAAGGAGAGTTTCCCATCATTGGGCCTCCTTCTCCCACAGAAAGCCTGGCATGGGAGGAAGGTTGGCTTGACCCGTACGATGAGTCAGATAACCAGGTGCAAATGGAAAGCAGTGATAGCGAAACTTATGAACGGCCGGGGGGGAGAGGTTCACAGGATCCTTTGAGTGAAAACATGGAAGAGAGCGGCTGGGAAGAACCTAGGGAGGAGAGCTCTCATGGAGATAGCGACCCAGGTGCTGGGAGGCAAGGCCGAACCTTTGATAGGAGAAGCAGCATCGAAGCTAGCAGGAGGGGATGGTACCATAGCCTAGACAGGTCAAGGTCCGTCAGCGGAGATTGGAGACGACGAAGCCTAGAGCGTCGGGGACCTCGGCCGAAAGATTAAGTATAGGATCCGTGGGAACGAATCCCCAGTACTTTGGCCACGTCTCTTCTGAGCAGACGTGAAGCGAAGTGGGTCCACAGAGCTAAGTTGGCTAGTGGCCATCAAATCTTGCCTTGCATCTTTAGCCTTGCCTTGTTCCTGAATTCGCATTGCTGTGCGGAGCCTTGCCTTGTTCCTGAATTCGCATTGCTGTGCGGAGCCTTGCCTTGTTTCTGAATTCGCATTGCTGTGCGGAGCTTTGCCAAGTCTTTTGCCAAGTCTTTTGCTAAGTCCTTGGGATACTTCACCAAGTTGTTTTGGACATTGTTTGCTTTTGCCTTTGGATTTGCTTTTGCTATTTTTATGGACAATATATCTTTTGAACTGTTTTTATATTCAATAAAGTAGTTAGCCTTCAGTCCGTCTCTGTGTGTGTGATTAAGGGGCCGGTCAAGTCCGTGCATCGTGACAAAATCTAGTACAAATTGGACTACAAATTTACATTTCAATAGGTTCAAAATGGACATCAATATGATTTTTCTTTGTTTTTGGAAAAGCTAGGAATGTGGCCGGGGAGTTCATATTTAGCTTATCACATGTAAAAAAAAAAAGTGTCTGCGGCAACATGGAAGGACACTGAGCCACCAACATGAGAGCCTCCCCATGTTCCACAAGGAACAATGGGGCTACCATGGGCTTAAGCTGCATGGCAATGCTTCCCCACATGTAATGGGGAATCATCAGCCACTGGCGGAAGAGCTAGGATTATTTTGCTGACACTCCAGTTTGCCAGTGAGGTAACGCTGGACCTCATCCATGTGATTAGGTCCTTAAATGGTATATAATAAATATTTACTGCTTCTGATACCTGGATGTTTTGTTTTACCAACTGAAATATGGAACAGATTACATTTTTTCACACTCAACCCACTGATCAGTACTGGTACTAATCCAGAACAGCAGCAGCCCCCAGGGTGCACAGGAAAACATGGACCTAAAACATCAAGTGGTGGTTTTTTTAAATCCTCTAGTTCACAACTTTAACCTAGTAATCCTGCCATGCTATTAGAGAGGAGGATTTTTTTAATCTACAAAAATCAAAACCACATTGAGCAGTTCCCAGTCTCTAGCCAACTTAAAAAATCATGTCCAACTGAGTCATCAGTAGGTTACATAAGTGATCACATGGTGGGTAATAAAAAAGTTCAATATACAGATTGAATCTTTGTATTACCAGGGAATGACATTGCCAATGCCCAGGGCAAAAGCATTTCAGTACAGATAAACAAAGGATTAATCATCTCTTTCTACAACACAGGTTTGATTTTCAGCCTGTTAACTAACTTTTGATCTTTACTCTGAACATCTTTTTATAAAGGATAGCATATGACCTAAAATTACACATGCCAGCATGCTGTCCTGGTAAAAAAATCCTCTTTGAAAATGGTAACTCTGATGCTTCCCACTAATTTCAACAGAAAGGCAAGAGCTTTGCACATAAAGATTCCCTCAGTGAGACGGAATGTGGGTAATAGGAAAGGGAATCACACAAGAAGCATTGCCTTCAATGAAATGAATAAGGAAGGCTGCAGAAAGCAAAACTTCCAGTTTTGCATCAGGGTGCACTTTGAATCTAATCGAACTAATTAGACTAAATGCTTCTTCATGACAGAACAAGGCCAGCCTTTCCATGAGTCAGGGCAAACTTGTCTTAGGTGATGTATTTGGAAAAGCAGTGGATCATCCCCCCCCCCCCCTTTTTAAGTACTGCACTTTGCTGCTGCTATAGAAAGCTACCATCACGTTTGAGATTTGTACTTTACCACAAGTAATGGTTGTTTCCAATGTGCAGTAAATGTTGCAGCAGGAAATTAGCTGTAGAGTTGCTTTGGCATGGACGACACTGCCCACAGTGCTATACTTTGAGGACATATGGAAATAAGGAACATTCCGATGGCAATTCCAAAGCATCCCACTTGGAGAGCATTTCCATCAACTCTCCAAAGCAGTCAATCTGTTGACTCACTTTGAGGACTCTTCAGTGCAAGACAATGAGATGGATGGCATCCTGGCCACTTTTCTGCTTGGTAAATACAGCAGGAAATTGGCCACCAGCAAGCTAGAAAGCAAGCTAGGCCAAAATATCTCATAATGCTCATACCTGTATGGTGAAATATAGCTGGACAGGGACCAGCTATATAACACCAAAGAAAGGCTTTTTTGGAGTACAGCACTGACAAGTTCATAAAAAAACATATTTCCTATAGTGAAGAATACACATCCTCAGCAGCTATCACACGTCTAACTAATGAATTAGACAATCATATTGTAAAGATAGCTATCCCTGTAATGGCTATATTAGTACAGTAAGACACCCCTCCCCCCACACACAAAATATCCATGAACCATTTAATGCAATTTCAAACTGGTATTGAAGAAACTGGTTTCATTGTGCAGACTATTACATAAGAAATCCTGGAACCAGTTTGAAGCTGAAATAGTGATTACCCGAACCACAGAGCACTGATTCACATTAAGGCATTTCCCTCACCTGCTTTTGTGTGGGTTTGCTGTCTGGTTGTTAGCTTCAAATTAAATGATCAGTGTAGATAAGACCATAGAGTCCCCTGTATAAACTACACCCTCTTCTCAACACGGCCACGGTTTGTCTCATTCAGAATTATAGGGTTTGCTATTATCCTCATTTTTGGATATCCATGCAAAGCTCGGGAATATTTGTTGTTGTTTATTGATTCAGTTGCTTCCAACTCTTAATGACCTCATGGACCAGCCCACGCCAGAGCTCCCTGCTGGCTGTCATCTCCCCCAGCTCCTTCAGGGTCAAGCCAGTCACTTTGAGGATACCATCCATCCATCTTACCCTTGGTCGGCCCCTCTTCCTTTTTCCTTCCATTTTCCCCAGCATAACTGTCTTCTCTAAGCTTTCCTGTCTTCTCAATATGTGACCAAACTACTTCATCTTTGCCTCTACTATCCTTCCCTCTAATGAGTAGTCAGGCTTTATTTCCTGAAGTATGAACTGGTTGGATCTTCTCACAGTCCAAGGCACTCTCAGAACTTTCCTCCAACACCACAGTTCAAAAGCATCTATCTTCCTTCACTCAGCCTTCCCTATGATCCAGCTTTCACATCCATAGGTTACTACGGAGAATACCATTGCTTTTACTATGAGGATCTTCAATGCCATTGTGATGTCTGTATTCTTCAGTATTTTATTGAGATTGGTAATTGCTTTCCTCGGGAATACAGTCTGGCAGATACAGGTTTTGTACTATACAATCCGTCTACCACGAAAAGCAATAATAATAATTTATTTCAGTTTCAGTGTTATATTCTGCTCCTCCCGGCAGGCTAATGACTTGTATATCATGGCTGTGTCTCCCCATTACATTGAGGATGGTAGTTAAATCCCTTCAGATTCAAATCCTTCCATATGCTATCCAAAGCTCCCCCCTTTCTCTCTCTCTCTCTCTCTGTGTGTGTTTGTATGATATAAATATATGTGTGGGTGTGTGTTTTAGCTGGAGTTACACTAAAAATGTACCTGTTGTGACTTGTACCTGTTGTGACAAACTCAACTGGAGAAGAAACCTACAGAATTGATCTTTGCTGGGTTAACTTTTTATTATTTACTGAGCTGGTACTTTTGTACTTAGATTCTCCCTCTTTGTTTTGCTTGGACCTCTGCTGTTTGTACCCTTTTGTACTGATCAAGGACTCAATAAATTAAGATGATGACTCAGAGTCAGCAGATTTTCTGTGTGCGGTGAATGTGCTCTTTGACTTTGGAGTCCCTCTTTCTACCTTGGTTAAGTCATAAGGAAAGGTATGAAGTGAACTCTAATAATCACTTTACATGTGTTATAGGAACAAAATTCCTTTTAAAACAAAGCAAAGCTAAAAAATGCTTTTGGATGGAATTTTCTATCTGAAGACCGCATGACTGCTTCTGACAACTTGGTGAGAAAAGGCTGATGCTTGCAAGACAACTAACAACATTTTCTTAGACTGAGACCTGACAGGAATAAAATAATATGGTTTTAAAACAACTTTCAGTAACTAAAGTCATGAGCAAAGTATATACAGCTGCTCATTTAAGCCATTTACATGAATTCAGCAAAAGCAACCTGAACTTATTTCAGAGAATGGAATTAGTAAAGGAAACTGGTAGCAAAAACACTATGGGCAAATCTACACTGACCACTGAAAATCAATTTCAAACTCTTATTGAAGAACATTGTGCAGGTGATTACATAGGAAATTCTGGAACTACTTAGAGACCTGGATAGTGATTACATAAACCACAGGACATTGATGCACATTAAGGATTTTCTTTCATGTGCTTTTGTGGGCATTTGTTGTCTAGCCAACAATGAGATGACTCAAGCTAGCTTCAAACTGCATTAAATGATCAGTGTAGATACCGGCCTGAGTCATCTCATTGTATGATTAAGTTCAAATAAATTTGCTTTTCATTGCCATATGAAATAATACTTATCCACCTTTACAGAAATAGAAATATGTTCCACAATACTGTGTTTTTGTTATACATTAAATCAGAGTAGCATGGCTACTCTATATTAGAGTAGGCATATATTAGAGTAGCTTGGCTAAATCCCCAAGCTTGGTGTAACATACAAACAACTTCCAAGGTAAAAAAACCAACCAAACAAACCACGAGACAAAAGTAGACAATGTATACTGGCCAGCACTACCCAATCTGCGGAGATGAAATAAATAGGTTGTGCTCATAGGGATGTGGAAAAGTATGATTAGCATTCAAATATTGCAGCAAGGAAAAGAATAAAGGGATCCTGGTTGACAAAGTATGGCTGGCAACTTGAAGTGTATGCAAGCTGCCCAGATTAATAAACTGTGTTCACCTGCCCATAAGCATTAGTGCTCCTCAGCTGCAATCATAAGCATTCATGTGGATAAAACTCAACTGGAAGCAAGAGGGCAAAAACTAGGTGACTGTAAATGAATTCGATAATAATAACAAATGAAAGCCAGAGAAAATGCTGCTAGCAAACCAAAATGAATATAATAACAATAACAGGGATCTTCATGGAGAGGCTTTAGCAGCCACTTAACAGACATAGCCATCAGGCAAAGGCGTTTGCCAAATAACAATTAGTTTATGCTATCCTAGCAGGGTAAAGTATAGTGACATCAAAGCCCCATAATACTGCTGCCAAGTTTGGAGGTGAAGGGGGAGATGAAAGGCAAGAGAGGAGCCAATTTTAGAAAGGGATTACTTGTTAGGAATAAAAAAAAGCACATCAGACAACTCAAGAAGAAAAAAGGAGAGATGAAAATGTAGTCCTTTGGTGAAAGGGATAATTGAGAGTGTGGAGTATAAAACATAGAAGAGTCATAATCTTGCATGAAAAAGCTCACTTGACACTGAAATTGTGCAATAGTGCTTTAAGTGCTGCATGCAGTGCAAAGAACTTTTGTACAATGACTGTGACTGCATAAGACATCTTCAGTAAGGCACGTGTGCCCCCCCCCCCCCTGCCCAAAATTTTGGAGAAGCATCCTGAAATCTATTTTAACTTCTGTTTGGATTCATGGAATGCTTTTTACTAAAGTTGAAAATGTCTTGAAATTTCAGCAACAGTGTTTCAGAGAAACACACAAAGAGAAAGTAACATACAAAGAGAAAGTAACACACAAAGAGAAAGTAACATACAAAGAAACAGGTAAAGGTGGATTGCACTGAATTTTTCCTCGAAATTTTTGATCAAGTAAATATACAATGTAGGTAAATCCAGAGGGCTGGAATGCAAAAGATAAGCTAGATTAACCATTATCAGCCCCTTTCCCAAGGGTTCCCCACCAATTAGAATGCTCTTTATTGTGATTGTATCACTGCCAACAGTCAACAATCCTAACAAATGCAGGCAAGGATTTAACAAAATTCAAATCCGTCCAACACTGATACTCATCTAACAAATGCATTTATGAATTTAATCTGTGACAATTCTTAAAATGTACAATTTACTAAGAATTTGGCAACTGAGAAGTGAAATGCCAGGAACTATGCCAGGTATGCACTCAGAGCTGGGATCTTGATCAAGTCTGGGAACTTAACTCGGAAGTCTGGTTTCAGCAGAAAACAGTGACAGGAACAGGGAACCAAACAATGATCAGGGGCCAGATGGATAATAATTATTTAAGGGACAAATGTTTTAATGCAGGAAAACAGATTTAAGCTAATACTTCATTGTTTTTCTTGGATGACATTTTGTAGGGCAATAGCCCTTTAAGAATTTATTGCCCATAATGGATGATTTAACACTGAAGGCTCAGCAAAATTTCAGACTTATTATTTAGAATCCTATCGAGCAATTAAGTATATTTTCTCCATAGTGGACTATAGATGAGAGCATAAAGCCAGGTTTTGCTTTCATCGGTCTTTTCTGTCAAATTCTACTGTCTCTTAAACACAAAAACATAAAGCATGTAGAGAATCAATATGTGAGTCAAATTCAGTGTGATAGCACCGTGAATTTAGCAATTGAAATACCAAGAAAATATCAAGGGAGCATCTATCCTAACTTGCATGACTCCGTGCTATGGAATTATGGGAGGTGTAGTTTTATAAGATCTTATCTGAAAAAGAACCTCATCAGATGGGAAGGATCCTTCATTTCTACACACTTCAAAGATGGAATCCCATGGAGCCCATCTAACAACACAGGACTGCTTCCAGTGATTGCCTGTGAGATTCCGTCTTCACAGTGTGTAGAAAGGGGAGGATTTGAAAGATGGGCAAGTGTTTCTCCCTGTGCATAGAAACACTTTAAGAATTGGTGGATTTGTTCATTTACTTTGAAACATTTCAGCGTGGGCATTCACGTGGGTGGTCTGCTAATGTTCCTTTTGTCTCAATTAGTGGTTGAAAGATGGTGTGGGTACCATTAAAATAAGTGTTTTAAAAGTCTCCTTGAGAGTAGGGATTTAAATAGGATCTCATGGAAAGAAGTGTTTTAAAAACACTAGTATCCTTGAAATGGGAGGAGACAACACCCGCCTGTGTCATGGGAAATGAAGAGGATAGCTGAGCTAGAAATGGGAAAAGGTGATCTTGTGTGATGGGGTGATTAAATTCTTTGTTTTGTTTTAAAATGTAACATCATGAAATGTAACACAAATAAGACAAATCCACCCAACCCCCTCCTTATAGCATGAGATCCAAAGAGTGCTGATGTTTCACCAAACTGCAACTCCCATGATTCCATAGCACTGAGATGTAGCAGGTATAGTGGTGTCGAACAGTATTATTTCTAGAGTGTCGATGCACCCAAAAGTGTGGGTGACTGGCTGGAAAATAAAATTAATACAAGTTCTGTATGTCCTTCTTATGTATATCCTGAACAGGTTATGGGCATTCCAGTAAATGCAGTTCTCCAAATATTGATGTGCATTAGCTTCATCTCAGATTAATAGCAAAGTAGCATGTCAAGTTACTACAATATTTTTTTCTTACAAGAAGGGCTGTAGTCATTTTAACTAAATGTAAGCATGCACATTACATTAGGTAGTCTGCGTCTCTCTACGGAAGTAAAGAAGATCGGGATATAAAAGTTTTAAATTAAATAAATAAATAATGTACATTGTTCATTATATCATATAAGTTTTAATGCATTTTAGCTGAAATTGGAACCTATAGAATTAATATAATTTCTATGAGCATTGTCTCATCATGTTCCCATTTACTTGGTGGATCTGGTAGATAGTGCCGGGGTGGAGCCAGCAGTCGTGGTACACGTCGGTACCAATGACATTGGGAAGGCCAAACGGATGGTCCTGGAAGCCAAATTTAGGTTGCTAGGTAGAAGATTAAGATCCAGGACCTCAAAGGTAGCATTCTCGGAAATTCTACCGGTTCCACGTGCAGGGACAGCCAGACAAGCAGAGCTCCGGAGCTTCAATGCGTGGATGAGGCAGTGGTGTCGAGAGGAAGGCTTTAGATTTGTTAGGAACTGGGGGACATTTTTGGAAAGCCAAACCTTTACAAAAGGGACGGGTTACACCTGAACGAAAATGGAACCAGACTGCTGGCAATTAATATTAAAAAGGCTTCAGAGCTGCTTTTAAACTGATTCCTAGGGGAAAGTCGACAGGAGCTGAGCAGCTTCCGGTTCGAGAGGGTGAAACGCCAAGTATGGAGGATGAAATTTACGCACAAATGGCCGAGTCAACAGAAAAGATAGAAAGTAGTCAAGAGGTAGGACATGGTAGGCCTTCTACAAATTCTCATAAACAGCCAAAGTTGAAAGGGCAACAGAGCAATAAATATAAATGTCTGTACGCAAATGCTAGAAGCCTTGAACAAAAATAGGAGAGTTGGAATGTTTGGCAAAGAAAAAATATTGATATTATTGGCATAACAGAAACCTGGTGGACAGAGGAAAACAATTGGGACACAAAAATTCCAGGTTATAAACTGTACAGGAAAGACAGGAGAGGGAAAAACGGTGGCGGTGTGGCCTTGTACATAAATGAAGAGCTAGAATCTCATGAATTAGAACTTCAAGAAAATTCAAACTCACCTACAGAAAAATTGTGGGTAAAAATCCCAGGACAAAAAACTAATCTAGCATTAGGGATCTGCTATCGCCCTCCCAACCAAACTCCAGAGGCAGACTGCTATCTGGAAAATGAAATTAAACAGGCCTCAAAAAGCAATAAATTAGTCATAATGGGGGACTTCAACTATCCCCGAATAGATTGGCTAAATTCTTGTTCTACGCATGAAAGAGAGACAAGGTTCCTCGACATGCTAGCTGATTATTCCCTTGAGCAGATGGTCATGGAACCAACCAGGGGAAAGGGGATCCTGGACTTGGTGCTAACTAATGAACAAGATCTCGTTCAAGATGTCCTTGTAACTGAGCCCATAGGTACCAGTGACCACAACACAATAACCTTCAACTTAAGTTTGGATAGCAAACTGTCAGTGAAAACTAACACAGAGACCTTAAATTTTCAAAAAGGGAATTTCACCAAAATGAGAAAAATAGTAAAGAACAAACTAAAAGGAACAGTAAAAAAATCCCTCCAAAATGCTTGGAAACTGTTTAAAAATACTTTAAAAGAAGCCGAACTAAAATGCATTCCTAAAATAAGAAAGAGGCCGGGAAAGTCCAAGAGGACATCGGCATGGCTTACAAATGAAGTAAAAGATGTGATTGGAAAGAAGAAAAACTCATTTAAGAAATGGAAGGCTCTTCCTACTGAGGAGAACAGAAAGGAACACAAGCTCTGGCAAACTAAATGCAAAGCAACCGTCAGGAAAGCCAAGAGAGATTTTGAGGCACATATAGCTAAGAATATTTAAAAAAAAATAGCAAAAACTTCTTTAAGTACATCAGAAGTAGAAACCCAACTAGAAAAGCAGTTGGGCCACTTGACGAAAAATGGTAAGAAAAGGACAATAAGTGAAGACAAGGAGATTGCCGAGCGGCTAAATGACTTCTTTGCCTCCGTTTTCACACAGGAGGACAGACAACATATGCCTGCAGCTGAGTCAGTTTTTCAGGGAGGGAATTAAATGAATTAAACCAGATAGAGATAAACAAGGAAGATGTTCTCACATGCCTTACTAAACTAAATGTCAACAAATTCCAGATGGCATCCACCCCAGAGTTCTTAAGGAACTCAAGTGTGAAATTGCTGAAATTCTGGCCAAAATATATAACCTTCTCTAAGATCAGGCACTGTACCCGAGGACTGGAGGGAGGCAAATGTAACTCCGATCTTCAAGAAAGGATCCAGGGGTGATCCAGGAAATTATAGGCCAGTTAGTCTAACCTCAGTTCCAGGCAAAGTGATGGAAACCATTATTAAAGAAAAAATTACTAAGCACATAGAAGAACAGGCATTGCTGAAGGAAAATCAACATGGTTTCTGCAAGAGCAAATCATGTCTTACTAACTTGTTCGAATTCTTTGAGGGTGTAAATAAACACATAGATAAAGGGACCCAGTCGATATTGTTTACCTTGACTTTCAAAAGGCTTTTGACAAAGTCCCTCACCAAAGGCTCCTAAATAAGCTCTTCAGCCATGGAATCAGAGGACAGGTCTTGTCCTGGATTGGAACCTGGCTAAACTGTAGGAAACAAAGGGTGGTAATAAACGGACATTTCTCTGGGTGGAAAGAGGTGAGAAGTGGCGTACCCCAAGGTTCAGTTTTGGGTCCGTTACTTTTTAATTTATTCATTAATGACCTGGATGTAGGAGTAAATTCTGAGGTAGCAAAGTTTGCAGATGACACTAAATTGTTCAGGGTAGTTAAAAATGAAACTGATTGTAAAGAGCTCCAGAAAGATCTCTCGAAATTGAGTGAATGGGCAACAAAGTGGCAAATGCATTTTAACCTAAACAAGTGTAAAGTCATGCACATCGGGGCAAAGAACCCCAACTACACCTACCAATTGATGGGGTCAAAGCTTTCGAGACAAACCAGGAAAGGGATCTTGGGGTTTTGGTGGACAGCTCAATGAAGATGTCAACCCAGTGCGCTGCAGCAGTAAAAAAGCAAATTCTATGCTTGGCATGATCAGGAAGGGAATCGAAAATAGGTCGGCAAATGTTGTATTGCCTCTCTACAAATCTATGGTGAGGCCATATTTGGAGTACTGTGTACAATTCTGGTCACTGCACCTCAAGAAGGATATAACGGAACTGGAAAAGGTACAGAAAAGGGCATCAAGAATGATCTAAGGGATGGAGCAGCTCCCTTACGAAATCAGGTTGCAACGCCTTGGTCTTTTCAGCCTTGAAAGACGGCGTTTAAGAGGTGACTTGATCGAAGTGTATAAAATCATGCATGGGATAGAAAAGGTGAATAGAGAAAAAATATTTTCTCTGTCACCCAATACTAGGACTAGGGGGCACTCCCTAAAGCTCCAAGATAGGAAAGTTAGGACTAATAAAGGGAAATATTTCTTCACCCAGAGGGTCATTGGGTTATGGAACTCACTTCCAGAGGAGGTTGTGACAGCGGTCAGCCTGGACAGCTTCAAGGCAGGATTAGACAGATTCATGGATACCAAGGGAATCAGTAGTTACTGAAATGGACATCCAAGTGCCACCTCTGTGTTGATGGAGGCAGGCAGGATTTCCCCAGGTACTGGTTGTGGGGGGTCGGGAGCAGGTGAGGGTTTTGCCCTCCTTTCTGCTAGAGATCCCTGTGTACAACTAGTGGGCCACTGTGTGACACAGAATGCTGGACTAGATGGGCTGAGGCCCGATTCAGCATGGCTCTTCTTATGTTCTTATGTTCTTATCTTTTCTAGTTGGGACTAGTAAGTCGATTCACACATTTATCCTGGTGAATGTTATGTGTTAAATGATACTAAAGGAAATCCTTTGGGTTTTTTAGTGCAACATGGGAAGCTGGCAACATACGGCAGTTCCTCTTCAGTTTTGTGATGGAGCTCCCTGGCTCACATCCCACAATGTACATCTACATGTGTTGGGGCCCCATCACAAAACTTCATTGCAAAATTGAAGAGGAACCAGTGTATGCTGCCATGCTGGTAACAGGAGAGGCTTGCCATGTTGTATTGGGATCAATGGGGGAAGACAGATGGCAGATGCTTCCCCTCATGGGATGGGGCCTGGGGTAAGTTGGGCAATGCAGGATGTGGGGTGACAGGTTCTCCATGCCCCCCACTGGACACTATTGAATTTGCCACAATATGATGATGTCCCATCATTGTGAAATCTGAAGGATATTTAGAAGAAGAGTGTTTCCACTAGACTTTGTAAGATTCCTCCACCCTTAATTCCTTTGGATTCTCTCCTATAAGCACTTTCTGAACAGTTTTTCACCCAGTTATTATTTCATTAACTTTGCAGGCCTTAGTCTTTTTGTTTAGCATATACTTGTTTTCCTTGTTCAGAAGGAACCCCTTTAAAGTTGAGAAGGGTGGTAAACAAATACTACAAATAAATAATAAATGTTATCTAAGCTATATAAAATTCATGCAACTGAAGAGGTATAATCATAGCATCATATGACCTCATCAGATGGGATAACTTTTGGAGGCATATGCCAGATTTGCTATAGTTTTGTGACAAAATTCGCTGGCTCCCAGAACTACTTCCGGTTGTGCCTCATCACTAAACTATAGAGGATCTGGTATTATGCTGCCACCTGGCAACACAGGACACCACCCATGTTGAATTGGAATCATTAGTGGGGTGGAGGCAGTGGATACTTCCTCCATGAGATGAGGTAGGGGGAAAGTTGGGTGATGCGGGGCATGGGGCAATGAGTTCCCCATGCCCTCACTGGGCACCACCACATTTGTCATGATGTGTGGCAATTCCGATGGCCAATATGATGAGGTCGATACACTGATAGAGGTAGAGGAGATCACAAGGCCTATCCAATTCAAACATTTGCCATGCAGGAATAGTACTGGTTGTATCTGAAATCAAGATGATGATGATACCACTCTTAAAGCCTAAATGGGATCTCAATAACGGAAGGAGTGTCATCATTTATATATGCTTGCTTTAGGATGGGAAAGGTTCTCAGTTATATCGCACCATGGAGCAAAAAGGAAGAAGGAATTTTTTTGGTGTAGCATTCTGGTTATAGAATACATTGCCACCAATTCTGGTGCCATTTTTATTGTATGTATAAGAATGGCTTTTTGCTAAAACCTTTGCAGCAGTTGACTTATTCAAATTTGCACATCTGCTTCACTTGATATTGTCTTAGATTATGATTTAAGATGGTTTTAAATTAGTTTAATTTAACAGATTAATATGTTAAAGCCCATCTAAATTACTATTAGTATTTTAATCACATTAATATATTATATGCTATTTAAAGATACTGGGATAAGGTGGGATATAAATGCTTAATTAAGAAATAACATAATATCTGGATGTACTGAAATGAGACCACAGAATGAAGTTGACTGTAATGAGCCATATCTCCAGGAGGACTGGAAGAGGAAGGGGACACTGTCTTCATGGGGTTGTTATGAACTTTATTTTGATGTAAGTACATCCATTGTTTGTGCTTGTGATATAAATTCTGATAAAGAGCAACATTGTTTGGGTCAGACACTAATGTATTCTAGTTTGATTGAATACCAACAAGCTAGAATTGGTAGTGAATTGCTAGTGTTTGGTAGTGGGTTGACAGGACGGTAGGTTGGTATGCTTTGAACTCATATATGCATTTATTGTATGTATGGGTAAGTTAATGTTTTGTATGTTTTGATATGGTCAAAATTGACTAATCAATAAAGAATTGTTGTTGTTGGTAGTGATCTCAGGAGAAAAGGGCAATTCTAGCAGTTGGAAGAAACATGGTAAAGTAGTTTTTTTAAAGGTAGTGTGCTGAAAGGGGTAGAGGGAACAATGAGGAGTACTATATCATTTTACTTCATTGGAATACTTCTGCTTTTATTAGATGCTGACACTTATTTATTACTGTTTCTGCATAATCAATACATTGTGGACCTAATATAGCGTGTATCTAAAAACTGTATGAAGACACAAATGAGATCATGATTCAGTTTTAGCTCCAAAGGGAGGAAGGAAGAATCTCACTCTAAAGAAAGACTTGGGTATAAAAATAGGATGCTTTTTTTAAAGTTAGCAATTTGTATCAAAAGTACTGAATCAGGTCATCAAGGTTCTACATCAGTTCCTCGTGTACCACTATGAGAACGGTAGACTGTCTGAAAAGGTTCAGACCTTACTTACACAAAAGATATGAAAACTGGATCTTTACTTTGCCAAGGATGTCCAGTTAGTCAAGTAATGGGTAAAGCATGGCTGGCATGTAGTTGCTAGACCCTATGTTAATGCCTATAAGTCCCCACTTCTAATTCTTTTCCATTCTCTAGAACGTATAATTGGCTGATTGACCTTTTTTGCCTCATGCATTCCTGATGTTACACATCCCTGCTCTATTTCTCCTTAAATATGGGAGTCACTTTTTAATGCAAATTGGAAGTAATTGTTTAGTCAGTTCATGTTTTGAAAATAACGTAGCAGGGGTCTAGAACAAATGGGAGCTCACAAGGCAAAACCAGACAATAGAGTTCTTGTTATTTGTAATTCACTGGTCGGGAATTGTATATGGCCTCTCTAAACTGCTCATTCCAGGATTCCATATGACTGAACTATGAAAGTTAAAGTGTAAAAATAGTACTATAATTCTCTAGTATGAATGCCTGCCCTTGTTTTCAGTATCATTTCTCTTTTAAGATTCAATTTTATATTATACCTTGTTAAACTCAGATGTTGACCAATGCTAGTGCTTAAAGGGAAATGTACACAGTACTTAATCTCCCTACATTCTTTCCAAGCAAAAATGTAAGTTATTTTCTTCATGAATTCAATAGCTGGAATCCATGTCGATAAACAAAAGTATTTGCATACAGAATCAGAACATACAAGCAGAAATGTACAAATGACAGTACAGTAAGGCAATTATGTCTTAAATATGTAAGAGATCTGGGCAATAAGGTAAGAACTTCATACAATGAAAGCAGGACACAACACAATAAAATCACCAATTCAAAGCCCAGTACGTATTCAGGATTTTAAAAAGTGAAGTGGAAAATATAAGTACAAAAGCAGAAAGAAAATACATAAGAAAGGGGATAAGATTATTCAGTAATCAATCACTGAAAGATAGTTCAGAAGATGAAAAAATGGATGAAGATGATCAAAATCATGTTAGAGGCAATTTGATTATGGTCTTTGATAATAGATTGCCTTGAGGTTGGGATTAACATGTCTCGTGGTATAATAAAGGTTTAACTTTGGCTAAGATAAGAAGGAAAGCATTTCACAATTTGGAAAAAAATCAATTATGATTTGATCTGCCTCCAAGGATGGTTCTACCCAGTCACAAAATGCGGGGCAGAACCAGCATGCAAAATGCCAATTTTGACCTGAATTGCAGTCCAACATTTCCTAGATGCCCTGACCTCCCACATGCCTCCCAGACTCCTTTGTTAGTCACAAGGCATGGAACAAGGAAAATGAGTTCCAGACATTTCGTAGGCACACTTTTCAGCCTTTTAGCTGGCAGCAATCGAGTGGGAAAGGCCTGGGGGAGACAGCCTCCCACATCCCCAGGCTGTCTGCTCCCAAAAAGCAAAGGATGGCTTTTGAGATACCCGCTACAGATTCCACATAGAATCAAATGTGGGTGTTTGGGCTGTTCCTTGAACTTCATAAATGCAGGAACAGCCCAAATTCTTGTGCAGGATTCAGCCCCCCCCCTTTAAATTTAACCATGCTGTAGCAACCCAGTTCCCTTTCATGCCTGGGGGCAGGGGGCAGCACCGGGGGTCCCACTTGCATTAGGGCCAGTTGCAGCTGATGAGGATATGGAGGAAGGGGCTGAAGAGTTAGCTGGGCCTTCCTCTCCCACAGAAAGCTTGGCCTGGGATGATGGATGGCCTGACGGCTATCAGAGCTGGGAAAGTCAGGCTGACCCTGAGAGTGATTCAGATCAGTATGAGAAGCCAGGTGGTTTCGGGTCACAGGAAAGGATCAGGGAAACAGTGGAGGATGAGCCCATGGAAGCTGAAAGGGAGTTCGGCTCTCACGAAGATAGTGACCCAGGTGCTGGGAGGCAAGGACGAAGCTTTGATAGGAGACGGAGCATTGAGTCCAGCAGGAGAGATTGGCACCGCAGCCTAGAGCGCCAGAGAAGCACTAGATCCCGTAGCACAGATTGGCCCTAGAAGCCTAGAGTGTCAGGGGCCCCGCCAAGGGAATTAAGTATAGGATCCGTGGGAAAGGATCCTCAGTAGCTCAGCCACTTCTGTTCTAAAGGGAGTGAAGCGAGCGAAGATCCACGGATCCAGGATTGGGCTCGTGCCATGCCAAGAAGTTTCTTGGGTTTACTTTCATGAACTTTGTCTTGTTTGCTTTGCCACGGACCAAGTCTGTTTTTGATCCACTTTGTTTTGCGGAGCCTTGCCAAGCTTTTGTCTTTGGATTTACCTAAGACTCTTACCTTATTGCTACTTTGATATTTCGATTATTTTTATGGACAATTACTCTTTTCACCTGTTTTATTATTCAATAAATAGTTAGCTGATTACCGTCTCTGTGTGTGTGATTAAGGGGCCGGGCCGAGACCCTGCATCGTGACACATGCTAAGAGGCTTTCCTCAGGTTTTACAGCCACCTACAGGCTGATTCAACCCCATACCAACCTAAATGGTCAGTGTAAATGGGACCAAAGACATACATACCAAAAAAACCAGATGAAAAATATATGACAAATTTGAAACTAGGTCATTTTTGCTCATCAATGAATAAGAAGAAAAAATGAGTAGTGATCAATTACAGTGGAAAAAGTCTTAGAGGATAAAAATGGAAAATATGTCAGAGCAGAAGTACAACTTCAAGGACAAAAAGTGTTGATGGTGGGTATTTACTCACCATCAGAAAATAGAGCTACCTTTAGACATAATGGAAAAATGATCAATACAATCTTCATCTCCAATATCATGGTGGTCTGCATATTTGTGCTGTTACTTCACACAAAGTAAGGATATGGATTTAAAATATAATATTTCTAATACCACAATCTCCAGTTATACTCTTATGATTTTGAATAGTGACCTTCAGCTGAAGCAATGCCTAACATGCATAAAGTAAAGTGAGCAACTATATTATCATCACATTTCATTCTAATAGGTAGTCATGATTATAGGCTGCCTTTTCCTCAAGTGGATCAAAGCAATCTACATGGTTCCCCTCATCTTTATAACTTTGCAAAGCTGATAAAAAGTAACAAATCCCAGGTCACTCAAATAAGTCCCAATTGAGACCAAACGCAGACACCACATTTATTCTATGTAACAAATAGCTAGAAGTAAAAAAGAGCAACGTTATCCCTGCATGTGGTGTTTTCCTTTCTTGAAAATCCCAAGGCTAATGTCAGTTGACTTGTTTGACATATAGATGTTCTTGCAAGGTACGTTAGATTCTTTTGTGAACAGCCTACGTCATTTAATATAATTTGGAGAAGTTCTGCTTTACTTCAGAAAAAATATAGAAAAGCAGATTGGATTGTGTCTTGGTTTAAAGCACATACACACTTATGGTAATTATAAGATTTGCAGATACATCCAACCAGGCAATGTTGGAAACTCAATGCTGATTTATGCAGACTTGTTTCTCTTGAGTCTCACTCTTGTGGAAAAGATGGATATAGAAAAGCAATAGCTTGAATAACTGGTCTGGTCCAATATAATTTTTATGTTATAATTATTTAACAACATAATATCAAACTTTTAGTAAAGCCATTTATTTTGAAACACAGCTTGAGCCACCGTAAAGGCTGACAGGGAGAGCTGACGTTGTTGATGGGGCTGCCCAGACCTCTCTGGCCACCTCTGAAATAGCAGCTGTCACGATGGGGCAGATGAGAAGGGCTGCCCGTCTTCTTTACCACTCTGAGCTGGTATGCTGTATAGCCACACCAATCACTATGTTTTGTTTTCGGGGTATGGCTTGTATTGCGCAAATGCTTAGAAATCCTGTTACAACTTATTTTATGGGTATGTCTTATTTTCGGGGGAAACATGGGACTTATAGTGTATAAAATATACTTTGAGTATTTTTAAAAGCTAATGATATAGTAGCAGTACATCAAAAAGACTGTCATTGGTAGAAATTTAAATGTCTATTTAGTGTCCAGTACAGAGTCCAACATTAATTACCAAATCATCTTAACTATCATGCAAATATTTTATTTGCTTTGACTATTCTGCATCTTTAAATTGATCATTTAAATATTTCATTTCATTTCAATTTATTATTTGATGAGTTGCTCTCCACCGGAGTGCTCTGAGCGACTTACACAGCAATAAAACAGCAAACACATCAACGATAAATCACAAATTAAAGGCTTTGACGAAAAGTCAAGTTTTGAGAGCTTGAGAGAAAGACTACAAATCAGGTATAGCTCTAATGTATGGAGGTAAGGAATTCCACAAGGTTGGGGCAAGAACTGAGAAGGCCCTGTGCCTCGTGGAGTCCAGGTGTGCCTCCCTAGGACCAGGAACAAACAAGAGGTTTTCTTCAGCTGATCTTGGTGGTCTCTGATGACAAATATGTGAGAGACAATCTCTGAGGATTTAGGGCCTTGACCATGGATGGCCCTGAAAGTCAGAACCAGTGTCTTATAGGAAGTCCGGTGTTCAATTGGGAGCCAATGGAGGTGTTATAATACTGGAGCTATGTGATGTCTCATTGGTGTCCAAGTAAGTAATCTGGCAGCTGTGTTTTGAACCACTTGGATCTTCCGTGTCACTGAAAGAGGAGTACCAGCGTACAATGCATTACAGTAATCCAGCCTCGAGGTAACTGTGGCGTGGATTACCATTGCAAATATTGTCTGTAAAGGTTGCCTTTTGCCTCTCCTTATACAAAAGGCCCATTGGTGTTATTTATATTTACTGGTGCATATGGCAAGATTTAAAAATATCCAGTAACACAGGAGAAGAAGGGGCCAAAATTATATCCACTGGACCCGTGGCAACTACAGCATCCAAAACAGAGTGGATCTGCAAAGAGCTATGGAAACTCTTCACACAATTCTCAGAAGGCTGCTAAGTTAGTGTTAAAAACTCAGAAAAACACACAGAAATGTTACAAGTCCTCACAGAAATCAAGAGGATACTTCCTCAAAGATTAACTATATGGAATTTGTAGACACTGCAGTAATGTCTGTGCTATACATCTTACTCTTATATGTATGTTACCATTAAATATTCAAGATGCATTATATCTTTGACTTAATACTCCTGTTACAAAACATCTCTGGGTATCCTATTTCAATTATTTTTAGGTTCTGAAAAATTTATGCTGCTTGACCAATGTTTTCTAACTTTTCTTTTAAATGAAAGAGAAAACAAGTAATATAAACTAGTAAATATGGGCACAGGGGACTTGAGTTCAAGTTCTATCTCAGCTGAGTATTCTATAAATAACCTATGACAAGTCTCTACATCTCACTTACTAGCATCCTAAATTGCAAATTTGCCTTTACATTTTGAGCACCAGCATACTGACATAGTGAAAGACTTAGAAAAAGGTGTAGGAATGAAAGGACACAAATATTCTGAAACAAGTATATGGAGAAAGCCAAGAAACATAATGAGAACACCCTACTTGTCCCTCACTATTTTGAAGGCCCTACCTCTCCAGGTGCTAGGAATTTCCAAAGGCAGAAGTTACACAGTGAATTTTCCCCTGAGGGGAGCACAATGGAGACCCACTAAGAAAATCCAGCAAATGCTACTTTCAGCAAAGGACAATAGGGATCCCTTCACTTCTACAGGAGTCTACCATATACCATGTAGCTGTGGACAAGTCTACATAGGGACCACCAAACACAACACCCAAACACGAATCAAGGAACATGAAAAGCACTGCAGGCTACTTCAACCAAAGAAATCAGCCATAGCAGAGCACCCAATGAACCAACGTGAACATAGCATTTTATTTGAGAACACAAAAATGTTGGACCACTCTAAAAACTATAATGTCAGGCTACACAGAGAAGCCATTGAAATCCATAAGTATGTGGACAATTTCAACAGAAAGGAAGAAACTATGAAAATGAACAAAATTTGGCTACCAGTATTTTTTAAAAAACCTCTAAAATTATAACAGCAAATAAAGAACACCACTCAACACAGGGGAACTCCAGACAAGAAACAATCAGGGACAGGTAATCACCTCTCAGAAAGCCATCAAATGCTAATCAAGGTGGTCAATTGAAACATTCACACCTAGCTTCAACAGACAAGAGTTGGCCCAGCTCGCTGTGTTTAATTATTTTATCACTTTATATTTTGTGTTATTATGTTATTGTTATTACTTTATTGTATTTTTTTGTTATTTTTCAGCATTTTATTTAATGTTATTGTCTGCTGTATGTATTTTATTTTGCCTTATTGTAATTCTTAGGCTTGGCCTCATGTTAGCCACCCCAAGTCCCTTTGAGGAGATGGTGGCAGGGTATAAATAAAGTTTGTTGTTGTTGCTGTTGTTGTTAAGAGTCCTTTCTCCCACCCTGGGCATTCCATAGATATATAAAGCCAATTTTCCTAGTTTCCAACAGACCTCAAAACCTCTGAGGATGCCTGCCATAGATGCAAGCAAAATGTCAGGAGAGAATGCTTCTAGAACATGGCCATATAGCCTGAAAAACCTACAACAACCCAGTGATTCAGGCCATGAAAGCATTTGACAATACGTGGAGAGTTAGGTTGTTAAGTATGCAAATGTAGTCAGAAAGGTGGTATTGGCATGGAAGCAGCATCACATCTTAAAAAATGAACAAGATTTCACACACTCTCTTCTTACCAGCAAGCAATAAAAAGTCAACATATATGACAAGAATAAATGGAACGTTTTGAGTATTTTCTCTATCACATTGACCTGCCATCTACTGTACAAGGAAGCATATAATTAAAAAAACTGGAAGGGGTCCCATAGACCAACAGCCCCTTATTTAATGCATAAACTTCAACCAGAACTTCTGCAGCAGGAACCTGCCCAGTCTCTGTTTAAGAATGTCAGGAGAAAAAGAGTCCAACATTTCTCTTAGTAACTGCAAAACTATTTAGTGTAAAGAAGTCCACTCTAATATTCAATCAAATTCTCCCCGCATATAACTTCGAACTATGAAACCTGGCCTTACTCTCTGAAGCAGCAGACAACAAGCTTGTACCTTTTCCTGTGATAATACTTTGATATTTAAAGAGTTCAGTCATGTAACCCCTCACTCTTCTTTTCATCAGGCTGAAGTGAACATGCCCAGCTCCCTCAACCCTTGCTCATAAATGTTGTCCTCTGTATGTCTTACTATCTTTACTGGCCTTCTCTGAACCCACTCTACTTGTCTATATCCTTCTTAAAATGAGGTGTTCAGAACTGAATGCAATACTTCAGATGAAGCCTGACTTTCACAAAATATAATTGGGTCTATATTACTTCCTTTAATTTGGAAACAATGGTTCTATACATGTAGGTAAAAGTATTATTTGCCTTCATTGCTGCAGCACTAAACTGCTGAGTATTGTTAAAAATTTGATGAACAATAAGCCATGCTTTCCCATGCCATAACTGTACAATTGATTTTTGTGGCCTGAATGTTTTATTTTGTATAATTCCATTCTGGTAATTTTTATTTTTGAATTTGTTGCGGACCTGTTGAATTCTACTCCTGAAAATGTGTTAGTTACCCTTTCCTGTAAACCTGATAAGGATTCTCTGGAACTCATAATCTAAGAATGCATCTACACTGTAGAATTAATGCTGTTTGACTCCACTTTAACCACCAATTAAAGTGGAGTCCCAAGATTCCAATGCTATGGAATCTTGGGAGTTGTAGATTTACAAGGTATTTTGCTTTCTCTGTCAAAATGCACAACACTAGCAACATCCAGGATTCCATAGCATTGAACCATGGCAGTTAAAGTACATAGTTAAAGACCTTGTCACACTCACCATCAAAATCACTGCAAATAGCTTTGGATCACAATGAATTTGGCAGTGCCTGCCCTGTGCCCTGTATCATCCTAGCTTCCTCCTTACCTCATCACAGGGCCCCCAGGGGGAAGCCTCTTTAAGCTGGCTTGATCCATTTTTCCTTATGGAAAGAAGGGGAGCCTCCTATTGTACGCTGCCAGCAATTTTTTGGCAGCAGCAGGTTTTTTTGCAGCAGTTTAGCCATGCGGCTGCTCTGGAAGTACTTTTTCTGGGTGTAATGAGAGCTGGCAGGCTCTGTGGCTGAAGTAGAAGAAAACCCATTGCTGCCACCAAATTAGGGCCCGTGTGAAGAGGTTTAAAGTGAGTAAAACTGCATACATTCTATGCTGTGGATGCACTCTTGGTCATTGATAAAAAGGTTGAAGAGTGCCAATCTTTCATTTTATCCTGACCAACAGCCCTGTTATGTACATGAGAATGAAATATACAGATACTGTTCCCAGCCTTATGAAATCCATGACTGAGCAGATAAGTTGTATGCATTCAAATCCTAACATTTTATCTTTCATTATGCTTACTCACCAATGTTTAATGTATACTGAATGAGTGGTAAAAGTGATAGTAAAGTAGTCTAAGATAAGTTTTCTAAAGATGTGGTATCAAAGAAAGCAAGGAATTTCAAAGAAGAGAATGAAGTAACATGGGGGAAGTGCCCCTTATCCCTTGTACAACTTCTTATATCAGTGATATAAGGAGTTGTACAAGGGATAGGAAAGTGGCATTACAAGCAGATAAAAGGCAAGCTTACGTTCAGAGCAGAAAATAAGAAGTGATATAAAAGAGGTATCTATAATCAAAGGTGAGAGATGGGTGACTCAAGTGTTACTTTTTCAAATCTGTATTGTTACTGCACAGAAAGGGTAAAAGACTAGAAAAAATAACATAAGCTACAGTGTTGTGCAGCATTATAATAAAAATATACATGCAACCATATCATAATGTGTATCTGATTAAAAAAGAAAAAAGATAAAACAGTTATGAAAGGCAGGAGCTCTTAGTGCAACTAAATGGGCAGCTCCGGTAAATGCCCTTAGTTACTGTGGCATGAAATGACTAGCTAAAGCTAATCCCTTTAGCTATCCCACATAAAAATGAGATCTAAAGCTAATCCTTTTACAGTAGCTATACCACATGAAATGGGGTATTTAAGCAAATCCCCTTAATCATCATGGCAAGAATCAGGGAGCTAAAGTCAATCCCCTTAGCTATCCCAGATGAAACAGAGAGCCAAAGCAATCACTTTAGCTATGCTGGAGTTGAAAAGGAACTCCAGCAACCCTTTAAGCTATTATGACTTGAAATGGATACGAACGTATTTCTCAACACAGGATGGCCCTAATTACAGAAACAATAATGTCCACTGGTGCAAGAAGCTGAACTGTTTGTCATCATAAATTATGTGATCGTTGCTTTCTTTTATGGTGCTCTTTTTTCGTGGCAATATAAATCACAGTATGACAATACTGTGCAAAACAAAACAAAAAGTAATTAAAAATGATACTAGAAATAGACCACAAGATGGAGAAACTTGAGAGTTGTGGATAAATAAAACTATGTGCCTGTAGTCATAATTAACTGAAAAGCCCTTGACTGTTAAACACACATCTTTGAAATGAGTTCTTTGCTCTTTGAAAGCATATGTTCATGTAATGTTTTGTCTCAACCGTTGTGCAGCTCCAATCGGTGATTTGGCACATGGAGGCACTTTGGCCACCATTCCTATTAATACAACATAAGTGTCTACTCCATCCTTCATTGATTTTTTTTGCTTCCCTCACCTCTTATAATCAAAATATTTTCAAGAACATAAAAAAACTTTTTGTAGAGACAATGCCGTCGATTACTTAGTACACCTGCTTTATAGTACTGGTCCAATGCATTTCTCTTGATTTAGAGATATCACTTTTTACTGGATTACACTGAAAAGCCATGTATCCCAATGGCTGAAAATGGCTGATGAACCCAGTGCTTCCTTTAAACATTTAACTAATGGTGTATGTGTTCAGATCAGTGTATATGTATGTGTGCTATCTTGACTTGCATTGTTCTTCTCCTACAAAAAGATGAATTTCATGACAGTTATTGTATGTTACAAAAGATCCTCTATCAAGGATATCCCTGCAGTGTCACTCCTTCCGTTTCTGTCACTCACTTCCATCATCAAAATAACCTCTTTAAATTGAGTAGCCAAGGTAACCACTAAACTGGATAAGTGGATAGTAGCTTTTGATAGTAGCTTCATTGTGATAAAGGATGAAGAAATCCTAATCCATTCTTAAACAAAAACATTCGGATTGAGTTAAAAAGGAACATTAAAAATGAACTCCCTTTTCCCGCACTTTAGTAAGAGCCCCACAACAGAGCAGTAGAACAAATTGATATAATTTATGTAATGGAGCAATGTTTATATGAGCAATTAATGAGAATTATTTTGTGTGTGCTCCTTACAGCATTTTGGGGTTAAAATTATGGTGATAAAAATAACCAGTTTGAAATAATGTACAAATATTGGTAAGGATTTACATTTGAGGATAATAAAATTTGTATTGTATTTGCAACCTCAAAAGGATTGTGGAAGGCGGCATTATTTATTTATTTGTTTATTTAATTAAGATAATGTTGTTTGCTCTGTTTATTAACTTGTTGACATTTATTAAGCTGCTGTTTAATATTAATTAAGTTTCTATTTTATTTCCAACAATTTCTCATTCAAATCACATTTTTCATTACTTTATCCTTGAAATGTGAAACAGAATGGATGTATAAGGGGTAGGGAATATATTCATGTCTAAGAAATCGATTCAAAGGGGGATGCTATTTTTCAGAAACTGTAAGCCACTTGTCAAATTTCTTTTTGCAAAGGTAATGAACCAGTAGTGGGTTTCATTATGTGACTTTAAAGGGCATTTACTATATACATGTCCTTGGCTTAGATCCACAAAGGGTCACGAGCTTCAGTGCCAGATGGGAGTCAACTTCTGGAGTACACTGACAAAGATCTATAGCACCAGTCAAATTCCTGACCTGCCAGGTAAGGGGACAGAATTCCATTCATCAGCTTAAATTATTTCTCTGTTCCTTAGGTTAAAGAGCGTAACAATTACACAATGCAATTAATGCCCATCTCCCCACCCCCTACCCTCAGATGATATAGTTTAGCTGGGCTGAAGAGCAGTAGTGACATCTCCAGTTATGACATAAAAGAGTTCCTTCTGCCTAGGAATGTTTTTTGGTAGGGCTGCCAATATGGCAACCAGATTCATATGTCATATCTTCTTCTTATCTGCTGTAAACATTCATAAGTAGTTCAGATTTCACACCATGTATTAGTATGTACCTACAATAGTGTTAAACCAAAATCATGGTTTGGATTTTCAGGGAACCACAATTTCAAGATGATTGCCAGCATGCACTTTCCATTTGTACAGTACTCACAAGAGTATGTAAGTATGAAGAACTGTAAGAACAGTTTGGAAATTCAGGCATTATGCCAGACATTATGCCAGGCTCCTTGTGAAAGAGAGAGTATATGTGCACTAACTACGTTTTATGATTAAAGAACAATAACATCAATTACTATAAAACTAACTAAAGGTTTATTGAAGCATTAGAGGCAGGAAAATTAATTAGGGGTGCTAAACTAATGATCTCCTCACATGGACTTCTAGCTCGGTTCTATGATGCTTCCAGGATGGAGCCGGTCAGAGCCCTTCATATGAAGCAAAGTTACTTCCGGTGGGGCTCCATCCTAGGAAGAGTGCTAGGATGGAGCCCTAAGAAGACAGGTAGCCAGGTGGCAACGCTTTCCCCATGTGATGGGGAAGGTGGTGATGTGGGGTGTGGAATGATGGTTTTCCCTGCTGCCCCATTGATTCACCACACTGCCAGGCAAATTCCCCCTGCTGTTGCCCATGTTAGGGACCTCAATTTGATGAGGTCCTAAGCTAAATTAAACAGGTACAAAAAAAAGAGCAGAACTAAACTGGTTTCACTTTTGCAGAGGGGAAATTACAGAGAAGGTGAGTGAGCATTCCCCAAATTTCTAACATTGCAGTGACTTAAAACATAATTTGGTCATTTAGAATACTGTTTATGAGTCTAAATAAAAGAGAAAAGCAAATGCATAAACAGAAAATAAAAGAGTTCTAGATGTGAATGAATCTCAGTGTCTCGCTCTCTGTGATGCTAAAAATGTGAAGGATTGCATCGGAGTGTATTCGAGAGCAATGGCCTCTTCCTGCTCCTCTCCATAGCTAATCCATGCTGGGGTTTGTTTGTTGTTGTTGGGGGGGGGGGGGGGGGGTATTAAGTTGGAAATGATAACTCTGATTTGATGTTATAGTTTTGTTCCTTTCTTAGAACAGCATATAACAGGTAACAAAAATATTATTTTACTTCGTATAATATTTCTAAATTTCAGACTGCAGAACCATTACTAGATAGTTTTGAAATATGGCTCAGGATAAACACTAGGTAAGCTGACATATTTTCATAGATTCACAGTTTAACCATACAATATTATATCAATCATACTGATTTCATTAAGACTTAATCACAGATAACAATGTGTTTAACTTCAAACTAATTCACTCCCATTGTAGTGGTTAATTCTTTTTTTTTAAGCATGTAATTACCTTCTGAACAACTCAAGATTTTGACTACAATTCCACAGTCACTGAGTGCTACCATATGGACAGGTTGCCCAAATCTGGATGCAAGTTCTACAGAAGCCTTTGAGTTGCTCGGTAATTTGCTATATCTCTCTGCCCGTGTTTTTGTAAAATGGAAATCATAGTAAGTTATCTGTGAAGATATATGAAATTAAAATAATAGATGTGCCCATTTATTTTCCCTTCTGCCATCTGATTGCTGCTCAGTACAAGCAATAGTGCCATACTAGATAATAAGCCAAAATACCTGACTTAAAATTGGAATAGTCTTGGCTGGGGAGAGGAATCAAATCTTTTAGTAAGAACTTTGTCCCTGTTTCACTCTATTTATGGGGAAATGGCAATTTCCGAAACTTTCTGAGGCAGTGACATGCAGCTACTTCATAACTTCAAGGAGGTAATGCTGAATTAAATTACTGTCAGTTGTAGTTTCTTACCATCTAAAAATATGAGAACATATGCAGAAATATTTGCAATGAGTCTTGAATTTCCATAAAGACAGGTTTTAACGTTCAGTATGGAAGCAATTTCGCATCTTTTTCAGGATGTGACATATTCAAGCATATTTATTATTCTTTACATTAGCTATCTATTTTCACCAATGCAAGTGACAATAAGTGCAACATATCATGTTCTGACTGGATAAACAAAATAAAATGAATTACTTTATTGCAAATTTGCACTTTGAATAGGACATTTGGGAATGGCCTACAAAGGTACTTCGTTTGAGTTTCCATGGGATCTGTACACCATGAAGATAGGAGGGACATTCCTATAGAAAACAAATGATGTAGTCACTTTATGTAGAAGAGGGAGTAAGGGCCCAAAGGATGCCTCGGGTAAAACTGAATTAATCTAGAGAAAAGTTGGATTTCACCCCCCAAAAAAGATACCCGGGTGGTTCCTCTGTAGAGTACTTCTGATGTGTCCAAATGACGTCAGGAGGTGGGGGGAGGAGGTAAGGTTTTGGGGGAGAAATGAGGGACTGGGGGTGTGTGGATGTCATCCTTTGGTTGACCTGGGATGGCATCTAGCCATCCCTGAGGGAAAGCTTGAGGTTTGGGTTGGGGAGAGGACAGAAATCCAGGAGGAACTGGGTTAAAACAACTCAGTTCCTCCTAAATTTCTGACCTGTCTGGAAGGGCTCTAAGTCAGTTTTCTGCTGCTACAAAGACAAAGACATAAAACAATAGATTCAAATGATAAGCAAAGAGGTTCTTAAACATTCAGAAGAAAGTCTTGATATTAAGAGATGTTTGACAATTGAATAGACTTCCTTAGAGAATGATAGACTACTATTTTTAAAGTTCTCATTTAAAAGGAAATAAACATCCAAAACATTCATATCTCACATATGTTTTAATTTCATGAACACTTTGGATGTGTACTCCTGGCATGGCACAAGGTTGGACTAGATACTCTTGCTGTCCCCAATTCTATGATTTTAAGATTTCATTAGTCTTATCCTTATGTTTTCCCATTGTTAAGCATGACTGGAAAGGTGAAACTTGTAGATATTGCTTGATACTTTTTTAATGTACTGCAAAATGAAAGCCCTGTATATCCTATATCAGTATTGTGAGCCCATGAAGAAGAAGCAGAAAATGTTCACTCATTTCACCTACTAAATAGCTCATAGTGAAGGGTTTACTAAGCATCCCTGGGGGCCCTTTTACACAGGCCCTAAAATGCAGAAGGAACTGGGATAAGGGTGTGTATGTGGGTAAATAATGTTTGCCAAAAATGTGCACTGGATTACATTAGTAGCCAAAAAATATGTGTTCAAAAAGAGTGCTAAAAACCATTTTTTGCCCCCCAAAATGCACTTATTCCCATGGCTGTATGTCCCTGCACCCAAGGAAACATGGGATGTAAGTGACCCTAAAGGGGAAAGGGGTTCATGAGGGGAAAAGTGAAGGCAGTAAGAGGGTAAGGAGCGATAACACCAAGAAATTTGCTTGTGTGCACATCTAGATATCAGCATCAGCACTTATGAGGTCCAACACATCTTGGAGTGTCAATTTTTTAAAAATTAAAATTGAACTTTTTCTGGTTGCCCCCCTTCCTTCTTGCAGATTTCCAAAATCTATGACAAACAAATGTGTCAGGATTGCGGGGAGCATTTACTGGAACTGACAGTTCCATGTTTGGAATTGTTATCAGTACTGTGATTTTTTGCCCTTTATTTGTCCCACAATTTTATGCTGTCTGGGACTCATTTTCTTGGCTACTTTCTAAGTTCCCTGGCTTGTAGGCATGGGATGACAGTCTACCCCCCCCACCCCAATTGTGGCAGTGGTCCTCAGTTGCAACAGCCCACTCTGCCTGATCTTAGACGTAGTGCCCACATGCCAGGACTGATGAGGGAGGGGGTGCTGCTATATTTCAATAAGTGCCATAGATTGTACATGTATTTTCCTTCTTCTGACTGTTATATGCTAACCCTTACAATAATTATTTGAGAAAAAGGAGATGACAGCTTTCCACCTCTTAGTTAGAAGTCAACCCATTGGGGGAGGGGGGGTGAGAAATAGTGCCCAGCTTCTTAATACATTTACATTGTTTGCTATTTATTATTAGCTACCATGAGTCGTTATATTGGGAGAAAGGGGGATATAAATAAATAACATAAAGAAATAAGCATACTGGTCTACTATCTGGTCCAGTTTTTAGTATGAAACAATGTAGCCACATTTAAGTATTTTTATTTATTTATTTATTACAGTTAATGACCAGCATCATTTATGTATCTCATAGTATTAATGTAATAGGTATATGTGAGAAATAAATTCAGTAAATTAAACAGAAAATCTCAGAGATTCCATATCAAATGGCTCTGGTTCAGTTGCATGGCTAGTAAGTGTGGGGTGTCACAGGATTTCATCCTGTCCCTCATATTGTTTAACATCCTTATGAAGCTACAATGCCTGGATGCCTGTGAAAGGCTGGATGAAGGTCAATAAATTGAAATTGAATATTGATAAGATGAAAGTTTTGTGCATTGGTGGACTAGAAGAAACCATCTAATATGAGCCAAACCCATGTTTAAGTATTTCTATTATACTATAATAAAATGAAAAATTATTTTAAATGAAAATGCTTTCCAAAAAATTAAATGTACTGCAGCCAAACTTCAAATTGTCAAGTTTTGCTAGATGGCCATTAATCTTCTCACACTCACAGTGTATCATGATTTTTTCTTCAATAACATGTTCTGCCTTTATAATAAATTGCTATCCATATTGTATAACTTAATGTGTAAACACATAAATACTGACTTTGGCACAGTCCCACTTGTGTAAAACAATGACACTATTGAAATATATCTTTCTGATACTGTTGAAATATTGTGTACTGAGCTGGAACTGGCTGCAATTTCAGGATTCCCCCAGACTTTGTTTGGTAGTGACAACATCTCCATGATGTGCTTTTTTGGGTGGTAAATGACGCAGCAAGTTGTCTATATAAGAACCTTTTCAAAGCAATTGGTAGACTGGAGCTCCTAAATGTTGATTCTATCCAGAGCATCACAAAACCAGCACACCGCATCCTTTTGACTAAGTAAAATGGTCCCCTGGACTGCAGTACAACACAATCCCTCCTGGTGTGAGGCCAAAACAGCCTGAGGTTATACCGGGTAGAGGCAAACAAAGGAAACTGAATTTTGTAAGAACAACTCACCTCCCATCCTATTGGAAGCAATCAAGTTGACAACAGAACTAGAGTAAATCTGTAAATCTTTGCAGCAAGTTAAACCTTGTGTACAGGAAAAGTAAAGGAGCCAGATGATACGTTGGGCTAGAAGGGCAAAGTCAATAAGAGTCATACAACTATAGGGCAGGGACAATGGCAAAGTGCAAGAGGCAGATATTGAGTTGTGGCTGGAGAGGCCAAAAGTGTCTGGTGAACTGATTACTGAAAAGCACAACAGAACATCCACATGTTTAGTTTTTCTATAAATCAAAATCAAAACTTTATTTGTATCCCGCCCCCTCTCTCCATGGGAACTCAGGGCAGCTAACAACATGAAATAATAAACAAAGCAAATGGGCAATATAAAAAAAAATCAATCATAATATTATTTATCATAAACTCAATAAAGCACAATTACACAAAGAACATTAAAACAAGATTAAAAGCCATGTCCAAAGTTAAAAGCCACATCCAGAATTAAAAGCCATATCCACTAAAGCAGCCCTTAGTGTGTGTGTGTGTGTGTGTGTGTGTGTGTCAGCAGCAACTTGAAAATTTGCAAGTTGCTTCTGGTGTGGGAGAATTGGCCGTCTGCAAGGATATTGCCCAGGGAACACTCAGGTGTTTGATGTTTACTATCCTTGTGGGAGGCTTCTCTCGTGTTCCTGCATGGGGAACTGGAGCTGATAGAGGGAGCTCAACCCACAGGATTGAGCTCCCTCAATCCTGCTGGCATAATGGTTTAATCCATTGCACCATCGGTGGCTCAGTCCTTATTTAACAAGCCAGATCTTCAGATGTTAGGCTCTTCACATATGTCACCAGATGATAATTTGCCCATGGTGTTGATAAAAAATGAAGAACCCTTTGGTCTGGTGGAGGGACCCACACCAAATTAGCAACTACAGATAATCCTGCAAAGAATTTTAGAATCCAAAAGAAAAGCCACAGGCCAAGTAAACCATATCATATAAATGTCCAGTTTTCAAAAATTCTTCAAAATTATTATTAAATAACAGAAAAACTAAATTGAAGCCAGTAGTATCTGTGTTATCAGGAAATCATTATTTCTATAGTTTACTAATTAAATTTACTGCTTCTAAACTTATAAAAACTATTCTGTTTTATTTTTATCTTACATATGTTACTGAAATGGACATCCAAGTGCCATCTCTGTGTTGATGGAGGCAGGCAGGATTTTCCCCGGGTACTGGTTGTGGGGGGTCAGGAGCAGGTGAGGGTTTTGCCCTCCTTTCTGCTAGAGATCCCTGTGTACAACTAGTGGGCCACTGTGTGACACAGAATGCTGGACTAGATGGGCTGAGGCCCGATTCAGCATGGCTCTTCTTATGTTCTTATGTTCTTTCGTTTCTATTTTTTTCTTTCTGTTGTCTCTCCTAATTTCCCATTCATGATGCTTTGAAATGGGTTAGCTTTTTCTGTCATTAACTACACAGATCTTTTTCTAGTTTGCTGGAGCTTTCAATTTTGATAGAATTTGTCACTACAGATCAGTAGAGTGACAAAGGAAAGACACGAAGGAAACAAGTAAGGGTAAACTTGCACAAATAGTACTTTGTTACTGAATGCCATACATCATTTTGAGTCTGAAAGGAAGTTTTATTTCTTTTGGAATGTAAAATTCCAAAAAGAGTGTGGAGAAACAAATCTGGAAGATTCACAGTGTGTATGAATTGTAAACACTAGGCATGGTTTAGAATCCTAAAATCGGGATTCTAAAATCAAATGGGGATTTTTTTTGATTAGTATATCAAAGACTTACAAAAAAATTTCCAAAAAGTTCTAAAATGTAACGTAAGTATTATCGAAATTCTAAATGGGTTCTAAAGTCTGAAAAGCAGGGAAACAGTTAAAAATCAAGGGGGCATTCCCTTCACCTCTGCAGTGCAATTAAGTGGAGCTGTACATGTATAACATAAATATAAGAGGTAGTAGCTACTTGCTCTCAGGACAATTGTGAAAGTGAAGTACGATTCTCCCCCCCTTATTATTTCCCCTTTCCCTCCTTTCTTCCTTCTCTACCCTCTTCTTTCATTCCTTCCTTTGCTCTTTGGTTCCCCATCCCTTCTTTTCTCTTTCCTTCCTTCCCTCCCCTTCTCTACTTCTTCCTTTGTCTCCTTCCTTCCTTTGTTCACGTTTTATTTCCCTAATAGCAATTAAACAGAAAGATATATGTATAATATATAGACTTTCTGCTGTGCTTTCTGCAACCGAACTTGCCTATCTCAGATTGGCCTCTTTAGTCATCAGCGCGCTTGTAAAAAGCGTGGGATGAGTCCTTCCTGAATCTTCGTTCGTTAAGTAATGCCGAGAGAGAGAGAGAGAGATGTATTAATGCAGTGGTTCCTCATGTTGTGGTGATCCCCATCCATATTTTCGTTGCTACTTCATAATTTTGTTACTCTTATGAATTCTAATGCAAATATCTAATATGCAGGATGTATTTTCATTGTTACAAATTGACAAAAGTTAAAGCATAGGGATTAATCACAAAAACAATATGTTTGGAGGAGGATGGACAACGGATGATGGGATTTGCAGTACCTTCGACGAATTCAGCTCTGACTTCCACAGCTGAGACCCCATGAATGACAGACCTGGACCAAACTTGGCACACAGAACCCCCATGACCCACAGAAAATACTGGAGGGGTTTGGGAGGAAGTGACAGTGATTTAGGGAGATAACTCTGAACCCAAACAATCCTGGATCAGGACCAAACTTGGCATGAATACTCAATATGCCCAAATGTGAACGCAGATGGAGTTTGGGGAAAATAGACCTTGACATTTGGGAGTTGTAGTTGCTGGGATTTATAGTTCACCTTCAATCAAAGAGCATTCTGAACTCCACCAATGACAGAATTGGGCCAAACTGGGATCCGGGCGAGGGCGGGGGGAAAGTGGAGGGGCGAAGGAGGAGGCAATCATCTGATTGCCTCCTCCTTCACCCCTCTTTCCCCCGCACTCGCCCGCCTCCGCTCACCCCTCGCCTCTCTCTAGCCCCAATGCATGGATTGGGGCTGAGAGAGAGGCAGAGAGGCGCGGGGCCTTTCTCCTCGTCTCTCGCCAATGACAGGCCGGTGTGAGAGGAGGAGAAAGGCCCCCACGCCCCTCTCTGCCTCTCTTTAGCCCCGATGCATGGATCGGCGCTGGAGAGAGGCAGAGAGGCACGCGGGGGCCTTTCTCCTCCTCTCTCGCCAATGACAGGTCGGCGAGAGAGGAGGAAAAAAACCTCGCGCCTCTCTCTCTGCCCTCTCTAGCCCCGATGCATGGATCGAGGCTGGAGAGAGGCAGAGAGGCACGTGGGGCCTTTCTACTCCTCTCTCGCCAATGACAGGCCGGCGAGAGAGAGGAAGAAAGGGCCCCGCCCTCTCTGCCTCTCTCTAGCCCCGATGCATGGATCGGGGCTGGAGAGAGGCAGAGAGGCGCGTGGGGCCTTTCTCCTCCTCTCTCGCCAATGACAGGCGGCGAGAGAGGAGGAAAGGCCCCCGCGCCTCTCTCTGCCTCTCTCTAGACCCGATGCATGGATCGGGGCTGGAGAGAGGCAAGGCGCGTGGGGGCCTTTCTCCTCCCTCTCGCCAATGACAGGCCGGCGAGAGGGGGAGAAAAAGCCCCGCGCCTCTCTCTGCCTCTCTAGCCCCGATGCATGGATCGGGGCTGGAGAGAGGCAGAGAGGCGCGTGGGGGCCTTTCTCCTCCTCTCTCGCCAATGACAGGCCGGCGAGAGAGGAGGAGAAAACCTCGCGCCTCTCTCTCTCTCAGCCCGATGCATGGATCGGGGCTGAGAGAGGCAGAGAGGCGCGTGGGGCCTTTCTCCTCCTCTCTCGCCAATGACAGGCCGGAAGCTGAATGAAGGCGGGAAGGAAATGAGGGGGAGAAGACAGGGAGAAGTGAGTAGTACAATAATTAATTAATTAATACTTAAGAATTTCTAACGATCATAACACAAATTGTTGGCCTCAAGGACCGTAAAAGGAAGTCTACTTCCTGGTTCGCGGCAGCGATACGTAAAACCTCAAAAGTCCCATTACATACGAATCTCTTACGAATCCTTTTAATTTCCGTTTCATTTTTTCTCATGCCTAGTAAACACAGGTTAGAAACTTCAGGCAGTGGTAGTACCCTTTCTTCTAATCTCGTAATACAGTCAGCCCTCCACATTTATGAGACTCACTTTTATGGATTTGATTAATATGTTTTTTTGCTAGGAATCTCTAGATCCTCCAGCATAACTCTATGGCCAACTTCAGACAGAGTTTGATGATAGGCCTGTGCTGGAGGACATAGAGATTCTTAGAGACAATACTTTTAAAGGCATTTATTGATAATCCAACGTGAATACCTATAAAGTTGACCATAGAGTCATGCTGGAAGGCCTAGGGAGTCCTGGGGAGGGTGTCCTCTTAAGTTAAAAGTATATCATTTTTTCTTTGAAAGTGTTTTTTCCCCACTTTCACAGGTTCCGTCTGCCTCTAAGCCCATCAAATATGAAAGTCTGATTGTTGGTGACGTGTTGGTCTGTGGGGGAAAAACTCCACTACCATCACACACCTAGGGAAAATTAGGACTAATAAGGCCCCTTCTGAACTCACTTCCAGAAGATTACCAGCCTATAAAATTAGACAGGTTATCTGCTTTGAACTGGATTATATGGGAGTGTAGACTCACATAAACCAGTTCAAAACAGATTATCTGAATTTTATATGGCAGTGTAGAAGGGGTCTAAGATTGTTGGATTAATTACAGTCTTTGATTGTTTTTTAAATGCCCCCAAATTAATAATAGCAGCTAATTTTAGTGGTCATTGAATACATATTTGAAAATATCAAGGGCACATCTATACTGTTCACTTAGGTTAGTGTGGGTTCAGATTAATCCCACAGTGACTAAAGCTGCATGAGGCTGATCCAGGCCAACATGGAGGCAATGCCACTAATCTACAACAAAGGGGCTGTCAAGACAGTTGAGTTAGTTCGTTATTGCTATCCTGCATTTCCCAGTTTTAGGTAGCCAAGGACATGGGGTAGCAGTTCCCTGTGTGTCCCCTATGTTGAAGTAGTCCCCAGCACATGGCACCAGCCTTCTTCTCAGCACGCTGCCTGAAGAAGAAGAAGGCTGGAAAGATTTCCCTCCCTCTTCCTCTTCCCCCTCTCTTGCCATGCAAGTACTCTAGCTGACATCAGCCAGAGAGCTGAGAAGAAGAATGTTACTGAAAAGGACATTCAAGTGCCATCTCGGAGTTGGTTGAGGTAGGCAGGATCTTCCCGGGTACTGGTTGTGGGGGTCGGGAGCAGGTCAGGGACATCAGATACAGAATGCTGGACTAGATGGGCTGAGATTCAGAAGCTCTTCTTATGTTCTTATGTTCTTAATGTAGGTGTCGTATCATGACTGGGGACCACCACAATTTGGGGAGAGGAAAGACACACTTAGGGTAGCAACCCAGCCATGCTGAACTGTGTTTGGTGCTGGGGGCCCTTCTACATTTAACTAAAACCCAAGAGGAAACAGCTTAAAAATCCATTTACTCCTGGGTTTCAATCCCCACCTCCACCCATAACCCCAGACTTTCCCTCAGGGGGTGGCTAGATGCCATATCAGGTCAACCTGTTATGGAATCCAGCCATACCCCCCAGTCCCCCATTCTCTCCAAAATGTACCGAGGAACCTGCCAGCAGCACAGCAGGGGGTTGGAGGGGGTACTCTTCCACTCCTTCAGGCTCCTGGAGCCTGAAGAACTAGGGTGGCTGTCTGGATCAAGTTCCCAAGAGTCAAACCTCACAGGCCCAGCACCTCAACAGATCTGGACCTTGCAGTAAAGTCCAGATCTGTCAAGGTGTTATATTAATCAGAAGTAAACTGGGAAAATCCAGTTCACTTTGCATTAATCCAAGTTTATCTGAGATGCCATTTGAATGCCTCAGGTAAACCCGTTACCTATCACAAGTGTCGGGCTTGTGTAATAGGTCCCTGAGAGGTAGGGACAGCCTCCAATCTCCAAGCTGAGGTATTTCCAATGAGGACTTGTGGGCCCAATCCAGGATTCAGGACACAGGAGAAGGCTTGCATTACTTGCCCATGTAGAAGGGCCCAAAGTGAAAACTAAAGGGCATTTTTAGAGTCAAATAAAATAAAATGGTACTTCAATTCCTCCAAATTGCATATCTTTTGTGAAATGTTATCAGATTGGATCTGGAATGAAGCTCCTGATACTTTAATCCAAATCTTTGATCTCCCCATTCCATCCTGAGTATCCAATATTCTACAGTATTCCATCAGATTATTGGTGTAGTATATAACATGCCTACATATTCTGTTAAAAACAAATGTTAGTATGGTTTCCATTTCTGCATTTTGTTGCATGTAATTGTGCCTTTAAAGGCTTGGGAAGACTCAACTAAGGAATTGCTAGAGGAGTAACAGGTATGAGATAAATAATGTGGGTAGGAGGAGAAGGAGTGAGATTCCAGAAACTTGAACAGTATTATCCCATTTGTTTAGCAGGAGACAAACATTCTAATACTAGTTAAAATGCACTGTAAATTGACACAAAATGAAAAAAGTAAAGTCATGCATAAACTGTGAGCAAACAAGCTACCAAATCCTCAAAATCAACAATGCCAAACGACTGTTTGGACAGTCTGACAAATGTAAAACCATAGATTCATTCTAAAACTCAAATAAATAAATAAATAAATCTCCAACTGGAAATTATTCAAAGCCTTAGAAGAGCTCACCAGGGAGCGGAATACATTTCTGAAGTGAAGTAATTACATCTGTGGTTAATTTCATCGGAAGCTTACTAACTGACAAGGAAGCCTTTACAATAGCTGCAATCATTGGGATTACAAGTTCTCAAGAGTCCTGCTGAAGCCAAACAATCCAGGGTGCTCACACTAAACTGTTCAGTGCAGATGTGCTCTAATTAGCTATTTCAGACACAGGTGTGCATATAAAAAGGTAAGCATGGCTTACTGATGAGCCGGAAGATCCTCAAGAAACTCCCCCTTTAACAGTAGCACTATGTGATGCCAGATTTAGCATTCATTTAAGAAGTGTTTGCTGCCCTTTTCCTTGAAAAGATAGCCTTGAAAATGTAGGCTACAAATTGATCCACTGGGATGACAGCAATCTCTTTTGCAACCATAGTGAAAATGTGCTTAATGAACATTTTCCTGCTCATTATGATTTTCATCTGAGAGCCTCTAGTACACTCAAACCCACACTTGGGACAGGAACAGGACCTTCTCAGTTACTTCACTCAAAAGGCAATTCAGACTATGCTATGTTGCTATTGTTATTTACCATCAGATAAACTTTCACTTACGTCAAATAACAACAATTACAAAGTTAAAACTTAATTACTTCCATAAAAACACATTGACCATGCTTAATAGCTTTTCTTTTTGGTAACTCTCTGGGATGATAAGTGTTTTTTCTTGCTTGAAACTTTTTGTTTTTAATTCTACTGGAAATATTCATATTCGGTTTAAGGGAACTCATAGATGTAATGGATAAAATGATCAAATCCAACTAAAAGAGACCAACTGAATCTTATGGGATTTATGTAAGTGTTGATTCCCAGCAATTGATTCAATGGGTCTGCCCTCATGTATAATGGCAGAATATGTGCAGCTCCGTTTTAGCAACTCTTCTGCTCCACATTGGACCAAAATGTCAATTTCCTTTCTGAAGGGAATTTAAGGATGATATTTTGGTTTACTTTAACTAGCCAGGACTAGACTGGCAACTGTCACTGGGCGGGCCTTTTCGGTGACTACTCCTAGACTGTGGAATGACCTCCCAGAAGAAATTTGACTAAACATGCTGTCTGAATTTTAAAAGGCATTATAAACCAATCTCTTCCAGCAGACTTACTCAGTTATTTTTAAACTATGGATTTTTGTTTTAGTTATATATTGCATTTTAATATATGTTTTATTCCACCTTGAAACTTAGGGAAAGGTAGGTCAGAAATTTGTTGGAATTTTTAAAAATATGTCATTTCTTTTTTCCAAGTGTAATTCATGGCTGCAGGTTTATTGTGTATGACTTCATATAGTCGAGTAAAAAATAGCAAGTAGGGCAGGCTGACCCACCAATAACATAGAGAAGAAAGGAATCACGTAGAGAGAGAGATATATAACAACAATGTAAACATAAGTAATTTCACAGTCTCAGGTTCCAAATAAACATTTATCTACTATAATTTCAATTCTTTTGGCAAATAATATACTGTTGTAGAAATATATGCACAAATGCTGTCTTTTACATACATATGCAGCAAATACGGGCGGTAAGCTCACATGCAAGTGAGTAGACGTCGTAAAAAGGCGGAAAGGAGTTCCTGCGTCATCAGAGAGGGACACAGTCCCGGATGTCTCCCAGCAAATAAGCAAAGATCGTAAATAATAATAAAGTCCCGGTACTAGATGCCAGTCTTATATTTTTTTAGTATATTAATGGGAAGACAATCCATGGTCAACAAAACCAATATTGATGCGCGCCTTCGTTTCGCCCCCGAAGGGGCTTCCTCAGGACCAGGGGCGTGGCCTAGGTAGCGTTGTCTTACAGACGTCGTAAAGCAGGAACCGCACTGAGGTACAATAAACAAATACAATACTAAATACAACTAGGAAGGATTCAAAGTGGGAAACAGCCAAGGGCAATTGGAAATGGATGGGATTTTCTGGTAAAAAGGAAAGGGATACATACCAATGCATGAGGAAACACGAGCACCGCAAGTGCTGACGATATCTCTGGGATATCGGGCAGGAGGCGCAAAGGTGCGAGGGAGCCAGGTTTAAGTAAGGGTAATACAGGTGTGTTTAAACAAGTAATTCACTGATTGATAATTGATTGTTTAACCCTTGGGGTTCCTCACATTGTAAATTGACTATCCATTTATTTTCAAGCTGTAGGAGCAGTTGTTTTATGTTTTGATGTGGTTTTGGGTGGGCTTTTTTCTAATACCATCACTGTAAAGTTGTCGTGGGAGTGATTGTGAGCTTTAAAGTGTGTATATAGTATAGAATTATCACAGCCCGTCCGAAAACGTGATCTGTGCTCACAAATTCTTGTCCGGAGTTCCCTGGTGGTCTCCCTGACATAAAGGCCCCCACAGCAGCCACATGTTATACAGTACATGGGATTCTTGGAATTGCACATTGCCCATGAGTAAATCTTATAAGTTTTTTATTGTATGGGCTTGTTATGTAAGTAGAGGTGGAGATGTGTTTGCATATACTGCATTTCCCACATTTCTTGGTGCCATTAGAAAGGGGATTGGCTGGAGGGGCATCCATAGTAGAGTCCCTGGTGTGCACTAGTAAGTCTTTTAGATTTTGGGTTCTTTTAAATGCAATCAAGGGGGTCTTTCTAGGCCAGGAATGGAACTGATCAGAGGCCAGAAATTTCTAACGATCTTTTTTATCTTTTGGAAATGGGGGGTCAAGGTAAGAGGCCAAATTATATTAACAGGGGATTCTTTTAACTGGGATTTAAGGAGAGTTTCTCTAGGAGTATTATTGACCCTTTTTAGGGCATTATCAAGTACTCTGGGGGATACCCTCTTTGTTTTAGGTTGTCTAGAAAGGTAGTAGCATCTTGCTTAAAATGATGGTAGAGAGAGGAATTCCTTTTTAACCTCAGTAGAGATGAATATGTTAAGTTATTTTTTAGAGGGTAAGGGTGAAAGGAGGAGTAGTGAAGGAGGGAGTTGGTACTCGTGGGTTTAGTATAATTTTTTGTCCTAATATGTCCCTCATACATCCAAGACACCAGGGATCTGATTAATAAAATTGATGGTACCCCTATCCTACCCACAGATATTCTTATTTTGTTTCCATCAATGCCTGGAAGCCGTGACTGGTTGGCTGCGCGCCAGCCAGCTGAAGGTGAATCCATCGAAGACGGAGATCTTGTGGCCTGGTCGACCTGGGCTGGATGAGTGCCGGTTGCCTACCCTGGATGGCGAGCGATTAAGCCCGTCATCCCTTGTTAAGAGCCTAGGTGATCAAATAAATGGATAGTCAATTTACAATGCGAGGAACCCCAAGGGTTAAACAATCAATTATCAATCAGTGAATTACTTGTTTAAACACACCTGTATTACCCTTACTTAAACCTGGCTCCCTCGCACCTTTGCGCCTCCTGCCAGATATCCCAGAGATATCGTCAGCACTTGCGGTGCTCGTGTTTCCTCATGCATTGGTTTGTATCCCTTTCCTTTTTACCAGAAAATCCCATCCATTTCCAATTGCCCTTGGCTGTTTCCCACTTTGAATCCTTCCTAGTTATATTTCGTATTGTATGTGTTTATTGTACCTCAGTGCGGTTCCTGCTTTACGACGTCTGTAAGACAACGCTACCTAGGCCACACCCCTGGTCCTGAGGAAGCCCCTTCGGGAGCGAAACGAAGGCGCGCATCAATATTGGTTTCGTTGACCATGGATTGTCTTCCCATTAATATACTAAAAAAATATAAGACTGGCATCTAGTACCGGGACTTTATTATTATTTACGATCTTTGCTTATTTGCTGGGAGACATCCGGAACTGTGTCCCTCTCTGATGACGCAGGAACTCCTTTCCGCCTTTTTACGACGTCTACTCACTTGCATGTGAGCTTACCGCCCGTATTTGCTGCATATGTATGTAAAAGACAGCATTTGTGCATATATTTCTACAACAGTATATTATTTGCCAAAAGAATTGAAATTATAGTAGATAAATGTTCATTTGGAACCTGAGACTGTGAAATTACTTATGTTTACATTGTTGTTATATATCTCTCTCTCTACGTGATTCCTTTCTTCTCTCTCTTCATATAGTCGAGTGGCATGTCTCTTCAAACAGGTACTAAGCATAGTCCCAACATTTCACTTTGTAGTATAAATAGATGGAGCATAGAGGCAAAGCCAAAGATTTCTGGTTCCACAGGAGTCTGGAAAAAGATCATTTTTGTTTGGCTTATTCACTGTCCTTCCATTCCTAGGCCGAAAAAGGAAAAAAGGGTTGCCCCAACGTATCCAAACCATCCTTCTTTGTGAATTCTGCAACAGCCACTTGTGATTCCTCATCTATCTGCAGACCATTGAACATGGAGTTACAAAGATCCATAACAGAACTGGAGACCTGAGGTTGGTCAGATAGTTCTATCCACTGACTGAAACATAGTGCCAATCTCTCACTTTTAGGAATGTCTGATTCACTTAGATAGCCTGATTTTTCACTTAGAAAGTCTGATTCACTTAGATAAGTATGTCATTTCTTAAGTGAGTGTAAGGAAATGTAAGGATGAGACCCAACCATGCTGTAAGTAATGATAATCAATCCACATGGTTAATCTTACATAATTTGCAGCCAGGGTGGAGGAGTTGTAAAAGTACTAAAGGAGTACACAGCTTCTATATTGTTTTAGGGTTTGTTTTTGGAGGATTGTTGCTTGAGGTATGATGTTGGAGGTATGGAGAGTCTGTGTGCTTAAGAAAAAGCTGCAAAATTCCTGAAGAAGAAGGAGAAAGCTTTTGCAAGCAAGAAGGCTTCAACTCCATGGGAGTTGCTGGTAGAAATGCTTGAAGAAAAGTTCCTGTATTGTAAATATTCTTTTGTATGAAGTCCTTTTTCTGCCACAAAGACAATGGATGTAGGCTTACTCCTTAAACCAGAGAAGGAGAGCTTCTGCTGAGAAGAGGTTGGTTCCTGTTGCCACATAATAGAACCTTTTTAATCACACTGTGATAAAATTAATAGTAGCTGTTGTCAGCATCAGCATGATCGTCAGCTCATCTTTCAACCAACAATTATTTCATTGGGAAAGACAAATATGAAAGGTCATTTCTTCCTTTCCTGGTTAAAGACAGTTTAGGTAGCATTAGTTGTGTAGAGGTCCAAGTATATCATTGGCTGTGAAGGGATGGTGGACCCCATGAGTCAAGTGACTGAAATGCTTTTTTTTTGTATATCGCCGGATACATAATATCCCCATGCTCTGGGGATGCATGGGACTGCACCCAGTTCTGACACAAAGTAGTTATTATGGATCCTATTTATCTCATTTATTCTAATGGATCATCTGGTGGGAACAATGTTGTTTCCTTTTTGCTGTTTGCACAGGGCATTGTTTTCCCCCCATGGTTTCATTATGTTTGATGTTTTTAATCTATAAACACATTGTTGTGAATGGAAAGGAGGGATACAAATATAAGCGATTAGTAAATCTTAGTGCATTTAAGTGGTGCCATTCCTTTGTGTGTGGCACTTGTCTGATCAATGAAAAATATCTGCAAGATACATGGCAACTGCTCTGCTTCCACTGTTACAAATAAGCCTGAAGCAAGGAGTCAACACAGCTGGTTTCCTAAGATAGCTTTTCTCTATTGCTTTCTAGATTCTACGTGCTTCAAAATACTTGACAGTGTTTTGGCACAGTTTTTACTACTTATCGCAATTCACACTTGTGATTAGGTATGCTAGTGAAACCCACTGGCCTTTGAAAAGGACACTAGAAAACATATTCTCTTTGCTCTGTCAAGCTGTGCCATCTGTGAACAGCTCCACTGCCTCATGATTAGGAAGTGAGAATCTAGTAGGTCTTTTTCTTTTCCCCCAGATGTTTTATTGTTGAACTCTATTGTATCCATCTTTCCAAACCCTTAGCTTTCGGCTTGAGACAGTTCTGTTGATTCACAAAGGATTCTACAAAAGTAACAAATCAATATCTATGCTCCATATTCTTTTGTTTATGCAAACCTTGTTTTGTCTATGTTCTCAAATGGAAATCATTGTAGAATTCAAAACTTAGTGTGCAGATATCAACAAAAGATAATGTAAGTGCTACCTATAAATGAAACTGATTGTAAAGAGCTCCAGAAAGATCTCTTGAAATTGAGTGAATGGGCAACAAAGTGGCAAATGCATTTTAACCTAAACAAGTGTAAAGTCATGCACCTCGGGGCAAAGAACCCCAACTACACCTACCAATTGATGGGGTCAAAGCTTTCCGAGACAAACCAGGAAAGGGATCTTGGGGTTTTGGTGGACAGCTCAATGAAGATGTCAACCCAGTGCGCAGCAGCAGCGAAAAAGCAAATTCTATGCTTGGCATGATCAGGAAGGGAATCGAAAATAGGTCGGCAAATGTTGTATTGCCTCTCTACAAATCTATGGTGAGGCCACATTTGGAGTACTGTGTACAATTCTGGTCTCCGCACCTTAAGAAGGATATAACGGAACTGGAAAAGGTACAAAGAAGGGTGGCAAAAATGATCCAAGGGATGGAGCAGCTCCCTTATGAAATCAGGTTGCAACGCCTTGGTCTTTTCAGCCTTGAAAGACGGTGTTTAAGAGGTGACTTGATCAAAGTGTATAAAATCATGCATGGGATAGAAAAGGTGAAAAAAGAAAAAATATTTTCTCTGTCACTAGGACTAGGGGGCACTCCCTAAAGCTCCAAGGTAGGAAAGTTAGGACTAATAAAGGGAAATATTTCTTCACCCAGAGGGTCATTGGGTTATGGAACTCACTTTCAGAGGAGGTTGTGACAGCTGTCAGCCTGGACAGCTTCAAGGCAGGATTAGACAGATTCATGGATACCAAGGGAATCAGTAGCTACTGAAATGGACATCCAAGTGCCACCTCTGTGTTGATGGAGGCAGGCAGGATTTTCCCCGGGTACTGGTTGTGGGGGGTCGGGAGCAGGTGAGGGTTTTGCCCTCCTTTCTCCTAGGGATCCCTGTGTACAACTAGTGGGCCACTGTGTGACACAGAATGCTGGACTAGATGGGCTGAGGCCCGATTCAGCATGGCTCTTCTTATGTTCTTATGTTCTTAGAGTAAAATACAGCCTTAAAATAAAAAGTGTTGTAAGCCTCTGAAAAAATGGTATCTATAAACTTGAAAATAGGTTAAGATTGGGAAATCTCATATTACTTAAAGGCCCCAAGGGCACTCATATATATATATATATATATATATATATATATATATATATATATATATAGAGAGAGAGAGAGAGAGAGAGAGAGAGAGGGGGGGGGGAGGAAATGAGTCTTCATTTCTAGAAGAAAATAGACCTCATATAAAACAAACAGGATTTCCCCTGCTACCAAAGATTACTCTTTGAGAACAATCCACCAGAAGTTCCCATGCACATCCCTCACTAAATTAAATGGATGCTGCAGAACAGAACATCCTAGTGGATTGCATCCCGTATTTCATACTGAATACATCGTATCAAGCATCATTCAGCACTGAAAGTACTCCACATAAAAATAAATGATATGCTGGCAAAAGAACTGCTTAATTTAAAGAGTTCTCAGGATAAAAAGTAAATCAATAAAATGGATTTAGTGTTTAAATATATAGTATCTTAATTAAAATTTGAACTATGCAAGTTCATTCAATGTGCTATTAAGTGAACTGACCAAGTGGAAAATAGAACCTGACCTTTGAAGTGTAGTCACTTGAGAACTAGTGACTTCAAAGAGGGGGAAAACTTTCTCCCGTTCTTTTTCGCGTGCTTTAAACGGAATTATGAGATGAGTTCAGGTTAAAACATCTCTATGTTTTACTCACAAGAGTATTCTGGTCATTGATTTCCAGCTGTAAATGCTCAGGGCCTGATGTTAGATCACTGTTATTCTCAGCCAAGTATATTGGATTTTGAAGTTCCTTTTTTCCAAAATATTTTTCTTAGCCCACAGAAGCTGCTTTCAACACTCCACAAAGGACCAATCTCTTCTCTGACCAGTGATGTACACCCTCCCCTTTTCTTATCTATTAATAATTCTGAAATTGAGGAACCAGTGATTTCTGTGTCCTGTCGCCAGCAGAATAAATGAAAACTGGAGCAACCTGCTACATTGTATTGAATAATATACATTATTTGAGCAGTATGAATGAAATGCATTCATTAACAGCTCAGAGATATGTGATACAAAGTAAGAAAGGGCACCCAAAGAAAGAAAATATAGGTTGACAGTGCCTTCTCCAAAATGCTTGGAACTAGATGTGTTTTGGATTTATTCCTCCCCATCTCCAATTGTGGAATACCTGTATTTGCATATACATACATGAGGCTCATTAATGTTATTTAGATTTTATATATATCTTATAGCAATAGCCTGGGTGTGGTTTTATCCAATATTTTAAATAATTTTGTGCATGAAACAAAATTTAAGTGCATTGAACCACCAAAAAGTAAAGGTGTCATTTTCATAGCCACACATGTGGACAATTTTGGAGTACTTAGGATTTCAGAATTTTGGATGAGGGATGCTCTACCTATACTTATGATATATCTCATGGGGGTGTTATAGGCATATTTCTCAACTATACTGGAAGTGTATTGTTTACAGAACCCACCCCTCAAGACTGGTACAAGTGTATGCACGACTTCCAATTGTTCATTGCCCACACGTTACATTCTCATTTTTGTTGTTGTGTCATTTCCACTTGTTATGCCTTTCAGATATAAGACATCTACAGGTTCACAGCATGTAACAATCATTCCCAGGCACAAGCATTCTCTGTTAAGAGCCAGCACTTTATAAAACATTGCCAACATTAGCTCTTTATATTCAATATTATGTATTTGCAGAACAACATGGACAAAATCCAACAGCTGAGCACTGCAAATACACTCAGGGCTTTTCCCTTGCAATGGAACAGCTTGCATTTTCTGATCCGTAACTTCCATAGCTAGCAATGGGACCTTGTTCTGCAGATGGTTCATTGAACTGGGGTTAATGTTTGCAATACTGAATGTTTAAACCCAACATACCAATTTCTAGATAACATTCATTTGCTCAAGGCAAGACAGCCAGGCTTCTTAAATATACTTTCCAAATAATCCCTACAAGATATTAAAATTGTGAGACCTAATCTAATTTATGGTATTTTTTTAACACAGCAAATGGATAATTTTAGGTGTTTGCAAAAGGAAGACATTCATGCTAAAACTAAACATCAAACTCAGTGAATAATATTTATTGGACATAGAAATCCTGATATATGTGTAGTGCATGATGCTGTTTTGTGTATATATTCATAAGCTCTAATACCAGAAACATTTACTAAGAACTGGTTTCTCATTAAAGATTTTAATTAGGCTACAAACGGAGACAATCTCTATTCACTTATGCAAATATAATCTAAAATTATCCAGTGCAGAATAATCAGTCAGTGCCAACTGACTTACCCCATTTAGTGGATAGGTCTTCCATCCCAGCTCTCCAATTGCAGTAGTTGTATCAAGCAGCACAACTAGAAATAAAAATAATATCAAATTATTTGAAGAAAAAAAACCCTCACCTATATACATGGGATAAAAGTAGTCTCTCAGTTAACCGTGCAGGTTCTGAAAATAGTGGCAAGTCTGTGATTGATATGTGAAATCATGACATACAGTAGAGTCATGTTTATCCAATATAAACAGGCTGGCAGAACGTTGGATAAGCAAAAATGCTGGATAATAAGGAGGGATTATGGAAAAGCCTATTAAATGTCAAATTACATTATGATTTTACAAATTAAACACCAAAACATCATGTTTTACAACAAATTGACAGAAAACATAGTTCAGCACATGTTATGTAGAATGTTATTACGAATTTAGCACCAAAAACATCACAATGTATTGAAACAACTGTGGATCCGTACAGGAGGCAGACTGCATTGGATAATACAGAACATTGGATGAGCGAAGATTGGATAAGTGAGACTCTACTGTAGTTCAGTTATAGCAACATGTTGTTTCTACAAACACTGAATGTAAATATGTTGATACTGTTTTACAATTACTATAAAAATGTAAAATGAAAATAAATAAATAAAATAAAATGAATGAAACATAATAGATTAATACATTCCTGTTCTTGTAAGTCTTGCAGTAGTTCATGGCAACATGGGAAGAAACATTAGATATCTTATTCCTAGCAGCAGTGTTGCACTAATTGACTGACGGGTAAAGTGTGTATTTGTTGCCTATTAAGTCATAGTCAGTGCTGGGGATTTCTGGGAACTACATTCCAACAACATGAATAATGTAATATAGGCTAAAGATCAAAATGAGCTGAAACTGCCTAGGTGGGAGAAAGAAGCAATAAAAAGGTGGTTTACAATATTTTTGAAGCAAAAAAATGACCAAAGAAACAGTGGGATCACTGCTCAGTAAGGCTGGTAAAATGCCAACAAGTGACAACAAAAAGGCAGAACTGTTCAACATCCATTTTGCTTCAATTTCTTTCCAACAAAAGAACTTTATGCTAAGGAAATAGGATTAAGGAGCTAGCCAAGATTCACCTAGTTCAGTGCTGTCCAACTTCTAACCGGCCAAGGGCCGGACCCCAGGTCACTGATGACCTGGGGGCTGTTCGGCCCGCCCCAGGCCCCTCCCAGGCCCCTCCCCAGGCCCCTCCCCAGGCCCCTCCCCAGCCCTGCCCCCGCCCCACCCCCATCCCCTCCTACGCTGTCATTCTCCCTCCTCCTCCTCTTTCTCCGGCGCGGCATGGGACACCAGCGGCGCCGGAAAGGAGGGAGGCCCACCTCCTCGCACCCTCCCGCCCTTCCCGGCGCAGCCGGTGTCCCATGCGCTGCGGCGCGGGAAAAAGGAGGAGGAGGAGGGGAGAGAAAGGAGAAGGCAATCAGCTGACTGCCCTCTCCTTTCTCCCTCTTTCCCGCGCCGGCGCGTAGGGTCCCAGCAAGACGGGGGAAAGAGAGAGAAAGGAGAGGGCAGTCAGCTGGCTGCCTTCTCCATTTCTCTCTTTCTCGCGTGCGCGCCAGAGCCAGGGTCCCCGCGCAAGACGGGAAAGAGAGAGAGAAAGGAGAGGGCAGTCAGCTGGCTGCCTTCTCCATTCTCTCTCTTTCTCCGCGCGCCAGAGCCCAGGGTCCCACAAGACGGGGAAAGAGAGAGAAAGGAGAGGGGCAGTCAGCTGGCTGCCTTCTCCATTCTCTCTTTCTCCGCGCGCGCCAGAGCCCAGGGTCCCCGCGCACGGGGAAAGAGAGAAAGGAGAGGGCAGTCAGCTGGCTGCCTTCTCCATTCTCTCTCTTTCTCCGTGCGCGCGCCAGAGCCAGGGTCCCGCGGCGCACAGGGAAAGAGAGAGAAAGGAGAGGGCAGTCAGCTGACTGGCTTCTCCTCTCTCTCTCTTTTCCGCGCGACGCCTGGGATCCCGCGCGGGGAAAGAGAGAGAGAGAGGAGAAGCCAGTCAGCTGACTGGCTTCTCCTTTCTCCCTCTTTTCGCGCGCGCCCTTGCCCTGATCCCGAGCGCCGGCGCGGGGAGGGGAAGGAGGAGGGGCGAAGGAGGAAGAAAGCAGCCCGCTGACTTCCTCCTCCTCCGCCCCTCCTCCTCCCCCGCGGATGCGCCGCGGCTCCAATTGTGAGCCGCGGTGCAGGGAGGGGAAGGAGGAAGGGCGAAGGAGGAGGAGCCAGCTCTCTTCCTCCTCCCTGCCCCGCCTCCCCCCCCCGGCCGCCATTTTTTTTTTAAAAAATCGATTTTTTTAAAAAAATTAAAAATGGCGGCTGAGGGCATAGGTGGGGCCGTGTCCAACAGGCTACGGGGCCGGATCCGGCCCCAGGGCCGCCAGTTGGACAGCCCTGACCTAGTTAACCTAAATGAGTTAAAATCTGCAGGACCAGAATATCAAACAAATTTGGTGGCATAATTCCTACCATCATTTTTGAAACATTTTGGAGAACAAGTGAATAGCCAAAGGACGGGAAAAATACAAAAATGGTTTCTGTCTTCCAAAAAGGCAAAAAAGAATGTCCAGAGAACTACAGGACTCTCAACCTGAGCTCCATGCTGAGGAAAATGTGAGAAATAGATTATACGGGGGTCTTTTGTAAGTAATCATAATGGCAATTTCAAACTAACCTTATAGATTTCTTTGATCAAGACAGAGAGAACATACACATAAACAACACTTGAAATTCTCTTTTCAGCATCAATGGCAAACCTAGATAATTAGAAAATACTAATGCTGAAAGTTAAGGATTGGCACTCTGTATCCACTGATTTTGCACCCTTGGATTCAATCACTAATGGCTTGAAAATATTGTTTAAAAATTCCCAAAGGTTGTTTAAGGAGATTGTGTTGACAAAAAAAGAATCTCCCTTAAAATCTTACCTTGGTTTAATACAAAAATTAATGGCAACAATGTTTTTTGGCAATATAATAGCAACTTGTTACTGTTTTTTGTTGGAAGAATGGAATGTACTCATTGTGTAAACAAACATACCAAGGACATTCAAAACACTGAAATGAATGGAAGAAAACAAATACCTTGACATCTGCCCCTTTATTTTGGAAAGACAGTGGATGTTACTATTCAATGCCAGCAATCGTGAAATTACATCTCTAAATTTTAATATTTTATATCCACCAGTTTGCTTTATCAAATTTTTTTTAATTTTGGTGAATTTCAGTTTACACTTTTACAGACAGAATACTTCCCAAGAAATATAAAGCACAGTGAATAAGAAATACTTCATTTATTTTTTCATCTTTCCTGGAAAATACTAGAAATGTATGAATCTAGCTGAATATATCTCTATTTTTGCCCAGAGGAATCAATCCCAGAGAATTTACTCTGAATATCACTGAAATATAAATAAAAATTGAGGAGCGAGTCCCAAGAACCATAAAAGTGCTTCTATTGTTTAGTGATTATTTCAGTGAACCATAGGATCTATTTTCTTCTTTTAATCACAAAGGGGAATGAATACTTGTTGAATTCTGTTAGAATTCTTTGAGAATAACAGCAACAATAATAACAATAATAATCTTTATTTATATCCCACCCCCTCTCCAAACAGGACTTGTGGCGGCTTACAGAAAATAAAACATAGTACAAAAACACAGAAATAAAACATGATACATAAATAACTATCCATACAAATGATGGAACCAGGGATGTGGATGGGCAGCAATTTATTCATATTGGACATGAAGATCCAATGGATGATTTTTGAAGATTCATGGATGTCTTTTGTCATCCATGGGCTTCTGGATCAAAGGCAGTGGTTCTCAACTTATGGGCCCAGCAGTGGGTTGCAAGAATGCAAATTTGGTCTGCGAACCTCCTTCCTCTTTATTTTATTTTACTTCTGCTCCTTTCTGCAGAGCTGACCAGCCCCGCTCCTTTTGGTACTAATGTTAGATGGTGGTCTCAGGTCAATGTGGTACCCGGTCAAAGTGGGCCCTGGTCAAAAAAAGGTTGGGAACCACTGATCTAGGGAGACAATTTAAGCCTGCAAATATATACAGTCTTGTCTTCCTATGCATATTTATTCAGAGATAAATACTAGGCATGGTTTAGAACCCAAAAATAGGAAATCGGAAATCTAATGGGGGGGGGGGGGGGGATTTTTTTGATTAGTAAAAGAAAGACTTACAAAAAAATTTCCAAAAATTTCTAAAATGTAACTTAATTACTAACAAAATTCGTTAGTAGTTCGTATGCCAGAGCATGCGCATTCCAGATGGTTTTGGCCTACAACTCCCAGAAATCCTAACCGCTGGAAAATTGGCTGGGATTTCTGGGAGTTGTAGGCCAAAACTTGAATAAATCACACTGAATTCTAGATGGGACTCTCCAAATAGGAAGGAGGGAGGGAAGGAGGGAGGGGGGTATTCTATTTTTGGAAGCAGCAAAAAAAGGAGGAGCCCCCCTCGCTCCTCGCTGCCTCTCTCTCACCCCGATCCTGAGGGAGCGAGGGCCCAAGTTTGCCCAGGCTGAGAGGAAAAGGAAGAGGCCTGAGGCTGTGAGGGGAGTTGAAGTCCAAAACACCTACCTGGAGGGCTGAATTTGGCCCCTGCAATGGGGCAAGGCAGAGCAACGGGGAAAAGAAGGGAGGGGGGAGAAGCCAGCAGGAAAGAGGAGGGGGCAGAGAAGCATCTGAGAGAGTGCAGGGAGAGAGAGGAGGAGAAGCGCGTGTGTGTGTGTGTGTGTGTGAAGTTGGCCCCTGCGATGGGGCAAGGCAGAGCAATGGGGAAGAGAAGGGAGGGGGGGGGAGAAGCGTGGAGGACTAAACTTTCCAGAATGCATTGCCTAGCAGCAGCGTCACTTCCAGTTCCCCATAGAAATGCGGAAAAAGAAGAAGCTGAATGAAGGCGGGAAGGAAATGAGGGGAGAAGACAGGGAGAAGTGAGTACGTAGTACAATAATTAAGAATTTATTACGATCATAACGCAAATTGTTGGCCTCAAGGACCGTAAAAGAAAGTCTACTTCCTGGTTAGCTGCCGTGATGCGTATAAACTAGAAAGTCCCATTACATACGAATCACTTACGATTTCTTTTAATTTTCATAACTTTTTTCTCATGCCTAATAAATGCCTATTAAAATAGTAGAACATACGTTTAAACATGCCTGCACAAAACTAAAGAATTGTATATGTATCCTAAGCAATCTGCTACATAGAAGCAGAGAATGAGTGAATTAGGTTTTGTCATTGGGCTAAAGTTTTCTAAAGTGAAGGTGTTTTAATAAGAAAGCCACTGAAGTGTGAGTCATCAAGTTTGCATATACATTTTACTCTTTGATGCTAGTCATCTTCAACTGATTACAAGTAAGAGTTGGAGCTTTATTAAGTAAACTGCCAAACTACATAAAATCACTGCTTCTTTGCCACATCACATTTGGCAATTAAATGAGAAAAATATAGGCTTCCTAAAAATATGATGTTCCTATCTCATCTTCCACTAAACAGCATTTGGCAGTCAAAAAAATTCCAGGAACCAAAACAATTCTAAGGATTAAAAAATGTTCCACCTAAATGGAAATCTTGACACTATTTGCATATAACCCTTTGTAGGATAATAGTGGTATAATGGATGCCTATTCTGATTTTGTATTTTTTTCTCTATAATATTTCACCACTGTGCAAATTGTTCTGCCTGAAAAAACTACATTTGGAAAATATTTATAATTGTCCAATAACTGCCTGTTTTCTAAAAGAATCGACTCGATAAACATAACCAAAAATATAAAGGGGATTTAAAATTTGACATTAACATTGAGTGAAGAAAACTTGGCCTTTCTTAGGTCTGAAAATGTAGATACAAGCTTTCTGTTTTTTAATGAAAGGAAGTGACTTTGATGGAATTGTTCTAGGAGGTGCATGTGACATCTATAGATAGTCCACGTTTGCAAGCATATAACAGGATTGGGAGGACAATAGCTTTCTAAACAAGCACCTTGGTATCCCTACGGATGTCCCGGTCCTCAAACACTCCGTGTTTCATTTGGACAATGCTGCACTCACAGATGTTATCTTATGATAACATCACATGTGTGATGAACATACTCAGGAGAGGATCCATCTTTGATGGTCTCCACTAGATTTAATTGTGCTTGATGCTGGGTGCCAAGTCACTGCATGTGATGGTGGCCAGAGCCAGATATTATTTAAATCTTGGTTGCCCTCTCATGAGCTCACTGAACATCATTCAGGGCTTATGTGGACTTTTCTGGCCTTTCATGGTTGAATGCAGTTAAGCATGTTATCATCAGATTGAATCATGTGTATTTACAACTATGGATCCAGTCTATGACTCCTGCATAACCAATGCAAGAAGAATGGTTGAAGAACTGCCACATATTTCAAAAAGCATGAGTAAAGGTGGATGTCAAGGGATAGTCAGTTGCTAGGGAGCAGAAAAAGTTACATTGGCAGTTTGGTGTACAAGAAATAATGGATCTAAAAGCTTGTCTACATTAACTAAAAAAACAAACAAACCCATGATATATACTATATTTTTGGTTTGTTTGTTTGTTCCAACTGACTTTGGGCAAAATCTAGCTGCTCCATTGTTTACTAAAAGCTATGGTAGTAGCGACACAGAGGAGGTGAAATGTGGGCTACCCCAGTGGGGCAGATGCAGTTCTAGGCTACCTAGACAACGTCGTGGGAGGGATTGCTCTGTGGCAGATTTTCTACTGGCTAAACTGCCGGGTGTAAATTAGCCCCAAGTTAAGAAGGAATTAGTTGTGTGTTTGAACTTCCGCAAGAGGCCCAATTAACTTGTACAATTTCAACATACTATTACATATTTATCCAGATCATTAGTCATCATGCTATTTGAGGAAGGCTTATAGGGATGGCTTTAATATGCTGTTTCAAGAAATCTTGAAGGCTTTATTTTTCAAATATATATAACAACATGTGTTGTTTTATTTGAAGCGTGTTGCTGGGGACAAGATACATAAGGGAGTGGCAGGAGGGAAATAGCTGGCTGCTTTTATCCCCTACTGTATCTAATATGAGAAAGTCTTCTCTAGGTGTTGTTTCCAAAAACGTGCCTTGTGAATATAGGCTTATTCACCAAATAATGTAATGCTGAATATAAATAAACTATCTCCACAACTATTAAGATAACAAGAAAAAAGATAATTCCAGGCTGAAGAATGGCATGAAATAGTTCTGACCAACATTAATGTCTTCTGATTTTAGTGGAAGTAAAGCATATCTAGTTAAACCTGCATTTGAAACATTTTTTAAAAAAAGTTATAACCTAATTCATCTGGAAATGGAAATATTAAAAAATTATGTTTTGGGCTAAATAGTATGCAATCTAAGCTGTGATGCAATAATTTGGTAACAGTGCTGATTCTGCATCCTGTTGGTTAACCTAATATGAAAATTTAGAATATTTACAACCATTCTGTGTGTTCATAAAAAAGAATGCTCACAAATCAACTTCTGTAAAGAAATTAAGAAATTTTGGAAGTAGCTGGCATGTAGTTCCCAACTCCCATTTTAAAAACTCCCGATGCCCTCAGCCCCATTTTTGGAAAATGTCATAACCTTTGGTTGATTTACATATGAAAATGTGTAGCATTTGTGACAATAGCCCCCCTACCCCAGTATGTTTCATTAGGGTACTTCTCAAAATGGCAACTGGGGTCATACAACGTCATTTTTGTTGCTATTTTAAGAAGGACTCTGGAAAAAAAATACAGGTTCTAGTACCCAACAACATTCAATCAATGGAGGGGGAGAAAGAGAATGTAGGGGCACACTTACTCACTTCTTATTTAGAGTGACCCTCATAGTTTGTTTAGGTGGTGGTGGTGGTGGCGGTTGAAGTCAAGGTAGGTCCAACCCATCACATCTCTACAAATAGGTGTTCTCTGAGATCTCCAGGCATCAGCAACTGTGGTCAGGTCATGGACATTGAAAAGCCATGGCTTCCTTTATTTTTAATGACTTTTTCTTTTCCTACTGTATTCCTTTTTACTAAGCATTATGGCCTTTGCTATTGAGTTATGCTGTTTCATTGGTATGTCCAATACATGCCCTCAGTTTAGTCATTTTGACTTCTAATAGAAACTCAGGCTTGATTTGCTCTATGAGCCATCTGTATTTCTTTTGGACAATATAAATGGATATTGATAGGAATAATACTTTCCTCCAGGACCACACTTAAAATGAGCTGATTCTCTGTCACCTTTCTTCACCATCAAGCTTTCATAACCATAGACAGAAATCAGAAATATTATGTCATACTATTTAATAGTACTTCTTTATACTTGAGCATCTTATCATGTTCTATCATAGCTTCTTTTCCAAAGGTTCTACCACACTGTAAAATTAATGACATCACTTTAATTGCCCTGGCTCAATACTATGGAATCATGAGAGTTGTAGTTTGGTGAGACACGACTACTATATGTCAATGAACACTAAAGATGTAACATCATGATAGTTTAGTAGTGTCAAATTGTATTAATGCTACCTGTTTTTTTATTTTCTTTCTTGAAGTTTCTTAATAGCTGTTCTATATTTTTTTTGTAATCTACTGGCTATCTTGACTGTTGCCTGAGTATAAATTACACATCAGGACAATCTGAAATTGTCTTAGAGTGATACATAGTTGTTTGTGATGTACACTATCAAAGAGTTGATATTCCTCTGAAATTCTTTGGTTCACTCAATTTAGACAGTATATGTTTATACTGAGATAGACTCATAGAATCATATCATAAAACCATTGAGTTGAAAGAGACCTCATGAGCCAACCATTCCAACCTTCTGCCAAGAAGCAGGAATATTGCATGCAAAGCACCCCCGACAGATGTCCATCCAGCCTCAGTTAAAAGCCTCCAAAGAAGAAGCTTCCACCACACTCTGGGCCAGAGAGTTCCACTGCTTCCTTAGTGTCTCTTCCTCTTCTGAACCCATTTTGGACATCTCGTATGCCTCCTTCCGTATATGAAAAAAATCCTTGTTTGTATAATCTGGAGCATAACCTTGTTTGTTTGGGACACTACTCTAATTGCCACAATCTCTACAGCCTCCTTTGCAGTTTGTGGGCTATTGTTTGAATGAATGCTGCCTCTGTAGTTTGAAACAGCTGTATACCCTTTGTTTCTGGTTATTTATATCATTCAAGTGACTTTTCCAATTTACTTCCTGAAATTTGTGACTCATTGTCAAAATATTCTTCCTTGGAGAAATCTGTCATCGGCTTTATATAGTTCTTGAGTATATTGCTCTCATCCTCTTTTTATTTTGTCCTGATCATTCTCTGATGTTCAGAACTTCCATCACTTTAGTTTAGTCCCTTTCAGTGCTGCTGGTGAAGAGAAATACCAAGGCATGTTGTATTTGAGAATAGCTGTCAAAAGCAAACCTTCAAACACCCCACAGGATTACGTTTAAAGAGCTTTGTACTAGAAACATGTTCACTCTTATCTTTCATTTCAAGATGAGGCATTTTAGCTATACAACATAAATTTGGGAGTATTTGTAACCCCAAACACCAGTTAATTTTTTTTGATATAGATTTTTATTGTTTTATAGTTTATTGATACATGGAAAGAGGGGGAACAATCAAGATGATAGGAAAGTTGGAAACAACACCAAGACAACAGCAGGAAAAAAAGAGAAAAAATATAAAAAGGACAAAAAGAAAAAAGAAAACCTCCCCTAAAAAAAGGGAGAAAAAAAGTTTCTGACTTCAATTCCAAGCTTACTTTACTTGTATTTTTTAACATATTAAAATTACTGTCTTCTATTTATTTTATATTCTTCTTAAATTGTTCTTCATACTTTTGGAAAAGTTCCAAATGTGTTTAATTGGGTTGCCCGTGTGCCTCTTCAAAAAAAATGTTAATTTGTCCATGTCTTTTATATCTCTTACTTTGGTTTTCCAATCTTCTATTTCCGGCGTACCTTCCAGTTTCCAACACCTAGCAAAGACCATTCTTGCTGCCATTGTCATGTATAAGAACAATTTATCTTTATTCTCATCTAGTACTAAATCTGAGTCAATAATTCCCAGGAGGTAATACTCTGGCTTTTTCTTAAAGTTTATTTCTAAAATTTTCTGAATTTCCTTGTGTATTTCTGTCCAGTACTTTATGGCTGCTTTTTGCACTCAACTGAGTGCAAAATGAATGCAATTAAACTCACAAAAAGAAAGCATAATCAAAAATAAAATTGTATTTATTGTCGAAGGCTTTCATGGCTGCAATCACTGGATTGTTGTAGGTTTCAGTCTATATGGCCATGTTCTAGAACAGGGGTGGGCAATTATTTTTTCCAAGGGGCCACATGAGAGCCAAAAAATATTATGGAGGGCTGCACCTAAAGGCGGAAGTACATGCTAATCTACATAATTTATTTATTTATTCACTTACTATATTTACTATATATTACACATCATTAATATTAACATATTAATATATCAAGAAATATTCATATATTATTAGTATTAATATAATTATATTATAGTATATATATAGACCTTATAATATATTGAAATTATAATATAATTTAACATTATATTATATTATTTATTATATTATTATATTATTATTATAAAATTATTATATAATAATAATAAAAACCACTAAATTAAAATAATGCTTCCTTGTAGTCCCCTTCTCTGGAGAGTTTTATGCAGAGGCTTGATGGCCATCAGTCGGGGGTGCTTTGATTGTGTATCCCTGGGGGTTGGGCTGGATGGCCCTGGGGTCCCTTCCCTCTTGATGACTTACTGTTCCCACCTTTCTAAAAACCTCCTAACAGCGAGCCTTTGAGATTCGTGATGGAAAAGGAAGAGATCAAACCCCATTGAAAGGATGGGAAACTCAGGACCAAAGTTGGCATGAATCCTCAATATGCCCAAATGTGAACACGGGAAATTTGGGGAAAATAGACATTTGGGAGTTGGAATTGCTGGGATGTATAGTTCACTTATTAAGGATGCTTGGCGCATCCAGCCCCTGGGCCTTAGTTTGCCCACCCCTGTTCTAGAAGCATTCTCTCCTAACATTTTGTCTGCATCTATGGCATGCATCCTCAGAGGTTGTGAGGTCTGTCTTCAAACAGTTTCTCCCTGTAGAGATGTTCAATGTATTGTTAAAGGCTTTCATGACCGGAATAACTGTGTTGTTGAAGATTTTTTGAGCTATATGGCCATGTTCTAAAGGTATCCTCTCCTGAAATTTTGCCCCATAACCTCTGAGGATGTCTGCTATAGATGCAGGTGAAACATCAGGAGAGAATGCTTCTAGAAAATGTCCATATAGCCTGAAAAACCTACAACAACCCAGAAATTTATTTATTATTAAAGAATGTATTTATGAAAAGCTATCTCAGGTAGCTTACAGCCCTTAAGATCACCAGACATATTGTACTAAAATCATGTAAAAGTTAGAGAGGTGGATCTACAGCTAATGATAATGGAGAAGAGACCACCTATAATTACAAAAAGGGTGTATTCCATAATTTTGAAAAAATTGGGAAGAAAACCTAGCCGTGCAGACATTACAAATAACTCTCGGCATTACTTCGCAAACGAAGATTCTTAGGAAGGACTCATCCCACGCTTTTTGCAAGCATGTTGATTACTAGAAAGGCCAATCTGAGATAGGCAAGATCGGTTGCAGAAAGCACAGCAGAAAGTCTCCTTGGGTGATGTTGTTTCCAAGTTGCGGTTCTTTCTGCATTGTTGTTTCTTTTCTAGACCCGTTCTGCATGATTTCCCCAAAGAGGCCGCAGCATTGTGGATAGTGCGTCTCCATGCCTCTCGATGTGAGGCCAGGGAGGACTATTGTTGGTGATCAATCTGGCTGAGCCTGAGATGTTGTTTCAGGGAGTACTTATATCTCTTTTTTGGGGCACCTTTCTTGTGCTGACCTATGGCGAGTTCACCATAGAGTAGTATCTTTGGGAGGCGGTGGTCCTCCATCCTAGAGACGTGCCCTGCCCAGCGCAGCTGTGTTCTCAATAGCACGGCCTCAATGCTGGTGATCCCTGTTTGCTCAAGGACAGCAACATTCACCACATAGTCGAGTGTATATTTAGGATTGTGCGAAGACAGCGCTGATAAAAGCGTTTGAGGAGTTGTAGGTGTTGGAGATAGGTGACCCATGTTTCAGACCCATGTAGGAGAATAGACAGTACGATAGCTCTGTACACACTGATTTTGGTGCTTTGTCTCAGGTCCTTGTTGCTCCAGACTCTTTTGTGAAGCCTTCCAAATGCACTATATGCCTTTGCTAATCTGTGGTCTATCTCTTTATCAATCTTGGCATCTGAAGAGATGATGCTTCCCAGGTAGGTGACTGCTGAATGGACTTAAGCATAGATTTACCTATGCTGACATGGGGATGATGATGATGTTCTTCCTGTGGTGCAGGCTGGTAGAGAACTTCCGTTTTCTTCAGGCTGACTTCAAGCCCAAACAGCTCTGCAGCTGTTGCAAAGCAGGGTGTTAGACGCTGCAGAGCTGCTTCTGAATGGGTGACAAGGGCAACATCGTCAGCAAAAAGCAGCTCACGGACTAGATAGTTTAGAGTCTTAGTGCGAGCCCTCTACAATGCTTTCAGCAGGGCATCTCCTCCTGCTGATAATATGTAGACAGATTCATAACATGGTTCATTATGTAACAAAGGCCTAAATTCTTTGTGGGTGTGAAAGCATAAATCTACCACCATTGGCTGAGCCCAGGAGAAAAATAAAAACCTTCAGGCAGTGCTGGTCTTTCAATAATCATTAGTAATCAGATGTAGAACATAACCCACCCTGAAGAAAAAAAGGAAGACTGCATTCCAGATGGAAAGAGTCATCCAAGGAAGCCTCAGCAGTCATTTTACATGACATGAGCAAGGCTGTTGAAGATAGGGTGACTTGGAGCATGTCTACATTGACCATTTAGGTCAATTTGGATCTGGCTTGGGAGAAACCAGCTTCATTGTGTGGATGATTAGATTGACATGTCTGAAAGAAATTTGATGTCAGGATGTTGATTACATTAGCCACAGAAAGTGATCTCAAAGGCTTCCATAATCCAGAAATGGGATTTCTCCCATTTTCCAGCAAGATGGAGGTATAAGGGGGAAGGGGTAAATTGACAGCAGTAGAGGCCAGTGGTCAGTTAACCCCTGCTGCCCAGTCATGCCCCTGGACTGTTTTTGGCAGTACATTCTACCCTTTCATTCTGAATTATAAACATGTTCCATCATGGGCAGTGTGCTTCACATTATATGGAGCTGATTTTATCATGTAATATGGCTTACATTTGGGGTTCACAGAAGTGCATTAAAGGGTTTAAACCACACCCCCCTGAGTTGAGTTGACTTGATGCACTTTCAACCCCTTAATTTGTGCTGTAGGGCAGGGCTGTCCAACTGGCGGCCCGGGGGCCGTACACGCCCCTCCCAGCCTGTTGGACACAGCCCCAGCAATGCCCCCAGCTGCCATTTTTAAATTTTTTGTAAAAAAAATAATTAAAAAATATTTTTTAAAAAAATGGCGGCCGGGGGGGTGGGGAGGAGAAAGGCGGGGCAGGGAGGAGAAAGTGAGCCAGCACCGCCTCCCTGCACCGCCCCCTCCATCCCTCTCTCCGTGCCGCCGCTGTGATTGCAGGGGCGGGGGAGGGGGGGTGGAGGAGGAGGCGGGGCAGGGAGAAAGAGGAGCCTGCCCCTCCTTCCTGAACCGCCCTCTCCTTCCCTCTCTCGCCGGCGCCGATGAAAACCGGTTTGCATCGGCGCCGGTGAGAGAGGGACAAGGGGCGGTGCGGGGAGGAGGAGCCAGGTAGGGAGGAGCCATGCCTAAAGAGGAGGAAGGCAAGCGCTTGCCTTCCTCCTCTTCAGGCACGGCTTCTCCGTTCTGTCTCCCACCGCGCCCTGATCAGGGCACCGGTGAGAGAGGCAGAACAGGGGAGGGGCGTGCCTAAAGAGAAGGAAGGCAAGTGCTTGCCTTCCTCCTCTTGCTTCTTCCTCCGCCCTGATCAGGCATGGCAGGGCAGGGCGTGCCTAAAGAGAGGGAGAAGCCATGGAGGGCTCCCCTTGGCTTTGCCTTCCCTCCTAAAGGGTCACGCCAGCCTCAGAAGCGAAATCGCCGCTTCTGAGGCTGGCGTGACACTTTAGGAGGAGGGACCGGGGGCGTGGCTGGGGGTGTGGCTGGGGGGTGGGGGCATGGCCGGGGGTGGGACCGGGGGCGGGGAGCGGCCCCCCAGGTCTTCAGTGACTGGAAGTCTGGCCCTAGGTCCAGTAGAAGTTGGACAGCACTGCTGTAGGGCATTCAAGTTGCTGCAGCTTGGAGTTGGCTTGAAGGTTCATTCAATGGACAATGTAGATGTTCACTTAGAGGTCTGTCATTCAGGGAGTTGCTATAAGTCAAAGTCAACTTGATGTAAATCGTATTTAGTTCAGTGGCATTTTCTCCCAGGTAAATGTGGATATGTTTTCAGTTTTAGTAGATCATTTTTTAAAATAAAAAAGCTTATTTTTTCTAACAGTTTGCATTAAAAATATAAGCAGTCAGCCATTATATTTATGCTTTTTGATCATGTGGCAAGAAATTTATTCATGAAAGAACTTTATTAAGGATTCTTATTTTCTTTTATTAAAGACTTCACAGCTAAGCAATGTGTTTTCTCTTTGCAATAATCTCTTAACTAACTCAGATGTTGCTTTCTGCACTCGCTATTCATCTATAATTTACAGTGTTAAACATCAAGCCTTTATAGCATGTGTATTTTACAGGTGCTTGGCCTAACTGGGACAGTGAAGTATATGCTACTAACATGAAGCCTTGAAAATCCCATTCTTCACAGAAATTGACATTCAGACTTTGATTTCTAATGTCTGCTTCAGATAACAAAAGAATAATCTAGGTATATTATTCTAAAAATTCCTTGCTTGTATACCACAGGCCTCCCATGTACTAGTTAATAAAATTATTTTGCCCATAGAAGAAAAGCTTTCAATTTTTCCCAGCATGTTTCTGTATGAAAAGCAGGTCATCAGTCTTATTGCCTGCTATTTATAGAGCATGCTCCAAGTGTTATAAATATCACACTTGTTCAAGTGGACCTAGCCTCCGTAATAGAGGTTCCATGGTCGGACCACTGTGCTCTAAGGATCCGGGTTGAGCAACCCCCCCCCCCATGCAAGGGCGCCGAACGGATTTGGGTTCGCCCGAAGAGACTTATGGAACCCGAAAGGTTCCTGAATGCTCTGAGGGATCTGGAGTCTATCAGCGTCTCAGTCGATGAGCAGGTTCACTCCTGGAACACCTCTCTTGCTAGAGCTCTCGACGAGATTGCCCCCAGGTGTCCTCTCCGACCCCGTAAACATCGATCTCCTTGGTACACAGCAGATCTTAGGTCGATGAAGCGGGAGAGGAGACGACTAGAGCGCGTGTGGAGGAAACTCCGTGACGGAGCCTCAGTATCAGCTTATAAGCTATTCAAAGATGCTTATGAGCGTGCTGTCAAGGCGGCCAAAAATGTGTACTTCTCCGCCTCGATAGCGTCTGCTAGCTCACGCCCGGCCCAATTGTTCAAGGTAATTCGGTCTTTGATGACGGTCCCTACTGTCCCAAAAAATAGTGATCAGGCCCTCACTGCCGGTGCTTTCCAGAGCTTCTTCACAGACAAGATACTAAGCCTCCACCGGGACCTTCCAGCCACGGTTGACACAGTAAGAGAACTTGAGACCCCGTGGCCCTCCGCCGGGCCCACCCTCAACCGGTTTCGGCCACTGGACGCAGATGCTGTTGATAAGATCGTGGCTGCAACTAGGCCTACCACCTGCTCCCTCGACCCGTGCCCCTCCTGGCTTGTTAGATCGTGCCTGGGGTTACATGGGCCTCTGTTGAACATCGTAAACAGCTCCCTTGAGCAAGGAGTCTTTCCAGAGTGCTTAAAAGAGGCGGTGGTAGCTCCATTACTGAAGAAACCGTCACTAGACCCGGCGGTTCCCTCCAACTACCGACCAGTGTTGAACCTTTCGTACCTGGGGAAGGTAGTTGAGAGGGCAGTAACGGAGCAGTTGCAGTCCTTCTTAGATGATGCAACATGGCTAGACCCCTTCCAGTCCGGCTTCCGTTCGGGGCACGGGATGGAGACGGTTCTGGTCTCCATCACAGACCAACTCCGCTGCCAGCTCGACCAAGGCGGGTCTGCGCTGCTCGTGTTATTGGACCTCACGGCAGCGTTTGACACGGTCGACCACAATCTATTGATCCACCGCCTGGCTGTGGCTGGAGTGAGGGGACAGCCCTTAAATGGCTGACCTCCTTCCTCCACCAGCGGTCTCAGCGTGTGAGGAGGGGCGAGGTGGTCTCCGAGGGCTCCCCACTACTCTGTGGGGTCCCCCAGGGGGCCATTCTCTCCCCTCTGTTATTTAACATCTACATGCAGCCGCTTGCACAGCTGGTGCGGAGTTATGGGCTGGAGTGTCACCAGTACGCTGACGACACCCAGCTCATTCTGAGGATGGAGGGCAGGCCGGGTTCTGTCCCCGATAATTTCCAACACTGCCTCGAAGCCGTTACTGGATGGCTGCGAGCCAGTAGGTTGAGGGTGAATCCGGCGAAGACGGAGATCTTGTTGTTTGGTCGCCCAGGTGATGTTAATGTCCAGCTTCCGAGCCTGGACGGTGCGGTGTTATGCCCATCGCCTTCCGTAAAGAGCCTGGGGGTCCATTTGGACTCCCAGCTGACCATGGAGGCCCAGGTCTCTGTGGTCAGCAAGATCGCTTTTTTCATCTGCGACAGGCAAGGAGGCTGGCCCCTATCTCTCCCGGCACGATCTGGCCACGGTGATCCAAGCCACAGTCATCTCAAGGCTGGATTACTGCAATGCGCCTACGTTGGCCTTCCTCTGTCAGTGACCCGGAAGCTCAGGCTAGTGCAGAACACTGCCGCCCGGCTCCTGTCTGGCACGCCAGCTGGCGCCCACATAACACCTGTTTTGCAGGATCTGCACTGGCTGCCAATTGAGCACCGGATCACCTTCAAAGTGTTGGTCCTCACCTTTAAGGCCTTACACGGCCTGGGGCCAGCGTATTTGAGGGACCGTCTCACCCCATATTGCCCTCCGAGATCACTTCGGTCTGAGGACTCCAATCTCCTGGAGATACCTTCAGCTAAACTCGCAAGGCTGACTGCTACCCGCCGGAGGGCGTTCTCTGTCATAGCACCTACGCTGTGGAACGCCCTCCCGGCCGGAACTCGGGCTATGAAGGACTTGCTCCCGTTTAGACGGGCCTGTAAAACATACCTGTTTAAGCAGGCCTTTGGTGAGTAAGTCCTGCCCATGCCCCACCATCTATTCGTTCTTCTGAGGATGATGTGCTGTTCATTGTTTTAACTGTGTTATTAATTACTGTACTGCTGTTGTTTTTAATTGTTTTTAACTGCTTATTGCCTGTATTTTACTGTGCCCTTCGGCTCCTGTAAGCCGCCGCGAGCCTCAGGGAGTCGGCGGCATAGAAGCCCGAATAATAAATAAATAAATAAATAAATAAATAAACCCATAAAGATGTTATAAATTTCAGATACTGGATGAAGTTAAGATACAAATTATAAAATTCCAAGTTCATCATCGTTATGTTGGTCTAATTGTAGCTTAGAACATTACCAGCAAAAGGTTTTGTTAAGGTTTGAGAAGGTTTTAATTAGAAAATTTGTTAAGGTTTTAGCTAGAAACCCCCGAAAACTAATTCAGTTTATATTATCACAAGTGACAAAACTTTAAAAAAATGATTTTATTGAAAGTTTGAGGGGATAAGCATTAAAATGTAGGATCAGGTACAGGTTAGGAGGGAAAGGAAAGAGTGGAAAGGCGTAATAAAGGGGCTGGAAGAGAAAGGGATGTAGAGGGAGGGGGATGAACAGAGAACAAGAATGTTTTTAAAAAAGAAAGAAAAGGAAAAGAATGAAAAAATGTGTTTTAAACTTCCATTCTTCTTTATAATGGTACTTAAAAAAGAAACTGTCTTTCTTCTTCCTTTCTAAGTTGTTTAATGTCGGTAAGGCCTAAAACCTGAACAGAGGGCTGAAACCAAATGAGGCCTCCAAATATATTGTCAACACTTAAAGCCTAACATGAGGCTTGAAACAAAATAGAGCTGCCCCAATTGGCAAGAGTTTAAAGCCTAATATGACCCCAAAGCTTAACTCCTAGCATGAGGCAAGCAATAAAATGTAGGCCAGTGGTTCCCAAACTTTTTGGCCTAGCACCCCCTTCCAGAAAAAAATTTACTCACCGCCCCACTAGAAATTAATTTTGTAAAATTTTAATAGCAATTAAACAGAAAGACATATGTATTAATATTTCTACCTTTTTCGTAAAATATAATAAAGTTGTAAATTAGTAACATTGAAGTTTGAAATTATGAAACTGTTTATTGAACTTGGAATAGAAAGGTAATACAAAAAAGTTAAAACATTCAAAATCATCTTAATGAGAAGGATGAACCTGGTATGCTGCTACCAATCTAGTAATCCTCAGCTCTATTTTCGTCAGCAGTAATCTCAAATAATCGCGACTGACTATTTTGCAATCAGTTTCTTTTTTTGTTAATAAATTGGTTACCGCACTGAATCCACATTCCACTAAATATGTTGAAGGACATTATTATTATTGGTATAAGACTCAACCAGTTGGAAGGGAACTCCAAAGGTATTATTATTATTATTATTATTATTATTATTATCCCTTGCTTGGCGAGAGGATGAGGAGGGAGCAGGAGGAGGGAAGAAGAGAGAGAGAGAGAGACACACACACACAGATAGATGGTAGCCTGTCGCCTGACTCACACCACCGCTCCCACCATCCCCTTGCAGGGGTTCAGTGCCCCCCCCAATTCTCCTGAGCCTTCCAGTACCCCCCTAGATCGCCCCACTGCCCATCAGGGGGTGGTACTGCCCACTTTGGGAACCACTGATGTAGGCAATATATCTCAGATCATAGAAAGAAGAAAATACATTCTCAGAGATTTGCATCTTAAGCAGGACACAATGATTTAAATCAGTGGTTCTCAACCTGCGGGTCCCCAGGTGTTTTGGCCTACAACTCCCAGAAATCCCAGCGAGTTTACCAGCTGTTAGGATTTCTGGGAGTTGAAGTCAAAACATCTGGGGATCCACAGGTTGAGAACCACTGATTTAAATGCCAATGTTACTTGTGTCATTGGCAAGCTGCATAAGAAACCAGAAGTTCTAAATGAAGTAACCAACTCCAGCACAATTCCAATACAAATATCCATTCTAATCTCCATCTTGTACAAATTGTTTTACATGTAGGATACACTCTCCCTTCCTGGAACTGAATGAATTATTATCCTTGATTACAAGGGGATAGACGGTCTCCTACATGATGTATTATATTCTTGCACTGTTTCCCTGTAGGAACTTCTCCTATCTTAGGACCCTAGAGAATATCTCTAGAGGGAAGGATCATTTTCTACTGCTATGTAAAAATCACAAAGACACATCTTGGTTATGACTCACATTGTCTAATCAATTAACATTTGCATTGAATTCTATTATGCTTCAGCAGTTCTATATACTGGTCTTATGCAGAATGATTAAAATACAGATACTCTGTAAGAAAAGAGATTTGCAACAAATAATACCTAGAAAAACAGTTCTGAAAATTTCCAGTGGCTTGTAATGAGTATGTCTGAGAGAAGGCTGATTAGGCAGGTAGAGTGCAGCAGAAGTGTTGCATCACTACTCTTGAAAATGAAGCAATGTCATTTTGAGTGACTTAGTTTGGAGTAATTCTCCAAAGGGCTACTTCAGCCTTAAGTGCCTCTTATGTAACCCAGCGAGGAAAGGGGAATGTCACTAAGAATCTCTGGAGTGAGGCTGAGGAGCTGTGCAGGCAAATCCAAATATATACATTGAGTGCTACATCAGCAGTACATATTGGAGGACTTTAACATTTCTGTATTTGCAACATCTTGTTTTCAGCAAAATGTGTTTTTCCTGGTGGTTAATAATAGAGAGAAAGGAAGGCAACCATAAAGGTATACAGTTCTCCATAGGCAAACGAAAAGAATAATTCCAAACTCTTACTGGATTATTAAGTAACTATACCAACCATAGTGAAACAAAAAATGCTGACATTTTCCTTTGATTTTTTTTCTATCTGAATTAAGTAAACATGGTAACTACATCCTATGGCAGACATATCTTTTCAAATGTAAATACATCAAATATGTGGTGTAGCAAATAAGTTACCAAAAACATCACATGCTAAAACTTTTTCATACCATGGTAAACTTTCCAAATGAATTTATTGCTGGTATGTAAACTTATAATTTGTACCAATGGCAAATTGTATACAACATATTATTGTGCAAGTTAACTCCTTCCTATACTAAGTTGAGCATAAGTGCAAATTTGGCTATATTCTTAACTTTCAGGAACAATTCATATGCTTTCTTTCACTATGCAAAATGTGATGGGATCTCAAGGTGCACATTTACACTGGACCACTTTGGTTTGTGTGGAACCTGTATGGGAGGAACCGGTTTCACTGTGATTAGGTTTTCAGGTCTGTAATGGGTTTGAGGCCATTATAAGAGTATATAAAGGAGGTGATTATATTTACCAGAGAACCTGGCCTTAAACTCCTCTGCAGGACTTTTTTGTGCTCCAGAGTCATACGAGGTGGAAAATAAAATAAAAAAATAAAATAAAATAAATTATTCCCTTCTCCCACATGATCAATTAGCCCCCTGCTAGTCAGCCATGGGGCCCGCTGGTGATGCAGCAGATTAAACTGCTGAGCTTCTGAACTTGCTGACTGAAAGGTTGGCAGTTCAAATCTGGGGAGCAGGGTGAGCTCCTGCTGTTAGCCCCAGCTTCTGCCAACCTAGCAGTTCAATAACATGTAAATGTGAGTAGATCAATAGGTACCACTTCTGTAGGAAGATCAATAGGTACCACTTCTGTAGGAAGGTAACAGCAGTCATGATGGCAACATGACCTTTGAGGTGTCTATGGACAACATCGGCTCTTTTACTTAGAAATTCAAATAGCACCCCCGAGTCAGACATTACTAGATTTAATGTCTGGGGAAACCTTTACCTTTACTAGTCAGTCATGTCCTTGGAACACTTTTCAGCAGTCTCCCTGCATTTCAAATTCTACAAAGTGCTTCAGTGAGAGTGAATGTCTATAATGCATTCAACATTTTGCTGAGCTGATTTTTGCACACTGAAGGGCTTATCTTGGACCAGCCTGTGACTTTCTAAAAGGCACCGCAACCCCTTTAAAAATGCACCATAACCCAGGTATGTGTTTGGCAGCCACTGTAGATCAAGCTGTCTTGAAGCTGCATTAAATGGTCGTGTAGATGGGGCCAAGGTGGTGGGGTTGACAGACAGCTTGTTTTCTGCAGATGGAAATGTTGATATTTGGAGCGGCTTACCCCAAATGTACCCAGAAGATCACTGCTCTCAGAGGGGTATAACATGCTGGAGGTCCCGGGCCTGAAACTGTGTAGACTCTCTAGTACGCGGCAGAGAGCGTTTTCGGTGACTGCGCCGGTTTTATGGAATTCGTTGCCGGTGGAGACGTGAGCCCTGCAGGACCTAATGGCCTTCCGCAGGTCCTGCAAGACCTGGCTATTTAGGCAGGCATTTGGGGCTTGACCGGTGCTTGACTACATCCGCCACCCTGCCGTCCTATTATTGTCTTTGTATGAATCAGCTGTGTTCTGATTCGTTAGGGTTTTATGGGGTTGCAAGGGGCTGGGATTTTTTAAATTATTTTTACGAGGTTTTATGATGTTTAAATCTGTGTGTTTTTATATGCTGTAAATCGCCCTGAGCTTCGGGAAGGGCGATCCATTAAATCGAAATAATAAATAAATAAATAAATAACATATTGGAACACAACCTTGATTCCATAGCCAGTTTGGCTAGAGTTGTCTAAGCTTTAAAAGCTTTGATTTTGTGTCCAGTATTAAAGTGTACCTTCAGTATTTTGTTTCTTGCATCGTTTCACAGAAGAAAACTGGGACATGGGTAACCAAGCAGTATCACAGTATAGTCATGATGGCAAAAGCTATTAATGGGAAAGAACACATAATGTAGGTGAGGCTACCGCAATTTACTTTTTCCTTTACTAGTCATCTCCCCTACTGAGTTAACTGAGTGCAAACTACTTTGGGATTTTGAACTATTTGGGGGATCCTGAGTCCCCATCCAGGGGTTGAGAAGTGACGGGGTATAAATACAGTAAATAAATAAATAAAAAATTAAAAAATATAAAAACCGTACAAGCCTTAAAACATTATCGTAAACGTCTTCATAGCAAATCAATGCCCAGTTGCAGCATCAAAATAGTTCCATAATATCATATGTCTATGCCATAGTTGGAAAGGCCTGATCAAAAAACCAGGTTTTCACCTTTCTTCAAAAAGTCAGGAGGGAGGGGGCCGATCTTATCTCTTTAGGCAGGGTGTTCCACAGTTGAGGGGCTGCTGCTGAGAAGGCCTCGTCTCTCGTCCCCACAAGCCGCATTTGTGAGGAAAGTGGGAGTGAGAGCAGCCCCCCTCCCCAGAAGAACTTAATGTCTTAGAAATACGTGGTGCAATGGAGTTGTATGCTCCCTGAGTGGCGCTCCTGTTAACAACCTGGCTGCCACCCATTGGACCATTTGCAACTTCTGAGCAGTCTTCAGAGGCAACCCAACATAAAGAGCATTTTTTATTTATTTATTTATTTATTCGACTTATTAGTCGCCCTTTCCCGAGGGCTCAGGGCGACTCACATTGTAAGTCATAGAACAGTAAAATTGAAGTAAAACAAACACACTAAAATTACCATCACCCAGCACACAAGCCTGGTGTGGGGCAGTTGTATACATAAGCCTAAGCACCGAACGCCTGGGTGAAGAGGAGGGTCTTGCAGGCCCTGCGAAATGTTAGCAGATCGGCCTGCGCTCGGACTGTGGGGGTAGAGCATTCCACAGCACCGCGCGGGCGGCACTGAATGCCCTCCTCAGCGTTGAGGACAGATGAACGGATCGCCGACCAGGCACCACCAGGAGGTTTTGGGACTCGGATCGCAATGGTCGTGGTGGGCTATAGTGGGAGAGGCGGTCCCTTAGATACACTGGCCCCAGACCATTCAAGGCCTTAAAGGTTAGAACCAACACCTTGACGGTGATCCGGTGCTCTATCGGAAGCCAGTGCAGTTCGCGCAGCACTGGTGTGATGTGGCAGCGAGATGGACAACCTGCCACCAACCGTGCTGCTGCGTTCTGCACCAGCTTGAGCTTCGGATCACTGACAAAGGAAGGCCAATGTAGAGGGCATTACAGTAGTCTAGTCTCGAGATGACCGTGGCTTGGACCACTGTGGCTAGGTCATGACGGGACAGGTAGGGAGCCAGCCTCCTCGCCTGTCGGAGGTGGTGGAAAGCCACTCCACTGACGATGGAGATATGCTTCTCCATCGACAGCTCGGAGTCAAGCGTGACTCCTAGGCTTTTCACCGACAGGGACGGGCAAGTGTCGCCCGTCCAAGGTCGGGAGGCGGATCCCCCCCGTACCCGGACGGCCCAGCCACAGGATCTCCGTCTTGTCCGGATTCACCTTCAACCTACTGGCTCGCAGCCATCCAGTGACGGCCTCAAGGCAGTGATGGAAATTATCGGGTACGGAGTCAGGCTGGCCCTCCATCCCCGAATGAGCTGGGTGTCATCCGCATACTGGTGACACTCCAGCCCGAAGCTGCGTGCCAACCGGGCAAGTGGTCGGACATAGATGTTAAATAATAAAGGGGAGAGAATTGCCCCTGAGGCACCCCACAGTGAAGTGGGGCACCTCCGGAGACAACCTCACCCCTTCTCACTCGCTGGGACCGGTTCCGGAGGAAGGAGGACAGCCAGCTGGGCCGACCCTCACCCCGGCTCCGGCCAGTCGGTGGGTCAAAAGATCGTATGTCGACAGTATCGAACGCTGCCGTGAGGTCCAATAACACGAGCAGCGCCGATCCACCGTGATCTAGTTGGCGACGCAGCTGGTCTGTGATGGCGACCAGCACCGACTCCGGCCCATGCCCAGAACGGAAGCCGGACTGGAAGGGGTCGAACCAAGTTGCATCATCTAGGTAGGACTGCAACTGCTCCATTGTTGCCCTCTCAACCACCTTGCCCAGGAACGACAAATTCGATACTGGGCGGTAGTTGGAAGGACCGACGGATCTAAGTTCGGCTTTTTCAGCAATGGAGTGACCACTGCCTCTTTCAATCCCCTGGAAAACTCCTTGCTCAAGGGAGCTGTTAACTAATTTCAACAGGGGTCACGTAACCCCCTCCAGGCAAGCTTTCACCAGCCAGGAGGGGCACGGATCGAGGGAGCAAGTGGTCGGTCTAGTTGCAGTAACTATCCTATCAACAGCTTCTGCGTCCAGTGGCCGAAACCAGTCGAAGGTGGGCCCGGCAAGAGGCCACGGAGTCTCAAGCTCGCTAACTGTATCAAGAGTGGGGAGAGGTCCCGGCGGAGGGCCGAAATCTTGTCCGCAAAGTAGCTCTGAAAAACCTCGGCAGTTAGGGCCTGATCATCATTTTTTGGGATGGTAGGGACCATCGTCAAGGACCTAATCACTTTGAACAATTGCGCCGGGCGTGAGCTAGCGGACGCTATCTGGGCTGCATAGTACGAATTTTTCGCAGCCTTGACAGCTTGCTCATAAACTTCCATAATAAGTTTATAAGCTGATTTCGAGCCTTCGTCACGGAGTCTCCTCCACTTGCCCTCTAGCCGTCTCTTTTCCCGCTTCGTCGACCTGAGTTCCTCAGTAAACCATTGCAGTAGTATATATGGGATGTAACCAGAGTGTGGACTACCATAACCAAGTCAGACTTCCCAAGGTACAGGAACAGCTGGTGCACAAGTTTTAACTTTGCAAATGCTCCCCTGGTCACTGATGAAACCTGGGGTTCCAGGCTCAGCCATGAGTCCAGGATCACACCCAAGCTGTGAACCTGCACCTTCAGGGAAAGTGTAATCCCATCCAGCACAGGCTGTAACCCTATGCCCTGTTCAGCCTTACAACTGACCAGGAGTACCTCTGTCTTGTTTGGATTCAATTTCTATTTGTTTGCCCTCATCCAGACCGTCACAGCAGCCAAGCACTGGTTCAGGACCTGAACAGCCTCCTTAGTAGCAGGTGGGAAGGAGTGACAGAGTTGGACGTAATCTGCGTACAGATGACACCGCCCCCAAAACTTTGGATGATCTCCCACAGCGGATTAATGTAGATGATAAACAACAAGACAATGGTTGCGGGGTTGAACAGGAGACCCCCCAAACCACCTTCTGGGAACAGTCCTCTAGGAAGGACTGGAGCCACTGCAAAACAGTATCTCCATGGCCCATTGCTGTGAGGTGACCTAGAAGGATACTGTGGTCAATGGTATCGATGGCCGCTGAGAGGTCCAGCAGAACTAACAGGGACACACTCCCCCTGTCTAGCTCCCAGCGTAAATCGTCAACTAAAGCGACCAAGACTGTCTTGGTTCCATGTCCTGGCCTAAAGCCAGACTGTGCCAGGTCCAGATAATCCGTATCACCAAGTTGTGAGGCCACCACACATTCCAGGACTTTGCCCAAGGAGGGAAGATTGGAAACAGGCTGATAGTTGACGAATTGAGTGGGGTCCAGTGATGGTTTCTTCAACAGCAGTTTTATAATAGTTTGTTTTAAGCTTGCTGGAATGCTGCCTTCCCGAAGGGAGGCGTTAACCACCACCTTCACCGACTCGACCAATCCCCCTCTGGCTTCCTTTAACAGCAGGATGGGCAGGGGTCTAGGATGCATATGGTTGCTCTCATTCCTCCAAGTATTTTGTCCATATCCTCAGGTTTCACTAATTGAAAGGAATCAATCAAAACTGGACAAGCAGGTGCTTGTTACATTCTCAGAGTCTACCGTTAACATGGTGTCCAAGCCAGCACGGATCAAAGCGACTTTGTCTGTGAAAAAGCAAGCAAAAGCTTCACAGTGGGCTGCCGAGTCATCAGAGCTCCCAACCTGAGAGGTGGGTTTTAATAGGCCTCTGACAACTCGAAACAGCTCCACCAGACGGTTCCTCGCAGATGTAATATTGGCTGCTTGAAAGGATTTCTGTGCAGCTTTTATTTCTGCTGCATATGCCCTCAAGAGGGCATCAAGTCGTGTTCGATTTGACCCACACGGGTACGAACACCACACACCCTCTAGTCTCCTCTTCCCTTGCTTCACTGCTGCCAGCTCTTCGTTGAACCAAGGGGCTTGTTTAGCTCAACTAAACAAGGGGACGTGCCAGAGCAATCGTGTCTATTTATTTATTTATTTGGACTTGTGCGCCGCCATTCCCCGAGGGCTCGGAGCGGCTTACAAACTGGTAAAACACACAGAGGTAAAAGCATACATATTAAACTAGCTTTAAAAAGATTTCTGGCCTATTCCCAATTTTAGAGAGTGACCAGGGAATCAATAGGATCACCTACCGAAGTGGCGGGAAACTCCCCAAGAGCCATCAGGAAACCATCCGGATCCATAAGGCTCCTATGTTATTCTGCCATACTGAAATGGAAGCCCAAAGTCTTTCAAAATAGGGAAGGCTACAGATAGGGATGAGTAGTTAAATCTTTCTGTGCTATGTAGAATGTAAGTACCACTTAAATTTTAGTGCAATTTATAGAATCTGGAATTCCATAATGAATTCCATTGTCACCGGAAGTGAAACAAAAAGTGTGTGCTTTCAGATATGCTTTCTCACCCAGATCAAAAGGTACTTATTCAATTTGGATTTGTTAAGTCTTAATGCATTGCATTTTGTTGAAATTAGTCCATTGGGATATTGTAACTGCAATCCTATACTCATCTGGGAATAAATCCAGAAGATGTATTCCCTGCAACATACATCTAATTGAATAGGCATGTAAAGAACTATATTGTTAAAATATCTGCATTGGGATGACTGTCTGTATATGATGAAGGATAATCTATGGTTGTTATTTAGAACATGGAACTGAGTTTCTCTCTTTTTTACACATCTTCTACTGAAGTTTGATGGCGATTGAGGTTAATATATTCAAGTTATAGACTATTAGATAAGGTTTAGGTTAGTTTATATTCTGCTATTTTTCAGTTTGATAAGTTATGTTGAAATTGTTTTATCCATTGTTTTGTTTTGATTTGATTTGTTGTTTTTCTGTTTTTGGAATTGAATGTTTGCCATTTTTGTTACTCATTGGAAACCGCCCTGAGTCCCCTCAAGGAGACAAGGCGGGTTAGAAAAAACCAAAAATAAATAAAGAAATAATAGCAAGCTATAGAAATATTTGTGGTTTTCAAATTTGGTATAAATAAATATTGCAGGTCTCAAAACATAACTCCTGGGAATCTTTACCAGCTCTAATCAAAACATTTACTGCACAATGTAAAAACAGTTCTAGTGAATAGGCAATTCTTCAGTACAATCTGTATCTGTATATATAATAAAAGAGAATGTTTGTATGTTTGTATGTGGCAGCTTTCTGATTGGTTGCCACTGTGGGATTATTTGCATAACGCCTCTGATTGGCCAGCACCACCAACATTCCGACACTCTAAAGTGGCAGAGGGGGGTAAGGAAAAGGCCTGAGGCAGTCAGACATGGTGGGAGTTTAAGGCCAAAACACTTTGCGACCCCCCAACAATGACAGAACAAAACCAAACTTGGCACACAGAAACCCCAAGACCCACTCTACATCCTGGTGGAGTTTGAGGGAGGATTAACCATGGATGATGTGACTTTCATTACTTTAACTCACTTCCTTAGAGCACTGTGGCCCACACCAATGATGGATCAAGACCACACTTGGCACACAGAGGTCCAATGGCCCACTTTACAACCTGGTGCAGTTTAGGGCAGGATGGGCCACAAATGATGGGATTTGCAGTACCTTCACCTGATTCACTTCCCACAGACCAGGCCCAAAATTGACAGCAAGGCTTCATTAACTTGATTTTCCTGACTAGGCCTCATTTAATGGCATACTGTTTAAGGCCTGAATTGACAGTAAGGATTCATTAACTTGATTTTCCTGACTAGGCCTCACTTAATGGGATACTGTTTAAGGCCCACATTGACAGTAAGGCTTCATTAACTTGATTTTCCTGACTAGGCCTCAGCTCATGGGACATTGTGTATGGCCTGAATTAACAGTAAACAACCTTGGTACACAGAGTCCCTATGACCCACGCTACATTCTACTGCAGTTTGGAGGAGGGTGGACTATGGATGATGGGACTTGAAGTACCTCAATGGATTATGGGATTTGTAGTACTTTCAAACCCTTCATTTCCCACAGACCACTGCGGCCATGAAAAAAGACCGATACAGACTAAACTTGGCACACAGTGCCCTCATGACACAGACTCCATCTTACTGCAGTTTAGAGGAGGGCAGACCATGGATGATGGGATTTCAAGTACCTTCACTCACTTTCCAAGCCCGCTGCGACCCTCATCCAGTGACTGATCAAAACCAAACTTGGCACACAAAGCCCCCATGACTCATTCTACATCCTGGTGCAGTTCAGAGGATGGTGGACCATGGATGATGGGACTTTAAGTGCCTCCATTCACTTCACAAGACCGCTGCCAACCTCATCCAATGACTGATCAAGACCAAACTTGGGACACAGAACCTCCATGACTCATTCTACATCCTGGTGCAGTATCGAGGAGGATGGACCACGGATGATGGGACTTGAAGTACCTTCACTCACTTCCTGAGACCACTGCAAGCCTGATAAACAACTGATAAGGACAAACCTTGGCACACAATGCCTTTCTCAATTAACCCAGGCAGGACCGGGTCCCCAAGCTAGTAAAGAGTAAAATAAAAAGTGAAAAAAATTAATGTCTAAAATATGTAGGATGGAAACACTGAATTAATGTTTAAAATATGTAGGATGGAAAAATTGAGTCAATATAAGTCTGGGAATATCATCTTTTATTATTATGAGGTCCTATATTCTATCTGTATATTTTATAATATTAAGAGTAACTAGTACATCAGAAGGAAAGTTAGCTCTTATTCTGTTAAATGGAAACAAATGTCAAGCAGGAATAAACATCCCCAAAAAATATAATGTGGCAAAAAACTAAATATTGGACCAAATGTTTCATTTGCATTCTGAGACACATCCAAAAGGCTTGCGCGCTTGACATACCATAATACAACATAATCACCACAGCAGGTTGCATCTTGAATTGTGTGCCCTTTCCCCTCCCAGTTTGAACCATCAAATGTACCTCCGCCTTTACAAAGCATGCTCTATGTTTGAATCAAATATAAAAGTATCTTTGCAGATATAAAGGAGAATTTATTTGTTGTCAATAAATGTTAACATCCCAGATATGAAGTATTAAATGTCAACATGTAATTGGGCCTAATCTATTATTGATTCTGCCTTCTTGCTTGCAAAATATCATCCGTGTCACTACCTTCAATAGGCATATTTCTGAAGGCACATATTCCAAATAAGATATATGACCTGTCAAAGTAACAAATGAAAAGAAGTCATATATAAATGCATTTTTTAAATACTGCAGAAGGCTGACCACAACAAGAATATCCCTCCCTCTCACTGCTTCCAGTTTGGAAAATGAGACAGCACTATTCTAATGCCATTTTATGTATCTCAATATGGTTTAAAAGGTTGTTTTCTTTGAGAAGCTGGGCTAGTGAGAATCTAGTTGTCCAAAGGCAAATATGTTTTCATGTGCCTATTTTTCTCATTTCCAACTCCATGCATTCCAGATGATTCCAGTCTTTCTAGAGTAAAATATCCCTAACTGATCTGGACGCCAAAATTTCAAGCACTCTTTTACTGCATTCCTACTTTTGATAGGCATCTCCTGGTAAAGCCTTGTCTTTCATATTTGTTCTGATGCTAACGTTTTTCATATTTCTTATGTGTTGACTAGAGCATAAGATAGCAGAAATCCCTCCTTTCTGTTACATCTTCCATTCTGCTTCTTGCCCATTTTTTTAAAAAAATTACAGGGATAGGCTCCATGACTGATGTCAGCAAAATATTCTCTCTGTTCACTCTCCTTCCTTGAGGGCTGAGTGACAATGATGGTGACTAGGGGTGTACAATTTTTTCATTAGGCATTGTAAGTCATATCAAATTTGTACTTATGACAGGGTATCCCACACCAAAAACTTAAGAATTGAAACTTATCCAATGCTTTTTTTGTTTCAGATTGGTAAATCTCAGAAGCCTCCCAAAGTCAGTTTCATTTTCAGTGCAAGGAAGCAAAGCCAAGCCAAAAAGGCTGCCTATCCTCTTTAAACCAATGGCTTCTCACCATTAAGAGAGGTAAAGTATAAGAGAGAAAGCAAGGACAAAGCAGCGTTCACTGGGAAAGAGACTGAAAAAGCACAGAATGCAGTTTGGGAAGGTGAGGAGCCCTATGCCAGAGAATTCAAAAGGCGTTGCCCTAAACTACATTTCTCAGAATTCTGCTCAGCATCAGAAAGCCCCAGTCAAGATAGAGGAGAAATTTGTCCTTCCATACCAGCAGCCAGCCAGAGTTCCAATACATTGTTCTTAAGTAACTGAATAATATAAAACAGGTGAAAATGGTAATTGTCCTTAAAAGTATCAAAAGGTTCAATCAAAATGGTAAGGAGTTCTTAAGTAACTCCAAAGGCAAAAAGCTTAGCAAAAGTTTCCACAAAAGCAATGCGGATCAAAAACAGACTTGGTCCGTGGCAATTCACACAAAGCAAAGTTCAAGGAATCAAAGGCCAAGGAACTTCTTGGCAGACACAAGCCCCAATCCTGGCTCCGTGGATCTTCACTCGCTTCACTCCCTTGAGATCAGAAGTGGCCGAGCAACTGAGGATCCGTTCCCACGGATCCTATACTTAATTCCCTTGGTGAGACCCACGGCGCTCTAGGCTTCGGCACCAATCTGTGCTACGGGACCTAACGCTCCTTTGGCGCTGTAGGCTTCGGTGCCATTCCCTCCTACTGGACTCAATGCTCCGTCACCTATCAAAGCTCTGTCCTTGCCTCCCAGCACCTGGGTCGCTATCTTCGTGAGAGCCAGACTCCCTTTCAGCTTCCATGGGCTCATCCTCCGCTATCTCCCTAACCCTTTCTTGCGAACCGAAACCACCTGGTTTCTCATACTGATTATCTGAATCAGGAGAATCAGTGTCGGCCTGACCTACCCAGCCCTCATATCCATCCGGCCAGCCATCATCCCATTCCAAACTGTCTGTAGGAGATGAAGGCCCAACTGCCTCATCGGCCCCATCATCAGAATCTATCTCCATTGATTCTAAAGCGAGTGGGACCCCCGGGGTGGCCCCCTGCCCCCCCGGCACGAATGAGAACTGAGTTGCTACAGATAGCTCTTGAAGGTTTTTTAAAATGTTGTTTACGAGAACTTTGAAAATTCCCCAAAAATCCATGGATAGGTGAAACATTCTGAAACCTGATGGGCTAACAGTGGTATATGTGTTCTACAATTTTAGCAAGTTTCACGCCATAGCTGTAAAAATGAGGGAGAAAGGATCCCCTGAAGTTTTCCCAATTACTATAATGAAAAAGTAACAAAATTTTGTTGCTCTAATAGTAACTATTTTTTCCTAATGATACTTTAGAAACACCTTAGAGAGAAAACACCAGTGCCCCTTAATTTTGTAATGACTTTTGAAACATTGTATGTCTGGTAGAGCTGCTCTTTGGGGCAGCTCTACCAGACATACAGCAGCATATTCTCTAACAAAACAGAATCAGAGTTGCAGTATGAAATAGGTCACTTATCACTTCTGAGCTAAAATTTCCCCAGTCATTCACTCAGGAGCTGAAGCAAGGTCATTAACAACAGATCAAGGATTATGGAATAATGGTACCAATAGATTAGAGCAGTAAATCAGTTTAAGGCTACAGAATGAAGGCTATAAAGCTAAAGTTCTTAGTGCTTTCATCTGGATCATGAAACATGGTAATTATAAATCCACAGACTGGTATACATAGAGTGAATATGTGCGATGAACTAATTCCAAGACTTAAATAAATGTGAATTTTAAATTAAGGCAATTTTTCATGTCTAAGTGCTATATGGGTGGCCATTTTAATGTAAGTATGACACAGAACCCTGCTTGGCAATAAAGTTTATTTGCTGTTCTAGCCCAATATTGTCTTTTATTTTACCTTTTCAGCCTCTCAGGAAACAAGTTTTTATAATTTGATCCTTCTATCTGGATATACCAATTCTATAACAGTAACCTTTTGTATGAAGATCCTGGCTGTAATATAAATGCTACATTTAATGTACTCCATTAATGATGTTCTGTATTGTAATATTATGTAAACAACTGTAAATGAAGTGAAGCAGATCACTGCTAGGGATGCTTAGAATGTTTGGCTTTCAGAAATGCAATAAGTAGTCCATAATTTACAAAAATCACAACTGTGCCAGGAGAGAGCACATTGCATGCCCCTTCTGGTGCATGTGCCATAGGTTTGCCACCACTACTCTAAGGGTTTTTCAGCAGATGGCCAGTCAGCCTCTCCTTAAAAACCTCTAGGGAAAAAGTCTCCATCACACTCCAAGGTGGAATCCTCTTAAACAATGATGTATCCCGTGCTGGTCAGATAAGGATTGCCACATATGTATTAGATGATGCTCATGAACAGGTTGTTGTTATCTGTGTAACTCTGATGTTCTATAAATACTGATACTTGAAATAAACTTTATCTTTCTCAGCCTGGAAGTGCTGCTGCTTCCAAAGTTATCGTTTTTTGCCTTCCTGCTCAGTTTTAAGTGTCATTTTAGTCCCACCTGAGTGGATACTGTAAGGCTGATATTTCAGTCTTTCCCACCACAACTAGGCTAAACCTGTTGAAAGTTGAATCAATGTGTTTCTATGGTGCTTCTCTACTCAAGACTAGTAACAAGATTTAGACTCCTGTGTCCTAGCACCAAGATAAGGAGTCCCTTGCCTGAAGAAATCAGCATTACAGAAGAGTGTTTAAATCTTATGTTCTGCTGAGTATTTTATAATGTTCATAGCTGGGAGTGGAGATAGTTGTGTCACTAAATATATTTCCATCATTCAGAAAATTTGAATTGTAATTCTTGAATGAAATACACATTACAAATCATGCTGACAATTTAATACTACTGCTCATTCCAATTTTTTACTCCCTTTTCTGTTCTTTTCAATCACATTATCATTTTTTATGCTTAAACTATGAGATAGAAAGATCATTATCAGATATTACAAGAGTGAATGAAACTATCCAAGGGAATTATGGCAGGAAGCCAGTCCCCACTCTCAACAGTGCATTTTAATAATCTTGAAATATAGTTAATGAGACTACTGGGGGCTTCCTAATACATGTAAAAATTCTTCTCAACATGGAAGTGTTATTGTGTTTCACAGTCATTTAACTGGTCATTTTCACTACTTGCAGGTTGAGATAAAAAAGTCATTTTTATTTTAACAGAAACAGTATTTGAAAGAGTATGTTCACAACAATTCAAAGGACATGGGGGCCTTTGTTTATGCATATCCTAGCACATACACAAGCAAATCATCAGAATAGATCTGCTTTTCAGGTTGTACAGTCTTATTAAAATATTATTTTCTTATGTATCTGCAAAAATGAATACAACTACCCACTGGGAACAGAAGAAAAGGTTTCCTGCATTGTTAATCCTGCATGTGTTTTCCATACTTCAGAAGGATGGTGAAGGCCTGGCTGTGGGACCAAGCCTTTGGGGAAGCACAATGAGACAATAATGAAAGGTGTCCTGAGATGGTTTTTCAGCAACTGATTTTAAAGTGGATATAAGTGATTTTAATGTTTGTATATATTTATGGTTTTATGTCCCGGCATTAAAAGTTTGCCGTATATATGTGGACTATAAATGTTTTAAATAAATAAATACTGAAAACAAGTTATTTGAACAGAAAACAGGTTTTGTCAAAAAAGAAATCCCCTTACATTTTTCTGTGCAGAATTAATCTTCAATAACATTTCTCACCTACATGGAAGAAATTTTATTTACTTATTTATTTATTAGTCAGACTTCTAGGCCACCACTCCCGGGTGGCTCGGGGCGGCTCACAACAAGTCAGATACAAGCACAGTTAAAAGCACATTATACTCTAAAACAGTGGTTCTCAACCTGGGGGTCGCGACCCCCAAGGGGGTCGCAGGGCCATTTTCCGGGGGTCGCGAAGCTGCCTCAATAGGCCCCGCCCCCTCTGCCTCTTGAAAATGGCTGCCGGCTCATGTGCGAGCCAAACTGCCAGGTGCTTCTGGTTGGCTCCTCCTCCTCTTCATGCAGGGAGTCAGGAGGAGGAGCTTAGAGGCAAAGGCATGCGCGGGAGAAAGTTCGCCTCTCGTCGTCCCCGCTGGCCTCGGAGGGGGCAAGTGGCGAATGTACGGTTTCCTGCATGGCTGAAGCCATCCGGGAGGACCTTCTCTGCTCGCCTCTCACCCCCGCCAGCCTCATCCTTGTCTCCTGCGGGATGGCCACGTCACGAAGGCCTGGGCCTGCTTCCACAGCAGTGCTTTATGGCCTTCACACCATGGCCTTGCTCCCGAGGGAGGCAGAGGCGCAAAAAGGCAGTGCGAGGGGAGAGAGGAAGCGGCAAAGGGACCTTCACTCTCCCCATGCACGTTGCTATTCGTGCCACTTTGGGAGAGCCACCTCCACGCGTGGTTTTTTTCACCGCTTTTGGCCCATTGCTGACTCTGCAGCCGGTGGGAATGGTAGGGGAAGCGGCAGCCCCTTCGTTCCTTCCCCCGCTGCCTTTGTTTGGCACAACTGTCAGTGCTCCGCCGGCCCCACGGCCAGTGGGGAGGGCGGGGGGCAGAGGCTGGCCCTTTGCTTTCTCTCCCCCCGTCTTCCCCACTGGCCATGGGGCCAGTGTAGTGCCGAAACTCACGTTAAAAAGGCAGCGGGGAGAGGGAACGAAGGGCCTGATGCCTCCCCTACCTTCCCCACAGGCTGCAAGGCCAGCGAAGTGCCAAAAGCGGTGAAAAATGCAAAGCGTGGGGGTGGCTCTCCCAAAGTGGCACGAATAGCAATGTGCATGGGGTGAGCGAAGGTCCCTTTGCCGCTTCCTCTCTCTCCTCCCGCAACATGCATGGGACAAGGGAAGATGGGGAGAAAGGAAAGGGCCAGCCTCCGCTGCTGGCGCTGAAAGTCATGAAAAAAAAAGGCAGCGGGGGAGAGAACAAAGGGCCTGCCACCTCCCCCCACCTTCCCCACAAGCTGTGGGGCCAGTGAAGCTCCAAAAACAGTGAAAAAAGCGATGCAAGGGGGCGAGCAAAGGGCCTCCAACGCTCCCCAAGGCCATCCATGCAGGCTGCAGGGGCCCAGAGAGTGCAGGCGACAAAGGGTCTTTCCCTCGCCCCCTTGTGCGTTCTAGTCATCAAAGGTACTTCATCTTCAAAGTAAGTTCGTAACACAACTAACATCAGTTGTTAAGTATAACAGATGATGGGATTTGCAGTACTTTCAATCACATCATCTGTTGTCCATATTCCTCCAAACCCCTCCAGTATTTTTTTGTCATGGGAGTTCTCTGTGCCAAGTTTGGTCCAATTCCATTGGTGGTGGAGTTCAAAATGCTCTTTGATGATAGGTGAACTATAAATCCCAGCAGCTACAACTCCCAAATGACAAAATTTATATTCCACCCTTCTCACCCTGCAGGGGACTCAGGGCAGAGCACAACATATATACGACAAACATTCAACCGTCTCAGGGCACCTTTCTATTAATCCCTCATTGTGCTGCCCCAAAGGCTTGGTCCCACAGGGGACTCAGGGCAGAGCACACCATATATATGGCAAACATTCAATGCTGGAACATAAAACAAACTATAAATATGCATAAACACTAAAATCAATTATCTCCACTTTAAAAACAATTGTTTAAAACAATCTCAGACCAGCCATACCAGATCATATTGTTGCCTTATTGCACTGTTTAGATGGCTTGGTCGTGCTGATGAGGCCAACCAAGTCACAACTGAAGGATGTGCAACTTTAGATTTTCTGCAATATGTCTTGTCAAGAAAATAGCAGAGGACTTTTTTTTGTACCATTACATTACATTGCCTGGGATAGCAAAATATTTTTTTGTAGCTAAAAGGCAACAGTGATTACTATTTTTTTCTCCAGTGGCTGAAAATCAGTAGACTCATTCTGATAAGTTCTTTCTGTCCTCTTGATTTTTTTAATCTTTAAAGATAAACTGTGCACAGCAATTGCTAAAATTGTGGAGTTTTTGTATAGTTGTTATAGTGTTACAAAATGTTTATAGTGTCGATCTAGATTGAAGCCACCACTGCAAAAAAAAGACTGCCACAAATTGCTTAAAGCTAGCAAGAAAAGAAGGAAAGGTTTAGGGAGAAGTCTTTATTGTGCTGTTATTACTAGATATACAGTGGTACCTTAACATACGAGTTTCATTCTTTCTGTGACCAAGCTCGTAACTCAAATGAACTACAGAACTCTGACCTGTTACCCTGCATTGTAACTCAATTTGCTCATATATCACAGCAAATTTACCCATTGAAATGCATTGAAATGCTATTAATCTATACAAATTAAGAACAAATTAAATCCCATTTGCCAAAGCCCTGCAGGGTTCAGGGGCTTCAGCCAGCCCTTCCTTTGTTCCTCCCTCCCTGAGTGTCTTCCTCTCAGTTTCCTCACCACTGTCTGCCTTTCAGAGGCAGAGGCAGAGAGAAAGGAGGTCTCCAGCTGCCTGCACCAAGCCCCTCCCACCCTCCCTCTTCCTTCCCTGTGAGCTTGGCCTGTCATCAGGGTCATCTCAGACTCTTCTTGCTGCAGTGAAGGCTCCCCTCACGCTCCCTCACTGGCTTTGCGTGGCCTGCCTCGGGCCCAAGTGACAGCGGAGTCCCTTTGTGCGTGGATGGAGTGGTTGACATTCTGGCTAGTCTCTATCCACCTCAGCCTCCCGACATGGCCACCGTCTTGGAAGGAGCTCATAACTTGAATCTGACTCACATGTTGAATTTTAAAAAATTGGATGAGTACCAGCTTGTAACTCAAAAAGCTTGTAACTTGGGATGCTCCTAAGTCGAGGTTCCACTGTATAGAAAAGGTAAGTTCTTCACCCAAGAGAGCCCTCCAACTTTCTGAAGTCTGGATAGGAAAGTGAAGAAAATGCTATTTTACCTTTGCAAGCTGGCAATGGTCTGAGACATTGGGTGATGAGGTAGTTTCTACATAATGGCTCATTCTATGACCAGATTAACTATCCGTGCATGCTTGATGAATACAATGTGTATTTTCACATTCAGGGATTTCTTGGTGGTGGCTGTTGTTTTAATTTGAGTTTTTGGCACAGTTATACATTGTCCTCCTACTAGATTTTTGGATGTTGGTACATCTTAACAACATTGGAAGTGGTGACTATGATGTCAGTAAACATGGTAATCCATTTTGAATTTTAGCTGGAACTTTAATCAATGTCTTCAAGATGCTAAACTCTTTCTTAAGTTAGTTCTATAGCTATTTCTAAAGTCCCTATTAGAACTCTGAATGGATTCAGCATCCCACTGACAATAGAGTCACAAGTATCCTGCCTAAGTGAAGTTATTTCGAGTTAAAGTCCTATACATACGTACGAGTTAAATCCTATACATACGTACTTACCTAAAGCAAGGCCTCATTGAATATATTTGGATTTACTTCTCAGTAGACGTTGTGTAGGATTGTATTGTAAAGACCCTTGGAAACTTCTGGATAGCCAGTATTAGAATAATTACAAATTGCAGCAAGAAGGAAAAGGACAGAATCACTATATTTTGTATGAAGACATGCAACCTCATTAGAAGGGGCAGAATTCAGCAGTGTACACCAGTTCCCCTTCCCTTTTGCCACAGAGCCCATCAGCTCCCATTCCATGACACACAGCTACTTCCAGCACAGTTCTGAGGTGAAAGGGAAGGGGAACCAACATATGTAATTTCCGCGGCAACACAGAATGCTTCCTGTATTGCACAGGTCAATGGGGGAACTGGGCAGCAGACACTTCACCCTGTTCAATAAGATGAGGGGGAAGCTGGTCAATGTGGGGCATGAGGCGACGAGTTCCCCCTGCCCCTCACCGGGCATTGCAAGATTTGTCACAATGTGTGGTGATTCCAGTGGCAAATGGGATGAAGTCCATGGAATATTACACTATTGTTAATAAGAAAATATGCAGGTGAAGCCTATCTAAGCATTGCATGTTTAGATAGTCCAAAATACTTGGGGCCAGAAGTGTTTTAGATTTCATACTTTTTGAATTTTGCAATACCTACGATTGTGCTTATATAATGAGAAATCTTGAAGATGAGACCCAAGTCTAGGTGTGGAAGTATTTTCATATATGCCTTATACATATAGTATAATTGTGTACATCAAAGTTTGTGTACATTGAAACATCATAGGGCAAAGTAGGCATGGATAACTCGTTGCTCATAATAATTTTGTTAAAATTACTTTTTTGAAGCAATATCAAAGCTTTTTTAAAACCCAGAAGTCCCTTTGCCCTTCTGAAGCTTTTTCTGCCATGTTTGTTAAGACTCATGAAGTGAGTTGGAAATAATTCAGCGTATTTTCAGTCCTCTACTAGCCTGCTGGGAGGCAAGCGGCTTGCATGCTGGGAGGTTCTTTGCCTCCCGGGCCAATCAGAAAAGAAGTTTTGGGGGAGCACATGGCTTAGAGGCTCATTTGGAGCTGGGAAGGAAAGGGAGAAGGGAGAAAGAGAAAGACAAAGGGAAGGAAGGTTGTGTTTAAGGGAGGTTGGAAGAAAAGGATGGCAGGCAAGCAAGCAAGCAGAGAAGAAGGGCTCTTGTCTGCCATGGCTGCCTGCCCACCTGGCTGAGCAGCTTGCCTTGCCGCTTGTGTGTTGTTGTTGCTGTTGGGGTTTGGGACAGGTGGGCAGAGCGAGGGATGTGTGTGGATGACTGGTGTGGGTGGAAGGAGAAACACGGAGGAACCAAAGCACTCACTCCAACATTTTTAAAAGCCAACATTGTAGCTGGTCTATCTGGCAACAGTGTTTTTTTTAAAGTTTGTATTGCACATTGCCTCAAAAGAACTAGATCTCCCATCAATTCAAGCCACTCTTTGAACAGAAACATAGAAAAGGGCAAAAAGTGCAGGACTGTTTGCTATTTTCTTTGTTTGCTGTGAGTTGCCTAAAAAGTCACTACAAATACCATACTTTCAAGTCTTGCGTATTGTGCAATCACGCCCGCCATTAATGAAATGATTTGGAAATTTCAGAAAGTTCTGAAATATTTTTCTGAAAAATTCGGAATTCGATTCCAAATCGAAACACCAGCGCCCCCTACATCCAAAATGAGTTTTGAACCATTATTTTGGATCAACCAAGCAAAGGTGTCACTATCCTAGCCATTCATGGATGCATCTGCACTTTAGAATGAATGCAATTTGACACAATGTTAACTGTCATGGCTTAATGTTATGGAATCGTGCATACTGTAATTTTGCAAGATCTTTAGCCTTATATGTCAAAGACTGCTGGTGCCGTGCCAAGCTACAAATCCAAGGATTCCATAGCATTGAGTCATGGAAGTTAAAATGGTGTAAAACTGCATTAATTCTACAGTGTAGACACACTCTTAGTCTGGAGTGCTGAAATGTTGAATGCTCAACCTCTACTTTGGCCCTATAATATTTTTAGGGGGGGGGGGGGATGAAAAACACTGGAGCTCTCTAAAGAGACCAGTGGGTTCAATGCAGCTTGACTGCACACATTGCCCAAACTGACAAATCTATAACTGGAGAAAGTTTTATCTAAACTTTCTTTCAGGGAGCTGAAAACAGTACAAATGTTTCTATTTATTCCCATTGATCCATTTTAATATAACAACAACCCTGTGTACTAGCTAAAGGCTGTCTAAAGTCATCCAGTAACATTTATGGATGAGTGGACATTTGGTTCCCCAGGGCTCAGTTGGATATTCCATCATATGCTGGCTAACCAGCATTTTTGTAAAAAAAAACCAAAAACCAAAAAACCAACCAAACAAAAAACAAATAAAAAAACCCATAAACACAGACACAACAGAAACAGTGTTTTGCTAAAGGCAGGTACCAGAAAATTAGAACCACTCTTGATAAACAGGAACAGCTGGTGAATACATCTATCTATATCTATCTGCAGCCAACCTCCTAGTGTAGCTAGGGAGCAGCCATGGACAATCAGAGACTATAAATGACAGCCACAGCTTCACTATAGCTAGAAGGCCTCAACCACAGCTAATCACTTATTACACGCACCAGTGACACAGTTTACTATTTGTGACTCTTCCTTTTTTTCCTTCTGGGTGCAGAAAGCATAAAATGGATTGAGACTGAAGGGCTTTTGGTAAATTTATCTTTTTACCATGCTTCATATTATGTATTTGCAGGTACTACCTTCACATTGAGTTTTGTCACAGATAATTCCCTTCATTTTTCTCCTAGAGAAATTTCAATTGGTTGCTTCCTACCTCCAAAAATATATATGTTACTGCAGTGACATCTATACAAAAATGTGAAATTACAGGAAACAGTATGCTCCAGTTTTCTAGTTGTACTCTGTGCTGCATGCCATCAAATTCTATTTAACTCGAGAGGATGAAGAACCGAAAAGACACACAGCTCCACAGGGAAATTCCCAGAAAAGCTGAGTTTGCTTGGGAACTACCATTAGTCACGTGAAGGAGAACAAATTAATGTGACTTTCCTGCTTTCTCATTTCCATTTCTTACATAATGTAACAGGAGAAAACAAGCCCTTATGTTCTATATCAATTTTGCACAAACAATGTAGGAACAATTGTTTAATACTGGCACTTGCTTCTTTCTCTCTTCATGTTTAATACAAGACCTTCTTACACATTGTTTTCATGTTCAGGGAACACTAGTGGGTTCTTTTGAAGTGTTTGCTGCAAAGCCAGTTCAGATTATAGAATTATAACACCATGATTCCACTTTATGTGTCATAGCAACATTGCATGACACCCTGCAGTTTGTAATTTGTTGAGGTGAACAATTGCTCTTTGACTGAAAAGGCCTTACTTCACTACCATATAATCCAGATTTTCAACGTGGATAATCCACTTTATCTGCTTTCAATTGAGTTATATGAGTCTACACTGCCAGATAACCCATTTCAAAGTAGATAATCTGGATTTTATGTGGCAGTGTAGAACGGGCCTAAATAACTCTCCCAATACTTCGTATTTCAACTATAGTAGTTGAAAATGGAATAATAGTAGAGTGTGTAATGAAGAGCACAGAAAGTACTTAATACCCTTTGAAAGAACATGTACTCAACCATACATAGTTTCTAAAAGGAGATATGATTCAGACTTATCCTGTTTAATATTCTCATTCATATCCTTGTATTGTTAAATGCATGAAAGCTCTGATTAGGAAGGGCAAGAACACTGCGCAACAATGGTTCTATATGCAGCTTTGTGCTCCTTCTGCTTTCTTCCCCCACATAAAGGTTTATTGTTTTTCCAAGACTCTGGTCATTCATATGAACTATATCAAGGCTTAGGGAAAAAATTGGACTATAACTTCTAGACTACTGTAACCAGTATGACCACTGCCCATATGGGGTGAGAATTCTGGTAGTTATAGCCCCCCCCCATACAATTTCTTTATTATTTCTTTATTATTTACTATATTTATATATTGCCATTCTCAGCCCAAGGGCGACTCAGGGTGATTTATAAAACGGCACAATTCGATGCCCACAATCACATAAAAACAGTTAAAACATTTAAACATAAATAAAATTCAGTAAATAGTAAAACTGATAAAAACATAGATTCTCTGCATCTCATTACCAAAATCATTATCCAATCGCACTGTCTAGTTGTTCCGAGATCAGGGTTTGTCTGCTACACTGCATTTGAGAAAGCCTGCTCAGAAGCCAGGTTTTAACTTTTTTGCGAAATGTTAAGAGGGTGGGGGCCAATCTAATGTCCCTAGGGAGGGCGTTCCACAGCCCTCATTTACTCATGTTCTTTATACAATAAATTGAAAGTCCTTTTCCTAAACTTGACTAAATGGGTAGAGGTATGGGCATGATCCATCCCCCATACAAGTTTACTTGAAACGGTGTTCATAACAGTGGTTCTCAATCTATGGGTCCTCAGGTGTTTTGGCCTACAACTCCCAGAAATCCCAGCCAGTTTACCAGCTGTTAGGGAGTTGACTGTATGACCAAATGGGCAAGAAATATTGGAAGGACAATAATGTTAGAGGAATGAGAAATAATGTGGAATATAAAACTAAAATACACCTACGCTTATGATTTAAAAGAGAATTGGCTAAAAATGATGCCTCAGTGGTACATGATTTCAAAGAAGATAGCAAAATTTACTAAAGATTACAATCACAACTGTTGGAAGTGTGAGAAACAAGAAGGATCTTTTTACCATATGTGGTGGTCATGTGACAAAGCAAGACGATTTTCGAAAGAAATTCATGAATTATGCCAAAAATATTGAAAGAAAAATTCCCAATGCATGCAGAGTATTTTTTATTAGGGATGACAAACATGAACTGGAATACAAATAAAGATAAACTCCTCACATATGCAACTACGGCGCCGAGGTTAGTCTATGCCCGAGTATGGAGTCAAAAAGATCTACCATCAAGAGAAGAATGGATTGAGAAAATGCTAGAAATTATGAGCATGGATAAATAACGTCATTAGTCTCTAAGTCACAAGGTAGATATATAAAAACAACAGACTGGACTCCTTTCACAGAATGGCTGAAGGAAAATAAATAAAATTATTAATCTAAATAGAAGAAAGCTGACAGAAGATGCAATCGCTAAAGATACAACAACAAAAAACAGCAAAAAGGTCTATAAGAAAAATTAAAACCAATACAGAGAAGAATGGAAGTACAAATACCCTTATATCTAACCCTCTCTGTACTTCCCCATATATTCCACCCCTTTCTCTCTTCTTCTCTCCCCCCCCCAACTACCCCTTTCCATTCTCCCCTATGTTTTTACTCCCTTTCCTAAATTTTAAAAATATAATTTGGAAACTTTTAAGAAAAAATATTTTTAAAATCTTTTTGGGAGCAAAAAATTAGTTGCAAAAAGATTCAAAATATTGAATCATGGGGGGTCCTGGGGGTTACATATGCCTCAAAGGCTATAATTTATCCACCCCTAGGATTACCACAAGCATTATTCCTTAAATGATTATTACATAATTAATTAAATAAATAATACATTTTGTATTGGGGCAAAAGAGCATTAAACTTCTTTAAGATGAGAAAGCAGGTAAAGAACAATTCTATGTCTATGTGCAGAGCTTGGTAATAACTAGTGAGATCTAACTGTTTATGGCTAATTAGTTACTCTATTTTCTTGATAAGGTTTAACAAAGTATTTCATCACTTAACAGTCATTTAGCAGGCACTTACTATCAGAATTCACAAATAAATTTAATTAGTTATGTGCTAACATATTTTCCCTTTCCCCACAACAAGACTTAAAAATAAATTTAGTGTTTGGCAGTGCTGTTTATTCCTGTGATGTAAGGTGTTGTACATTATTATTCTTTGCTGGGGGCGATCTCAAGAGGAAGAGAAAGCCACTTTAGTTCCTAAGAGAATGTCATTAAACACTGGAGATGGCAGAAACATAACTTGGGAATAATAAAATAATAATAAAATTTATTTCTACCTCGCCACCATCTCCCTAGAGCAGGGGTGGGCAATTTCCGGCCCTCCAGGTGTTTTGGACTTCAACTCCCAGAATTCCTAACAGCTGGTAAAATGGCTAGGATTTCTGGGAGTTGAAGTCCAAAACACCTGGAGGGCCGGTAATTGCCCACCCCTGCTCTAGAGGGACTCAGGACACCTCACAAAAACACTCAAGGTGCAAACACATAAAATACGGTAAGTGCATGACCAATATCACAATAACAATAACTACATAAAATCATACAATCCTACTAGCTAAAAGTCGGGGGGGGGGCACCACTGAGAAGGCCCTCTCTCTCATCCCCAACAACCATGCTTGAGACAGAGACGAGACCGAGAGAAGGGCCTCCTAAGCAGATCTCAAAGCCTGCGCCAGTTCATGGAAAGAGATGTGGTGTCAAAGATAGGCTGGACCTGAAGCGTATAGGCAATAACCTGCACTTTGAATTGTGCATGGAAAGTTATCGACAACATGCTAGTCATGCTCATCAGCATTGATCTTTGCAAGATCACACTTCTTATAAATGTATGGAGGAGGTATGTGATGCAGGATCTTTTAATAGTGCAAACAAATGCTTTGCAATTGCTTTGAGACATTTAAAATATTTCTGCTTAAGAATCATCCATCTTTTATTAACCAGCTTAACTTTGTAGTCCCTTCATGCTTCACTTCATGTTGCAATGAATCAGTGTCCTTTAACTAGAACAAATGCACCATCCCATATTCATCTCTTCCAGCCTAGTAAAAACAATTCACAACATGTGAACACAGAATTAAGAGTATAAACATTTGTGGGAGTGAGTGAGATGAAAAGAGGAAAGATGCAGGTCAATGATAAACGTTAATTGAACAGGTTGTTAGATCCCACACTTTAGAAAAGCTATCCCCAAAATGGTACTTCCAATGAGCTGCATTTCAAATTTCACCATCTTCAATCAATTGTATTCAAATATGTATTGAAAGAGCTTCAAGTTAGAGAAGATAGCAATAAAAATGGTAGGAAAATGACAAAACCAAAAGCAATATGGGTCACGAGGGGGTAAAAAATTATAACATGCATGTCATTCTTTGTAAACCTGACATTTTGCTTTGAAGACTTGCAGATTAATTAACACATCCAATTACTTACATTATATCAGCTGTTCATGTCAAGAAAATAACATCTAACTCCAGGGGTATTTTTGGGTTATGTTGACTTTCTATTTATAGTCATAATGTTTAGTTACAATGTTGGTTATCAAATTTTTTTAATAGCCTTTGGTTATTCTGTATATTTTTTTCAAATTTTTATTTGTTATCATATTCACTTGTTTCTTTGACCATTTGATTCCCCCTGCTGTTTCCTAATGCATTAATCTCCCAATTTTCAGTGTTGAGCATTAACAAATTAATTTTGAAGTTCCCGCTCTGTTTATGGCAGACTCAATGTGGACCATGTTAAATTGTGAACACCTCCTCATTTCATGAAATAACTGGATAATTTACCTTTTTGGACTATAGTTCTTGGAATCCCTTATCAAGCATGGCTCATGGACATTGTTGGCTGGGCAATTCTGAGAGTTGTAGTTCTAAAAAGTAACTTTTCTAAACTGTCAGTCAATCCATAATTTTGATCAATTAAATCTCAATGCAGAAGAGTCAAACTCCATCTTGCCAACACTTTGCCTGGCCCCAGCTCTTGAAGAGTGGAGAAGGTAGGTTATTTCCCCCCCAGTACCTGAGACACTTAAAACATCATGATACCTATAACAGAGAAGGTGGCAGCTACAACCAGTTGAAATTGAAAGCAATCTTTAACTATCTGAAAGGCTGTGCCATGGATGTGAATGAAATTCTTTTGTACACTTTGGAGGAAAAGACCCAGATCAATGGATTCAAATGACAAGAAATGAGATTCTATTTAAAAATTAGCAAGAACCTTCTGAAGGTTAACAGAGTCTGGACAGGCAACTATCATGAATGCTTCGGCTGTGTATGCCTGCTATGGTAAGAGCTGCCACTAGATGTTTTTTGGGGTCCCTTCCATCTTTCTGATTCTATTTACCCTGGCACTTACAGTTGTTTTAATTCTTCACTTTGTTTTGGATATTCTGGGTTCTATTACAATTTGAATATTGGACCCTGTCCTATTTGACTAAATCATATTCGATTTAACCTTAAACAAATGGATGAATGAATATCATCTCAAATTATAAATGAACTTTTTATGAAGCTAATCTGTTTTGAATATCCTGAACTGTGAAATTCCATCAAAATGTGTATACTATTCATTCCAGGTTTTTAATTTCATAAAATTGAAGACATTCAAAAAGCCCTCTTAGAACAAACCAAAACCTTTCCAAACCAATATCCTATTTCTTATAATGGTCAGTCCACAAGCAGGACATGGGCACATTTCTACCCACCTGCCTGCATTTTTCAAGAAGCAATCCGACTTTGAAATGAATAGAGAGCATCCTTATCAAATTTGCAGAAGACACCAAATTAGGGGTGATAGCAGGAGCAGAATTCAGAATTATCTTAATACATAAGAGAACTTGGCCAAAGCTAGCAAAAGAAATTTAAACATGGAGAAATTTAAGGTACTATACTGAAATGTGCAGATATAGGATGGCTTGACAACAGTATGTGTGAAAAATCAACAAGTCTTCACAGACCACAAACTGAACATGAGTCAACAATGTGATATGGCAGATAAAAAAGTCAATGGAAGTCTAGATTGCATCAACAGGATTATAGTCTTTAGGCTGAAAGATGTAATAGTACCATTCCATTCTGCTTTAGTCAGACCTCACCTGGAATATTTTCTCAGGAAAGATATTGAATTGAATAACTTCATTGTCATTGTGTATTGCACAATTAAAGTAAGCACTTTTCTCAGCACACACCGCAAAACAACACACCCACCTCTCCACACCTCAACCACCACCGCACAGCCCCCAATGCCACATCAGTGTGAATCCATGTAGTTCAATATGGTTACAGCTTTAAGATATAAGCTATCTCTCAATCTGTTTGTCCTTGTCTTTGTCACCCTGTACCATCAGTCAGATGGCAATAATTCAAAAGAAAGAGGAGGAGGAGGAAGAAGAAGGATGACAATAATGATGATGATTATGATGATGGGTGAAATGGATCTCCAAGAATGCTCCGAGCTTCTTGGGGAACATGTTCAGAGAAAAATTACAAAAATGATCAAAAACCTGGAAGTCAAGTCCTATGAGGAGTGCCTTAGGAAGCTGGATATGTTTCGTTTGAAGAAGAAAAGACTGTAAGGGGACATAATTGCCACGTTTAAATATTTGAAAGGAGATCACATTAAAGAGGGGGCAAGCTCATTTTCTGCTGCTCTGGAGACTAGGACACGGAGAAATGCATTCACAGTTCAGGACAAAAGATTTCACCTAAACATTAGGAAGAACTTCCTAATGGTAAGATCTGTTTGGCAGTGGAATTTGCTCCCTCGGAGTGGAGAGGAGGCTCATTCTCTGGAGGTTTTCAAGCAAAAGTTGAATGACCACCTGTTGGGAGTACTTTGATTCTCTGTTCCTACATGGCTGGGGGTTGGACCAGATTGTCCTTGTGGTCGTTTTCAATTTTATGTTTCTATGATTCAATGATTTTATGGACCCTGAGGCACCACTCAAGTCATTGTAAATGTTAACCACTATGTTAGTGAAGCCCATGTATTGCGTGAAAAAGTACTCTGCCTGTTACAAATCTCCCACCACTTAATTTTACTGCATGATCAATCCACAGTTCCTATACCAATGGCATCTTTATAAACATTTTATCATATTTATAAAGATACAATTCTCCGAAGGCTCATATTTTTCTAAATTAAAAAGTACCAATATCCTTCCTTTATAATTTGGTGTCACACCAAATTATAAATTCCAGGATTTCACAGCATTGAGCCATGACACTTAAATTCCACATTGTACATGCCCCTTTTGCTCCATTTTTCAGATTAAATAACCAGAACACTACACAACATTCCAGATATAGGTAGTCCTCAAGTTACAAACATTTGACTTGCAAATTACTCACAGTTAAGAACAGGGCTGAGACAACAGGAAGTGAGAAAAATCTCCCCAAGGAAGGGAATTTCACTCCTGGAAGAGTTATCATGGGGAAAAGATGTTTCCACTGAAGCTTTATCACCAATCATTGTTTCCACAACAAGCCAAAATTTTCAAAATCCAATTGTCACAGAGACAGAAGGTGAGGTGAAATCTTCTGAACGGGGTCACAGACAGCAAAACACCACAGGGGCTTTAACCCTTCCCTATGTTATCCAAAGCTGAAAAAGATATATTTTTGGCTGGAGCTACACTTAAAAATTCACCTGTTCTGACTTACAAACAATTCAACTTAAGAACAAATCTATAGAAACTATCTTGTTCATAACTTGTGGACTGTATCTATGTGCTATGGACAGAGGCACAGCAATATTAGTTCATTTTAAGGATCCTTGCATAGCACTTCAGCTGAATGGAAAAAAAGGAGATTAGGTGCACTGAAAATGTAGACAATGTCACTGAAATGTCTATCTCCTTTTGTGCCAGCTAAGGAAATATGGCACAATTATGCTGCAGGTGAATGCTGTTGATCTATTTCTTCTATTTTTTGCATTATATATAAGCTCATGTGCCTGAGTTTCTATCTGGGACATGGATATGCAATGACTGCATTGTAAGAACCTCTACGGCACCCTGGGCAGCCGTCACCTAACTTCAGGAAGCAATTGTTCCTTGGACATTTCATGCAGGCAAAAGTTGGCAATTGTGGCTTCTCCCATTATGATGGGGCAGCATCTCTTTTTGGAGGAAGACAGATAGAGCAACATGCCTGAAGTTGCAACTACTGTCACATTTCTCCCTTCATGCATATTTTAATTGCATGAGAGACGTCTTTTGACTAGGAATTGGTAACCCTAATAATAGCTGTCTGCATTACAGTGCTGAAGAGAAAAGCTTTACAGCATAAAGCTAGATAGGTTTAAGATAGTGTGATTTATGCTTTAAGGAATTTACTCTCTGCTCTCATGCTGGAGATAATAAACAATAAATATGATGCACTGTCATAAGTCAACGGTTTCTTTAAAGTACTAAATATGTACCCTGCCTAATCTAGTTCTGGTGCTTCTCATATAAATTCCATTACTCACAAAAAAGGCACTTTTTATATGCAGGTCAAAAATTGCCTTAGAAATAATCATGCTATGGTGCTGAAGGAGAATTTTGAAGATGCTGCGGACTACCAAATAAAAGAAAATACATGTGAATATAAAATAATGGGGCTTCAGAGCAAATTATGCCCTCATTCTGCATAGAGACTAAGAAGACCAAACTGAGATGGACATACTTTGGACATATTATGGGATGAAATGACTCACTGGAAAAGACAATGGTGCTAGGCAGCAAGGTAGAAAGCATCAAGGAAAGGAAAACCACATTACAGACAGATAGATTCAATGAAGGAAGCCCTAAGTTTTCAAGATCCAGTTAAGGACCTTGATAGTGACTTAGCTGCATTTTGTTTCATGCTTTTTAAGATAATGACTAAAAACTCTAGGCCAGCGTTTCTCAATCTGGGGGTCGGGACCCCTGGAGGGGTCGCAAGGGAGATGTCAGAGGGGTCACCAAAGACCATCAGAAAACACAGTATTTTCTGTTGGTCGTGGGGGTTCTGTGTGGGAAGTTTGGCCCAGTTGTATCATTGGTGGGGTTCAGAATGCTCTTTTTTTACAGGTGAACTATAAATCCCAGGAACTACAACTCCCAAATCTCAAGGTCTATTTTGTCCAAACTTAGTGTTCACATTTGGGCATACTGAGTATTCATGCCAAGTTTGGTCCAGATCCATCATGTGTTTGAGTCTATAGTGCTTGCTGGATGTAGGTGAACAACTCCAAGATTCAGTCAGTGCCCACCAAGCCCTTCCACCATTTTCTCTTGGTCATGGGCATTGTGTGTGCCAAGTTAGGTTCAATTCCATCGTTGGTGAAGTTCAGAATTTTCTATGATTGTAGGTGAACTATAAATCCCAGCCACTACAACTCCCAAATGACAAAATCAGCCACCACAACCCCACCAGTATTCAAATTTGGGTGTATTGATGAGTATTCGTGCCAAATTTGGCCCATGAATGAAAATCCATTCTGCATATCAGATATTTACATTACAATTCACAACAGGAGCAAAATGACAGTTGTGAAGTAGCAACGAAAATAATATTATGGTTGGGGGTCATCACAATATGAGGAACTGTATTAAGGGGTTGTGGCATTAGGAAGGTTGAGAACCACTGCTCTAGGCTATCCTTTTGAAACTAAAATAATTTAGGAATTAAAATTTTAGAAACTTTTTTGTAGAGTTCCATAACATTTGAAAATAAAGATGACACCTGAATTTTTTCTTTAAAAAATTTAATACTAGGTGCAGGCAATAAACTTTGTTGATATTCTTAGCATTGGGATTATGGTTTTGTTATAATAGAGTTCCATTTGAAACTGCTATTAAAGTCTGAATGGGACTGAGAAGCCAATTCACTTATTAATTAAACCTGGTACATTCAGGGAACGACCTAATTATCCAAAAGACCTTAGCCTGTATGCCATTGGTAGACAGAAAACAAATTGTTGTGCCTAATCTTAGGATCAATCGAATGACAAATAACTTGACTGGGCTGTATGTAAACACCAAAATAAAGAACAACTCAGATGACAAGTGACCAGTGGCCATGTGGATTTCATAGCTCATTTATAGGTTCTCATTGAATAACCTTCCTGCCCTGTAATTTCCTTGCACATACATTTCAATAGTAGTTATTCTAAATCAGTGGTTCTCAGCCTAGGGGTCCCCAGATGTTTTGGCCTACAACTCCGAGAAATCCCAGCCAGATTGCCAGGAGGTTGAGAACCACTCATCTAAATGATTATGGCTAAGCTAAAATGTCCCTCAACTTGCTAGCAAGTTTTTAAGCACCAAAAAGTCTATTGTTTTTTTTAAATGAATGTGTGTGTGTGTTTATGAATTAACAGTTTATACACATATCCTAATGGTAATTATGCTTCTTGCGGTTATAGGGCACCATAAAAAAATATCTGTCTATTTTCCTCACTAGGTGTTTTCCTTTACTCTCTTGATTACAGATGCAGGTCCATTGTCATAACCTCAATGTCTTTTCCCATAAGCTGTTACCTACGCTTATTATCATCATTTTTAAAGGGGTATTATTATTATTATGTTTAATTATACATTTCCCCACTCAGTATGGAATACAATGTATCTAATCCATCTAGAAACAAATGAGATAATCAAGGCATCCAGGTTAATCGGATCTTCTTCCATATTTACTTAATGTGGTTAATCATCCTCTTTTGTTTTTCTAGTCATGAAATGTGTAATTTTTTTAAGGACAGAGAACAAAACCCTTTCCCTGTGAATATGCAATTGGGGTGGGTGGGATAAGGTATTGTAATAGGTCTGGCAGACAATAACAAAACTATTCTATCTATCTATCTATCTATCTATTTTTCTGCTTGGCTACTTCTGGAATATAAAAAATAGAGAATTAATAAGAAATGGGATAGGGGAGTGGTTTACAATTAGAGCTCATGGAGTCAGAATACCTTGATTTCAAGTTGGTTTTTGATGCAGTGCTTGTGCACAGTGTTTTGTGAGTAATTATCTGGGCTGTTCACATATCTTTTCAGAAGTGGAGCCTAGTGCTTACCCAGTCACAATTTATTTTTGAAGTTACCACTCAATTAGGATGAATGAAGAAGTTCACTCCTTTATCAATACTATTGTTTCAGTATTCCTTGCCACAGATGGAACACGGCACCATCCATTGATTTACAAGGGAAGGAGAACCGTAGAGCTGCTCAGGAAGTAAATTTAATGAAGCAAAGATTGTGTTCTATTAAAACAGCAAAGAAATTACTTCATGAATACAAATCCCTCACAAATGTAGTCTCTCTCATTCATATACTATATATACTATATAGCAGTGTTTCCCAACCAGTGTGCCATGGCACACTAGTGTGCCATGAGCGATCATCAGGTGTGCACCCTTTCTTCCCCCTCCTGCCAAACACTTTTTCTTCTCCACTCGGACTCCCTTCTTCCCAGCCTCACTCTGCTCGCTTTGCCTCGCTTTGCTCTGGGGCGAGTCTGCGGTTGAAAAGCACTGCTATATAGTATACACTATACAATACACACACATATCTATGTGGTCTCTCTCTCTCTCTCTCTCTCTCTCTCTCTCACACACACACACACACACACACACACACACACACACACAGAGTGACCTACCAGTGTTCTAGGTGCCATTTGGACTGGGTTAGGTTTTCAAGAAGGAAGAACTATAGATGATGCAACCTTTTGTTTTGTACAAAGCTATGTTATACCAGGTCAGATTATTTACCTATTAAGCCCATTATCATGTGCTATAGGTTAGCATGATTTCCAGCAAATATCTTTTTGTTGCATTTGTTTACCTAATGCAAAAATATGCACTACTATGAATTCAGGTCCCTTCGCATTTTTGTAATATGGCAAAGAGTAACCATTCTGGAATGGCATAAATCAGAATAGATCTAGTCAATAATTATTGTCATGCTCATGTACCAGGATGGAGTTTTTTGTCTGCCAAAGTCATGTCTTGTTGCAGAATACAGGAAGAATTAGACCAGCAATGTATATGTCCTAAAGATACTTATTATCATCTTCAGAGTTTCTGATGTCAATAGGTGTCAACAACTTGTCATATATAGTCTAACTTCTGTTTTTTATAGACCAAAAAAAGCAAACGGGATAGCGATTTCCCCAATGAAACTATTATTTTTGTTATCAGAATGCTTGAAAAGGTTTTTAAGGCAATGTAATTTATTGGGATAAAAAAAGTCATGTCAATCAGTCCTATACCCCATTCCCTACTGAAGTAGGGAATGGGGTATAGGACTTTGGCATTCCAAGTCGGCTGGGGATATACAAAAAGTGTACATTAAAACTTATCATTAACCCAAACCTGAGTGCCAAGCCTCAGCACTTCAGTCATACAATGGTGTCAAAAAACATTCCACTTATCCAGTGCAAGGTTCTATTTTTTAAAACCCTAATAGATGAATGCTAAATATTATGATGTCAAAATTATGTTATCATTTTACAAAGGCCTACGTCTTTTGAAATCAACAAGCTAAACACCTAACTAGTAGCCATACCTAAGTCAGGAATTAGGATATAATAAAAGGTTATTAAATGTCCTGTATTTTTTTTTGCCACAATAGGCTTTTTGTACAACTTGGCTTTCTCACTGTATTAAATCTTTACTACTCTTTACAAATGCTTTGAAAAAAAAGAGGAGAAAGGTGTTATAAACAAAAGGGAGTTTAACTTTTACCTGATAATGCAAGATGGAAAAAATGATTAGATTCTTTGCTTATTGTCTTAAGCAAATAACTAAATGGCATTTTGAAGTGTTTCATTGTGTCTTCACTGATTACATAGAAAACAGATTATTTAAATTTGTTTTTCTGACACTATGAAAAATAGTTAATAGTTAATTCAGGTATATGGATGTGGTCAATAGTTCTACTCACATGACACTTATAATATTATTGTCCTTCAGAGTTATGCATGCCTGATTCACTTTCCAACTGATTTGAGGGAAAAAATGTTTTTTCTTAAATCAAAGTTTCTGTGGCATTTATTTAAAGCCAGTACTATGCAATTTGGATTTTTTTTCACTGCAACCGGGAAATTAATATATTTCTTATTTATGAGCAATGCTTGTTTCAGTAGATTTTTAAATGAGCCCATTGACAGTATGATGCTGTTGTTCAAGACTGGTATTTTATAGAATGCCAAGAGGTTTTGGGTAAAAAATGGAAAAGGAGACCTATAAAATCCTTCAACCCATTAAATGTCTTTTTGCCATCTGGAATATAGAATTTTCATGTATTCACCACACAGCATGATTTAATGTAGCATGATTTAATGTAGTCACAGCATGATACTATGCATGTCTATTCTTTAGTAAATTACATAGAATTCAATGACATTTCCAAGTAAATGTGCATACTTAAACTTCTGCAATACATCCATGTTTTTTAAAATATACTCTTACTGTGTATAATGGGATTTACCCAATTGCACAATTTTTTTTAGCCTTCATTGGTCTAGCGTAGGCAATGGTAAAATAATGCCAGTGTTGTGACTGGAAAGTAATCAGCTACAGAAATTTAGGCAAATTGATCTTTACTACAGTAGACCAGTGCATTATATGAGGGATCCATTCTGGGACTCTTCTTATAATACAGTAAATTTTTGCATGATCTGGAACTCTATTTTTCTTACTTAAAATCAACACTGTTTTGGTTTCCAGCCAAAGCAGTATCTAGCCCTTGAAAATGCCAAGAGAAATGTTCTCTGTAGGCCTTCAGCACAATTATTTGGTCAACGTTTGGTGGACGTTGATCATAGAATCATGCTGTAGGCCTAGAGGGAACACTTCTCTTGGCATTGCTAAATCCTGCAGAGCAATTTGTGTACAGTGTTCCCTCACTTATTGCAGAGGTTCCGTTCCAGGACCTCCCACGATAAGTGAAAAACCGCGATGTAGGGACGCTCTATTTATTTTAACATTTATACATTATTTTAGTATTCATACACTTTTAAGTCTTTATAAACTTAAAATAAAGTGAAGGAAGGAAAGGCCCTTCAAGGCTGGTGGGAGGAAAGGAGGACTGAGGTGGGACAGCGCCTCGGAGAGCGGCGGCGGCAAAACCTCACAAAACAGTGAAAGTACCATGACATATATTTTAAATATATATTTTTTTGAAATCCGTGAAACAGCAAGTCCACAATAAGCGAACCGCGAAGTAGCAAGGAAACACTGTATAAATGAAACTGCTTTCAAAGGGATCACATAAGGAAAGATTCTACTGTATATTATCTTATGATTGTAGAAGGATCACAAAACTCCTTTTGCTGTGTAATTATAAAATAGCTATAGCTTGAGTTGCAGTTATGGATGAGCAGAGCAATATGATGGAATAATATCACATGGTTCAAATGTCTTTCTTACTATACCTCCCTTCTGTTTGGGGGTTGGTGTTGAAGTTATGATGAAGAATGTCATATGGAACTGAATTATAGAATGGCTCAGACGATGTTTTTGGACAATGTGATGAACAGTGACGATATTGGTTTTTATGTGTTTTTAATTGTTTTATTGTATGATTTGATAAATCTGTTTAAATGTTTAAATTTTATACTGTATATGGTTACGGCATCGAATGGCTGCCGGGTTGTAAGCCACCTTGAGTCACCTTCAGGTTTGAGAAAGGTGGGATAGAAATTTCATAAATAAGTAAGATGAAAAGTGAACTTGTTTTGCAGGATAAACCAGCAGTTTGTAGCATTCATGCTTAAAAAATACAAGTAATTATTTTAATTAAGAAATGTGGAAGTGAAGAGTTACTTTTTAAAATTATGGTGTGGTGGAGGCTTCTTCTTTGGAGACTTTTAAACAAAGGCTGGATGGCCATTATTTATTTATTTATTTTATTTTATTTCCTTCATTTCTATTTCGCCCTTCTCACCCCGCAGGGGATTCAGGGCAGATTACAATGTACACATTACATTTAGACACACAAACACACAAGACAGACAGAGGCAATTTTTAACATCTGGCCACCAGGGGGAGCTGTCGTACTCCTTCATTCCTCAGCATGTTTCCTGGAGATCTTTTTATGGCCTCATAAATCAGTTAAATTTAGCCTCCCCACTAAGTGGTACATTTCATTTCCTACTTGACAGATGCAACTGTCTTTCGGGTTGCAAAGGTCGACAACAGACTACACAATAGGTCGAGAGCCCACCTCGACCCAGGCAGGCCTCAAACTCATGACCTTCTGGTCAGTAGAGATCTTATGCAGCTGACACCCAGCCAGCTGCACCACATTCCTGGTGCCATCTGTCGGAGGTGCTTTGAATGCGATTTTCCTGCTTCTTGGCATGGGTTGGACTGCATGGCCCACAAGGTCTCTTCCAACTCTATGATTCTATGACTCTATGACTTTTTTAATTGGTTAACTATAGGCAATACTTTGGAGCCCTCCTTTGGCCTATAACTATAAGTAATTACTTAGCAAGAAACACTTTTCAAGTGCTTTGTTGGTGTAGGAACAACAGTGATTTGCACTAAAGACTGAATGTAAACTTTGAAACTGATTACTAATTTAGGACAATGAGTCTGAATGAAGGAAAAATATTGTTCTGCACAAAAAGGATATGCTTTCATTCTTAAGTAATTTTAGCACCTTGACATCTTTATTGGTTCAAAAATAACTTTTGATAGTGGAATTATGTCTTCACAATATTGTTGCTTTGAACATTTCTCTATGATGTATTGAGATTATAACAGTTGTTTCCTTTCAATATTGCCATTATATGTACCTAATATATGATCATATTCAAAAGCTGAATTTTTCACTATTATATAGCAATATGGATGTCTACAGGCAGAAGACAAGAATAAAAATAAATGTTGCTTTTAATGCAGAATAGACATTAAATCCAATTCAGGCATAATATGTGTAAGAATTTCTTAACAATTAATAAAATGTTTCCATTAATTGAAAGAAAAGCAGAGTATAAAGCTAATAGTTGCACAAAGACTGCATGATTGTGATGTCAATATATCAGCTCACATATGAAAGTGAAATATCTCATCTTAGGAAAAACTGTATGTCATCCATAGTCCTATCCACCAGTTTTGAAGAAAAAAAATGAATGCCATTATTTCTTACAGGGTTGATGCACAAATTTCTAAAACAGCAGTCTCAAGGATGTAAGCAAATAGATTACTCCTTATGACTTGTTTCTATCACGTCAAATTCTAAAGATACAAAATCCAGTGAAAGAGGCCAATGATATAAATAGTAACCATGCTTACTTAGAATATGTGACACTGTGATCAGAAAAAGCTCTAAAGTCCTGAGTGATGTTCTCTATGCAAATATTAATAAAACAACATACAATGGATTCAAAACAAAATGGCAGCAGTCACATCACTCTAGTAATGTAAGATCAGGCCAGAAGATCAAGTGTGTCCAATGTTCTGGATACACAGAACATTGGACACACAGTATAGAGTTGCTAGATTATAAGCATAATTAATTACTTTTAATTCATTTTGCCATACTGGAAACAGCAATATAGTATATTGATATATGGTATATTGATATATGGGTATAGATGATGCTCTTTTATTTTAGATTCAGTTTTGGTCAAGCATGTAGAACAATAAAACTAACTAGCTTTTTAATCACACCCAATATTTAATCACACGGAGGGTGAGAAGAGCAGGGTAAAAATGATATACATAAATAAAAATAAATATATTTCAGGTGGTTAGCATCTTCCATAGTATTCATTTTCCACTCCTATTTTCCTAAGATGTACCCATAATGTTGAGTTAATAAGATGAGGCCAAGAAAAGATAAGGTCATGGCAACAGACTTATATAAATTTCTATAATATCCTGGGATACAGAGATATATCCAAAATTAATTCAATATAATTAAATTCAATATAATATTAATTAGATCAATTGAAATCTGTGCAATTTACCTCATTGGTGACTAATAATCCCCATTCATTTTCAGTTGGTTTATCCTACTTGGAGCTAACCTTTGATTTAGGGTATCAGAATTATTTAATAAAAAGATAGTATCTATTGCGAAAAGTAGGTGAAACTGGGTTAAATGAAATAATTTCAGAGGGAAGGTTGTTGATGGATACTAACAATGAAGTGTTCGGCCCATGCAATTTTTTTTACAGCACTCACACACAAGACCACCATAGTCACATCCAAAGCTGCAAGGATGTCTCAACATTAGTTTAATATTTCCTACCCATGATGCTGAATTCTACTCAAATGTAGGTCTCACCATCAATTTGATTTTTTTCTTCCCCTTCCTCCTACCTCTCCCCTCCTCCTACCTCTCCTCTCTTTCAATACACAAGCACAACACAGATGTAACACTAGTGCTGCATGAAAGGCTAACAGTCATTAAAAAGTCAGGATCCAAAAAAACCAGTCGGCACTCACTGTGCTTCCTTGTAATTAAACTAGACCCAGCAGTGCACATAGGTTTGAATGAACTGTGGAGAGGATGTCGGGAAGCTAAAATACAGCATGCTTAATAAAACACAGCTAAATTGCATCATGCATATATGATCAAAGATTGAGGTTCTGGTGCCCAAAGCACTCAAAAATCTAATGCATTTAGAAATGAGGTTTCAGATACAAATGGCGTGGGCCTTGATATTCACTGCATATATACAATAATAGTGAAGAGCCTTCTGTTGTTTGTTAATGATTGTATCAGTCACTCCATGTTGACTTGTAAGATCCTGGAAGAGCATCAAATTGATGTCTGGACCTAAAACTATGTATTGTCTAATCATTTTTTTTATTCCAGAGCAACTTTGGTTGTCCAATTACCGATCTATAGAAACAGTCTGTAGAGAAAAGCTTGCCTTCTTTCTCACCGGCATTTATTCTTTCTTTCATCCTATAGTTCATGTCTCTTTATGACACTCTCACACTAAGACGGTTTCACCAGTTTAACCCTGCTTTGAGGAGATATATATATATATATATATCGCCTACTGTGCCCCGCAGGGTAGAATTCTGAACTCAGGGAAATCAATAGGAGTTCATCTGTTGACATTCAGTGGCTTTTACTCTCAGCATGAGTGTCCATAGATCACTAAGTACTAATAGGATAGGTTGGCATGAGACACTCCAAAGATATAAAAGTGGGGTCTAGAGTGGTCCTGATGATAACAAGTATGCAATTAGGGATAATTTGTTCTGAATTGTCCAGAACAGAGCAGTGCTCGGATGACAGAGAAGAACCTTTCGGCTATGAGCCAAAGTTTTCTTTTTTTGTGGGGCAACCCACCTAGGCTATTAGATTTGATAACTGAATAGGTTATAAAACATGTCGGTTCCATTATTTGCACAACCATAAGCTCACTGATTGGTATCTCATAAATCTCTATCTCAGCCTTTCTATTTTGAAAATGGGAACACTGCTTGCCTATGTGTGGTGCAGATACAAGGATGAGCAACATAACAAATGTAAAAGCCTTTTATCAGGAAAGATGTGACATAACTGATAATGCTGGCAAGAATGGAAAAAGCAGAAGAACACGTGACCCAAACAGGACATGAAGTTTCCAAGGGCAATTTAAAAAAAAAGTACTTTGCCAAAGACTTCTATAGCCATGATCAAAAGTCACCCAAGTACATACCTTCATCTCCTGCACAAGTACTGGGGCTTTAAGAGGTGTCTTTTTCTGTACCCTTGTATAGCAATATAGTGCCCTTCCACACAGCGACATAAGCCAGAATATCAAGGCAGATATCTGCTTTGAACTGGGTTATCTGAGTCCATACTGCCATATATTCCAATTCAAAACAGATATGATCTGCAAGAGGCTGTAGTCTACTTTATGAAATTCTCTAACTTCCTAAAGTGGGCTTTTCAGGGGGTAAAATAAAGCTTTATAGTCAGAAACAGCCTTAAAGACCCTGAAGGATGCTGCTGGGCAAATGAGGATGTGATCCTTATGCCGTGTGGATGTCTACAAAACCAGATTTGAAACCAAAGTTTTTAGATAGGAAAGCAACAGAAAGGGCATATCCTTGGAATCGAGGCTAGACCAAAAAGAAAAAGAAAAAAAAGAAAAAAGAAGGGAGATAGATAGATAGATAGAGAGAGAGAGAGAGAGAGAGAGAGAGAGAGAGATAAAATTTGAGAGCAAAAATTTGGAGAAAATGGTTTTGATGCAATCATATAGATTTTACTAGTAAATCAAAATCCTTTCGGGGTTAACATAGGTTAAAAAAATCACCGCTTTATCCCAGGGTGAAGTGAATTCAATGTATTTGATCAATGAGAGCTCACGGTTTATTTTCATTCCCACATGAGCAATGGCTTCAAACTACAAGAAAAGAGATTCCGCCTGAACGTTAGGAAAAACTTCCTGACTGTGAGAGCTGTTCAGCAGTGGAACTCTCTGCCCCGGAGTGTGGTGGAGCCTCCTTCTTTGGAGGCTTTTAAACAGAGGCTGGATGGCCATCTGTTGGGGGGTGCTTTGAATGCAATTTTCCTGCTTCTTGGCAAGGGGTTGGACTGGATGGCCTGCAAGAGCTCTTCCAAATCTAGTCTTTTCTTTTTCCACGTCAAGAGCAACTTGAGAAATTGCAATTTGCTTCTGGTGTAAGAAAATTGGCCCTCTGCAAGGATGTTGCCCAGGGAATGCCCACATGTTCTGATGTTTTTCCATCCTTCTGGGAGGCTCCTTGCATGGGGAGCTGTAGCTAACAGAGGGAGCTCAACCTGCTCTCCCCAGCTTTGAACTGCTGACCTGTTGGTCAGCGGACCTGCTGGCCCAAGGATTTAACCCATTGCACCATGGGAGGCTCCAGAACCTCATCAGACTAGAGAATGAATCTGCTTTAAATCTGGTTGCTGTCTCCTGCAGAATGCTGGGGTTTGTAGTTTAGGGAGGAGCCTTTAACACCGTCACTAAACTACAAACCCCAGAATTCTGCAGGAGGCAGAAACTGGATTTAAAGTGGATTCATTCTCTAGTGTGATTATGTAGATAGGGTATGAATCGATGGTCCCTTCCGGACAGCTGAAGAAAATCCCACATTTTTTGCTTTGAACTGGAATATATGGCAATGTGGACTCAGGTAACACAGTTCAAAGCAGATATTGTGAGATTTTCTGCCTTAATATTCTGGGTTATAGGGCTGTGTGGAGGGCCCTAAGCTTCTATGAACAGCAACAAAACTGTGCAAGTGTGGACAGAGAGGTGGGAATGTCCTACCGTTTCCCAGTGGGTTTGTAACCAGGGGCAGAGTGTGAGGCTGCCAAGGAGGTGCCCAGGGCCTGGGGAGACCTGGGCCCCTTCCACACAGCCCTATATCCCAGAATATCAAGGCAGAAAATCCCTCACTATCTGCTTTGAATTGGATGATCAGAGTCCACACTGTGGGATTTTCTGCCTTGATATCCTGGAATATAGGGCTGTGTGGGAGGGCCCCCCAGCATTTAGGAGTGGACTGTGGCTCCCTTTTGCGCCTTGAATGAAAGTGGAGGAAGTCCACCCCAGGGAGGCTCCCCATTGCAAGGAAACTATGCTCTTCAATGAGGAAAGCCTGGGACCCTGAGGTGTGCTGGTGGGGTTGCCTCCTTGGAGGAGCCCTGAAGCGCCTTTCCCTTGGCACCCAAGCCCACTCTCCCGCCCCCGTCTCAGCCCGGCTTACCTTGGTTGCTGGAGACGTGGCTGCATGCCCCAGGGTGCCCTGCCAGGAGGGGGAAGAGCAGGCTCCAGGGCCACAGGACGGAGGCGGCCCCCATGGCCAAGGGGGCTTCAGGACCCTTCCCTCCTCCTCCTCCGCCTCTTCCTCCTCCTCTTCCAGGCTCGAGGCCCCCGCGAGGGCTCCAAGGCGGGGGTCGTCGTGCCCGCAGGAGAGCCTCTTCCCCAGCCCAGAGGCCACCGTCCAGTCCGAAGCGCCCCGTCCCGAGGGGCGAGAGAAACCCAGCGATCCTCTCAGCCCTTGACTGGCCAAGCCTTCCTGAAGCGGAGCAGCCTTCTCCGGCAGCCAGGCTTGAGGGGCGGCATCCCCTCCCTTCGAGAGATTGGAAGGGAGGAGAGCTCCTTGCCTCTCTTGCCTTCCTTCCTTCTCCAAATACAACAAGCGGCGAAGAGAGAGCCGCCTCTTTGGAGGGAAGGTGCTGAAATGCTGGACAGCTCCGCTCTGATCTCTCCGCGCGGCCGTCAATGGAACTTGGTCCGGGCGCCTAAAGGGACGGCGCGCCCCAATCCTCCTCAGCGGTTGCCCGGCTTCTCCTCTTTCCTGTTCTCTTCCTCCATCGGCTCCGAGGGCTGGGCAGCGGAGTCCTCCTCCTTGTCTTCCTCCTTCTCCCCCCTCCTCAATCGCTTCTCCCTCCCCTCTTCTTAATTCCAAAGCACCAAAGAGAAAGGAGCAAGGTCCGAGCGTCCCCGAGGGCAATGTAGATAGATGGAGAACCAGAAACACTCCCCCCCTCTCCTTCTCCGCCAAGGAATGAAAAAGGGGAGCGTGGGAGGGGGAAAGGAAGGCAATGGCAGGAGTCACGGCACCTTCCGTGGGAGGAAAGCAAGGCCACGAAGGCTCCGGTCGCCTCCCCGAGAAAGAGGCGGAGGAAAGAGAAGGAGAAGAAGAAGGAGAAGGAGCCCTCGCTCTTTCTCTCGCTCTCGCCTCGGCTGGGAAGCGGCTGCCGGCAGCCCGCAGGTCAAATGCAGCCTGTTCAGCACTAGAGGGGGTTAGTTGACAAGACAAAACGGGGAGAGGAAAAAAAACAGAGAGAGAGAGAGAGAGAGAGAGACCGACTTGTATTCCTCCCCCCTTTTTTGGGAGGGCGGTTCTGGCCAAACTTTTACAGTGCAGGATTGCTGGGAGTTTTCCAGGCTGTATGTCCATGTTCCAGAAGCATTCCCTCCTGACGATTCGCCTGCATCTGTTGCTGTCATCACACTAGAGCAGTGTTTCTCAACCTGGGGGTCGGGACCCCTATGGTGGTCGCAAGGGGGTGTCACAGGGGTCGCCAAAGACCATCAGAAAGCACATTATTTTCTGTTGGTCATGGGGGTTCTGTATGGGAAGTTTGGCCCAATTCTATCATCGGTGGGGTTCAAAATGCTCCATGATTGTAGGTGAACTATAAATCCCAGCAGCTACAACTCCGAAATGCCAAGGTCTATTTTCCCCAAACTCCACCAGTGTTCACCTCTGGGCATCTTGACTATTCGTGCCAAGTTTGGTCCAGATCCATCATTGTTTGAGTCCACAGTGCTCTCTGGATGTAGGTGAACTACAACTCCCAAACTCAAGGTCAATGTCCACCAACCCCTTCTGGTATTTTCTGTTGGTCATGGGAGTTCTATGTGCCAAGTTTGGTTCAACTCCATCGTTGGTGGATTTCAGAATGCTCTTTGATTGTAGGCGAACTATACATCCCAGCAACTACACCTCCCAAATGACAAAATCACCCCCCACAACCCCACCCGTATTCAAACTTGGGAGTATCGGGTATTTGTGCCAAATGTGGTCCGGTGAATGAAAATACATCCGATATTTTACATGATGATTCATAACAGTAGCAAAATTACAAACGAAACTGCAACAAAAATGATTTTATGGGTGGGGGTCCCCACAACATGAGGAACTGCATTAAGGGGTCGTGGCATTGGGAAGGTTGAGAAACACTGCACTAGAGAATGAAATTTATTTTATTTTTGTTTTTATTTATTTTATTACTCATGCTTCTATGCCGCCACTCCCGGGGGCGGGGGTGGCTCGGGGGGGCTCACAAGAGCCATGTAAGGCACAATAAAAACAACAACAATGGTTAAAAACAACAACAGTTAGCATATAAAACAATACAATAATTAAGAATCTGTGAAGCAATACACACCGCCACAGATAACAATGAAAACCAGGAGGGCTACACAGGGGCAAGACCTACAGGTCAAAAGCCTGGCGAAAGAGGTAGGTCTTGCAAGGCTGTCTAAAGGGAAGCAAGTCCTGGATAGCGCGTATTTCTGCCGGGAGGGCGTTCCACAGTGTGGGCGCAATGACGGAAAACGCCCTCCTGCGGGTTGCTGTCAAACGCATGAGCCTCGTCGAGGGGACGTCTAAGAGGTTGGCACCCTCCGACCGCAGTGATCTCATTGGGCAATAGGGGGAGAGACGGTCCCTCGGGTACGTTGGCCCCAAGCCGCGTAAGGCCTTAAAGGTAAGAACCAACACTTTGAAAGTGATCCGGTGCTCAATTGGCAGCCAGTGCAGGTCCTGCAAGGCAGGTGTTATGTGACTACCTGCTGGTGTTCCAGACAGGAGTCGGGCGGCAGAATTCTGCACCAGCCTGAGCTTCCGGGTCACCGACAGAAATCCACTTGAAACCCGGTTTCTCCCTCCTGCAGAATTCTGGGGTTTGTAGTTCAGTGAGGCTGTGAAAGGCTCCTCCCTAAACTACAGACCCCACAATTCTGCAGGAGGCAGCAATCCGATTTCAAGTGGATTCATTCTCTAGTGCAGTGTTTTTCAACCTTTTTTGAGCTACTGCACTTTTTTTACATTTACAAAATCCTGGGGCACACCACCAACCAAAATGACACTCTAACACAGTAATACATATAGTTAATATGTTTTTAAATATATTTATACACTCAGTGTGAAACCTGGGCCTGTTTCGATGAACACAACATAGATATCCTGGCAGGAATGGCAGAAAGACACAAACTTCCCACACAGAACTCCCATAGCCAAGAGAAAATACTATAAGAGTTTGGTGGGCATTGACCTTGACTTATGGAGTTCTAGTTCACCTATATCCAGAGAGCACTGTGGACACAAACAATGTTGGATCAGGACCAAACTTGGCATGAAAACTCAATATGCTCAAATGTGAACACAGATGGAGTTTGGGGAAAATAGACCTTGGCATTTGGGAGTTATAGTTTCTGGGATTTATAGTTAATACACAATCAAAGAGCATCCTGAACTTTGCAACAATGGAATTGAACCAAACTTGGCATATTGAACTCTCATTACTAACAGAAAGTACTGAAAGGGTTTGCTTGGGAATTGACCTTGAGTTTGGAAGTTGTAGTTCACCTACTGCGCAGACTTGCCCCAGAGCGTAGCGAGGCAAAGCGAGCAGAGCGAGGCTGGGAAGAAGGGAGCTCGAGTGGAGAAGAAAAAGTGTTCGGCAGGAGGGGGAAGAAAGGGTATTGGAGGTTCCAATTTCCCATGGCACACCTGACGATCGCTCACGGCACACTGGTTGGGAAACACTGCTCTAGTGTGATGAAGTACTATGGCAGGCATCCTCAGAGGTTGTGAGGTCTGTTGGAAATTAGGTCAAGTGGGGTTTATATATCTGGAATGACGTCCAGGGTGGGAGAAAGAACTCTTGCCTGCATGAGGCAAGTGTGAATGTGTCATTGGTCACCTTGATTATGGCCTTGCAGCTTCAAGGTCAGGCTTCTTCCTGCTTCCTTTCCCTGTTTCGAACAGGACTCACAACCTCTGTGGATGCTTGCCATAGCTAATAATAATAATATAATAATAATAAACTTTATTTATACCCTTCCACCATCTCCCCGAAGGGGACTCGGGGCAGTTTACATGAGGCCAGGCCCAAACAACAAATTACAATAAAATCAAAAACATCAACAATAACACATACAAACATATAAATAAGAGAGCAATGGGCACATACAATATCTAAAATCACAAATGACAAAGCAGGCTGCATGTACAAGATAACAGGAGTAGATTTGTTACGAAGGAGAGCTCATGGGTTGTGAGAGACCTTCAAATAAGGGGGGAGATGCAGGCAAAACGACAGGAGAGAATGCTTCTGGAACATGGCCATACAGCCTGGAAAACTCACAGCAGCCCAGTGATTTCAGCCATGATAGCCTTCAACAATATGTTTAAAATTGCATTCGGTTAAAAACATACCGGCCATCCTTAAGGCATTGCTGGTGACTTATCATTTTTAGCAGATTTTGAGGCTGCATCTACTTTAGCATATCGTGCAGTTTCAGACTGTATTGTATGGTCAGTGTAGATGAGGCATGGGCCAACTTGGGCCCTTCAGGTGTTTTGGACTTCAACTTCCACCATTCCTAACAGCCTCGGGCTCCTTCCTTTTCCTCCTTAGCCACCTGGAGGGCCTCGTGTATACCCAATCTCCTCCTCCTTCTCCTCCTCAGCTTTTCTCCAAGGCAAGGTGCCTTTGAAGGGGTTTTGAGATCTCACTGGACACCATCTAATTCTATCGGGTTCCCAGAGTATTTTTGTGGCATATTCAGGAGCGGTCCTCCTTCCTCTGCCTTTCAAGACACCAGAGGACTATCCCAACCTTTAGCTTCATCTTGTCTAATGAAAAGAATGGAGCACCCCCGGCTATTTAGGAGCCTCCCTCAGAATAAATAATACAATTATATCACATTTTACAGTTCCAAGGCTCTCCATGAATACTTGAAACCATGGATAACAATGAATTCTATGCAAGGTACTCCACTCCATGACAAATGCCAGATATCCACTTAGGCAGAAAAAATGAAATACAAAGACACAGAATGGAGGACAATGCCTTGCTTGACAGCAGAGCAGCACATATGAAAAAGATCTTGGAGTCCTTGTGGATGGCAAGTTAAACATGAGCCAACAATGTCATGCAGCAGCTTAAAAAGCCAATTGGGGGTTTGGCCTGCATAAATAGGAGTATAGTGTCCAGATCCAGGGAAGTCATGCCTTGGTCAGATCACACCTGGAATCACACTGAGTCCAATTCTGGGCACCGCAAATTAAGGAAGACAGCAAATTAAGGGAGTTGGCAAGCTGGAATGTGTCCAGAGGAGGGTGACTGAAAAGATCAAGGGTCTGGAGAACAAGCCCTATAAGGAGCAACTTAAATAGCTGGGCATGTTTAGCCTGCAGAAGACAAGGCTGAGATGAGACATAACTGCACTGGCTGCCAATTGAGCACCAGATCACCTTCAAAGTGTTGGTCTTGACCTTTAAGACCTTGTATGGTCTGGGGCTGGTGTACTTGAGGCACCGTCTATTCCCATATGTTCCCCAGAGATCCCTTCGGTCAGAGGACCAAAACATGTTAAGAGTCCCTTCTATGCGGTCCATTCATCTGTCATCTACTAGGCAGAGAGCCTTTCCTGCTGTGGCGCCGAGCTTGTAGAATGCCTTTCCAGCCGAAGTCCAAGTGATTAATGAGCTACTTGCCTTTTGGAGGGCTTGCAAGACAGTCCTCTTTTGGCAGGCATTTAACTCTTAGCCGTTCTCTTTTGTGTGCTAATAGTAACATCGTTTTACTGTTCTGGTGTTTTATTGTTTTAGTGCTATTTTACTGACTGTATGTTTACATGTTGTAAACCACCTTGAGCCTGTGGGAAAGGGTGGTATATACATTGAAATAATAAATAAATAAATAAATAATGGCCACATGAGGGGAAGTCATAGGGAGGAGGGAGCAAGCTTGTTTTCTGCTGCCCTGGAGACTAGGACACAGAACAATGGCTTCACACTACAGGAAAGGAGATTTCAACTGAACATTTGGAAGGGCTTCCTAACTGTGAGAGCTGTTCAGCAGTGGAACACTCTGCCGTGGAGTGTGGTGGGGGCTCCTTCTTTGGAGGCTTTTAAACCGAGACATCTCTCAGGCGCGCTTTGAATGCAATTTTCCTGCTCCTTGACAGGGGGTTGGACTGGATGGCCCATGAGGTCTCCTCCAACTCTATGATTCTATGATACTATATTTTGTCTATGCTTGGGCTGGAAGCATACCATAGAATCACACCGATGAACCTAGGGAGACCCACAAACACTATCAGGGGGTGGGGGTGGTATTGTTTGTAGTGTGGATAAGTGAAACTGCAGATATCAAATCCATGGATTTCTTTGTGTTCTAGGCTTTGTGTTCATAGCTGGCTCACCTCTCAGAGCAGTGTTTTGGAGCAAGTTATCCAGTGTGTGAAATTTTCTTTTCACCAGCACAATATAGCCCATGTCTCATGAAAGGTAAACAAATTAGGATTCATTACTTTGCACCCCATGAACAGTAATCCTACATAACTTGTTAGCACTTAATGAGCTAGAATAATGCAACCCAAGCTATATGATATGGAGGACTGGCAATTATCCCCCCCCCCCCCAAGCTTACAGAGACAGGTATTATATTTCTGCTCACTGACTACAATTATTTCTTACATTCTTCAAAACTCTCCAGTGTTTATAAACAATTGGACCACCACTTTGAGTAGAAATTCCATATAATAATATAATATCATATCATATCATATCATATCATATCATATAATGAATGCTGTATTAGTACTATGCTAGTAATGTTGTATGTTGTATGTTTATATGACTTGAAAGCCACTCTGAGTCCCCTTCGGGGTGAGAAAGGTGGCATAAAAATGTCATAAATAAATAAATAAAGCATGACACAAAAGAATTTATGTCATTTTTTCTTTAAAAACAGAAGGATTAAGTTGCTTCTTTGGAGATGTTGGAGGATGGTAGCATTTCTGTGTTCTCTCTCACAAACACTATGTCAGACTACACAGAGAAGCCACTGAAATCCATAGGCATGTGGACAATTTCAACAGAAAGGAGAAAACCATGAAAATGAACAAAATCTGGCTACCATATTGGAAAAACTTTAAAATCAGGACAGTAAATAAAGAACAACAGTCAAACAACAGGGGAATTCCTGACATGAATCAGGGCCCGCTAACATCTCGCAACAGAAGATTCCCCCAGGCAGAAATCAACCAGTCTATGAAGGCGCAAGGCCATTCAATGCTAACCAAGGTGGCCAATTGCAACATTCACACTTGCCTCAGGCAGACAAGAATTCTTCCTCCTACCTTGGACATTCCACAGATATATAAACCTCTCTTGACTAGTTTCCAATACACCAACAGACCTCACAACCTCTAAGGATGCCTCCCATAGATGTGGGTCAAATGTCAGGAGAGAATGCTTCTGGAACATGGTCATACAGCCTAGAAAACTCACATCAACCCAGTGATTTCAGCCATGAAAGCCTTCTATAACATCTTGAATATTACTGGTTTGTAGGATGAAGCCCAATTAGCCCTTCAATCGTCCATGTATTCCCCAATACATCTCTGCTCATTGCTGAAAGTCCAGGCTCCCAGCAAGCCTGAGAACATACTCTGGTCTCTGGTGCACATTATCTTGAACTGATTCAATATTGTTGAATGCACCTCTGCACTAAGACCTGCAGAGTAATAATAGAGTAACCAGTCAAGCTGTGTATTGTTCTAAGGATTAAATAAAATGGTTGCTTGCTTCTGGGAAAAAGAAATGCTGACAATGGAAAAAGATAAAGGGACCTAAGAACCTATTGCTAAAGGTTCAATATGCTGGGATACATGCAGCATGTGTTGTATTATATTGCAAAATGAATATTGACCCAGAAAAGGCCACCACTTGTGAGAATGATGATTGTGGGGTTGTACACAACCACCAAACGAGGAGAGAAGTGAGTATAATTTGTAAAATAAATGTTGCTGATAGAATGATGCAGCTTCAAATAAATTAGAAGGAAGTTGAGACGAATACCCAAAACGAATGCCCAAGTGAAAGCGGCCACTTCTCATTAAAAATGCTGCAATTAGAATTGAGCAACAAAAGTGGCACTTTCCCTCCTCCTTCTCTCCCTCCAGCCTTGAAGGGCCTTTCCTTCCTTTCCTTTATTTTATTTTAAGGTTATAAAGACTTAAAATAGTATATAACAACTAAAATAGTGTATAAATACTAAAAATAAATAGAGCATCCCTACATCGTGGTTTTTCACTTATTGCGGGAGGTCCTGGAACGTTACCCCAGCAATAAGTGAGGGAACATTTTAGTACTGAAAACTGCTCTGTAGTGGACCAAAAAAGCTGGATGAGCATGGAGTGTAGTCATACCTTTTCCCAAAATGAATATTCACACAGACACAAACAAAATGGCAGGTCTTTGGAGGAACAGGGAAACAGAAAGGAAGAGAAGGAAGAATCTCAGCACCTAGTGAGACCTTTGAATTGAAAGGTCATGGGACTTTAAGGTGTGGGGACTTATATATACCCAACAGTACAATGCTGCTTTGAGTCCCATTTAGGGATAAAGGTGATATATAAATCAAATCAATTAGTTATTTTAATGTTAGAAATTGATGGATAAGGATTAAGGTTAGAAAAATGAGACAAAATATTGTATTTCAAAATTCCTATGTCTATAAACATGCCCTCAGGTGAATTTTTTTTCATGTCAGGAGTGACTTGAGAAACTGCAAGTTGCTTATGGTATGAGAGAATTGACTATCTGCAAAGACTGTGCCCAAGGGATGCCCAGATGTTTCACCATCCTATGGGAGGCTTCTCTCATGTCCCCAAATAGGAAGCTGGAGCTGACCTGCTCCCCAAATTTGAACCACCGACCTTTTGGTCAGCAGTTCTGCCGGCACAAGGGTTTAACCCATTGCACCTCTGGGGGGCTTCTACTCATCAGGGGCTCCTACTGATTACATTCTCTTATATCCTAGGAGTTCCTAGCCATAGGGAGTCTTGGTCATAGGAAGACTTCCCCAGACTTCCCTGCCTGCCGATTTCTAAGAGGAACAATCCAAAATCTAAGAGATGAGGAAATTCCACTTAAAATTGATTTTAAAGATTAAGAATAGCAATAATACAAACTACACCCCAAATCCATTTTGTATTTGAAATACCATACCACTGCCTATTGAAAAGGATGGTGTGAAAACCTAGATTCCATTTCCAAGCAGAGCCAGGGCTCGGCTGTAGAAGACATTGGAAACAATAATACATCAGAGACATGAAATGAGCTAACAATATAACATAGATATTGGCGTGCTCTTTAAATTTTGATGAAAACGTTTGACCACAAAAAATAAATAGAATACATTTCCATTGATTATTTTCATATATTTAAAGTTAAGATATAAAAATATGAATCTTATGAAAAGCACAAATATTTCTAAAGAAATCTTAAGAATTCCATCTGAATTCTGACTGTTGTTTTCATAGAAAAATGGCATTCACATTTAGTATTTTCAGTGATTAAACAAACTGGACCTGATATCTTATTTTAAAAAATCTATAATTTTGTAGCCATTTTATGGTATACATTTTTAGCAAATAAGAATTCTTTAGAAACAGAATACTTTGTCATTAAAAGGAACAGCAAACATAGCTGAACAATTTAAATATTCTTATTATTTTGCATAGAAAACAAAATATATAATACATTTTTTTGTTTCTGTGTGGAAGAATCAAAGGGAATGTTCAAGTACTAGTCTTTGAGAAAGGATTTAAGGACCTCATCCTTTGTCTCCCAGTGCAGCATATAGAGAACTGTTCTACACCCAGGAAGGAGACTAATTATCCATGTAGTTCTATGCAAAGTGTTTGTAACACATATCTCAAGTATCCTTCACAGAATCAGAGTTGGAAGTGCCCACTTCACCAACATTTGCAAAGCCACTGAACAGCACAAAACTGCAATTCTGAGCGGCTTTGGGCCAAACAATATTTTAAGCAGTGGTGTCTCTCACTGGGGAATACAAGTTGGTGTAACACGTCTTGGATGGATTAGGCTGCATACTTTCTGTTCCAGCATAGCACAGAACCAGGTATGATTGTATGTAGCTATTTTAACTACAGTTGAAACCGACATACTCTTCTGTTTCAGTTACATGAATTATAATACATTGTTTAGGGTTAGAATCCCATCATAGAAAATCATTTGATGCCAATCATGTTCTAAAGTGATTTTCTACGTGTGTGGTTCTTTGACTATGAAACATCCCCTGCCTTGAAGCCAAGTATTCACGTTTAAAGCAGTCAGTAAAGCTAGGTTCGAGTCAATTACTCCCTTCCTTCCTTTCCAGTTCTTTCTTTTATTTTCTCTTCTAATTTCTGTCCCCCTCCCCTTCCCCCCTTCTTCTCCCCTTTCCCTGTGACCTGATTCTCTCCTTGTCATATTGGTCTCACTACATGCCATAAAATTATGCCAACAGAGCTGTGTTTTCTTTTGCTCCAGCTTTGGAAATCTCTTGGCTCTACCTCTGCTGACTCTGCTTGGTTTCATCACTGGTGGATGGTCTTCTCCACTCATCTCAATTTCTGATCATACAGATGTACTCTTAGCAGTCTCAGGAGGCTGGCCCCTTACTTGTCTTAGCACGACTTGGCCACGGTGATCCAAGCTACGGTCATCTCAAGGTTACACTAATGTAACGCTCTCTACATTGGCCTGCCTCTGTCGGTGACCCGGAAACTCAAGCTGGTGCAGAACGCCACAGCTCGGTTGCTCGCAGGAGCTCCTGCGAGCTGCCACATTACACCAATTCTGTGGGAACTGCACTGGCTTCCTATTGAGTACTGGATCACCTTCAAAGTGCTAGTCTTGATTTTCAAGGCCCTGTATGGTCTGGGGCCAGTGTACCTGAGGGACCGCCTAACCCCATATTGTCCCATGAGAACACTTAGATCTGAAAAGTGGAATCTTCTAGCCGTGTCCAATGTCAAACACCTAACTTCAACATGGAGAAGGGCGGTCTCCATCATCACCCCAGTTCTCTGGAACACACTACCCCCGGAGGCTCGGGCCTTGCGTAATTTGCTGGCCTTGCCTTTTGGAAGGCCTGCAAGTCGGTCCTATTCTGGCAGGCTTTTGAGTTGTAATGTGCTATTTTTTAAGGAATTGTGTTATCTCTTAGGAATTGTTTTATTCTTGTGGTTTTATTGGTGTTGTATATTTATTGTGTTATTGTGGTGCTTGATGTAAGCCGCCCCGAGCCGACTGGGAGTGGCGGCCAATAAGTCTAACAAATAAATAAATAAATATATTTTTACAACACTGTCTTGATATTAAGTATCTGTCCTCCAAGCTTAGAGAAGGTTTCAAGCTATTCCATCATTTCAGTGATTCTCGCTGGCTTTTTTAAATGTTGTAGAATTGCAAACAAGGTGGAAAAAAGCTATCTGGAACAATTACTCAAGAAATCATAGGGTTGATAAATATAGAGTGTGATGTACAAGTTTCCGGCAGCATCTTCTCTAGATCTGGAGAGAGACCACAATCATTTAATTTTGTTTTACCATACTGCATAGATCAGGATTATGTGCAGTCTTCTTATGAGCCATTGTTACAGATGTATTGTACAATGAGATTACTTGAAAGTCAGATTTCAGATATTAAACAATATCCATATCCTACTGCATGGTCAGCTTAATCTGTGGTTTATGTCTTTTCCCAAAAAATATATCAGGGAAAAATTCTATATTTTCAAAATAATATATTTCTGAAAGAGAAGTTGGTAATATAACACTCTTAAAATGTGTTAATGGATCAAGGATAAAATAAAAATGTTTAGATGAACATTGTGAGCTACCTGCACCATCGTAAGTTTGTTTTTAAATGTATTTCCTAGAGAATGACATGTTATGTTAATAGGATTACATTTAGGCTTAAACTCAGTTATTATTCCCAAATACAGAAAGTGTATTTTTTTACCATTTGGCAATTGATTCAATAACTCTAGGTGATAATAACAATTTCATTTAGGTGTTATTTTAGGAAACTGCTTCAAATTGAATATAGTAATATGCTTTAAGATACAGAGCAATAGTTATGCTTAGACGTGAGATTTACTATTTTTTAATAGACCAGGCAATCTCCATCTATTTCTACTCAGTTATGCAACATAGCCCAACAAAATAATTTTGAGAAAACTAGAACCTCTAGTATTTTATATGCAAAATACTTGATATATAAGATTTTCTCTATAAAAACATTTCAGAGGAACAGAGTGGGTGATTACTTGTTAAACTTATTTTCTTGACATTTACAAAATACAACCTCTCAGTTGTCTGCTACCTGCACTGTTTTTTTATTTAACAAGTCCACCATAAGTACTATGGATTTATCAAAAGCACCACAATATTGTCAATGACCAAATATCATGTTTTGGGAAGGAACAGAAATAATATACCCTCAGAATGAAAAAAAATAACAAAAAGGTTATATGCCTTGCTTGTGATATGAGAAATGGACAAAACATAGACCACTAAAGTATCAAAGGTACATTTTGTATATTAAAGATTTAAGATTAAAAACAAATTTTTGCTATAAACTTAGATAAAAATAAATCATTTCACTGGAGTTTTGGTGGCAAAACGGAAATTGCAAACTGTGTTATTTGTTTATATAATTTACATTCTGGTTTTCTCCCAAGATGGTTATCATTCTACCTCTGAGAATTTATTGCAAAATAAAAAGACATGTATTTAATTCTTTCTATTGTGATTGTCAGTTAACTACTTTATATAAAAAATATTTGCATAATGCAGTCAAAATGCTGATATCAAAAATATTTACAATTGGAAATTAGGAATATTAACTCAGAATTACATTTGGATGCAGATGGAACTTCTTTATGTTAAGATTATATGTCTAATCTTCTTGATTTTTGTTGCCATAAACGGAGATGTTCATAATTTAAATTATTTTAAACAACATCACTCATTGGGTATGGCCATGTTCCAGAAGCATTCTATCCTTACGTTTCATCTGCATCTATGGCAGGCATCCTCAGAGGTTGTGAGGTCTGTTAGAAACTAGGAAAATGAAGTTTATATACCTGTGGAATGCCCTGGGTGGGAGAAAGAACTCTTGTTGGTTGGAGGTAGCCGTGAATGTTTCAATTGACCAGCTTGATTAGCATTTAATAGCCCAGCAATTGCAAGGTCTGGCTTCTTACTGCTTGGGGGAATCCTTTTGTTGTCATAGATGCAGGCAACAACATTAGGAGAGAATGCTTCTGGAACATGGCCAGTCTGGAAAACTCACAACACCCAAGTGATTCCAGTCATGAAAGCCTTTGACAATACATTGATCATCACTCACCATCATTGTACACCTCCAGTGCACTTTAACGAGTCAGACTCTTTTTTTATGTAAATGTGTGTGATGACATTTATCTGTTTTAATTAGTTTTTGGGTGTTATTTAAGTTTATCAGTTTATTGATGTTATTTATTTTTTGTTTGATCTGTTTTGTTTGTTCAATGTATCATTGAATGTTTGCCACTTTTGTTCTGGAAACACTGTGTTCAGAATTGCATTTTCCACCATCACCATATATCTCCTTTTGCTGCTACAAATACGGTTTTTGTTCTACTTCGGTGCATCATATAGCAGCTGCTTCTCTTTGTAATAACTTTCCATTTAGACACCGAAAAAAGTATATCCATCTTTCTATATGTACATGATTTCATTTCCCTCTACTCTTTTTGCACCATATCCTTGTATGTATGTATGTATGTATGTATTATTTATGTATTTGCCCCCTTTCTACAAAACTTTCTAATTTTAAAAAATCCCACAATCAAGACTACACACAATGGATTGGATCAAAAAATGGCCTTCTAAACAGATACTTATTAATTCCATAGAGGGTTTATACCTCATATTCTGCATGATACTGAAAAAATGGAATTGAGTACCAAGATTTTATTTCTATGCATAAATGTTTGAACATAAGCATAAGAAATTCAGTCAACCATATCAATTAGAAAACTACAAGTACTTTTTGTAAACTTTTCTGCCTGTATTATTTTTTGATACAGGAATGGTTGCTATCTTTCTTCAGTTCACTGGTTATTTTGGACCTGCCCTTTGATGTAACAAGAGTCATGGAAGCATAATTATTTTTCTATATACACATTATTTGTTAGTGGAACTTCAAGCAAAGTTCTAAAAGTGAATTACCAGCACTCTACCTACATACATAAAATTTTGTTTCTAATTTCAGTGTGCCCTGGCAATTTTTTAAAATTGGTGTCGTAACTCAGCTTCTTGTACCTTTTTATTGCTTTCTGTAATTTGCCTTCATATAAATTGAGTTCAAAACCTGAGTCTGGAAAGAGCAGTCAGGCCTCAGTCTGGGAAGCTATTATGATGATGATTGAAATAGTAGCAAGTAGCAACAACAAGAAGCTTATGTGGTTCTATGAGTTAAAGAGAAATCAGGAAGGAAGACTACAGTGCTTCCATAACCTTAGAATTAACCACTTCACACTAGAGAATGAATCCACTTTAAATCCAGTTTCTGGCCCCTGCAGAATTCTGGGGATTGTAGTTTAGCGAGGCTATTAAAGGCTCCTCCCTAAACTACTAATCCCAGAATTCTGCAGAAGGCGGCAACCGGATTTAAAGTGGATTCATTCTCTAGTGTGATGAGGTCCAATATATCTGGTCTGGATTCAAATGGGTTTGTAGTGTTGATAAATCTCCTTATAACACTATCCTATGCGTGTTTACTTAAAAATAACTCTCATCAATTTCAGTAGGCTTACTTCTATGGAAACAGGCAAAGAATTGCAGGTTTTCTTTCTTACATTGCTTTTAGGGATCACTTTATTTAAGTATTAACTTATAAATAATTATCATTTTAATGATATATATCGTAATTTATTAATTTTTTTCTATATGGGAGATATTGTGTGCCATCTGTTTACTTGGTTTATGATGTTTTTGTTAGACTTTTATATTATGTTTATCTTTGCTATTTTAGCCTTGTAGGCCACTTTGAATCCCACCCATGGGAGAAAAGTGGGATAGAAATAAATAAATAAATAAATAATACTATTTTTAAATAGTGGCATATGCAATTCCTATGTCAATATAACCTTCAAGACCCAAGAAGACTACTATTAAATAATAACAATTAATGCAGCAGTCCTACATGCACTTAAATGGCAGTTCAATTAGACTGTCTCATTGAAAAGAAAATGTTTGTGTAGTATGTATAACTTAGTTTAAATATCTCTTTTTCTATAAACCTCAACCATTGGTCTGATAGCAGTTTTGAGACCCATTGAAAATAGTTAGCATGTTCTATTTTAATTTCACAACACCTTACCATTAAACAATAATGGTAAAACATGTATTGCTTTTGAAATGGAAGGATGTGTCTAGTGACTATTTGTCATGAGCTAATATAGAATCTACCTAAAGATTTTAATCTCCCTGGTTGTTTACTATCTCCCCCCATACATTTCACTACATGTGCCTGAAAAAGAAAATGAGAAAACACTGAGGTTGTAAACCACAGCACAGTACAAATAACATGAAATGCAAACAACAAGACTTATTACCAAGCCATATATCTTTGCACTTATTCAACTGAAGCATAATGAAGAAAGTGCTTCAGGCCCAAGAGTGGACATGTTTATTGTTTCCATAGATGAATGTTCTGCTTGAACAATAACTCTGCCTTTTGTGTGCCTGTATTAGCTTGCGGTTTGGCATGATGTGACATACATGATTCCATGCACTCTGCTGAGATTGTTTGCAATAAAAAGAAGCAATTCTTCCCATTGAACATTATGCTAAATAGGAAATATGTCAGCTTAGAGTCAATGACAACTGATCTGAGCTCAAAATTGTTTTTGCTATTAATGTACAGAAATTCAAAACCACTGCAAGCATAGAAATTAAAGGGTTGTGATAGTGGCAAAATACCACTTTATAAAATTATTTATTTATTTTTATTTTGTACAAGAATTATAACTTACTTTTTAGAGAAATGTCTAAGATTACATGCCATACAAAATCATTGGGAAAAAATTAAAATTAAAAAAAGAATAAAAATAGTATATAAAGACATGGATTTAACACTTGGAAACATAAAAAAGAAATATCCAGGTGGTGTTGAAATGAAGGTAGGCATCCTTCCTAAGAAGAACATTGCTTACCTGAGTGCCACTATTATGTAGGCCTTGTTCTTAGTAAACTTACACTGCACTTTTAATCAGGTTACAACAATAAGACCACCAGAAAGGATCCACATTAAGTGAACCAAGGATTAATATAGATTAAATTGCCTTCCCTAACTTGGGTTGATCTGTAATCTGATGTACAATACTCCATGATGAATAATAATGGATATAGGTTAATGAGAGTTGTAAGCCAAAAAACAATTGATAGGTTGATGAAGGCTATTGCAAAAGTTCAGGCACTTGATAGACTCCTAAGTATCCGGAAGAGGAAAAATATAAATATATTCTGATGTGTTATGCAAGAAAGAAGTAATCACCGTAAGAAAAAAAAATCAAGCCTGCTCCTTTTAATTTTTGTCTTAGATTTTAAATGACTGAAAGATCAGTAGGCGTCACAAAACAGCCTGGGTGAAGCAAACTCAGATTCATCTAATGCAGTACTTTGTTTCCAAAAATTTCAAACAGATGGGAGCACAGGGAAAAAGGGAATGATGTCCAGCCAAGCATCTGTTTCTTAGAAATATAGTTTTTAAAGGAATCAGTTGTAGTTGGCAAATATAGGTAACAGGTGTTCATATGTTAATCAAATATAAATGAATCATGAGTCCTAATAAGTCATTTTGTCTGAACATACCATATAAAATCTTACTTTAACATGTGATGTTGAACTCTCCAACATCATCTAGTAATATGAGTAATTGTTTATAGCATAAATTCATAGTTTTTCAACATTTATTCTGTCAACTCTTGTGTAATAGTTTTATGTCATAGGAAAGATATGCTTCCATCTTGTTCATTGTTTTAAATGATGATGATGAATTTGATGATTATGATCTCAAGACAGGTTACAGCATAATAAAAACACATAAATATTGTAAAAATTCTATAAATACATATTAAAATAAAATACACATATTATGAAATGGCTATGTTTCTATTTCATCTCCAATTTTCCAAGTCAACAGTAAAATGCAGTATCCAAAAAACAAAACAAAAACCCATCAACAGGCTGCATCAACAGTTTTAAAGTGATCTTGTCCTACAGAAGAATCCCATAGACATTTATTCAGAAGCCAGTCCCACTAAAGTCTGTGCGACAGTGCAGTTGTGTTTTTATTTTCAGTAGATGTACACTCAGTAGATATACAGCTGAACTTGGGATGGAGTTTTATAATGCTGCTGCTTTTGCAAGGAAGATCCTGACTTGTGTATTCAACTTGTGGGGCAGGGGAACACAAAAGTACTTTCATTGGGAATGCCAGAAGCTAGAAGGATAGTGGATGAGGCTTCCTTTATTACTCTCTGGCTCCAAACAATTTTGGACTTTGTAGGCCAAATCTAGCACTCTGAACAGTGCCTGGAAATTCATTGGATATTGTCCAAAACTAGTAGCATGTGTTCTCCAAGGCTTTCCATACTTAGTTCATAATATCACTAATATCACCATGGCTTAAACTTAAAGGAATGTACAGTTTACTTCCTTTGAACTTCATGTTCCTCTTTTGTAGAACAGAAGATTCTTTGAGAATTTAATGAGATTTTCCCCTAAAGCTGGTAACTTTATCAAATAATTAACTGATATATTTATATATTTAAAAACCCACAATTAAACTTGAATTAATTAACCCCACTATTTAATTAAACCTCACAGCTATAATTTAATACACCATGAACTGCTTATAAAATAATAATAAAAAGATAATACCAAAAATAATACCTTTTAGCAAGTCAGACTGTTAGAGCACATATGATCTACAATGACTGCAATAGCTCTCTGGGGGTTTTATGCAAGGTTCTTTCTAAGCCTGACCTGGAGATGTTGAGGACTTAACCTGAGACTTCTGCACAAAAAGCATGTGTTCAGTTACTAAGCTACGGCCCATCTCTACATGAAATGTAAAGTAGCAGAAAACAACAATTACTTAGGGCACGGTCTGTAAGAAGTTTAAGCAGTAGGTGTCAGCATGATCCCTGCTCTGCCTGCAGAGGGTTCATCATGATATAGCCCTCCTCCTTTCCTCTTTTCATGGCACAACTAATTTAGCAGCTATTTAAAATTAGAAATACAGAGAATGTGAAAATGCTTATCTAAGTGTGTGTGTGGGGGGGGGGGGGAGGAAATCTCTCTATTTTCACTCCCCCCCCCCAAATCAGAATTAATTTAATCTTAAAATTATTTGTATATTTAATATGGAAAATATGCATTATCTTGAAGTCCATCTTAATTCAACCTCTAACCCTCCTGGTCATAGCGGAATGTTGTTATACTGTCTGATATTTTACTGTTATATGTTTTTTTATGCTTCATGTTTAGTTCGATATATTGTAAACCGTTCTGAGCCAACATGGAAGGGACGGTATACAAATCGAAATAATAAAATAAAATAAAATAATTGTCATTAGCCAAATTTAATATGTACAGCGATTCAAAATTTAGAAAGAACCATGTTGTGTCTTCCTGCTATATATGTATTAATGATGAGGAACCTTTCGGGGTGGGAGTGGGGAGAGAGAGATTGAATGAGGGTTGATTGATTAGTCTTATTTATATGGTTGATTACATAGGGGTTCAGCCCCCAAGTTGTGAGCATCCAGAGCTTGGGTGGACAGGCTTGGGTAAACCAGTGACTTTAATTCTCCCCCTTCCTCTTGTTTAAACCTTTCTTGCTATCCTTAATGCAAAAAACATTTGTGAATGTTAATAAATGCTTATTAAAAATGAACTGAAATGAAATTCTCCACTCTTAGCCACATTAGAAAATAAAGTCTTTCTGACAGCAAGGAAATAAAACTCACATTAAATTTAGGCACCTTCACTTTATTTTGCAGTTGTCACCTTTCCATCTGGTTTGGTGCTGCTTTCCTTAGAGAGTGGGTGAGTGTTTGCCTGATATCAAATACTGGAGAATAACCAGTGAGATTTTGCTTACAGATTGAGGCTGATCAGGATGTAAGTTGGCAGCGTCTGCATCTAACGCTTGCTGTGTTCAGAGGGCATTTGAACAATGTGGAAGAAGGATTTAAACTAGCCACTCATTGAATGCATGGCTGATTCCATTCAGTAGCATTTGGCATGGAAGATATACTGTATAACACCACTATAGGAAAAGCGCACCTCTTAATGGCTTTGAATGCTCGCTCATTTCACACAATTCAATGGAATCTAGCCTGACAATTCTTATCTCAATTATTTTGATACATCTTATTGCACATCTTACAAACACTAACTCTCCAAGTAAATGGAGGCAGTCTTTGATTCTGTGTGCATCAATGAGCTATTTTGGCTCATTGACACGCTCAGCCAGGGCTATTATAACCCAACTTACTCACAAGTGACCACCTGTAAGCCTCAATGTTTGTTTTGTAAGTTTTTTTTTTAAAAAGCCTCACAGTATTTGTACAATTATGATCACACTGTTTTTCCTTTTTGTGCCGGTAAGATTTCTAATTGTCTGTAGTTAATACAATACATAAACATTAGTAACTGAACTAATGTGAATTTCCCACCTTTCTGTAACATGTACACTATTTGATAATAAAATATGCTTGATGACACCTCAGCAAGCATATTTAGTTCTATTTGTTACGATATTGCTAATATAACAGATGAATTTGGAATGGGTAATATAGAGAACATATTTTGAAATTCCATCAGAATTCCTTCATGAAACATCTCCATAATAAATTAATATTCAGAATGTGAATTGTAGTAAAAGGTGAACACAGTTTTAGAAATTATCTTGTAGAAGGGAGAACCCAACGTAAGAAGAGCGCAGAGAGTGCTTTCCTCTGGATACTTGCCATTATGGGGAAAAAAATCCTCTTCCATTTCAATCATGTATCATCACTATAAGTATTCCACTATTCAAAAAATAGAATCAATTCTTTTTCCACTCAAACCAAGAACAACAAATGTGAAATATTTTCTGCTTTCAACCATTTTACATAATGGGTGAAATCACTGTGCAACTACCTAAAAAAACAGAGCTGTATACTCCTTGATATTCTTTATTCGTAAAATTTTGTTCAGTGGACTATATTTTTGTTAATCTATATCCTTATCATTTATCCATTCTTTTATTGCTCATAAAACAATTTCCTCAGAAAATTATTTAAACAAATAATTGTAAATTCCACCTAAAATATTATCTGAAATTATTACTATTAAAAGCTAATTTAATCATGTGGAAGCTATGATTGGTCACTGCATCTTTATCTTTAACAAAATATTATGGGATGCTCAATTGATAAATTATGTACCATTCACATAATTTAAAAACAACCTTAAAGTATATGAAAAAGGGTTATACTGAGTGAGACTGAGAATTTGTTTCTGAGAATTTGTTTCTATATTTTGTTAAGAATGATGGCCATGAAAGATGCATTGCATTTTTTCATATTGCACATGCCTTTTCCTCTCATGTATTAGTATCTTGGTTTCTTATATCTAACTTCATTACAATTTGATTTATGCGGGGATCTAATCCAAACACCTATTCTAATTTGCAGTTAACACTCAAGATGGAAAAAGAATCCATATACATTTGATTTCTAAATTGTACAAGTTTTATCAATGTTATTTATGATTTTTTTAAATCAGTGAAATATCTACCAACCAAAGAAAGCAAAAACAAAACTGAACAATTTAATACATATGTTTATTTATTTATTGTATTTATTTACTCAGTTACTTCTTTGGTTATTAGAGTTATATTTAGTTTCTACCTAAAATTGAATTTTCTCAATTTGACCAAGAAAAAGTATGAAATTTCTTATATTTGCAGCTGTTTTACATAATGGGTGAAGCCACTAAAAAAAGTAGGACTAAGATGCCCCAAGTATATTACTAATAATGTTGATGGTGCAGGAAGCTTTGGAAAATCATAGATGGTGAAGAGTATTGACTGAAATGGAAGATGTGAAGAACACAGAGTCTTCTTGTGCCTCAGACAGAGCACACAGTCCGAAAGGCAGAGCAGATTGTGCCAAAGCATATAGGAGAGAATAGAATTTTTAGTTACTTGGTCTTAGCATGATGCTCTCTCTGAGTGCCAGCTCTTCACCTCCAAAACACAATTAATAACTAACTTGACAGGGCTGAGAAGGAATGAGATAAGAAAAGTATTGTTACATGCTCTGAGCCAGAGGGATAGATTTGGCTAAAAATAAATACTAATCCTTTCCATTTCCAATATTCCACCGACATAGCAATATAGATTTGGCACTCTCCCCTGAATGGATTGAATTTTGTAGCATAACCACAGCTAAACCCCTTGAGAAAATCTGTCCTTTCATTTGATTTCTGTTAAAAAACTTCTGCTTATACCGTGAAAATGTTTGATGAACTCATCTTCAAGACAGCAGTGAGTCATAAAGTGCTACATTTCAGCCCAATAAATCTTCTTATTGGGAAGAAAAAGAAATATTTTTTATTCTCACATGCAGAATAGTATGATTAGCAACATTCACAAACACGATCCCGAATCTAACTATTAAATAATTGTAGATATTGTATGCATGTGCATATGTGTATGATATTTTATTTTTGTATAGAGGGTTGAACATTTACAATTGTTATTGTGTATATACCCAAATATTGTCTTAGTGTCTCATTTTAGGAAGTTATGATTTTTCATGAAATAGGAATGACATTTCTATTTTTAAGATGTGGAATTCATTCTATCCAATTTTCAATTTTATGTGTGTTTTCTTCTTATAGAAAAAAAGCACTTTTACAAGTCTCAAAAATAATCACAGTATCATTGTTCTCAGGGATGTAGAACATGTTTTAAAACTAAAGGAAATAAATGTTCGTCTCTTATGTATGTATGGCATCAAATTGTGCCTGTTTTATGAGCTGCCCAGAAGCCCCTTTGGGGTGAGAAGGACGGGGTATAAATGCAGTAAATAAATCCTCCATTAAAAAAATAATGGATAGGAGGTACAATAAAAAGGGTGTCAAAGCTTGTACATTTGTGTAACTATTTCAGATTTAATATGACAGTCATTGTTTTTGTTCATGAGCATACTATTTGTAAGCTTCTCCCAGTCTAGGAAAAAGTTGGGGCAAAAATTCCACAATTACAAAAAACACCTAAATAAAATGTTTTTGTTTTTATTTTTCAGTAATGTACTTCAAATCCTACCATTAACCTCATTTCTATTTATATATACGAGTATGTGGACCATACTGTTTTATCTGTCACATTCAATTCTGGTTTTTAACTCTGCTTTTGATGTTTCCTAATACCTAAATGCATGTACTATTTTGATGTTTGCTCTTTTTTGTGCTGGTTATTGATAATTATATAGAGAGAGGGGGTGGGGGAATGTTATGCAGACATTATACTTACAGTGTGGGAAGGGACTCTTTATTTCCATCCTTCACAGCCTGACGTATAATTTGGCTGTTGAATAAGATAGCCATGCAACTTTTAGTTTTAACATAAACATGTCTTGTTTGCATTTCAAAGACTTGGTGCAACCAATACACAGCCCAACAAAACAATTTTGGTTGCCTGATTTTTAAGGTTCTTCCAGGGGTTATTTGGGTTGCTGATACAGAAAATTGCGTTGGAGAGACTGCATATGCGCTAGTTTCTTAGATATGGTTATTATGATTTCTTATGGGCGAGCAGATGAAGACTGGGATATAGAATATCTTCTGTATGTCAAAGTCTGGTAATTTATTAATCATACCTTGCCATAACTGTTTATGACTGCTTCTGTTAGCTCCTGAGTATTTTTCATTTCTTTTCCCCCATTGTGCCTATTTTTGTGTTGTAAACCTCTGAGAGGGAGAGGGGAAAAAAAGGTAGAATAAGAATTTCACTTAGTGGTGGTTTTTACATTACTTCACACAATGTTTGCTAGTCCCTCTTAACCTCCATATCTGCTCCTGAGGATCATCTGGAAGAGGTCAGGGATTGATAGAGCACTGAAGTAGATAGGATGGATCAGCAAAAACATGATAGAATGTATCGCACAAGAAATAACCATATTCTGTTAACAAAGTCAGATAAAAAGACAACCTGGCAACATGGAACTACCTAAAAGAATCCCCCACCTTGTGTGACTGTGGAGCAGAACAGACAACTCGACATCTGTATGCTTGCCCACTCATGTACAGGGGGAAGAATTGTTGGAGGCTACAGACAATGCCATTGCTGTTGCACATCTTTGGTCATATTTAGCTGCTTGTGCTCCTTTTATTTTTATCAGTTTTATCCTAATTTATGCAATGCTTTTGATATGAAATAAATAAAACAATAAAAACATAAAGTCAATACTGAACATAACAAGGATGACAACAACAAAATATAAATAATAACAACATTTAACATGAGGAGTGGCTGAATGAGCTGGGTATGTTTATTACCTTAGGCTGGATCTACACTGGATCTACACTGCCCTATATTCTAGGATCTGATCCCAGATTATCTGCTTTGAACTGGATTATATGAGTCTCTGCTGCCATATAACCTGGCATAGGGCAGTGTCGAAGGAGCCTTAGAGAAGAAAAGGTTGAGATGGGACATGATAGCAATATTTAAATATTTTAGATACCATCACATTGAGAAGGGTGCAAGCTTGTTCTCTGTTGCTCTAGAGCAGTGTTTCCCAACCAGTGTGCCGTGGCACACTAGTGTGCCGTGAGTGATCATCAGGTGTGCCGTGAGAAATTGGCACTCTCCCCCCTCCTAACAGCCCCCTCACAGGTTTCCAAGAAACAAGAAAAAACAAATTGTTTATAACACAAGTATGTGAGAGGAAGTCATATATATGTTGTGTTCATCAAAACAGGCCCAGGTTTCACACTGAGTGTATAAATACATTAAAATATATTAACTATATGTATTACTGTGTTATGGTGTCATTTTGTGTCATTTTGGTTGGTGGTGTGCCCCAGGATTTTGTAAATGTAAAAAACGTGCCGCGGCTCAAAAAAGGTTGAAAAACACTGCTCTAGAGACTAGGATACAGAGCAATGGATTCAAGGAGAAGGAAACCACCTAAGTATTAGGAAGCTCCTCCTGATGGTAAGAGCTCTTGAATAGAGAAATATGCTGTTGCCTGAGAGCATGATGGAATCTCCTTTTCTGGAGGTTTTTAAGCAGAGGCTGGGTGACATTCTGTGAGGACTGCTTTGATTGCGTGTTCATACATGGCAGGGGATTGGACTGGATGGTCCTTATGGGCCCCTTCTACACTGCCATATAATTCAGATTACCAAATCAGACAATCCACATTATCTGCTTTGAACTGGATTATATTATATTATTTATTTATTTACCGCATTTTTACACCGCTCCTCTCAACCCCTCCTGAGGGGGGACGGGGACAGGACACACACGAATCGGAGAGGCTAACAAAGGCAGCAATTCGATGCCACAATCAACACAATATAAAACCATAAATGCATATAAAATACATACAGTATAATATTTAAAACCATAACAACAACAGTCCTTAAAATAAACAATACTCAATTCACAAATCTATTGATAAGCCATAAAACCATATGAGTCTACATTGTCATACAATCCTATTCAAATCAGATAATCTGGATTTTATATGGCAGCGTAGAATGGGGCCATGGTCCCTTCCAACTCTGTTCCATAGTTTCAGCATTAACTAATCAACCAATTATTAGAGGTGCCAGAAATGACAAAACTCATATCTTCATGTGTGGTTATAATGTTCTATGGCTTCTGATGTTTGGTCTTTTATTCTATTGAAATAAGTCATTCTAAATCTAGCTATAGGCCTTTCACATTTTTTGTCTGGGAAGTGGGAGATGAACATTTCTTTGATAAGGAACTAACCATGTTCCTTCATTTGATAGCCAGGATAGCTCTTGATGCATCTTGGGATAAATCCCTGTTTTAAAAAGGCAAGAAACCCAAATCAGATTTTTAACTCTGAAATATGGCATCTTTTATTTCTTATGTAAATGGCAATTGTGACATTTATTATCCTCATCAGCATAAAGTAATTTACTGCTAGCAGTATTATCTTTTTTAATATGTGGGTTGTAATGTGTAGAGTGTTTCTATCTGTTGTCTATCATCTTGTTTTTAGTATTTTCCCATTAATAAAAAGCACTTTGGTATTTTATTGTAGAAGTTTTCTTATCTGTTGCTGATGATTTTAGGTGTTTGTAATTTTAAATGTGTATATTGTAGATTTTAGACCTTTTTTTTTAAAAAAAAAATAACAACCCACATTTTCTATATTTTAGATGCCAGGCTCAATGAAATGATCATCTTTTTCAGTATTACTCTTTTGAAAAAACAGATACTTGTAATGTGACTGATATTGAGTATATTAATTTCCAAATGTCTGAAATTTATTTCAAGTCAGGATAGTAACTGCATAAAATATTTATTCCTCTTCCTCCTTTGAGATCATTTTGACCCACTTTTAATTTAGGAATTCCATGTATCGAGGCATGTATTGAGAGATCAAAACTGGTTATGAAAATTCACACAACTGATTAAAATGTTAACTGTTCTTATTCCGTTTGAACAGAAAGACTGTTCCACATTCAGTCCAGTAGAAATTATACCATCATTGCTTTCTGTTGTTCTGAACCGTATATATTGTTTGTTGGACATAATACCTGTCCAGATATTACTATTTAGTTTCAAACATAATGAAGGTTTTTCTGTAGAATAAACATGTTTACTGGCCACTGCTTTGTTGAATATATTTTAAGAACATGTAACTCGGGTGTGTAGAATAAGCCTATTATCTTTGGTTTTATATAGGACACCACTAGAGGGACTTGTACAGCTGAGAGTCTCTTGCATGAACATTAAAAAGTTGCATGCTGCAAGTAGATGACTATTAACAGACGAATTGTTGTTTTTATATTTAAATATTAATTTCAAGGGAAACAATTGAATAGGAAGGAAGGAAAAAAGAAAAATGGATTGCTTACTCCTTTTGAACTACTGCCAGTTTTGTTAAATGGTGCTATAAGGTCCTTGGTCTTATACTGGAATATTATTTGCATATTTATTAATTAGTAGTGGTGGTTGATCCCAAAAAAAATGTTTCTAAACTCGTGGAGGGGGCCAGGGGGCCAGGCAAATCCGGCTCTGTTTGAAATTGAGCCATTTTCAAAAGTTACTATTTCGTTAATGGCGCCCATGCATTTTCCGGCTCTGTTTTGAGCTCAGAATTGAGCCAGCTCTTTGGGTTGATTAACAAAGGGTGGAGTGCATGCCCTCTACGCTCCCTTGCCAGCTCAGAATCAACCTGTGATAGCTCTGACATGGGTTGATTCTCAGCTGGCGAGAGGGATGGAGTGCATGCCCTCCATGCTCCCTTGCCAGCTCAGAATCAACCTGCGATAGCTCTGAATTGGGTTGATTCTCAGCTGGCAAGAGGAATGGAGTGCATGCCCTCCATGCTCCCTTGTCAGCTCAGAATCAACCTGCGATAGCTCTGATGTGGGTTGATTCTCAGCTGGCAAGAGGGATGTAGTGCATGCCCTCCACGCTCCCTTGCCAGCTCATGTAATTTTCCTGCATCTTGGCAGAGGGTTGGACTGGATGGCTCATGAGGTCTCTTCCAACTCTATGATTCTATGACCAGGAGGAAGGATTTGCATGTATTACAAATTGAGTGAATGAGCATTTTTGTGAAGTGCAAAAGTGTTAACATCATAAAGTAAAACACATAGCAAAAAAACCCCCATTAAATCATACAACAGAATCACAATAAAGGCTATTAATAATTTGCTCAATAGATATTTCTCATGTTTTTTCTCTAAATAAATGCCCCAAAGGTGTCTGTATTTTGCTTAAATAAAATACATTATCTAATTTTCTAATTTAAATTTTGCACATACACATGTACATAGTGCCCCCGGTGAAACAGCGGGTTAAACCACTGAGCTGCTGAACTTGCTGACCAAAAGGTCGGTGGTTCAAATTCAGGAAGTGGGGTGAGCTTCTGCTGTTAGCACCAGGTTCTGCCAACCTAGCAGTTTGAAAACCTGCAAATGTGAGTAGATCAATAGGTACCACTCTGGCAGAAAGGTAATGGCGCTCCATGCAGTCATGCTGGCCACATGACCTTGGAGGTGACTACGGACAACGCTGGCTCGTTGGCTTAAAAATGGAGATGAGCACTACCCACCAGAGTTTGACATGACTATACTTAATGTCAGGGGAAACCTTTACGTTTACCTTACACATGTACTGCCTTTTGACTGTTTAACTTAAGCCTTCAGATTTATCTCATTGGTACAGAGAGACATGCGGTTAGTGTGCTCTTTTTAATATGTAATATGCATTTCATTTGTAAATAACTATTAGATCAAAAATAACATTTTCATTAGATAAATTGCCTATTGCTTTTTAAACATTTGTGTTACATACTATTAGCTATTTTTATCTTAACTTACATTGCAAGCCACTTTGAATCCCAGTTGGGAGATACATGGGGTTATAAATCAATCAATCAAACTAACAAACAAACAGAAATGCTTTTCAGTTTAAAATAAATGGTTTGCAATAGATCACACATAATAGAAAATAACAAAGGGGAGTAGAGAGGGAAGATTGTGATACAGAAACTGGTTCTGTGGCACAGCTGGCTGGGAGTCAGCTGCATAAGATCTCTACTGACCAGAAAGTCATGGGTTCGAGGCCTCCCCTGGTCGGGGTGAGCTCTCGACCAAATTGTGTAGCTTGTTGTAGACCTTTGCAACCTGAAAGACAGTTGCATCTGTCAAGTAGGAAATTTAGGTACCACTTTGTGGGGAGGCTAATTTAACTGATTTACGAGGCCATAAAATCTCCAGAAAGTATGAAAAAGAATGAAGGAATGAGACAGCTCCCCCTGGTGGCCAGAAGCTGGAATGTTAAATAGCCTCTGACTCTCTGTCTATATATGTTGTATGTCTATGGCATGGAATGTTTTCTTGTATTTGTGCATTGTGTCCCCTGTGGGGTGAGAAAGGCAGAATATAAATGATGTAAATAAAAATAAATAAATAATATGTGGAGAGAGAATTATTGGGGAAGAGAAGTCAACTGGTAGCTTTTTCTAACCAGACATATAGAGCAAATATCTTTATCCATAACTCTGATATGATCAGATGATTTAATAAACTTTTTGTCATTAACAGAGCTATTGATGTTTGAGCAAAGAAAAAACACAGAAGGGGAAAAATGCTTTAGCACATTCTTCTCACTATCTTATATCCTTAATCTAGTATGCATTAGGTACAGCATAATAAACTAGTTAAACATAGAAGGAATAAGGATCTCCTGTATGCATGCATACCAGTATTTTGTATAGGAAATAGCTTTAGCTTCCAGATTAGGGGTTGTTGGCAGTCCTTTTTGGTAGTCCCAAAAGTGAATGTGTACATGACAGTGGGCAGTTTTTGAAAAGGAACATTGAACTCTGGATATCCTTCATAATATTCAGTTTTGCCTTTAATTATATAAAGGAAAGCTGAAAGGGATGATGGGTGATGATGACTATACTTCCAGTTCCCAGTTGATTTTCAAAATAAAATGTGATCTGATAGACAATGACCAGTTTTAGATTGCAAGGCATTGGCTAGGAACACATCAAATTTACTGGGTTGCTGTCAGTGTTCTGGGCTGTATTGCCATGTTCCAAGAGCATTCTCTCCTGACATTTCACCCACATCTATGGCAGGCATCCTCAGATGTTGTGAGGCCTGTTGGAAACTCGGCAAGTGGGGTTTATATATCTTTGGAATGTCCAGAGTGGGAGAAAGAACTCTTGTTTGGTTGAGGCAAGTGTGAATGTTGCCATTGGCCACCTTCATTGGCATTTATTTATTTATTTATTTATTCAAACTTCTATCACCGCCACTCCCCGAGGGCTCGGAGCGGTTCACAAGTCTAGATAACAGTACATTGAATAACAGACAGACAGACAACATCAAAAGAAAGAGAGGGGGAAGGGGGGAGAGAGGGAGAGAACGGAATAGAGATCAAAGCGAAGCAGAGGGGGAGCTCAGGTGGACCAGGACGGCTCCACCTTGCCGTCGAAAGAAGGAAGCATGGGAGGTCTCGAAGAGATCAGTCGCGGTTGGCCACCGAGGTGGCGGGTGGCCAGGCTTCCTTTGTCCAGGGGTTTAACCGAAGGAGTCAGACGTGCTGATAGAGTGTCCTTCACCAATTTCGGGCCGGGCCGGGGGAGTTCACACCACTTGGTATTCGAGCTCCAGAAGATTCTGGGTCGAAACGACCTCTGGGGTCTGGGCTCGTGTGGAGCGGGTCCCCTCTTACCCAGGTGGTTGGTGGGAGATATGGAGGGTCCAGGGGGTCGGCGGCCCCAAAAGGGGGTCGACCCATGTTGATGGTCCCTGGGAGAACCAGGGGGGGAGGTCTGCTACTCCTCGTCCTCCGGCGCCATCCCCTCCGGCGGCGCTGCGGCTTCTCCTGCAAGGCGCCTCCAGGGTTAGGATCCCCCAACCGTGGGTGCAACCTCCCTGCATTACTCCCTGAGCTGGTCACCCCAAGTCTAACTTCCTCTTGGCCTGGGCTGTAGTCCTGCTTCCAGCCGTCTGCAGGTGGCGGGGCGGGCTGTAGGCCGGTCTCAGCCATGGGGATCGCTGATAGCCGGCCGGCTCGACGCCGGGGCTGCTCTCCGGGGGCCCTCGCCAGGACCCCGGTGTCGCCCCCTTGGGCCCCTTGGCACTTGACCTCCCCGGACAACAGACAAGGCAGCTGAGGTACAACAAGCTTTATTGATTAATAGGTAGCAAGGTGAGTATATAGTCCAGGAAGCCTTCAATATGCAGCCTCTGGTTCGCAGCAAATACTGGAATCAGCAAGGCTTGAGAATCCGCAACAGCAGGATCTCAAGCGGAGTGAATTCAGGAACAGTTGCAGGGATGCGATAGATAGTCTCTGAGCCCCCAGATGGCGCAAGAAGGCTGGGCGGCTGCGGTACTGCAGGCAGGAACAAAGCGAACGAGTCACGGCTTCTCCACAGGATTCGACAATGAACAGGAACAGGGCTTGATGCATGAATGAGGCAGCCGAGGAAGGCTGGCTGGCAAGGTCTTGGTAGCCGGCCGAACGGCCCGGTTCACTGAAGCATCATGGCAATAGCGGTCGTTGGTACGAGATGCAGCCAAGCAAGATCTCACAGCTTTTATAGGATTTCTGCCCGCCGGGCCCAGTGCGGCAAACATCAAGTTGGGGGATGGATGGGCCCCGGGTTATTTTGAGAACCTCAGTCTTGAAGAATGTGGAGCCTCGTTAGTGCGAACCACCTGGGCTGGGGAGTAGCGCTTACTGCTCCGAGTACCCGCTTCTGTTATCAGCCTGGTGGGCTCCGCTTGGCCTTGACATGCCTTTAGCATGGCATGTTTCTTGGGAGGCAGAGGAAAGCAGCAAAGAGGCCCATTGCAAGAGCCGGGAGTTAACCCAGCTGTGCGGGAAAGTTTCTTAGAGTCAAACGGGCAGAATGCAGCCCCTAGGAAAGATGCCGTCTGAGGTTGTTGGGGTGCGACACTACCCCTCCTCTCACGCCAGGCCCCCCTCCGTCAAGGGCCCTAAGGGCCGCGGCTTTGGGACGCCTGTGGTCTCTAGAGGAGAGTCCGGCACTGGTGGCTGCTCCGGCGTGACGGCAGCGGGGGGCACGGTTGAGGCCCTCGGGGTAGGGATGGGAGGTGGGGCTAAGGATGCCGAGTCGACCGGGCTCAGCGCCATGTTGGTCTCACCGGCCCACACCCTCTCCATCGGGACCGGGAGCCCGGCGCCCCAGTGCCTCCCACGGGCTCCACCACGGTACCGTGGCCATTCCAGCCGAGTCCCCACCCCCAGGTGAAGGCCCCCCCTCCGAAAGGGGGCCGCCCTCAGGAAGCATCCGGCCAGGAGTGGATCCCGCGGGACACTCCTTAGGGTCACCGCGTGTCTCTCCTCCACTCGGTCTCCCAGAATGTTCAGCGAGTGCGGGCGCCACCCACCCAGGGGGTCAGCAGCAGTCGTCCCACTCGGCCCTCTCACCTCCGGGCCCGGGCGCAGCGGGTTCAGGCACGGCGGGTCCGGCACTCTGCTAGCCGCAGCCCCTCCGGACCCAAGGCGGGGATCCAGGCAGCAAAGTCCATCCTCGCCGCAAAGGGACGCCAACACCCATCCCAACTCATTTAATGGCCTTGCAGCTTCAAAGACTGGCTGATTTCTGGCTGGGGGAATCCTTTGTTGGGAGGTGTTAGCTGGCCCTGATAGTTTCTTGTCTGGAATTCCCGTTTTTGAATGGTGCTCTTTATTTGCTGTCCTGATTTTAGAGTTTTCTTAAATACTGGTAGGTTCATCAGGTGCTCTGCTATGGCTGACTTCTCTGATTTTCCTAGGCAGGAAGCAGTCAGACTTTGAAGCTGCAAGGCAATTCAATGCTAATCAAGGTGGCCAGTTGCAGCATTCACACTTGCCTCAAGCAGACAAGCTTTTTTGACAACACATCAAATTTAAATTATGAATAATAAGCACTGCCATCAGTATGGGTTTTAAAATCTCTGTTTCCTGTTTTGTCCCAAAATAGACTCTTCACAGTGTATATTTTGGCTATGAAGTATTTCATCTCATGATAGACTAATCTGAATGTTTTACTTTGTTCTTTGTTTCTAAATCTTTTGTTTTTATCTGATTTCTTATGCCTTACCAGAGCAAGAGTATCTTTGCCTTTATTGTTTCTAATCCATAACCTCCCCTCGCAAATTCTCAGGTTGGACATACAAACTTCTTAAGTGCAGCCCTGTTGATTCAGTTGAAGCTATTGTCATAAGCAATGCTAAATCCTGACTTCAATGTAGAAAAGTCTTCATCAGTCCCTTTTTAATGCAACACCATTCCCAGAGTTTCATTTCACTGTCAGCCAGAAAATCCAGCCAATTGTGTGGAACTCCTCATATTTTAACCACTGGACAAAGAATACAATTGCTCATGGAATCTCGGACTTCAAGATTGTTGCACTCTTTCTTTATTTGCCTCACCTTCACACTTCAGAGATCTCTGCCTGTGGGCAGTAATAGTAATCATTGTTCTCCGAATGACTTCAGCTTGTTACAGAAGACATACACAGAGTGCCTTCATGCAGAATTCTATTTCCCAAATTCACAAGTAACTCACTTGAGAATGTAAGGCTGCCAAATGTATTACCAACCTTTGGCTGTTCTTTTCCTAATAAAACAGGCAATTCACAGCATAAACTTACCATCTCCACAGGTGCACTATGAACTTGCTTGGACCTTGCTTAGATCTAGAGTATTGAACTGCCCTATTGCTTAAAACACCATTTAAAATAATTTAAAACTACCCGGCTATTTATTTGATTTTAATTTATTTATTACACTTCCAAGCTGCACATTAACCCATTCACAGTTCTATTGGTAGTGTACAATCTGTTTATTTATTTATCATATCAGAAGCGAACTATAGATACAGTTGTAATGCATTAAAAACACACACACACACAAAGTTTAAAAACTTGGTATTATACTAAATGTTTTTTGGCCAGTAGCTGGCCACTTGGAGTGCTGCTGGTGTCACTGTAATGAGGTCCTCCATTGTGCATGTGGCAGGTCTCAGACTGCATTGTAATAGATGGTATGTTGTTTGCTCTTCTCCACACTCACATGTCGTGGACTTCACTTTGTGGCCCCATTTCTTAAGGTTGGCTCTGTATCTCATGGTGCCAGAGCGCAGTCCGTTCAGTGCCTTCCAAGTCCCCAAGTCATCTGTGTGCCCAGGAGGGTGTCTCTCATTTGGTATCAGCCATGGCTTGATGTTCCGGGTTTTAGCCTGCCACTTTTGGACTCTTACTTGCTGGAGTGATCCTGCAGTATCTCTGTAGATCTTAGAAAACTATTTCTTGATTTAAGGCATTGGCGTGCTGGCTAATATCCGAACAGGGGGTCGGAGATATCACTGCCTTGGTCCTTTCATTATTGGCTGCTACATCCCAGTGGATATCAGGTGGTGCAATATCAGCTAATAATAATAACAATAATAATACACTTTATTTATATTCCGCTCTTCTCACCCTGAAGGGGACTCAGAGCGGATTCCAGGTACATATGCTTAGCAGACAATCCCTGCCGTTTCCACATTACACACATATAGATGAACAGAGGCAAGTATAATTTCTCCAGTGGTGTAGGGCGTAGATATCCTGTGATAATGTGGTATGTCTCATTAAGAGCATGGTGAGATGTTTTCCACACTGGACATGCATACTCAGCAGCAGAGTAGCAAAGCGCAAGGGCAGATGTCTTCACTGTATCTGTTGTTAAAGATATAGTCTGTTAAAGATATAATATAAAACATTGGTATTTTAAAAAAAGCAGTGATTAGACAAGCATAATGTAAAACTAGGACAAAACTGGCAGCAGAGATTAAAGGAACCCTATTGTTACTGGGCTGTGCTTGTGTTTGTGCTTCTTAGCTGTTGTTACTCTATTACTAATAACAGTAGTAATTAGCACTGCACTAGTTATAATAATAATAATAATTACTCTTAGTATTATAATCACTATGAGCAAATTCAATAACAGAGGAATAGTAGTGTTGAAAGTTTCAGTGTTTTTTATCTGAAAAGAAAAGGCAGACTTGCAAGCAAACAATACTATCTTTCCTTTAGTTTGATGACACCAGATCTATGCACTTATGTTTATTGTTTAGTATTGGTCCAGGTAAGACCACAGCTTAACAACTGAATACAGGATTTGCATGCAAGTTCCACGGTCATTCACCGATGATTCCAGGGGGAAAGAGTTATTATGTTGAAAGATTTTAGGAACTCTTGTGTTAGGAAAGAGGTTGGAGATTGCCAGTCAGATCAAACAGGAATTGACTATATGGAACAACGATCTCACTTAGCATAAGCCTGAGTTTTGTGTTTATGTTGACATGAATCATTTTTTTCCTACAAATCTACATCAAAATATATGTAAAAATGATCATTTTGGATAAAACTAAATTCAATGGAAGTGTCAAGACTTAAACCAAAACAATATCATCGTGCTTATTTCACAATGCTTGTCTGCTTGAGTGAATTTCAAAAAGACTTGTTTTCAGTATGCAGGACATGAATATGGATTCTAGCCTTCTGCAACACAAGAGTTCCTAAAATGAAGAACAAGTGTTTGATGTGTCAAGCCATAGTTTCCTTTACAAAACCAAAACACAATTGCTAAAGGATAACATGCATAAGCACAGTTTAATAATGGCCTTTGATTTGTTAAGTACATTCTGATTAAGTATTCCAAACACACTGCGGTAGTTTATGTTTTCCTCTAAGAGCATGCCTATTGCACCATTTCCAGGCCGTAAATTATTTACCGCAGCTCAACATTATGGCATTAATAATTTATTTACTTATGCTATTGTAAATTATAATGTACTGACAAATTCCATGCAAGCTGGTGTAAGTAATCAGATATATTGCATGTAATCCAGGGAAAGCTACACATATCTGCTGCGATGAAATTGAAAATACTTGTGTGCTTGCATTTCTTTCATTTCTTTTTTATATAGAACTGCACACAGTGTCCAGAAAATAGAACATTTTTGAAATTTTGCAAAAGAGTTTAAAAGGTACACAAAAATGTGTCGTATTAAAGTTTAATCTTAAGTAAAATGTTTTAGCTTGCCATATGTATAGAACATTTTCATGTCCATAATAGTCTATGTTCATGAGAGTACAGCTTTTAAACAGTAGGGTTTAGATAGTCATCATAATTAATTGCCAATTTCCATGGGTCTACTTTAAATTTGATTGTCTAGACAAATCCAATTGTCCTACTTTCAAGCTATTCTGTGATATACATTCCTTAAGCCAATCCATCCCTTCATAAGTGGAAACTGTGGATGGGATACAGAAAAGCACTAACTCACTGTAATCTGTGGGATAGTTTATCCATGATTAACTTACATTTTCATTTTTCCAGTGAATCCATAATATAAAAAAATCTGAATAAAATCCATGGTATTTTATCATTGTGGTCATATAATCAATATGCATTAATATTTGAAAATTTGAAAAACAGAATAGAAATATATATTTAAAGATATAAATATTGAATTGTATAGTTTGTTTGACAGGTTTTTTAAGGGGAGAGGGGACCTGTACACCAATGGCAGAACAGACATATTTCCATCTTCCTGGTATCTATATGCCCCCCCCCCACACACTTTTTCCAATGGAGGTTCACATATTCTACCCTTAACATATGCCTTTAAGGGCAAAGTAATACCTGAATGACTGTATGGTTTCCAACTGTGCATTTATAAGGACGTCTATCCCATGGAAGTGAGACAACCCAAAATTTGGTGTGCTATTCTTGGAGTTCCAGCTTGTCTTCTAAATGTTCTGCTCAGAGTGAAATCCAGAATGGTCCACTGAAGGCACCTGCTTTGTTTTATGCACTTAGCTACTGTCTTAAACCAGATGATAATCCTTCTGATTTAGCTCCTCACTGGTTCCAACCTGGCTGAGGTCTATTATGATCTCATCAGATGGGCTAATTTTCCATTCGTATGCCACTTCTTTTCCTCTTCCACCATGGAGCCCTTCCCATGGTACACATGAGCTTCCAGGCAGGCTCCGTGGTGAAACAGGAAAGGAAGCGGTACATGTCATGGCAACACGGGAGGCTTCCTGTAATGCCTTAGGAACAATGGTAATGATGGTGGTGGTGGTGGGGGGAGCCAAGCAGCAACACTCTCCCCCCCCCCCCCATGGGATGGGAGTCCAGGTAAGGTGGGCAATATGGATCCCCATGGATTTCCTACAATGTGTGGCAAATCCTTAGTCTAATGTGATAAGGTCATAAAAGAGAAGTTACCAAAATATGGGTGCTCTTAATTGGTCCTTTTGTGTTTGAGATGCTCCAGGACTAAGGAAACAATTAAATATTGGCTTTGGGGACTAAGTCTGCAGGATGACAGAGCTAGAATCCAACATTATCCTGTTACAGGAAACCATACCAAGAATCTGACTGTATTCTTTGGATATTCTTAAATGCCACAGAAACTTTACTCTGGCCTATTTTACCTTTTTTGCTAATTGCTCTACTGGAAAAGAAATACTAATGAAGTCTATATGTACAGCATATTTTCCCTTGTCAGACAGGGAAATTGTGGACTGTGTTCTCTATATTGCTAGTTTTGAAACAAGTATCAGATAGACTAAAATAAATAATTATTATTATTTAAAACACCAAAGAACAATGGCGATATACATTTACAAACAGGGCATGCAACATATAGAGACACTAAGAATCACAGTAGACAAAAAAATTCCTTCCACACCCACACCCATGTACTCACCACCATAGATTTCCATCCCTGCTCACTATGATATCTATACCTTATAATACGTACTCCTATAAATTCCTTAAAAAGTTCCCCTTGAGGCATCCTTACAGTTCACGTTTGCCTTATTTCCAAGATTGCAAAAGCCAGCCGCCATTTGTTTACAAATTATTCATTATTTTTACCTCCAAGTCCTTAGTTTGTATGTAATCTATTATTTTTTCTCCCCAGTTTGTCTTGAGTAGTTGTCTTTCTCCCTACCATGAGTTTGCTATAACCATTCCTGCTGCTGCAAAGCTACATTGGGATATTTCTTTATCTTCCTGGTTGATACCTACTTGTTCCCATTCTTCCTTCCAGTTTTTCTATTGCTTTGCAGCTATTTGGCTTCTGTCTGATTTGTAATTATTACAATAAGAATTTTGTTGATGTTGTGTTGAAAAAACAACATTAAGGCTGCAACAATGATGGTTAGATGCTTCTGTGTCAATGGGATGGTTAGTCTGGGCTTTAGCCTCGACTATAAAAGGAACTAGATAAAATCTGAATCTTGTCCTCCAAATTCAAATTGAAACCCAGTACAGATTGACTACCATACTGACATAGAAGACACTAGCTCCCTCTTTCATTATTTGAGGAGGCCATTCTATGCATCTGAGGTTTAAAAGTACCAAAGATTTTGTGGCTCAAAATCATCACTTGATGTTTTTCAGTAATAAACATATTACTGAGCTGACCTGAGTTTGTAAGGTGGGACCCCAGCCAATTATAAGGTCATGTAGTACTACTGTCAATAATGCAAAGTAATCAGGTGTAAAATAAGGGAATTAGGCCATTGTTATTAGCTTATAATGGACCTAGAATGTGACTGCACTAAATTTAAATTCCCTGTAGGTGGTATGAGCAGTATGAGAGTTTGTTTTATTACATTGTGTTATTTTATTTATGCAAATTATATATTTCTGGGTAGCAAATTCACTATATAATTTGAAGCTAAGTGAGTTATCTTTTGAATTATATTTGCTTGAAACTGTGCTACCCACGGTCCTTGCTGACATCATATTTTTAAAAAGTAGAAAATGATCTATTTTATCATAAATCATAACATAAATCCTATGCATCATTTCCTGTTATTAACATACATTTCAATATCATATTTGGAGGTGATTCTAAGACCAACATTTTCTTGTGATATCCTGTATTTATGAGCTGAGATAGTAAGAGGTAAACACTGATTTGCTGTTATCTGTGATGGTCACTTTGGCTATGTGCTGCAGTCATGATGGATTGGATGGACTTCTAAGTAAATAGCAGCTTCATTTATCTGAACTGTGGATTATTGGAGTACTTTGCATTTCTTTTAGCATATTAAAAACAAAGTAATAAGTATGAATAAGCATCACAAATCCTGTCCTATTATATAACCTCATTGGACAGGGTCAAATTCAGTGTCATACACCAGTTCCCCTTCCCATATACCACAGAGCCCCATTGGAAGTAGCTGTGCAACATGGGATGGGAATCGGTGGGCTCTGTGGCAAAAGGAAAGAGGAATTGGTGTATGGAATCAAATTCAGCCCCGTCTGATGAGGTCGTAGATTAGTGTTAGTGTTGTAATGCTTATTCATACTTATTTTCTTGTTTATGACTGTAAACAATGTTATTATGTGCCTTCAAATCATTTCTGTGTTATGATGACTCTAAGACGAATGGAGTTTCTTGGCAGGATTTCTTCAGAGGAGGTTTGCCCTTATCCTCCTCTGAGGCTGAGAGAGGGCCTCTCCAGACAGGCCCAAAATGTGGGATGTGTCAGGCCTTTACCTGAGGTAATTTTGGAGCATTTTTGGGTTTACCTGCTTTATTCTGAATTACTTAGATAATAGATACCCCATTAGATTTTGGGCCCTCCTGGAAGACCTGGGTGTACTGCGGTATTGGGCCTGTAAGAACTCATCCATGGGTAGTCCTGGGCCTTCCCAGGTGTGAGTCCCCACAGCCACCTCACACCTTTTGGGGTCCTGGGGTCCTAAGGTGTGAGATAGCACCTTCCTCCTCCTCCCAAGCCCCCAAAACTACCCTATTTTTAAAAACTTACCAGGCTGCCATTACAGTGGTCCTGGAGTCCTCCTGGCATGTCCTCCCTCCCCCAGTCTCCTGGTTTGGGGTGAGGGATGAGGTGTGGGAACTTAAACGTGTGCTGAAGCTTGCATATTGTGAGTGATAAGGTTTTGGAAGGTTTAGGCTAAAGGGAATGGCAGCAAAAACCCTTCCTGAAGCAGTTTGGGAATCAACAGATGTATTTAATTTCACTGTTCTGAAATATCTCACTTCTTATTGCCAAGCAATGTATTGGGACCTTCATTCCAGCAAGATCTAGACAATTAGGTGCCAATAAAATCTAATTTTACCCCTTTTTAACCACTGCTTGGTTTGACTCCTCTGTGTTATTTAGCTTCTTGCTCAGTGCAAGTTGAGCTGTAATAGACTGCCCATCCATTGGTTTCAATAGAAACTGTCTCTCTCTCCCACCCCAACCCCTTCTTCTTCAAATGTTCTGGATGTGCAAGTCTATTGCAGGCAGCAAGTGCTCATCATCTTAAAGGATTTTCTCTTAAAAGATGTGCTGTAGCTGTAGCTTTGGTCCATCTGCATGATTATTCTTAAAGTCTCAGTGGTGACTGCTCTCCTAATGAGCCAAGATAAAAATCATTAAAAAGTAATTGTGTGCAGGTTTTACAGATATGTTTCTGCTGTGGGATGAGGCAGTCCTGACAGACTGCAATATTTCTAAAGCAATATACTCCTCCCCACCTGTGTAATGAGCCATATATTTTTAATCTGGGAGATTGTGGTGCTAGGCAGAATGAATACCCAAAGGGTTTGTCATATCCTATTTCATGATGGGGGCAGGGCACAACTGAGACGTGCAAAGGCACTTGAAAGAATAGTGCTGGATGTATATGTATCATCAAAAATTTTGCATTACTGACACTTTCTTATGTTTTTTTTTAGCCATTGTTGCCATCCATTTCCCCAGTGGAATTCCAAGTCATTATTGTGCATAATTTCCAATTATGTACATGTAAACAATCATGAAGAAATGAAGTTAGAATATTATATTTGATACTAATTAATTTTTTCAGATATTTCATATTATTTTTTGTGCAAATATTTTTTATTGGACAACTCCTGAAGAAATTCTTGTGATTGGTAACTTTTTCTACCTTTAAAAAAATGATACATTGCTGAAGACAAGAAACGTTGTAGGTAATAATTGCAACCCTTCTTTAGGTTTTCCATTACATAATGCATCAAACGGAAGTTCAAGTGTCAGGTTTCAATAGACTTTTAACATCATTGGGATCTTTGGCAATCTTCATACCCTGTGTACTTTAGGTTGCAACCTTAATATAAGTAGACCTTACCTATAAATAGTCTGTATGGTGTTGCTGCTATAGATCCACGACTGGGTAAAATTTGTTCCTGAAACACAGGGTACATTCCAGAGGAAAATTGAGGATGTGAATTTTAGGCAGCATTTACGTTTATTGTAATTTCACAGTCAATAAATCAATTTAAATAATTTAGAAATAATTATAGCCTGCACTATGATTGAGTCATTGGTGACAGGGCTTTCTCATATGAGGCAGGAAAACCTGTATTGCAGTTGTGTACTGTACACAACACTGTGCGCATCTTGCTGCCAGTTTGCCTCCTGTCTCATCATCATCCCATCTCTTCCCTTTCCCCATCTCACTATGTTCCCACTATCTATTGTGATGGGTAACTTCTGCTTTTTTGCCAGCAGTAACGTGCATCAAGCGATGGGATTCCTCTTCCTCTGCATCATCACCCTCATTATTCCCAAGCTAGCTGTTTCCCTTTTAATATATATATCCTTGTTTATTTCTATTGTTCAAATTACTGAAATTGTGCAACTGTGCTATAAATACTGTAAGAATATGAATATATAAGGGATGGCAGTATTGCAGGAAGGTGGGGTTATGAAGGTGTGCAGAAGTATGATTGCAGAATCATAATGATTGCAAGTGATATAATTCAGAATTGTGCAATGTACCACTTGGACTATTAAAGAGAGGCATGATATCAAAGATGCATGCATCCGTCAGCAATGTGTCTCCCTAGATATAAGGAACAAACATATGGCAACCCAAAAAGAAAGAAAGTATAATAGAAAGAGCATGTGGAGGGAGGAATTAGAGGGTTTCCACCCCAGGTGAATACTCACTGAATAGGGATTTGGGTAGTGAAAGGGTACATGGATGTGAATGAGGTATGATTATGAACCAAACAATTGTGAATTTCTGCTGGTCTTCAACATAAACCCTGAAGCGTATATTTTGTAGTTGGCCATTGGATGAACAAAAATGTCTTCTGTGAAAAAATGGATGAACAAAAATGTCTTCTGTGACAAATGTATAGAAACATGGTTAAAAAAACCCAAATTATATGGCATTTCTGAAACATCCTGTTAAAATTTTATATATTTTAAAATATGTGAGTGCAACTGCTCTCTTAACTTTTCTTGTTTTCAGTTCTTTCTCATATTTTATGTTGATATCTCTATAATTGGCCTTAAGAGAAACATAGTCAAAATCTGCAGTGCTTTCAAAGCATACTTTAAAAATAGCGTTGTCTTTTGATGTTTAATTTTTATACAGTTAATTAGTGAGATTTAAAATGTTTAATCTTCATTTATAACAAGAAGCATAAATGGTGTGAAAAATCAACATATGCTAAGTTTGCACATGCAGTAAAGTTCAGTATGGCTGAGACTGTGTTTATCCAGAAGACCCAGGGTTAACTTCTGCCTATCTCAGACAGGTGGATGCATAATCTGCTGTAAATTTCAGGATAAGGGCAAAATAATAATGCAAAAAGTTTGACTTAGCTTTGAGAAATGGAATGAATGACTAGCCGTCTGCTAATCTGTACTTCTAAGTTCTGCAGTAGTGAAGATAAACTAAATTCAAATTTAATCAAGTTCAATTTGCAGGTTATTAATAACAAGGAAGAGACGAGATTTAAAAGTTATTTCCTTAAAAGCTGTCAGTTCTAAAATCCTATCATACTAAAAAGCAGTCTTCACCTAGTGAGGGCAGGATATGTATTGTAGCTTCCTAGAACGGAAGTTCCAGACCCTAGATTCAGTTACTGAGAACACTTATCTCACAATACTATCAGATGTACCTGCAAATATGGTTGTACTGAGAGAAGGGCTTTTTTGGTGGATCTTAAAACTCATCCTGACTCATGGTAGCAGATATGGTCTGTAAGCTTGCCTGCATCTAAACCAGGGGTTCTCAAACTTTTTAAGCAGAGGGCTGGTTTCCTATCCCTCAGATTGTAAGGGGGCCAAACTACAGTTTGGGAAAAAATGGATGAATTTCTATGCACACTGCACATGTCTTATTTGTAATGCCAAAACAAAAACCATGAAAGAACAATACAGTATTTAAAATGAAGAACAATTTTAATGAACATAAATTTACCAGTATTTCAGTGGGAAGTGTGGGCCTGCTTTTGGCTGATGAGATAGTCAAGGTAATTAAGATTGTTGTATGCCTTCAAGTAATTTCAGTCTTAGAGTAACCCTAAGTCTAAAGTTTAGTGCTGGTGGTGGGTAAATGACCTTGGAGGGTAACATGTTGCCCCCAGGCCTTAGTTTGGGGGGCCCTGGTCTAAACCACATAAACAGTGCTTTGAAATTTTGCCTATAAACATGGGGTAGTTGGTGGAACTGTTGCAGCAGGGGAGTTGTACACTCCCTGCACTTGTTGCCAACTGAAATAAAGGGTACGTGTACTTGTTTCAGTGAAACAAATTTCTTATGCTTTCAGCTCATACTCAAGTGAATTCATATTACAGGCAATGTAAGTGAAGTGAAAAGCAGTCTTTGGAACAGTGGATGTCAACAGCCTTAATAACTCTTTTGGCACTTTACCACTTTAATTCCATCTTACTTGTTAGGTGAAACATTGAATGGATGTACAATACTCTGACACTCATGCTCTTTATTTTTGCCTTGGATTATAAATAGCCAACACTCTTTTCTCATGATTTTTTAATGTTATAGCCAGAGGTGAATATGAATTTATTTTAAAAAAATCAACAAGGAAAGACTAAATTCTTCAACTCAGGAATATTTCCATGCAAGAGAGCAATGTCAGTAAACAAGGTTGAAGAACTTTCAATTTGGCTTAAAGTTTTAATAGTTGATGCTCTGTCCCTGCACTAACAAATAATCTGGAAGGTATTGTGATACATGGAACAGATCAGAATCTCTATTGGCAATTCAAAAAACAACATTTTATTAGCAGATAAAACTTAAACTTCTTCTCTTTCTGGGTATCACTATAAAGTCTCTATAAGGAACAGTAAGTTCTTGAGGTATGTAGTACACAGTTCTGGCTCTTGGATCTTTTCTCTTTTTTAATGACTGTTGCTTATAGTTGCTTATAGTTAGACTCTTAGATGTTATTGATGTTTAACTTGGCTTGATATTACTATATAGCTCCAACGTGATGTACTATTTTGTGTTTCTTCCAATCCTCCTAGCTCTTTACCTTGTAGTACCACACTAACAGAATGCACTCATGAAGCCAGAAGTGTCATTGCTGACACTCTGCCCCTCAGAAGAGCCTTAAAGGGGAAGGGCAAGGGAGGCTCTAAATGCAAAAGGGAAGAGACTATCTAGACCAGTGTTTCTCAACCTGGGGGTCGGGACCCCTGGAGGGGTCACAAGAGGTTGTCAGAGGGGTCGCCAAAGACCATCAGTATTTTCTGTTGGTTATAGGGGTTCTGTGTGGGAAGTTAGGCCCAATTCTATTGTTGGTGGCGTTCAGAATGCTCTTTAGTTGTAGGTGAACTATAAATCCCAGCAACTACAGTTCCCAAGTGTCAAGTCTATTTTCCCCAAACTCCACCAGTGTTCACATTTGGGCATCTTGAGTCTTCATGCCAAGTTTGGTCCAGATCCATCATTGTTTGACTCCACAGTGCTCTCTGGATGTAGGTGAATTACAACTCCAAAACTCAAGGTTAATGCCCACCAAATCCTTCCAGTACTTTCTGTTGGTCATGGGAGTATTGTCAACTCCATCATTAGGGGAGTTCAGAATGCTCTTTGATTGTCGGTCAACTATAAATCCCAGTAACTACAACTCCCAAATAACAAAATAAATCCACCCCCAACGACCCGTATTTGGTATTTGTGCCAAATTTGGTCCAGTGAATTGCAATCAGATATTTACATTACAATTCATAACAGGAACAAAATTACAGTTATGAAATAGCAACAAAAATAATTTTATGTTTGGGGTCACCATAACATGAGGAACTGTATTAAGGGGTCGCGGCACTAGGAACGTTGAGAATCACTGATCTAGACTGACCCTCTTCAGAACTGTACATACAATGCTAAACTCACCTAACTAAAAGGGTCTCTCTGGTGGCACGACAGTTGCCAAATGGGTAGAACAACTAATTCTAGTGTACTGGTATATGCTAAAAACTGTGACTGAGATTTTATAATACATATGAATATTGTTGGGGATTAAATATGTAATTGGTATACGACCCTTGCAGGTTTCAAAGCAATTCATGGTTCGCATCTGAAGCTCCCCAATATTTCATTGACTTGAAATTTCAAAAAAATGATGGAAAAATGAGATTTCTTTTGGTTGAAATGTTAGTGCAGGAGCACAACAGAGTATTTTATCACTTCTCTTTCCAAAATAGAGAAAAATCAGTACTACAATGATTTCAAGTTCCTTGATGATGTCAGTATGGCTTAGCAAAGATCAGAAATAGACCTAATTTTTAATGCGTTGAATGTGTCCAATCCTGAAGCACATCCACAACACCTGAATTACAACCCTCGGCTGGTTCTAATACATTAAATATTGTCTAATAAGCTCTCATTCAAATATAATGGTCCATATACTATACAGAAAGATGACTTATGGGAAGGTCAATATATGTAGGCCAGAAGCAGCCAACACATTATACCTTAGACCATTCAGAACTTCTTCTCCATATTAATAACAGTATGTGTGATGGTTCATTCCGGGTAATCTTCAAGGTGTTATAACTTTTAAGGTATGGTTTGTGATGGTTCTTATGTGCCCAGGAGATCACTGCGCTCAGAGGACTCAACGTTTGGATTTGAGGGTTTGCAGATTGGGGTATACGCCGGAGGGCATTTACCGCTGCCGCGCCAGCTCTGTGGAACGGCCTCCCGAAAGGGTCATCCGGGTTCTCTGTTGCAGTAAAAACATGGCTATTTAGGCAGGTTTAGCCAACTGCCACTATCTGCATTATCTGCACCTGTGGTTCGCTGTTAGCATGCCATTGCCAACTATTGCTATTGGCTGGTAATATGTTTATTCGGTGTTTTAATTGTTTTACTGTATTTTAAGGTATTTTACTTGTTTTATTTGCACTAATTTTGTGCTCTGGGCGCCAGAGAGAAGCTGAACTTAATAAATAAATAAATAATAAATAATACAACTTTGATGTTGGGGGGGGGTGTACAATTGGGACCTGTTGCTTGCTAGTTTGGGAAATTACTTCAATAGGGTTTATATTATTAAATCCATATTGTAAGCTGCCTTTGGTTGGAGAAAGGCATGATGTTAAGTAAGTAAATTTTAAGTCTCCTCTCTGGTCAATGAATGCCTGAGGCAATATTCCAATAAACGACTTATTAAATAGCATGACCTATGAAAAGCTGGGTAAGATCATGTGAAAAATCTACAATGTAATGCGAGATTAAAATCAGGAAAGACAGTCTGCAGAATAATGTTGGCTACGAGTCTTTTAAAATAAAATAAGAAGGATGTCAAACTAATTCAAGTGCAGTACATTTTTTTGTTTCTATATGAAAGTCACTGCCTGCTGACTGACTAATCATTGCCTGGATGAGGCTTTAAGGTAATAGGCAGTTCACACTGTCACACTGCCAAGGTCTGTTTTATTTCTAATCTTCATAGGCCCCGTGGTTGTTTATCATGTGTGTCACAAGTGCCTACCCTGTAGTTTTGCATATTAAAGATCCTGTGAGCTAAAAGTAAGTGACAGAAGCAAAAACATGTACATATTGTGATAGAGTCGGTTTAATCTTTCAAGCTAGCAGTGCCCAATCTGCCCCTGAAGACTTTCCTGTGTGTAATGATAACACACAGGAGCACATGGGCACCATATCCACAAGAACAGCTTCTCAATGGATATCTGCTATGATGCAACTGTGAATGTGTTTTTGTAGTGTTTGGATCATACATTGCTTTAAACAGCTCTGTTTCCTCTCTGTCTTAAAGGAATACTGATATGGCCTGTGGCAACAAAACCTCCTTTTACTCCTTCTCTGCCAGTACCTAATATTAAGTGGACTAAAATGAAAATCAGTAGCAAAATGGAATAATAACAAAACTCACCTGCAGGCACTACATTGGGCTTTGTATTAATAACACTTTCAAGAAAAATATAAGAGACAAACAAATGAATGGTGTACCCATTTTGATGTGACCCTTCTATCTTTTTGACTTCTGCATGGGAGGCACTTAATATTGTAATGCAAGTCTCCGGTATCACTTTTCAGATTTTACCACATATTTATATTTGTACTTCCTTTCAAATATAAGCAGGGGTTCCTTTCCCTTTTAAATTATTTTTTATTTCCAGCAGTATACCAACTGCTACATCATTTATTAATAGGGATCATGAATTGATGGAACAGAGAGCACATGAGTTTTTAAGGCATTTAGTTATCCCCTGTTTGTTAAAATATGTCAAATAATAAAATTACAGAGCTTGAAGAGACTACAAGGGCTATCCAATCCAACCCCCTGCCATGCAGAAACACACAATCAAAGCACTCACAACAGATGTTTAAAAATCTCGGGAGAACATTTGAACCAAGACCATGCAGCCATGGAATTGTTTTGATAGCTCCCTGGATGGATGTCTATTGAAATTGGCTCGACACACACGCTGGTACACGAGGAGGGCAGGGCCAGAGGCTATTTAAGCCCTGGCAGCTCTCACATGGATCTTCTCGCTGAATTGCACAACATGCATTCAGTGCAGCAAGAGTTTATTTGGTTGCCTATTGGAGCCAAGAAGGATTTTTTTCCTCCGCATTTTTTGCCTACCTCATGATGTCTGCAAAATAACATCAATCATGTTTTCTGAGTTTTTAAAGTAGTCTGCTATCTACACCCATAGATTCAACCACTCACTGTTTGAAAACCCGCCCCACCCAAAACCTTGATTTTGTCATTTTATATACAAAATGCCACTTTATTATGTCACTAGCTTGGGGACCCGGCCCTGCCCGGGTTATTTGAGAAGTGCAGCAGGATGTAGAGTGGGTCATGGGGGCTCTGTGTGCCAAGTTTGGTCTTGATCCATCATTATTGGGAGTTGCAGTGGTATCATGAAATTACTGAAGGTAGTGCAAGTCCCATCATCTCTCCCCCCCCCCAAAGTGTAGTAGGATGTAGATTGGGTCATGGGGGCTCTGTGTGCTAAGTTTGGTCTGTATTGGTGAATGGATGAGGGATGCATTGTTTTTTGGAAGTGAGTGAAGGTACTTCAAGTCCCATCATCCGTGGTCCATCTCACAGTAAATTGCACCAGGCTGTAGAGTGGGTCATAAGGGCTCTGTGTGCCAGATTTGGTGTTGATCAGTCATTGGATTAGGTTTGTAGCAGGATTGGGAAGTGAGGGAAGGTACTGCAAGTCCCATCATCCATGTTCTGTCCCCTCCAAACTTCAGTAGGATGTAGAGTGGGTCACTGGGGCTCTGTGTGCCAAGTGTGGACTTTCTCGGTGTTTTGGGGGCCACAGTGGTCTGTGGGAACAGAGGGGTGAAAAAATACAAATTCCATCATCCATTGTCAGTCCTCCCCCAAACCTCACCAGGACGTGAAGGCAGTCATGGGGTTATGTGTGCCAAGTTTGGTCTCAATCGGTAATTGGATGAGGGTCGCAGCAGACTTGGGAAGTGAGTAGAGGTACTTCAAGTCCCATCATCCATGGTCCACCCTCCTCCAAACTGCACCAGAAGGTAGAGTGGGTCATGAGGGCTCTGTGTGGCAAGTTTGGTGTTGATCAATCATAGGATTAGGTTTGTAGCAGTCTTGGAAAGTGAGGGAAGGTACTGCAAGACCCATCATCCATGTTCTGTCCCCCTCCAAACTTCAGTAGGATGTGGACTGGGTCACTGGGGCTCTGTGTGACAAGTGTGGTCTTTATCGGTGTTTGTTGGGGGCCACAGTGGTCTGTGGGAACAGAGGGGTGTAAAAGTACTACAAATCCCATCATCCATTGTCAGTCCTCCCCCAAACCTCACCAGGACGTGAAGGCAGTCATGCGGGTTATGTATGGCAAGTTTGGTCTCGATCAGTGATTGGATGAGGGTTGCAGCGGACTTGGGAAGTGAGTAGAGGCACTTCAAGTCCCATCATCCATGGTCCACCCTCCTCCGAACTGCACTAGGATGTAGAGTGGGTAATGGGGGCTGTGTGTGCTGAGTGTGGTCTGTATTGGTCCTTTTTGGTGGCCTCAGTGGTCTGTGGGAACCAAAGTGTTGGAAAGTACTACAAATCCCATAATCCGTATGTCATGTCCTGACCCGCGCCAGGGCGTAAAGGGGGTTAGGGGGTTATGTGTACCAAGTTTGGTTCAGGTCCATCACCCGCGCTGGTCGCTGTGGCCTGTGAAAGTGGCTGCCACATATCCGCCCTGGCCTGTGAAAGTGGCTGCCACATATCCGCCCTGGCCTGTGAAAGTGGCTGCCACATATCCGCCCTGGCCTGTGAAAGTGGCTGTCACATATCCGCCCTTGCCTGTGAAAGTGGCTGCCACAATCCGCCCTTCCGCCCTTCCGCCCTCCGCATACACACAAACATTCCATTTTATAAAGGTATACAGATTGTGTATAATAGGACTTGCACATCCATAGACTTTAGTATCCACAGGAGGTCCTGGAACAGAGCCCCAGAAAATACTAAGAGCCAACTGTAGCATATATTATTAACAGCATGTATTATTGTATAGTTTATATTATATGACAAATCCAGTGTGATTCAAATTATTTATTCATAGGATTGCTAATTTGCAGCACTATAAAATATATTAAGACGTTAGACTTAAAGTTCCTTCTTGTACTCAATTTGGATTCACTGTAAGTTTCCCACTGATTATAATAATATGGAGAAGATTCATACTTATATTAATATTCAAAGGTACTTTTGAAATTGAATAATATAGAAGCATTGTATCATATCACAAGTAATTAAGTTAGTGTGTGTGTGTGTGTTCAGGGGCAGCAAGGGGGTAGTGACATACTTGTGTAATGTTTTACTATAGCACTTGATTATGAGAGAGTGTAAAAATAATATTTATTTTTTACTTTTAAAACTTTATTTAAAAACTTTCATGGGTTTATGCATGTTGGGTCATATTTGGTATTTCTCTTTTAAAACACTATTAAACAAGAAAAGAAAAGAATAATACAGCTTAAAATAATGAGTCAATGGCTGCTTACAGTTTTTAAGTTATAGCAGTTAAAGTGGTGTCAAGCTGCATTAATTTTACAGTATAGATAGTTAGTCCACTGAACTAATTCAAGCATAACTTATCCAAAACAAGAAATTATTTTGTTGAAAAGTTTCTTTATGACAATAATGTGTTACAAGTTGTATCTCTTCCTCACTCCCTAAACTCTAAAGGTACCTATAATTTGGGAGATTATTTATTTATTTATTTATTATTCGGGCTTCTATGCCGCCGACTCCCTGAGGCTCGCGGCGGCTCACAGGAACCGAAGGTACAACTACACACAAGCAATGCGATAAAACATCTAAGACAATTAAACAGTTAAAACAGCAAAATACAAAAACCCCAGGTACAGTTCAGAAATTAGACAACGTGACACCCCAGGACAGCGGCTAAAAAGCGGAACATGGGTAGGACCTACTCACCGAAGGCCTGCTTAAACAAATAAGTTTTGCAGGCGCATCTAAATGGGAGCAGGTCCTTTATAGCCCGCGTTCCAGCTGGGAGGGCGTTCCACAGCGTAGGAGCTATAACGGAGAACGTCCTCCGGCGAGTAGATGTCAGTTTAGCCGATTTCGCCAAGGGTATCTCTAACAAATTAGCATCCTCGGAGCGTAGTGATCTCAGGGGACAGTATGGGGTGAGTCGGTCCCTCAAGTACGCTGGCCCCAGGCCATGCAAGGCCTTAAAGGTAAGAACCAACACCTTCAAGGAGATCTGGTGCTCGATTGGGAGCCAGTGCAGATCCTGCAAAACAGGTGTGATGTGGCGGCCTGCTGGGGTTCCAGACAGGAGCCGGGCGGCAGTGTTCTGCACCAGCTTGAGCTTCTGGGTCGCCGACAAAGAAAGGCCAACGTAAGCGCGTTACAGTAATCCAGCCTTGAGATGACCGTAGCTTGATCACCGTGGCCAGGTCATTCCGGGAGATATAGGGGGGCCAGCCTCCGAGCCTGTCGCAGATGAAAAAAGCAACCTTGCTGACCGCGGAGACCTGGGCCTCCATGGTCAGCTGGGAGTCCAGATGGACCTCAGGCTCTTAACGGAAGGCGATGGGCATAGCGCCACACCGCCCAGGGTCGGAAGCTGGACATCTACACCACCCGAGCGGCCCGACCACAAGATCTCCGCCTTCGCCGGATTCACCCTCAACCTACTGGCTCGCAGCCATCCAGTAACGGCCTCGAGGCAGTGTTGGAAATTATCGGGGATGGATCCCGGCCTGTCCTCCATCCTCAGAATAAGCTGGGTGTCGTCAGCGTACTGGTGGCACTCCAGCCCATAACTCCTCACCAGCTGTGCAAGCGGCTGCATGTAGATGTTGAATAACAGAGGGGGAGAGAATGCCCCTTGCGGAACTCCACAAACTAATGAGGAGCCCTCGGAGACCACCTCGCCCCTCCTCACACGCTGAGACCTCTGGTGGAGGAAGGAGGTCAGCCATTTAAGAACTGGATTTTTTTAAAGGGGGTGGGGTCCAGATGATGTTTGTACTAAGTGTATGCTCAATCACAGCAATGGAGGAAAACCCGATTTTAAAAGGTACTCCTTTATCCTGGTTCTGGGCTAAAAATGTGGATTTTCCCATGACTGTGTGGTCCTGCAGTCATGTAAAGTTCAGGATTTCCCTATTTACCCCCTGTGGAGACTGCTTCCTGCTCATCCCAAATCAGCTGTTTGGGCTGTCATGGAGACAACAGCTGATTTCTAGCTGGTTTCAGGAGATGAGAAGCAAAAGAGCCAATAGAGGTCTCTGAAAGTGTTTATTTTAAACTTTATAATATTAAATAGATCTTGAATAAGCAATTGGAGAAAGAGGAAATCATGCAGCATTTTTAAAAAAATCTTGCCATTATGTACTGATGTGTATATGTGCATATAGGAATATCTCCATATTTGTATTAGGAAAGTCAATTGACTTAGTCAAAGTCAATATAAGCATCATTGCATAACGGAGTGATTTTCCTCATCTGCCCTCCATTTTATCCCAAAACACAGAAGGGTTGTAAAGATGGCATGAGGAAAAAGCTCAGGACTAGCAGGTCTGTGTATTTGTCCCCCTTCTTAAATCCACATTTTGGTGTTGTCTGGAAGCACCCTAAATTTCTGTCATCTTCCTTCCAGTAACCACAATCCTAAAAGATCAACTTATCACTAATAACTAGCAGCTATTTTATGTTCTTCTCCAGCCTCTTCTTCCCAACATACTGAAAGCTGAGGTGCTCTATGGGGGTAGCCAGCTGAAGGCCATAACACAGAATCCACAGACAGAAAATATTTCATAATCTGTTCAAGCACAAGGTTTTATTTCAGGTGGATCTCTAACTATGAATGCCTCACTATTAAAATACCTTATAGTGAGATCAGATATTGGAAAAGTCATTTTTACTACCTCTCCCAGAATCACCAATGCAGAATAGCCACTTGCAATGTTGGGTGGATGATTCTAATGGCCTCAAATAAAATTCTCAAGTTCTGGGCTTGATTGGCATGCAAATTGATACCTAGTGTTCAAGGTGACTGCTATTTTTTTTAAAGTTAGCTATTTTTTTTTCTTTTAAACATTGGTTAAATGAAGACAAGCAACTCCTTTATAATACCTTCTGATTCCTGATAGTATGAATATTCTGTCATTATTTTACAGAAATGACTGTTCATTCCCCCAACTGGGACTACAGTGAAGAAATAAGGAAAATTTGACTCATACAAAGAGTAATTTGTGTCCTGGCTTAAAAATATGGAAGGAGTAATTGAAGACAATGAAGATAGTGGAATTGCAGACATCAGGAAACATTTTATCACAAAGTCTAGAGAGAAAAGAGCACTTCTGTTCCATTTAGTATGGGTGCTCTTAGTGTGATTGTTCTTACCATTTGCAATTTGAATATATTATGTCTCCATTCACAAAACATTAGCTATCATGAGATGGTTTCCAAAGAAGATAATGCATTCTTGAGATGTCAGATTAAATTAAAGCATGTAACTGTGATGATGTATAGAAACTAAATACAGGGGGATACCAAATTATATACAATATCTTAGAAACAGTAAAGCTTAAACTGTTTCGCAGGTCCGTTAAACTGCCATTTCGCGCAGGTCCGTTAAGACCTGGCTGTTTAGGCAGGCATTCGGCCCTGACCGGTGCCCGCCATAATCTGCCACCCCAAGCGCCATAGTCGCCGCTCATACGCCTGCATTATGGGCTGTTCTGCTGTAGTTCTATTGTTGGGAGCAGGGTTTTAATTGGTTTTATAATGTTCTTTTCTGTGTTTTATCTGGTATCCTTCTGCTGTAAACTGCTCTGAGCTCCGGAGAGAGCGGTCTATTAAGCTGAATAAATAAATAAATAAGTTGGATGGTATGTGTTGAAATATATATATATATATATATATATATATATATATGTATATACACACACACACACACACACAGAGAGAGAGAGAGAGAGAGAGAGAGAGAGAGAGAGCATACATTTTGACATGAAGTTAAAAGTAGATTAGAGCGGGTTTGGTACTTTTCCGTGTAAAAAGTACAGTCAGAGAGTGATGCTACATACGTGTTAGCTCTGAAAAGTGGGTTTTGGGTGCGAAGACTCAATCTGGCACTGGCAATGTGACACTAACCCTGTGATTTAATGCTCTCTAATACACCCTGTGCCCGAGTTGAGATAACGTAGGCTAGATGGGTGAAGGCAGTACAGTTGGAGCTATGGAAAATTAATGTGAATGGAAACACCACCTGCGCATGGGCAAGAGTCCGACCTTCTCCGCTGCTGGCACGGAGCCTGGAAGTAAAGTTTCAAATCAGGGACACAGAGACTCAGCATTGATAACTGTACTGTGTAAAAGAAATAACTTATAGATGGCTATTGTTCTTATTCTTAGGTATGACAAAAGATGTGATGCTAATGAAAATGCAGTGTTTATTTGATTAATGAAATGCAATGTACCAACAGTAATAACCAGCCAATTATGATTGTTTTTATCCATGAAGAAGAGTGGGTTTTCTTAACTGAAATGACTCCATTGGGGTATATAAATGTCTTTATGAGATGTGACGGGGTTCCTTTGCCCCCGAATTGCAGCTGTGTTCAGCCGCAAAGGCCCACCAGCTGGTGCCAGTAATAAATCTTTTTTTGATTTTCACCTACTTCACAGTTGTCGTGTGTTCTCCCTCATCCTAGAACCCGCGCGTACAAGCAGCCTAGGTAAAGTTAACTTGGTACTTGAGTTCTATAACTCCTAGTCTGCTTCATTTGGTGACCCCGACGTGATGGTAAAAGGTACCCTAGACGGGTCTGTGTTGAGGGAAAAACAAACAGGTCCCCCACTCGTGGACAGCGCCCGCCTCCCAGGCTAGTAGGTGAGACGACCCAGGAGGGCTGGAAGGGGCCCCGCCTGTTTTGACCACTTTTTGCACTGAGCCGGCCCGCAGGCGGGTCCCAAACGAACGCCTGTGGACCGCTGGAGAGACTGCAACTAACGTTGTGGGTGAACTCAAGCCCGAAGGAAGAGGCTGGCTGGAAGCAGCCTCTTGAGAGCCGGCTAGTATAAAGTCCGAGGACACCTAACAGGTGCCCAGCCCGTTGGGGCTAGCAAACCGGCATAAGCGCGCAGAGAGTCGGAGGCGACGTCAGTGTCCGATCGCCAAGAGCCGACGCAACTCAATTGGTGACGTGGGGCGAGACGCTTGAATCCCAGGGTCTGCAGGACACGGCAAGTATAGTTTATTTCGTGCACTTTACCACTGAGGAACACACATTGGGGTGGGGAAAGCACTGAAGGGTTTTGATCTCAGGCCAGAGAAATGGGGAGTGCAGGATCAAAGCAGAAGAAAAGAGACCCTTTGCAATGTGTGTTAGATAACTGGGATAGGTTTTGTTTGTTGGCAG